>CAWUFW010010495.1:0-690220 GCA_963921515.1 Calotriton arnoldi
GCACTGCCCTAAACCCTGAAACACCATCCCCAGCACGACCCCCTACACTGCCCGAACACCACTGCACTGCCCTAAACCCTCAAACACCAGCCCCAGCACGACCCCCTACACTGCCCGAAAACCACTGCACTACCCTAAACGCTGAAACACCAGCCCCAGCAAGACCCCTACACTGCCCGAACACCACTGCACTGCCCTAAACCCTGAAACACCAGCCCCAGCAAGACCCCTACACAGCCCGAACACCACTGCACTGCCCTAAACCCTGAAACACCACCCCCAGCAAGACCCCCTACACTGCCCGAACACCACTGCGCTGCCCTAAACGGTGAAACATCAGCCCCAGCAAGACTCCCTACACTGCGCGAACACCATTGCACTGCCCTAAACACTGAAACACCACCCCCAGCAAGACCCCCTACACTGCCCGAACACCACTGCACTAAACCCGGAAACACCAGCCCCAGCAAGACCACCTACACTGCCCGAACACCACTGCACTGCCCAAAACCCTGAAACACCACCCCCAGCAAGACACCCTACACTGCCCGAACACCACTGCACTGCCCTAAACCCTGAAACACCACCCCCAGCATGACCCCTACACTGCCCGAACACCACTGCACTGCCCTAAACCCTGAAACACCACCCCCTGCACGACCCCTATACTGCCCGAACACCACTGCACTGCCCTAAACCCTAAAACTCGACCCCCAGCATGACCCCCTACACTGCCCGAACACCACTGCACTGCCCTAAACCCTGACTCACCACCCCCTGCATGACCCCCTACACTGCCCGAACACCACTACACTGCCCTAAACCCAGAAACACCACCCCCAGCACGACCCCTACACTGCCCAAACACCACTGCACTGCCCTAAACCCTGAAACACCACCCCCAGCACGACCCCCTACACTGCCCGAACACCACTGCACTGCCCTAAACCCTGAAACACCAGCCCATGCACGACCCCCTACACTGCCCGAACACCATTGCACTGCCCTAAACCATGAAACACCACCCCCAGCACGACCCCTACACTGACTGAACACCACTGCCCTAAACCCTGAAACACCACCCCCAGCAAGACCCCTACACTGCCCGAATACCACTGCACTGCCCTAAAGCCTGAAACACCACCTCCAACACAACCCCCTACACTGCCTGAACACCATTGCTCTGCCCTAAACCCTGAAACACTGCCCCCAGCAAGACCCCCTACACTTTCGAACACCACTGCACTGCCCTAAACCCTGAAACATCACCCCCAGCAAGACCCCCTACACTGCCCGAACGCCACTGCCCTAAACCCTGAAACACCACCCCAGCATTGACCCCTACACTACTCGAACACCACTGCACTGCCCTAAACCCTGAAACACCACCCCAGCACGACCCCTACACTGCCCGAACACCACTGCTCTGCCCAAAACACTGAAACACCAGCCCCAGCATGACCCCTACACTGCCCGAACACCACTGCACTGCCCTAAACCCTGAAACACCAGCCCCAGCATGAACCCCTACACTGCCCGAACACCACTGCACTACCCTAAACCCAGAAACACCACCCCCAGCACGACCCCCTACACTGCCTGAGCACCACTGCCTGCACTGCCCTAAACCCTGAAACACCAGCCCCAGCACGACCCCCTACACTGCCTGAACACTACTGCACTGCCCTAAACCATGAAACACCATCCCCAGCACGACCCCCTACACTGCACGAACACCACTGCACTGCCCTAAACCCTGAAAAACTACCCCCAGCAAGACCCCTACACTGCCCGAACACCACTGCACTGCCCTAAACCCTGAAACATCACCCCCAGCAAGACCCCTACACTGCCCAAACACCACTGCCCTAAACCCTGAAACACCACCCCCAGCAAGACCCCTACACTGCCCGAACACCACTGCACTGCCCTAAACCCTGAAACACCAGCCCCAGCACGACCCCCTACACTGCCCGAACACCACTGCACTGCCCTAAACCCTGAAACACCAGCCCCAGCACGACCCCCTACACTGCCCGAACACCACTGCCCTGAAACCCTGAAACACAACCCCCAGCACGACCCCTACACTACCCGAACACCACTGCACTACCCTAAACCCTAAAATACTCCCCCAGCATGACCCCCTACACTACCCGAACACAACTGCACTGCCCTAAACCCTCAAACACTCCCCCAGCACGACCCCTACACTACCCGAACACCACTGCACTGCCCTAAACCCTAAAACACTCCCCCAGCACGACCCCTACACTGCCCGAACACCACTGCACTGACCTAAACCCTAAAACACTCCCCCCAGCATGACCCCCTACACTACCCAAACACCACTGCACTGCCCTAAACCCTAAAATACTACCCCCAGCACGACCCCCTACACTACACAAACACCACTGCACTACCCTAAACCCTAAAACACTACCCCCTACACTACACAAACACCACTGCACTACCCTAAACCCTAAAACAATAGCCCCAGCACGAACCCCTACACTACCCAAACACCACTGCACTACCCTAAACCCTAAAACACTACCCCCAGCAGTACCCCCTACACTACCCAAACACCATTGCACTACCCTAAACCCTAAAACACTACCCCCAGCAGTACCCCTACACTACCCAAACACCACTGCACTACCCTAAACCCTAAACCACTACCCCCAGGACGACCCCTACACTACCCAAACACCACTGCACTACCCTAAACCCTAAAACACTACCCCCAGCACAACCCCCACACTACCCAAACACCACTGTAATACCCTAAACCCTAAAACACTCCCCCAGCACGACTCCCTACACTATCCAAACACCACTGCACTACCCTAAACCCTAAATATACCCCCAGCATGACCCCCTACACTACACAAACACCACTGCACTACCCTAAACCCTAAAACACTCCCCCAGCACGACCCCCTTCACTACCTAAACACAACTACACAATTTGTTACAGGCGTTGCAACGCAGGCCTGTGGTGCTTACTGGAAGTACTTGGTGGGCTAGTTGGGCCCCAGGGACCCTCAGGATTCAAGGTGACCTAATCCCCCAACTTAAAACGTGCCACGGGGCGCGTTTGCACAGTGGTGAAGGGAGGGGGCGGGGCCTCAGGTGACATGTGCGCAAACACGCCTCCTTGAATCCTGAGGGACCCTGGGGCCAACTAGCCCACCAGGTACCTTCAGTAAGCACAACAGAGTTGCGTTGCAGAGAGGTGAAAAAGGTGCGTGGCCTCGGAACGCCTCTCTGCAACTCAGCTCTGTGGTCCTAACTGTAGGTACCTGGGGGGCTAGTTGGGCCCCAGGGACCCTCAGGATTCAAGGGGACTTAATCCCGCAACTTAAAACGCACCACTGGGCGCGTTTGCACATGCGTTTTAAGAGGTAGTTTTAATCCCCCTGCCCTATTATGTACTAGGGACTTACAGAGGAGGTCATGCTAATCACAGGGGTACCCCAACGCATAGTGTTCCCTAGTGTATGTAGGTGTTTTCACTGTATTCTAAGTGTCTTTTAGCATAGCACTGACTCTGGTTAGTCAGAGTCAGTTACCACCAGTACCCGTCTGAAAAAGTTGTGGGCACAGGATGATTTTGCAACATGGCCTCTTTCTGCTCCTCTGTTGGTTCTTTCTGCACATCTTTTGCTTCTTCCTGCACTTTTCTTCGTCTTTGTGGACTTCTGTTGCTTCTTTCTGCATTTCTTTTGCTTCTTTCTGCGCGTTTTTCTTCTTTCTTCACATGTCCTACCTCTGTAGGCATAGTTAGAAACTAGCATTTAAAAACCTTTGAAATTCACTTAAGAAATCATAGGTTTCAGGCACGTTATAGTTAGAAATTAGCATTTAAAAAACCTTTGAAATTCACTGAAAAAACCATAGGTTTCAGACACGTTATAGTTAGAAATTAGCATTTAAAAAACCTTTGAAATTCACTGAAAAACCATAGGTTTTAGGGACAGTTATAGTTAGTTGGACATTTCACTCGTACAAAACCATAGAAATTCCCCCGTTATAGTTAGTTCAGCTAACTATAACTCGCGCCTCGCAATGCACTGCTGATGACGTCACATATTACATCACTCATGACATGGTCAGTGACATCACTGATGACATCACTGATGACATCTCAAATGACATCACTGATGACATCATCCATGTGATAATTTCATGCATCTTCTCACACCCTAATATAGCTTTTGATACACCCACTCTAAATTACAGACTGCCATTCTCAAAACAATACACACTCCAATACCAATAACTACATACCCACTCACTGATTCTTAGGTCTACACACACACATCTACTCACTCACCCGTACAGTCACTCATACTTACAGTCACTCAGTACAGGACTATCATATGCACTCATACACCTATATAAACACTCACACACCGCCACTCATCCATAGAGGTACTCACACACCTAGTCAGTCATGCAAAAAATTAATCACACACCCATTTACTCACCTATACAGTTATACACACACCAGCTCACTTACTCATACAAATACTAGCACATTCTTACGCTCTTATACAATAACTGATACAAGAACACACGCATCCATACAGCCACTCTCACAATCACACACTCTCACTTATAGCCATTTAAATACTCTAACACACATATATACTGCCTTTTACATATGTAGTTACTCGCACATGTACCACTGAGATATACTTTCACTCACTAACACACCCATACACACACTCACCCACCCAAGCAGTCCATCACAGATGCACTCTTGAAATCATGCACCCAGTGAATCACCCACTCACACATCTATGTACAGAGTCACACACACCCCACCCACACAAACACTCAGGCAGCCATACAGATACTCAGAGAATCAATCAATAACCCATATAGACACTCATGTAGCTATTCGCAAATCCATGCATCCACTTACACACCAACAAACAGACGGATACAGACATTCACACAGTTTAGTCACTAACCCATGCATTCAGTAAGATACGTTTAATCACTCACTTGTAGAGTCAGTCACGCACGTACTAAATCATCCATTCAGACACTTAAACACCCACTCATTCTTCAATACGCCTTTCCCTATATATATTAAACATATTTAAACTTTACAGAAACACACAGTCACTGGATGATGTCATCAGTGATTTCATTTGAGATGTCATCAGTGATGTCATCAGTGATGTCACTGACCATGTCATGAGTGATGTAATATGTGACGTCATCAGCAGTGCATTGCGGGGCGCGAGTTATAGTTAGCTGAACTAACTATAACGGGGGAATTTCTATGGTTTTGTACGAGTGAAATGTCCAACTAACTATAACTGTCCCTAAAACCTATGGTTTTTTCAGTGAATTTCAAAGGTTTTTAAATGCTAATTTCTAACTATAACGTGTCTGAAACCTATGGTTTTTTCAGTGAATAGATATATATATATATATATATATATATATATATATATATCTTCCGAAGGTTTGCTCAGAGACAAGTCTGCACTTCCAGGCAGGTAGGCAACAACCTTAATTTATTTAAACAAGCAGCTTCCCATTCCGTTTTTAGTCCTTTGGCCTTACGCGTTTCTGGGAATTCTTTCCCCTTCGTCAGAGCCCTGCGTGAGTAAATCCGATAGTGTGCACTGTCTCGTCCCCTGCGTGCTATTTATACTTTAATTGGCCTCTGGTGTGCCAGTTCATTTTATCCGCTTTCCACATGCACGCTGGGACTTGCAGTCAATCTGCACTTTCAAATACCTCCAGTGGGTTGATTTGCTCACGTTTCTTTAGGACAGGTGCAAGCAGCCCTCCATTGAGCCTCCGAATGAGACTCTGCTTGCTGAATGAATTTACCTGCCACGCAGATCATAGAGGAACCCTTCCTCCATGCAGACCCCTCCTGTTTCATGGGGCGGGGCATCGACTCCACGGCCCGAAGCCGCCGTGATTTAATTCTTCCGAAGGTTTGCTCAGAGACAAGTCCGCACTCCCAGGCAGGTAGGCAACAACCTTAATTTATTTAAACAAGCAGCTTCCCATTCCGTTTTTTAGTCCTTTGGCCTTACGCGTTTCTGGGAATTCTTTCCCCTTCGTCAGAGGCCTGCGTGAGTAAATCCGATAGTGTGCACTGTCTCGTCCCCTGCGTGCTATTTATACTTTAATTGGCCTCTGGTGTGCCAGTTCATTTTATCCGCTTTCCACATGCACGCTGGGACTTGCAGTCAATCTGCACTTTCAAATCCCTCCAGTGGGTTGATTTGCTCACGTTTCTTTAGGACAGGTGCAAGCAGCCCTCCATTGAGCCTCCGAATGAGACTCTGCTTGCTGAATGAATTTACCTGCCACGCAGATCATAGAGGAACCCTTCCTCCATGCAGACCCCTCCTGTTTCATGGGGCGGTGCGTCGACTCCACGGCCCGAAGCCGCCGTGATTTAATTCTTCCGAAGGTTTGCTCAGAGACAAGTCCGCACTCCCAGGCAGGTAGGCAACAACCTTAATTTATTTAAACAAGCAGCTTCCCATTCCGTTTTTTAGTCCTTTGGCCTTACGCGTTTCTGGGAATTCTTTCCCCTTCGTCAGAGGCCTGCGTGAGTAAATCCGATAGTGTGCACTGTCTCGTCCCCTGCGTGCTATTTAAACTTTAATTGGCCTCTGGTGTGCCAGTTCATTTTATCCGCTTTCCACATGCACGCTGGGACTTGCAGTCAATCTGCACTTTCAAATCCCTCCAGTGGGTTGATTTGCTCACGTTTCTTTAGGACAGGTGCAAGCAGCCCTCCATTGAGCCTCCGAATGAGACTCTGCTTGCTGAATGAATTTACCTGCCACGCAGATCATAGAGAAACCTTCCTCCATGCAGACCCCTCCTGTTTCATGGGGCGGTGCGTCGACTCCACGGCCCGAAGCCGCCGTGATTTAATTCTTCCGAAGGTTTGCTCAGAGACAAGTCCGCACTCCCAGGCAGGTAGGCAACAACCTTAATTTATTTAAACAAGCAGCTTCCCATTCCGTTTTTAGTCCTTTGGCCTTACGCGTTTCTGGGAATTCTTTCACCTTCGTCAGAGGCCTGCGTGAGTAAATCCGATAGTGTGCACTGTCTTGTCCCCTGCGTGCTATTTATACTTTAATTGGCCTCTGGTGTGCCAGTTCATTTTATCCGCTTTCCACATGCACGCTGGGACTTGCAGTCAATCTGCACTTTCAAATCCCTCCAGTGGGTTGATTTGCTCACGTTTCTTTAGGACAGGTGCAAGCAGCCCTCCATTGAGCCTCCGAATGAGACTCTGCTTGCTGAATGAATTTACCTGCCACGCAGATCATAGAGAAACCTTACTCCATGCAGACCCCTCCTGTTTCATGGGGCGGTGCGTCGACTTCACGGCCCGAAGCCGCCGTGATTTAATTCTTCTGAAGGTTTGCTCAGAGACAAGTCCGCACTCCCAGGCAGGTAGGCAACAACCTTAATTTATTTAAACAAGCAGCTTCCCATTCCGTTTTTTAGTCCTTTTGCCTTACGCGTTTCTGGGAATTCTTTCACCTTCGTCAGAGGCCTGCGTGAGTAAATCCGATAGTGTGCACTGTCTCGTCCCCTGCGTGCTATTTATACTTTAATTGGCCTCTGGTGTGCCAGTTCATTTTATCCGCTTTCCACATGCACGCTGGGACTTGCAGTCAATCTGCACTTTCAAATCCCTCCAGTGGGTTGATTTGCTCACGTTTCTTTAGGACAGGTGCAAGCAGCCCTCCATTGAGCCTCCGAATGAGACTCTGCTTGCTGAATGAATTTACCTGCCACGCAGATCATAGAGAAACCTTCCTCCATGCAGACCACTCCTGTTTCATGGGGCGGTGCGTCGACTTCACGGCCCGAAGCCGCCGTGATTTAATTCTTCTGAAGGTTTGCTCAGAGACAAGTCCGCACTCCCAGGCAGGTAGGCAACAACCTTAATTTATTTAAACAAGCAGCTTCCCATTCCGTTTTTTAGTCCACACCAGAGGCCAATTAAAGTATAAATAGCACGCAGGGGACGAGACAGTGCACACTATCGGATTTACTCACGCAGGCCTCTGACGAAGGGGAAAGAATTCCCAGAAACGTGTAAGGCCAAAGGACTAAAAAACGGAATGGGAAGCTGCTTTTATAAATAAATTAAGGTTGTTGCCAACCTGCCTGGGAGTGCGGACTTGTCTCTGAGCAAACCTTCGGAAGAATATATATATATATATATATATATATATATATATATGTATGTAAGTATGTATGTATATATATATATATTATCTACTGGCGGTCGCCAGTAGATAGTTATAGTTAGGACCTATTTTCCATAGGAAATCCACGACATTCTATTTGAAATAACTCTTGCGTCGGTTGACGAATCTTCGCGAAATTTTCAAACTTTATGGCCCGCTCCGGTCCGCTCCTACCCTGAAAGTCTCATGGTGATTCGTCAAGCGGGGGCCGAGAAAAAAGGGGGGTCCCAAAACGTGTTTGCCCCATTCATTTTCCCATAGGAAACTTTAGACACGGCTACAGCCCGAACTGCTGAACGGAATTACACCAAATTTGGCAAAGAGGTAGTTCTTGGTTCAGAAAGAACCCTTTTTGTTAAATGGTGTAAATCCGTTCAGTAGTTGCGGAGAAATTAAAAAAATAAGAGTCAAAAAATCAATTTCCCATAGGAAACTTTATGCAAGGCTACAGCCCGAACTGCTGAACGGAATTATACCAAATTTGGTAAAGAGGTAGTTCTTGGTTCAAAAGTACCCTTTTGTTAAATGGTGTAAATCCGTTCAGTAGTTGCTGAGAAAATCAAAAGTAAAAACACATATATATCTGGGCGGAGACTAACCACAGATGTCATCGTGAGATCTGATTGGCTGTCAGCACTTCATCCTGGAATTGCTGGCAGCCATCTTGGGACCAATATAAATGATAGTACCACATTGAAATGCATTGTACTGAATCGAAGATTTTGAGGGTTACCAAAAGGAGAACTATAAAGGGTGATAACAGACTTTAGTTACATTAGAATTCATTTGTTGATGGTACCATACTAATTTCAGGAATTGTGGTGTGTTCTAAGGTGATTTTACCCTGTGAAAAACCTTCTGCTGGGATATCATGAATCATGTTTGAGAGAAAACTATTTTCACATGCTTGTCCCATACAGTTTTGGAAGGTGCTCCAGAAGCTAAAATGAGAGCATATTTTCTGTAAATTCACATTATCTTTCTCAGTCATGTGAGAATGAAGTCTGACATTCTCAGTAAAACATGTACATCCAACAAGGGCAGAGACTGTCAGTTGATTCCTTTGTGTTCTACTGCAGCTTCCCAGAGTGTTCTAAAGAACAACTAGAGTGCTAACAGCCTTACTTATGACAAAAGTATGGCACACCTGAAGCCATCTTGATTGGAATAAACTGGTAACACTTAAAACATTTAATTTAAAAAGGAACAAAATGATGGGGTTCATCTTGTCATAGAAATTATGGTTAGTGCTCTGGAAAGAAAAATTAGGACATGTTTCAAGTGTGATCTCAAATATCTTCCTGTTATATTTCAACAGGAGCAGCCTGTCAGTTGATGCCTTTGTGTTCTACTGCAGCTTCCCAGAGTGTTCTAAAGAACAACTAGAGCGCTAACAGTCTTAATTATGACAAAAGTATGGCACACCTGAAGCCATCTTGATTGGAATAAACTGGTAACACTTAAAACATTTAATTTAAAAAGGAACAAAATGATGGGGTTCATTTTGTCATAGAAATTATGGTTAGTGCTGTAGAAAGAAAAATTAGGACATGTTTCAAGTGTGATCTCAAATATCTTCCTGTTATATTTCAACAGGAGCAGCCAGCCAGTTGATGCCTTTGTGTTCTACTGCAGCTTCCCAGAGTGTTCTAAAGAACAACTAGAGCGCTAACAGTCTTACTTATGACAAAAGTATGGCACACCTGAAGCCATCTTGATTGGAATAAACTGGTAACACTTAAAACATTTAATTTAAAAAGGAACACAATGAGGGGGTTAATTTTGCCACAGAAATTATGGTTAGTGCTGTAGAAAGAAAAATTAGGACATGTTTTAAGTGAGATCTCAAATATCTTCCTGTTATATTTCAACAGGAGCAGCCTGTCAGTTGATGCCTTTGTGTTCTACTGCAGCTTCCCAGAGTGTTCTAAAGAACAACTAGAGTGCTAACAGCCTTACTTATGACAAAAGTATGGCACACCTGAAGACATCTTGATTGGAATAAACTGGTAACATTTAAAACATTTAATTTAAAAGGAACAAAATGAGGGGGTTCATTTTGCCATAGAAATTATGGTTAGTGCTGCAAAAGAAAATTTAGTGCATGTTTTAAGTGAGATCTCAAATCCTCTTCTATTTCATTAGAAAATTCTGACATGCAGACTGAAACAATCACTTTCCATACCAGCAGTAGACTTCCAGTTAACTCCTTGGTGAGCAGTAGCTTTACTACAGTGATCTAATGAACAACTAGAGTAATAACATTCTGAATTTATGGCAAATGTGTGACACATCTGAATGCCTTCTTGATGGAATCAAAGTAAAAAACTGAAAGCATTTCCTACTGAGGAGACTGCAGTAAATGAGGAAATTAGGAAACTTCATAACAAAGAAGTCTTCCAAGATGGCCACCAGTGAAAAAAGAGCCCAAATGTAGCACAAATATTACCCAGATGTAGCCCACATATAGCCCAATGACAAAAGTGTGCAAAACACTTTTTATTTTTAGTTTTTTGCAGTTTTATGTAGTGCAGACTGGTCAGGTATTGGAGCATTGCATCTTAAAACATGACCCCCTACACTACAAAAACACCACTGCACTACCCTAAACCCTAAAACACTACCCCAGCACGGCCCCCTACACTACACAAGCACCACTGCACTATCCTAAACCCTAAAACACTACCCCCAGCATGACCCCTACACTACACAAACACCACTGCACTACCCTAAACCCTAAAACACTACCCCAACACCACTGCACTAACCTAAATCCTAAAACACTACCCCCAGCACGACCCCTACACTACCCAAACACCACTGCACTACCCTAAAACATGACCCCCTACACTACACAAACACCACTGCACTACCCTAAACCCTAAAACACTACCCCCAGCACGACCCCCTACACTACACAAACACCACTGCACTACCTTAAACCCTAAAACACTACCCCCAGCACGACCCCTACACTACCCAAACACCACTGCACTAACCTAAATCCTAAAACACTACCCCCAGCACGACCCCTACACTACCCAAACACCACTGCACTAGCCTAAAACATGACCCCTACACTACACAAACACCACTGCACTACCCTAAACCCTAAAACACTACCCCCAGCACGACCCCCTACACTACACAAGCACCACTGCACTACCCTAAACCCTAAAACACTACCCCCAGCACGACCCCCTACACTGCCCGAACACCACTGCACTGCCCTAAACCCTGAAACACTACCCCCTGCACGACCCCCTACACTGCCCGAACACCACTGCACTGCCCTAAACCCTGAAACACATACCCTAGCACGACCCCCTACACTGCCCGAACACCACTGCACTGCCCTAAACCCTGAAACACCACCCCTTCACGACCCCCTACACTGCCCGAACACCACTGCACTGCCCTAAACCCTGAAACACCACCCCCAGCACGACCCCCTACACTGCCCGAACACCACTGCACTGCCCTAAACCCTGAAACACCACCCCCAGCATGACCCCCTACACTGCCCGAAGACCACTGCACTGCCCTAAACCCTGAAACACCACCCCCTGCACGACCCCT
The DNA here is from genome assembly GCA_963921515.1 of Calotriton arnoldi. Classification (NCBI taxonomy): domain Eukaryota; kingdom Metazoa; phylum Chordata; class Amphibia; order Caudata; family Salamandridae; genus Calotriton; species Calotriton arnoldi. The sequence goes on from CAWUFW010010495.1 coordinate 11,841, forward strand.
ACACTGCCCGAACACCACTGCACTGCCCTAAACCCTGAAACACCATCCCCAGCACGACCCCCTACACTGCACGAACACCACTGCACTGCCCTAAACCCTGAAACACTACCCCCAGCAAGACCCCCTACACTGCCCGAACACCACTGCACTGCCCTAAACCCTGAAACACCACCCCCAGCAAGACCCCCTACACTGCCCGAACACCACTGCCCTAAACCCTGAAACACCACCCCCAGCAAGACCCCCTACACTGCCCGAACACCACTGCACTGCCCTAAACCCTGAAACAAAAGCCCCAGCACGACCCCTACACTGCCCGAAAACCACTGCACTGCCCTAAACCCTGAAACACCAACCCCAGCACGACCCCCTACACTGCCCGAACACCACTGCACTGCCCTATACCCTGAAACACCACCCCCAGCACGACCCCCTACACTGCACAAACACCACTGCACTGCCCTAAACCCCGAAACACTACCCCCAGCAAGACCCCCTACACTGCCCGTACACCACTGCACTGCCCTAAACCCTGAAACACCACCCCCAGCATGACCCCCTACACTGCCCGAACACCACTGCACTGCCCTAAACCCTGAAACACCACCCCCAGCACGACCCCCTACACTGACCGAACACCACTGCACTGCCCTAAACCATGAAACACCAGCCCCAGCACGACCCCCTACACTGCCCGAACACCACTGCACTGCCCTAAACCCTGAAACACCACCCCCAGCACGACCCCCTACACTGCCCGAACACCACTGCACTGCCCTAAACCCTGAAACACCAGCCCCAGCACAACCCCGTACACTGCCCGAACACCACTGCACTGCCCTAAACCCTGAAACACCAGCCCCAGCACGACCGCCTACACTGCCCGAAAACCACTGCACTGCCCTAAACCCTGAAACAACAGCCTCAGCACGACCCCTACACTGCCCGAACACCACTGCACTACCCTAAACCCTCAAACACCAGCCCCAGCACGACCCCCTACACTGCCCGAACACCACTGCACTGCCCTAAACCCTGAAACACCACCCCCAGCAAGACCCCCTACACTGCCAGAACACCACTGCACTAAAGCCTGAAACACCACCCCCAGCAAGACCACCTACACTGGCCGAACACCACTGCACTGCCCTAAACCCTGAAACACCACCCCCTGCACGACCCCCTACACTGCCCAAACACCACTGCACTGCCCTAAACCCTGAAACACCACCCCTGCACGACCCCCTACACTGCCCGAACACCACTGCACTGCCCTAAACCCTGAAACACCACCCCTCAGCATGACACCCTACACTGCCCGAACACCACTGCACTGCCCTAAACCCTGAAACACCACCCCCAGCACGAACCCCTACACTGCCCGAACACCACTGCACTGCCCTAAACCCTGAAACACCACCCCTGCACGACCTCCTACACTGCCGGAACACCACTGCACTGCCCTAAACCCTGAAACACCACCCCCAGAACGACCCCCTACACTGCCCGAACACCACTGCACTGCCCTAAACCCTGAAACATCAACCCCAGCAAGACCCCTACACTGCCTGAACACCACTTCCCTAAACCCTGAAACACCACCCCCTACACTGCACGAACACCACTGCACTGCCCTAAACCCTGAAACACCACCTCCAGCAAAACCCCCTACACTGCCTGAACACCATTGCTCTGCCCTAAATCCTGAAACACTAGCCCCAGCACGACCCCTACACTGCCCAAACACCACTGCACTGCCCTAAACCCTGAAACACCACCCCCAGCACGACCCCCTACACTGCCCGAACACCACTGCACTGCCCTAAACCCTGAAACACCAGCCCCAGCAAGACCCCTACACTGCCCGAACACCACTGCACTGCCCTAGACTCTGAAACACCAGCCCCAGCAAGACCCCTACACTGCCCGAACACCACTGCACTGCCCTAAACCCTGAAACACCAGCCCCAGCATGACCTCCTACACTGCCCGAACACCACTGCACTGCCCTAAACCCTGAAACACCAGTCCCAGCTACACTGCCCGAACACCACTGCACTGCCCTAAACCCTGAAACACCAGCCCCAGCACGACCCCCTACACTGCCCGAACACCACTGCACTGCCCTAAACCCTGAAACACCACCCCCTGCATGACCCCCTACACTGCCCGAACACCACTGCCCTAAACTCTGAAACACCACCCCCTGCACGACCCCCTACACTGCCCGAACACCACTGCACTGCCCTAAACCCTGAAACACCACCCCCTACACTGCCCGAACACCACTGCACTGCCCTAAACCCTGAAACACCACCCCCAGCATTACCCCCTACACTGCCCAAACACCACTGCACTGCCCTAAACCCTAGAACATTACCCCCAGCACGACCCCCTACACTACCTGAACACCACTCCACTACCCTAAACCCTAAAATACTACCCCCAGCACAACCCCCTACACTACCTGAACAGGACTGCACTGCCCTAAACCCTCAAACACTCCCCCAGCATGACCCCTACACTACCCAAACACCACTGCACTGCCCTAAACCCTAAAACACTCCCCCAGCACGACCCCCTACACTACCCGAACACCACTGCACTGCCCTAAACCCTAAAACACTCCCCCCAGCACGACCCCCTACACTACCCAAACACCACTGCACAGCCCTAAACCCTGAAACACCACCCCCAGCACGACCCCCTTTTCTGCTCGAACACCACTGCACTGCCCCAAACCCTGAAACACCACCCCCAGCACGACCCACTACACTGCCCGAACACCACTGCCCTAAACTCTGAAACACCACCCCCTGCACGACCCCCTACACTGCCCGAACACCACTGCACTGCCCTAAACCCTGAAACACCACCCCTACACTGCCCGAACACCACTGCACTGCCCTAAACCCTGAAACACCACCCCCAGCATTACCCCCTACACTGCCCAAACACCACTGCCTGCCCTAAACCCTAGAACATTACCCCCAGCACGACCCCCTACACTACCTGAACACCACTGCACTACCCTAAACCCTAAAATACTACCCCCAGCACAACCCCCTACACTACCTGAACAGGACTGCACTGCCCTAAACCCTCAAACACTCCCCCAGCACGACCCCCTACACTACCCGAACACCACTGCACTGCCCTAAACCCTAAAACACTCCCCCAGCACGACCCCCTACACTACCCGAACACCACTGCACTGCCCTAAACCCTAAAACACTCCCCCAGCACGACCCCCTACACTACCCAAACACCACTGCACTGCCCTAAACCCTAAAACACTACCGCCCGCATGACCCCTACACTACCCAAACACCAATGCACTACCCTAATCCCTAAAACACTACCCCCGCATGACCCCCTACACTACCCTAAACCCTAAAGCACTACCCCCGCACGACTCCCTACACTACCCAAAGACCACTGCACTACCCTAAACCCTAAAACATGACCTCCTACACTGCACAAACACCACTGCACTACCCTAAACCCTAAAACACTACCCCCTACACTACACAAACACCACTGCACTACCCTAAACCCTAAAAACTACCCCCAGCACGAACCACTACACTACCCAAACACCACTGCACTACCCTAAACCCTAAAAACTACCCCCAGCAGTACCCCTACACTACCCAAACACCACTGCACTACCCTAAACCCTAAAACACTACCCCCAGCAGTACCCCCTACACTACCCAAACACCACTGCACTACCCTAAATCACTACCCCCAGCACGACCCCCTACACTACCCAAACACCACTGCACTACCCTAAACCCTAAAACACTACCCCCAGCACGACCCCCTACACTACCCAAACACCACTGCACTACCCTAAACCCTAAAACACTCCCCCAGCACGACTCCCTACACTACCCAAACACCACTGCACTACCCTAAACCCTAAATCTACCCCCAGCATGACCCCCTACACTACACAAACACCACTGCACTACCCTAAACCCTAAAACACTACCCCCAGCACGACCCTCTTCACTACCTAAACACAACTGCACAATTTGTTACAGGCGTTGCAACGCAGGCCTGTGGTGCTTACTGGAAGAACCTAGTGGGCTAGTTGGGCCCCAGGGACCCTCAGGATTCAAGGTGACCTAATCCCCCAACTTAAAATGCACCACGGGGCGCGTTTGCACAGTGGTGAAGGGAGGGGCGGGGCCTCAGGTGACATGTGCGCAAACACGCCCTATGGTGCGTTTTAAGTTGGGGAATTAATTCCCTTTGAATCCTGAGGGACCCTGGGGGCCAACTAGCCCACCAGGTACCTTCAGTAAGCACAACAGAGTTGCTTTGCAGAGAGGTGAAAAAAGGTGCGTGGCCTCGGAACGCCTCTCTGCAACTCAGCTCTGTGGTCCTAACTGTAGGTACCTGGGGGGCTAGTTGGGCCCCAGGGACCCTCAGAATTCAAGGGGACTTAATCCCGCAACTTAAAACGCGCCACGGGGTGCGTTTGCACACGTCACTTCAAGCCCCCCCTCCCTTCACCACTGTGCAAACGCGCCCTGTAGCGCGTTTTAAGAAGTAGTTTTAATCCCCCTGCCCTATTATGTACTAGGGACTTGCAGAGGAGGTCATGCTAATCACAGGGGTACCCCAACGCATAGTGTTCCCTAGTGTATGTAGGTGTTTTCACTGTATTCTAAGTGTCTTTTAGCATAGCACTGGCTCTGGTTAGTCAGAGTCAGTTACCACCAGTACCCGTCTGAAAAGTTGTGGGCACAGGATGATTTTGCAACAAGGCCTCTTTCTGCTCCTCTGTTGGTTCTTTCTGCACATCTTTTGCTTCTTTCTGTGCGTTTTTTCTTCTTTCTTCACATGTCCTACCTCTGTAGGCATAGTTAGAAACTAGCATTTAAAAAACCTTTGAAATTCACTTAAAAAATCATAGGTTTCAGGCACGTTATAGTTAGAAATTAGCATTTAAAAACCTTTGAAATTCACTGAAAAAACCATAGGTTTCAGACACGTTATAGTTAGAAATTAGCATTTAAAAAACCTTTGAAATTCACTGAAAAAACCATAGGTTTTAGGGACAGTTATAGTTAGTTGGACATTTCACTCGTACAAAACCATAGAAATTCCCCCGTTATAGTTAGTTCAGCTAACTATAACTCGCGCCCCGCAATGCACTGCTGATGACGTCACATATTACATCACTCATGACATGGTCAGTGACATCACTGATGACATCACTGATGACATCTCAAATGACATCACTGATGACATCATCCATGTGATAATTTCATGCATCTTCTCACACCCTAATATAACTTTTGATACACCCACTCTAAATTACAGACTGCCATTCTCAAAACCATAGACACTCCAACACCAAAAACTACATACCCACTCACTGATTCTTAGGTCTACACACACATCCACTCACTCACCCGTACAGTCACTCATACTTAGTCACTCAGTACAGGACTATCATATGCACTCATACACCTATATAAACACTCACACACCGCCACTCATCCATAGAGGTACTCACACACCTAGTCAGTCATGCAAAAAACTTAATCACACACCCATTTACTCACCTATACAGTTATACACACACCAGCTCACTTACTCATACAAATACTAGCACATTCTTACGCTCTTATACAATCACTGATACAAGTACACACTCATCCATACAGCCACTCTCACAATCACACACTCTCACTTATAGCCATTTATATACTCCAACACACATATATACTGCCTTTCACATATGTAGTTACTCACACATGTACCACTGAGATATACATTCAATCACTAACACACCCATACACACACTCACCCACCCATACAGTCCATCACAGATGCACTCTTGAAACCATGCACCCAGTGAATAACCAACTCACACATCTATGCACAGAGTCACACACACCCCACCCACACAAACACTCAGGCACCCATACAGATACTCAGACAATCAATCAATAACCCATGTAGACACTCATGTAGCTATTCAGAAAGCCATGCAGCCGCTTACAAACCAACAGACAGACGGATACAGATATTCACACAGTTTAGTCACTAACCCATGCATTCAGTAAGATACATTTAATCACTCACTTGTAGAGTCAGTCACTCACGTACTAAATCATCCATTCAGACACTTTTACACCCACTCATTCTTCAATACGCCTTTCCCTATATATATATTAAATATATTTAAACTTTACAGAAACACACAGTCACTGGATGATGTCATCACTGATGTCATCAGTGATGTCATTTGAGATGTCATCAGTGATGTCATCAGTGATGTCACTGACCATGTCATGAGTGATGTAATATGTGACGTCATCAGCAGTGCATTGCGGGGCGCGAGTTATAGTTAGCTGAACTAACTATAACGGGGGAATTTCTATGGTTTTGTACGAGTGAAATGTCCAACTAACTATAACTGTCCCTAAAACCTATGGTTTTTTCAGTGAATATATATATACACACACAATTCTCCAACTGGTCTCCTGTATTTGAGCACTTCCTTCCCCAGTGGTGCGAATCTCTTGCAGCTGGACCATGAAGCTAAAATATTTTATCAATTTTGTTGCTTCTCGCAACTAAAAAAACGAGTCGCACTCTCAAAATCAGCATGTCTAGAGGGACTGAAGCGCATCTGGTGCTTGTTTGCCACTCCATTACTTCATGCATTAAATGGAGAATCAATGCTGAATTTGAGAATGTTGCCCGTTTTTTAGTTGCAAGCAGCAACGAAATTGATAAACTATATAAAGATATATATCTAGCCAAGGTGGCAATGGATCTTTAGGGCTTATTTAATTTTGTGTCATATTCTAATGACACACAATTGATGCTCTCCTTCCACCAGGTGGATAAAACAGTGGCAGGGACATTCTAAGGCCACATGAGTGCAGTGACAAACTTAACTCAGACAGTTCAGAGACTCTATTCTTCACCAACACTCAAATATCTGAGTTGTTGAGCTGGTGGCCAAAGGACTTAGGGGAACCCTCTACCCCTTTTTAAAAAATTTTTTTTTAGAGTTTTATATAGTGCGGACTAGACCCGAGAAATCAGGTATCAGAGCGCTTTACATGAGCACCAGTTTTGTTACAGCAGGACACATTCATTTTTTGTTAGGCACAGGGAGATTAAGTGATTTGCCCAGAATCACAGAATGTTGAGCGTCGTTGCCGAGACTCGAACCTGGTTCCCCAGCTTCGAGGTCGACCGCTCTAGCCGTAAGGCTACATCCTCTCCCCAATCCCTTCCATCATGGTGTGGAACCTGGTGATAGAATGTGACAGTGAGATTTCCTTCAAACATCATATCCATGCCATCACTGCCTCTTGTTTTTGCCCTACTAAAATCATTAAAGAAGCCCCTAAAATTCTTGGCAGCCCATACTCGCAAAATGATTGTGCATACCCTGGTAACCTCTAGATTAGATTATGCAAAAAAATTATGTAAGGGTCCTGACTGGCCTTATTAACAAGCTGCAGCTAGCCCGGAATACTGCCACAAGGTTGATTCTCAATATGCCTAGATGGCAGTCCATCTCCCCTTATTTAAAGCAATTACATTTACTGCTGGCGAACAAAATGATCAAATGTAAGTCTTTACTCATCACTTTTAGGCCTGTCCATAATAAGGGAACCACCTACCTTGTTGACAAGCTCAGAAAATACACGCCCTCCAGATCTTTACCATCGGCCAATCAGGGCCTTCTATTCATCCTCAAAATTCACAGAGCCAAATGGGGCGGTCCCTCCTTCTCATCCCTGGCAGAGAAGGTCATGAATGAGCTTCCTGGAGCATTAAGAAACTATAAATCCAAAGTCTATTTCAAAAAAGGTCTGAAAACTTTCCTCTTTAGATATTTGCTGGATGAGGGTGGGTCACCTGCTGGTAGAGCCGGGAGGCTTCTCAGGAAGAAGCTGTTTGTGCTCTACAAACGCAATCTATGTTACATGAGATCCTGCTCTGTGGGCGAGAAGCAGAAGGGGAAAAATGCACAGGGAATATGGTGTATGGAAAACAGGTTTCAACTCATCATTAATTACGTCAAATTATATTGAATGAGAGGGTTGCTATTGCAGACCTAAATGTGTTATTTCCAAACCATGAGGGCTTTTTTAGTCCACCTGCTAATTAACCAATATGCATTAACCCTTAACTTCATGTTGTCAGGACTCTGGTTTTACAGTCCCCAGGCTTCCTTTCACAAGTTATTATTTTCAGTTGTGTTAGTTTGGTTTGTTATATGGAACCATCTGAATACAACTTCCAGAATGTAGAGATTTATTAAATGAAAACAGGGTCCTGGAAAAGTTGTACCCTAGTGCCATGAAGCTATCTTGTGACTAGCAGTGTGAACGGTGACTCTTTTAATGTATATAGGCTTATTGTTTTTGCTAAATTATTGTAACTGGGTATTTATGTTTGTTACCAATCCCTTATTAGTAACATGTAATCTTGTCATTGAGATTGAAGATCAGGGAATGTAAAAGCTTGTATTGTCATATTCGGTAACAAAGATTGGGAGGTCACTTCTGCTATCCCTATTTTCATTGATGAAAATATAGATATTTTTATTTTCAAAACTTTCTTATGAAGAAAACAGAAGGAAAGTTTACCATTTTATATCTTTATTTTTTATATCATAAAATTCTGCTGCAAAAATGACCAAGATGTCTGCCCTCCAGAGATAACTTTTAGATTTATCAGACCAAAGCACAATAAAAATGCATATCCTTAGTAAAGAAAAAAGGTACAGTTTGGGACTGCATATCTGGGCATTGGTTGAGATAAACTCTTACCAGTAGATTCAGAATATGATTTCAATACACAGTTATGATTCCAACTTCAAATTCTTAATGGGTCTGGGTCATTATCATGCTGGCCTAGACTGGTGTTTCATGGGATTGGAAATAATTTGGATTTCTTCTTGTGCAAAGGATCATTTGTCAATCCTAGTCAAGTGTGCTGTAGTGCACACAAAGACCTTGGAGCTGAGATAGCACCGCCAGAGGTTTTTTGTAAGAATACACCTCAAAACAAGAGTTTCCGACTACGGTGCTTGCCTGAAAGGGGAGGGGCATATCTGCATGGAACATGGGGGCATATTATCAAGGGCAATATCGCCGCTTTAGCGGCACTTTTTGCCGCTAAAGCGGCGATATTTTTATCGCCCTATTAGCAAGCTGTCGCTAACAGCTGTTAGCGAGAGTTCACTGGCAATAGCGCCCGTTTTCTTGCCGCTTTGCATGTCAGCGATATTTATCGCTAATGACATGCAAAGTAGGCGTTCCTCAGTAACAGTAAAGGGAAACAGTCGCAAAGACAAGTTCTCCCTATTATCAATGCCCGCGTTGCGTCCAGAAAAGTAGCGCTAACCGCGATTACCGCCGTAAGCTAACGTCTGCAAAAAACCAGACTTAGCTATGCATATCATGGGAGGTGGATTCTATGGATGAATCCACATCTCCCTATCATCAAGCTTTCCCCTATCGCTGCGGGAATATCGCTGGATTTCCAGCGATATTCCCGCATATCGCCGCTTTTGCAGGATTCTTGATCGCCTCGGTGATACGCGTTGATGATAGCGCGCTAACCGGGCGATAAATTCAAGAGACAGACGGCGATAAATATTAAAGCGCTAAGCGCGCTTTGCGATATTTATCGCCGTCTGTTGCTGATATGCCCCATGATTCGTAGGTTTTTCATCTTTGTTGAGTGTGGATAAAACTCCAGACCTAGTGATGTTTTGCAATGGTGGTCTGCATTTCTGACTGAAAACGAGACATTTTCTTGGTCCTATGAAGATGTTGATAACGCTGATTCTTATCTTATCACCTCTAAGAATCTTCAGGTCACCAGAATCTTTTTACCTGCTGAATAGTGTGAAGGGGAAAAAGTTTTTTCAAGTTTACGACAAATTGAGAATCCAGTTACCTTAAAGACCACTGACTCCGAATTCAATTTTGGGGTTTTATCACAGCCAAGAATAACTGTACATGCAAGCACCTCAACACGAGGTTAAAGAAATAGATGGGCACTAACACAAATAGCATCCTACGCAGGAGTCTCATTCGACTCAGGATAAGGAGAATCGTTAGCTCCAAAAGTATTAGACAAGCAATGACAGCTCCAATCTCTATGTTATTCCTCATTTATCTAAACAAGCATAAACCCATTGGCTGTCCCTACTCTACTACTAAGATGACATACCTACTTAACGAATTTCCCAGGCAAGAGTAAATAAAAGGTGTCAGCTGTGAAGACTTCCTAAGAAGTGCACTCACATAGCACTTTGAGCTCGATTCTAAGATGCTCCTTCACCGAATCCCTCTCTGTCCTCTTCTCTGTTCTTCCCTACCTCTTCTCTGTTCTCCACCCTCGGGGCACTATCCCTAATACAAAACCCAAATACAATTGAACACGCCTTTCGTCACGCCTCTTCGGCCAGGTCTTCCTTCTTGCACTTTTCCATCGAAACCCTTACTTCATCCTGGACGGTTACGATGACCTTGAGTCCCAGGCACCTTCTCCCTTTGCAGACTCCATCCCTGCATTCCAGTGTACTCCCGTCTCAATGCCTCCCACCACCCCAACTCGTGAAACAAAGAGCCAGTCTTTTACTAACGAGGCATGTGTCCTTGCACCTGCAACAGAAGATACGTTCAACAGAAACCTTCCACTGTGCTAATTAATTCTACTGTCGGTGCCCAGAGAGCCTTTCCAAGAGAACCTTCTCTGCCTACAAAAAGCTAACATAAGAACAAACAGGCCTTTCCTTGGCGTATATGCAGTCAGGCCTTTTACCCAATTTAAACACACAATTATGATCACTTCTATAAGCATTGGTTCATTACAATTCATATGCGAAAGTGAACTACACGTGCGACTTTTAATATGGTACACGTTAAACTACTGCACCTCGATTATACATGGCCTAATTCATTAATGCATCATTTTGACATGTTTCAATTAAGCATTACATTTGCAGGATTATAATAGCACAATTACCCTTCTATTCATTCTAATAATGCAAGTTACAACTACATTTTACTAACCATTCATTGATATATAACTGGATATATGCGGGTACAGACTAACGATGATTATGATGCACCCCTACAATTTTTACGAGAACATAGCGCTCTATCAGTTCCCCCCTTTGATGACTCCTGTCATCACATTTTATTCAACTCCCTTGGAGAAAGAACCGACCTAAACAGAACTTGTTGCCATTCTCCCTGGTCTGTAATTCTCCAATCTCTTGAGTCTTTGATATTGACTGTCCTGCAGCCTAGCCATTCTCGTCTCATTTTCTCTCAGAGCTCTCTCAACTCTGCCTGCTCGATACCATTTGTATGCTTTGATCAGACCCCACAGACAAACCACACAAACCACCACAATAAGGAGAGGTCTCAAAATATAGCCAAGGAATCCCTTCCCCAAATTCGCAAACCAGCTCCCCACTTTTTTTTTTTTTTTTAACACACTTTATTAGTCACCAAGCCAACATTGCAGCAAAATCATTTCAGTACATACGGCTTTTTTTCTTTTCTTTTATCTGGCGTCTCACGCATTAGCTGTCCAACATTACATCTTATTGACCAAGCATCCTGATTACAGCGAGTCATCTGATAAACCTCGCCCTCAGGGGATATAAAGCCGGGTTTTCCCAGTCCCAGAGGACAGTAGTACGCCCAGAGTAGCCACACGTAGCTGGTTTCCAATATTATCCAAACATTATAACAATTAAAACTACCCCCTACCCACCCCCTCCCTCCCTTCTGGTCTGTCATTACTGTTGCGGTTTGTGGCCCAGTGTGGTGCTCTGCGTGGGGATTGTTGCACTAAATTGCTTATGTCCGGTAGGCTCTTATCTATGGTGTGAGGCTAGGAAGGTCGGACACGGTATCCGATTGTTTAAAACTTTCTAGCAAGATATCCCAGTCCATTGAAATAGGACGTTTCGTAACCCCCTGTCCTCTTCTCTGCGAAGTGACGCGCTCTCAGCTCCCCCCACTGTACCATGTCTTTCTGCCATGAGGTTAGCAGGGGACTTCTAGGGGATTTCCACCTCATAGTGATTGCTCTTATAGCCAGTACTAAAGCAAGGTCTAGGAACCGCAGCTGTACCTTCTGTGCTGTAGTGCGCTTACGTAGACCCATGAGGCACTCCAAGATATTGTTCTGGACCGGTAGATGTGTCACCTCCTGGAGCGTCTGTCGTACTCCCTCCCAGTAATCTCCCAATCTTGGGCACCCCCACAACATATGGAGGAAGTTTGCCTCGTCTCCCTGACATCGGGGGCAGTTGTGCTGCGCCTCTGGATACATCCGATGGATTTTCTGTGGGGTTAGATAAGACCTATGCAGTATCATTGTTTGGATGAATTTGAGTTTGGCATTACGGGATACTCGTTTGGGATGTTCGAGCATGGTTGCCCAGGCTTTATCAGTAATTTCAGTGCCTGCATCAGTCTCCCATTGCATTCTAAGCTCCGTAAGAGCTATAGCTGTATGTGCCCTAATACCCGTGTATAGCCATTTGACCAGGTGGCCGCCCTCCCCCATAAGATAGAGTAAATGAACTAATTCGTGTTGTGGAGGTTCCTATGCTGCGGTGCCCATACCCTCTTAATATAGTATGTTACCGTTGCATGTGTTAGATATAGCCGATCGGATGCCCCAGTGTTCTGGACAAATGTTACATGATCAAGAAGGCTGCCATCCCCAAAGAACTGTCCCACTTCCTCCACTCCCGTTTCCATCCAGACTTGGAGTTTGGTCTTGGTTAGCACTCCCCCAGATGTGGGAATACCCAGTACCGGAATGTTAGGTGCATATGGTGTCGCTCCCGAGGTATATGATAGAGCCCTTTTCCAGCAGTGTAACGCAGTCGTGAGTAAGGGGGGTCCCCCTGCCGGCAGTTTGGTTTCTTGGCAATAATAAGGTGTGTAATTTCCCTCGAGCTATGTCCCGAGGTGTATAACCTATTTCTTGTAGATTCCTGCTCGCTGTCCAGCGGGAGAGCCACTGAAGTTGGCAGGCGTAGTAATAGGCCCTAAAGTCAGGGACTCCAAGTCCTCCCTTAGTAGACTCCAATTGGAGTTTCCGGAGGCTCAGTCTCCGGCGACCCTTTCCCCATATAAGGTCTAGAAGGATCGTGTTCAAGGTGCTGAAAATGGAGTGTGGGATCACCAGTGGCAAATTGACGAAGTAGTACAATAGACGGGGCAACACCACCATCTTGGATATTGCAATGCGTCCCATCACCGAGAGCGGTAGCGAGTTCCAGAATATCACACTGGAGCGGAGTGCCGCGATGGCCTTCATCAGGTTACCCTCTAACTGGTCTGCTCTGCGTTCTATATACTTGTATCCCCAAGTATTTGAAGGTAGTGTGTGCTACTGGAAGGGAATAGGGGCCGAAATGTATCAAATCCGGGTGAGTGCCATCCTGGAAATAATAGGCATTGGACTTCTGCGGGTTAATCGCCAGGCCTGAAATGTGTTCAAATTTAGAAAATATAGTGGGAAGAGGTGCCGCAGCAGTGTTTAAGTCCCTCAGGAACAGCAGGATGTCGTCCGCATAGATAGAAATTAAGTGCGCATTGCCATCTATTGGTATTCCTAGGTGATCTGTTGTTTGTCTCAAGGCTATCGCTAGGGGTTCTAGCGCTAGTACAAACAGCAAGGGGGATAGCGGGCACCCTTGCCTGGTACCCCTGTGTATCATATATTCCCCAGAGATGTGATGTCCTGTACGCGCTCTAGCAGTTGGGGAGGTATATAGCAGACGTATCCAGTTTAGATACTCACTAGGAAAACCGAAACGATGTAACGCAGCAAACATATAATCCCACATTATGGAATCGAAGGCCTGCTTTAAGTCCAACGCCAGACATCCTGCATCGGGGTATGCCGCCGGAGTAGATGACATGATATAATGCAATCGCCTAGTGTTGAGGGATGTGCTCCGATTCGGTAGAAAGCCGCATTGATCCCTATTTATGAGGGTAGGTAAATGAGGTTGTATGCGGTTAGCTAAGGCCTTGCTCAGAATTTTGTATTCAGTGGCCAGTAGGGATAGGGGCCTATAGTTAGCAAGATCTGTACTATCGCGTCCCGGTTTAAGCAGCGAAACGACCAACGCCTGCATGGTGGATTGTGGTAGGTGTCCAATCTCCAATGCTGCCCTATAGACTTCCTCCAATTTAGGAACCAGGGTTTCCGAATAAGTTGCATAGAATTCTATAGGCAGGCCATCGAGGCCGGGTGCTTTATTGCGGTTAAGGCCTTTGATCGCCGCCCTAATCTCCTGTTGTGTTATAGGGCCTATGAGTTCCTTTTGTATGCCCTCTGGCAAGGAGGGGACCGGCAATGTTTGAAAGAAGTCAGCTATCTGTTGATCATTCACGTGTGGAGGGACCGCATATAATTTACTAAGGTACTCGCAGAACGCTTTGTTTATTTCGAATTGTGTATGTACTGAGCTCTGCTCAGGAGTTATGATGTGAGTAATGACTGGTGGTTCCGGTCTGTCGTGCACTATACGAGCTAGTAATGTCCCAGCCTTATCTGCATCAACATGCTTCCGCTGTGTATAAGCCCTATAATCGATAACCCATAGAGTTTCCAGAACATCGGCATGGTCAATACGGGCATCTTGTAGGGCTTCAAGTTTTGCCGGGTCCGTTACCGCTTCTGGCTCTAACGAGGTCATCAGATTTTCTACCTTAATCAGGCGCTGATGTACCTCTTGCCTAGCCCCCACCACCTGTCCTATAGTGGCTCCCCTTGTCACTACTTTGAACGCATCCCAGTCTATGAGGCGGGTAGAGGCAGTATTCCAATTGTCCGAGAAGTAATTATTGATGGTAGTGGAGAGCGCGGCCCTGAACGGGCCGTCTTCCAGCAGTTGGGGTCTCAGTGTCCATGTCGGCACCGGGGTCGGCACTCGTCCCCAGTTGAGGGTAAGTTCTAGTGGATTATGGTCCGAGAATGTCTTGGCTAGATAAGTGGACTGACTATTGCAAGTGGCAATGGAGTGTGAGCACATGAATCTGTCAATCCTGGTGTGGAGTTGGTGGACGGGCGAGTAAAAGGAATATTCCTTGTGGGAGGGATGCAACTGTCGCCACACGTCCGTTAGACCCCAGCCATTCAACCAGGTTTTGAGAAGCTCTGCTTGCCTGCTGGTGCCAGCTCCATGTAGTGGGGGGTGGGACCTGTCCAATGCTACGTCCAATATTGTGTTGCAGTCGCCCCCCAGAATCCAGGGTATTGTATCCCACCCCACTAGGGCTGTACCCAGTCGTTGGAAAAATTTGTCCTGCTCAAAATTGGGGCGTATATGCTTCCCAGAATCACAGCAATGCCATCCAGTGTTCCCTTCAATAGAACATATCTGCCCTAATCATCTATACGACGTTCAAGTGCTGTAAATGGGACCCCATGCCGGATCCATATTGCTGCGCCTCTGGCGAATGCAGAATAATTAGTGGAGTGGATAGTGCCTCTCCATTTTTTGCGAGTCTTCGAAGCCTCTGACTCAGTAAGGTGTGATTCCTGGATAAAGACAATATGGGCCTTACGCCTGAGCAGATGAGCATGTACCCGATGTCTCTTTTGGACCGCCCCCAGTCCCCGCACGTTCCAAGTGAGCAAATTATAAGAGCCTACCGTAGTGGGACCCCTAGACATAAAATAGTATAGTAAATAAGGCCCCTACTATTAGGAAGCCCGTGAGCTGTTGCAGACCAGAAGTACCCCTCCCCTACATAACCACTATTTAAACAGAGAATACACGGCGCAGCCCTTAAACTATGCTGTGCCAAACCAAAAATTGCAACATTCCGAACCCGTACTATGGTGCATTCGCTTTGTGGGGGAGCGGAGCCGCCATTCATAGTGTCGGGTATGAGATAACTGAGCCTCAGTGGCTCAACAGGACCCGGGGGAGCGTCTCTTTACAAGACAAATATTAATATGCACTAAAGAAGATCGCCATAAATGCAGGTATAGGGGACTAAGCAAAGAGCTGAAAGCTCGTGGGGTGCCATCCAGAGCATCATTGTCGTCTGTAGGGGCGCCAGACGGCGCCAGACCGCAAGTCACCCAGGAGCCATGCACAACTCATACACTCTGCTATAGAATATTAGTATAGGGACATACATATGTTTGCATAGGGCCTAAAGGTGGCCAGCAGCCCAGTGACAGGGTGCAAGCCCCCTCCTCAGTGGGAGAAAGATGTGCGACCTGTCCCACCCCCTCAATTATCCACCAAGTGATCCACAGTCTGAGGTGTCACTAAAGGGAAAAGAGTAATACTTTCAGAGTCCGAATGAATGGTGCTGTCCTCCGAATCCGTTGCGCTCTTTGGGTGGTCCTCACGAAAGGATCCTACCATGGCCAATGCCTCCGCCCTGCCCGACATCTGCTGGTCATGTGTGGGGCCTACGATGTTGGAGTCCTGCGTGCTCTTCGTGCACCGATGGGCGCTGGGTGTCTTTGGCTTAGTAGTGCCCCGGCGGGACGAGCCCGATAGCTGTTCCTGACTCGATGTTAGCCCCATCACCTCCAGCCATTCTTCTGCATCATTCGGGCTGTCAAAGAAATAGGATTTCCGTTCGTGCAGTACTTTTAGACGGGCAGGGAACAAGAGAGCGTATTTTAAGTGTGCCGCTTGGAGCTTTTTCTTGACGGCCTGGAAGGAGGACCGCTGGCGCTGTACCATGATGGTATAGTCAGGATAGAGCGAGACCCGTTGGTTTTCAAATTGAATTGGTGCTTGTTCTCTCGCTTTTTGTAAGAGCACATCTCGGTCCCTGTAATTTAAGATTTTAACAATCAGGGGTCGTGGGGTCGCTCCTGCCCTCGGTGCCCCAGTAGGAATTCTGTGCGCCCTCTCCACACAGAAATAGGGGAGAGACCATCCCGGGCCACATAGTCTCTAAACCAGGTTTCCATAAAGTCCGCCGGCTTGGGTCCCTCGCTGCGTTCCGGAAGTCCAATCACGCGGATATTGTTCCGGCGATTTCTTCCCTCTGCGTCTTCGACTCTGTCTTGAAGGCCGTTGACCTGCTGTTGCAGTTGTTTAAGTTGAATAGTATGATCCGTTATTATTGGATCGATTGTGGATAGGGCCCTGTCGTGCTCACGAACTGTATCTGCCAGTTTTCCATGGTCTGCCCGAAGTAGGGTAAGACCACTGGTAAGGGATCCAATTTGCAGCTCGATCGCCCTACGGGATTCCCTGACCTCCTTTAGGATTAGGTCCAGCTTGTCCAGGGGGTCTCGGCGGACTCAGAGGAGGTGGCGTCAGGTGATCTGGGTCTGGTGGCATTTTCACCCTCACCCGAGGGGCCCCCGCACCGGAGCCGCTGTCCACAGGTTTTCCCTTGGGTCTCCCCATATTTGACCCCCACGGTAGTCTGGCAAGTTCAGTATAGGCCGGGGGAGGGCCCCTATCGGTGCGCTCCCGGGTTAGAGCGGACACAGCCAGGCAGTCCCTCCTGCAGATCCGAGGCCTGATGGGCACCGCCCCTGCCTCCGTACCCCTCTCCGATGTTGTGCAGCGGCTCCGGGGGCCCCCCAAAGGCACAGCAAGTCGAGGGCGACTCCCTCCTCCTGCCAGAGATGGCCCGGTATCGTATTGTATGGCCGCCCTCACTCGCCCACCAGAGTCTCGTCCAGTCACGACGCTGCTGTGTCTCCCTCTTGAGGAAGGGTGTCTCAGGTCAGTATCGTAGCGGCGGTCCAGCTACGTCATGCTAGTACTGGGGGACTCAGAGCCGGGGAGGGAGAGGGACGCTGACCGTTTTCCCGGCTAATCAATGCTACCGTTTACCCGGCTAATCAATGCTGGGTCCAGCCACTCTGTGCCACACCGCACTCTATTCGTCTGATGGCGCACTCTCCGGCCGCGCAGGGAGGCATCAGGACATCGGGGGTCTGCCTGTAGCTCCGCGCAGCGCCCCCCGCCGGTTCTTCATCAATAGTCCAGCCCAGTGGGGAGGAGATGGAAGGCCCCCCCTCACCTGGAGCCCGTCTCTTTCAGGCCCGGACCAGGCCCTGCGGCCGGCAGGCGGCAGGTGCGGTAGGAAGGGAGAGAGGGAGAGAGAGAGGGGAAGGGCACCCGCCCCAGGCCCAGCTCCGCCGGGAGGCGTCCACTCTCACCTCTGCCCGCTCTGCCGGTCCGTGGGCCGAGCAGTCCCACCGATGCCGGCCGAGCTCCGTATCCTCAGCACGGCCCGCGAGTGCGCACCTCGTCGGCGCTGCCCCCCCAGGCAACAGGAATCTCCGTCAGTAGCTCGAGGGGGCCGCCAGGCACACCAGGTCCGATGAGGGCCGCAGCTCCCCTGCAGTAATGGAGCACCGCGAGTAAGCCCCACACTTCGTAAACGCTGCTGGGCGCCGCCGCTCGTCTCGTCGCCCCAGCTCCGCTAGCTAAGTCCCTCCGGGTCAGTAGTAGCAGAGCCCGGGACTCCAGAAGCTGCGTTGTTTGTGTGACAGACGGCGATTCACAGGATAAGTCCCCCCAGGGTCCGGAGCCTCATCAGCTTGCGTCCGCCATCTTAAGCGGCTAGCCACGCCCCCCACCAGCTCCCCACTTGACCAAATCCTTTGCCAACTTTCTCCCATGCTCCCTTTTCAGTCAAATCCGCTATCTTCGTGTGGATAGTAGTGATGTTACTTATATATTTCTCCAGATCCTTGCTGTGGTCTGGTATATGAGTACAGCACTCTTGAACCTTCAATAATTTACAGACTCCGCCCTCTTTTGCCAATAAGACATCCAAAGCAAGGCGATTCTGCAAAACCATTGTCCTTATAGACAACATCTTTCCCTCTACAAGTACCAATGATTTTGCTGTATTCATCGATAGTTCGTCTATCACAGTCGCCAATCTCCGGATCTTTACGTCATTCAAGATCACTCCCAAACTTGGTATCATTGCTCCAAAGATATCTCCCACTACGACACCTGCACTCGCACTTCTTCTCACTCTTGAATGCTTTCCACCCTCTAGAAGTTCCAAATCCTCTGTATGGTAAATCTTTGGAAATATTATTCCCAAGTAACACGTACCATACCAGTTTGCAGGCAATCTCACATAAGCATTCCTTCCACACACAAAATACACCGTAGGTATCACTTGTACAGGGCCTTGGAGAAAGTTCTTTGCTGCATCTGCCATGGTGAAAACATGATCACACGTACTCTGTCCCACTGGAACCTTTTCATAATAGGTCTGATAACGTCTCACACACAGCTTTCCCCTCTGCTCATTGTCCAAGGCTATAGGACCATAACTTCCTTTTGTTCGATGCAATTTTTCCTCCTCAGTCCAATCTACTGGATTATGCCCTGTGTCCCGGGTCTGGGTTAGTTTTCTATATCTATCTTCTACCTGATCTACAAACTTCTTTTCTACATCTGACAATGAGCATGTCAAGTTATGTCGGTGAGCATATGCTGTGTCCAGTTCCAAAGACGGTATGAAGAACTTCCTAAGTCTATCCTCTGACTTATAGTAATCGTACTTATTCAAGTGTTTGTAAGCTGGGACTTCAGGAAGCACTGCATCGTAATTGGAAAAGAAATACTCAAACTGATCTCTTTCATAAAATATACTGAGCAACAGACTACATGAAATTCCATACGTCAGTGGAAGATGATGATATCTAATACCCTCATCCACGGAAGCAGGCAACTGCATACACACATAACAATCCTTCGCATCCATTGCATCCACGTACTCATATAGCAGCTTGGCGTATGCATTAAGCTTAAAATCACTCCTAGACAAATCTACATGCAATCTACGACTTTCTTCTATCAGCAAAGCCTTGTCAGCTCCTATGTTTCCCTCTTTTTGGCTAGGTGTAGTAGGTGTAGGAGTTCCTGGCACCCCCTCCACTGCTAGCTCGTGTGGAACGGTATATGAGACTACAATTACTATGATTATAGAAAATATCACACCCCCTATAATGGTGCCTACTATCAATTTGGATATACGATTTGGATCTCCAGCCTCCATGATCTCGAAAGTTCTCGAAAGTTCTTGGTTCCAGCAATGAGCACTCAAAAGTCTCTGTCTTCTTCACACGTGACTTGCTTAACCAGTTCGAGCAACACTTCGAAACCTCTGAAAATCCCCTTTTTCAGCTACAGTCTTATTTACATAGTCCAGAAAAAGACTTCCCTAACTCTTGTTCCTCTTCGGTGCAAAGTCCCTAAGTTTGTTCTTCTTCCACTCGGATCTAGGTTATCTTCCTCTTTAAACTTTTTTTAAATTTTTTTATTTTTTTATTTACAACAGGTCATACTTCATCCACGATAAGATCATTTGCAAGCGCTTCTAAAACGTGATACAAAAGTTCAAGACGAAGAATTACCATTTCATGTGAATACGGCTCAAATCCAAAAGACGGAAATTCGAGTCGATGCAAAACCAGTTCTCGGACCTTACTCAGAAGCGGGGGATTCGGAACGGTGAGGGTCAGTATTCCTTCGACTTCGAGCCCTGGCAACAGCAGCACCACCTTCAGTACCACATTCGGGCTCTTGCTGACCACCTGCAACGACCTCAGCCTCCCCGTACTCACTACCCCCTGCATTAGTCACTGTGTAAGTCCACTCAGGGGTAGAATATCTCTTGCAAGGTACCCTTGTTCTCCTCGACCTCCTCCGACCCTCTTGAGTCTGCTCTTCGTCACTTGCTTCTGTCTCAGACGTTTCAGACACTGGAGCAAGATCTCTTTCGGGTGCCAACCTCAGATTCAGTCGCCTCTGTCTTTCAGGCCAGGCCTCCTCGATTCTGGTCGTTCTTCCACCTTCCCCTTCTATACCCTGTGCACCACTTCCTTCTTCTGCTGAATATGACTCTACTCCACCCACTGCTTCACCTCTGTCATCTGAGTCAGAGTCAAGATTCGGGTTGTCGAAACCCCCTTCTGCTTGCTTTGGTGCACAACCAGCTGCATCAGCGACCCTTACAGCTTGACTTGTCCTCTCATGTGGCCCTGCCACATCAGCTGGATTTTCATTTACGAGAGGAGCTGTTTCTTCCAAGGGTGCTGAAACTCTGCGGGTATGGGAAGCATGTACCCAGTTCGGCAATACTCCACACTTCACTGCTGTGCTCGTTACCAGTATCACCTGGTACGGGCCTCGCCACCGAACATCCAGACAACTCTTCCTCACGTGCTTTCGGACAAGCACCCAGTCACCTGGACACAGGTCGTGGCACAGATCACTCGAGGCTGGAACAGCTGCAGCTTGGACCTGCTGGGACACAGAACGGACCACATCAGATAGTCCTTTACAGTAATCGAGAATCAAGTCATCAGTGATGTTTATCAAAGCTGTAGCCGGTACTGCTGGCAACCACATTGCCCTTCCCATCAAAATTTCGTGAGGGGACAACCCAGTCCTCCTATCTGGGACACTTCTCATGCTCATCAGCACGCGTGGCAATGCGTCAGGCCACTTCAAAGACGTTGACGAACACATTTTTGCCATCCGGGCTTTCAAAGTCCCATTAACCTGTTCCACCATCCCAGAAGCCTCTGGTCGATAACTACAATGGAGTCTCTGATCAACATTCAATGCAGCACAGAGTAACTTCATGATTTCACTGTGGAAGTGTTTTCCTCTATCTGATTCCAAAGAGGAAGGAATCCCGAATCTCGGGATGAGTTCCCTCAACAATAACTTAGCCACTGTGAGAGTGTCACACCTACGTGTTGGGTAAGCCTCCACCCACCGTGAGAATACACATATCAGCACCAAAATGTATCTCAACCCATTGCACTTAGGCATTTCTATGAAGTCTAACTGTATCCTATTGAAAGGCCCTCCTGACCTCCCAATATGACTCAAGGTGACTACGGTTTTCTTTCCGGCATTCATCTGCTGACACGTAACACACCTCTGACAAACTGCTTCAGCAATCGCACAAAATCGTGGGTTATACCACGTTTGTCTAAACACACGCATCATTGCATCTCTACCAAGGTGTACCGGTCCATGTATTAGTCTCGCCATTGGGCTCAGCAGATTCTCTGGCAACACAGCTCTCCCATCACTGGAGACCCAAACATCCACATCCCCTCTTTCACATCCTGCTTTGACCCCTCCGTTCCGTTCCTGGTCTGAGACTTCATCCTGCAGTCGCTTGAGCTCCTCCCAAGTGTCTGCCATGGCCAACATCATGTTGAGCTCGGTTCTTTCTTGGCTCTCTCCGGTATAACCTTCTGTAAATAGGCATCCTTATTCTGCACAGAAGCGGGCGACTTCGTCCGCATAATTATTTCCCAAAGACACGAAATCCTCCCCCTTCACATGTGCAGTGCACTTGACAACTGCGATTTCCTTCGGATATTGCAATGCATCTAACAGTTGTCTTACATGTTCTCCATTCCTAATGGGTGAGCCAGATGATGTCAAAAATCCCCTCTGGGACCATAACTGTCCGAAGTCATGAACCACACCAAACCCATACTGGCTGTCCGTGTAAATCGTGATTCGAATTCAATCAGCGGCCAAACAGGCGCGAGTCAAAGCAATGATCTCAGCTACCTGTGCGGAGCGTACTCCTTCTAGGCAAGCAGCCTCAACCACCCCGGAAATGGTACATACATCAAAAGCTGCTCTTAGTTGGCCAACACTGTCTCTTAGACACGAACCATCGACAAAGAAAATTTCATCTGGGTCAGTCAGTGGTTCATCAACAATGTCGGGTCTCGGTTTGGTGCAGAGTTCAGTCACATCAAGACAATCATGGTCCGCACAATCTTCATCATCTGCATTTGGTATAGGCATTAAGGTCGCAGGGTTTAAGACGGAGCACCTTTTCAGAGTCACATTCTCTGCGGCAAGTATGACTTGCTCATACCTTGTTAACCTGTTATTCGTTAGGTGCTGAGTCTTAGTCCTGGTCATCAACAATTCAACCGAGTGTGGCACATAAACAGTCAAAGGATGACCCATTACAATACTTTCACATCTTTCAATGCTGACACCCGTTGCAGCAACGGATCTTAGACATCCGGGCAACGCAGAAGCTACTGGATCTAGAGTAGCTGAAAAGTAGGCAACTGGTCTACGGACACCTCCATGGTTCTGGGCTAAGACTGCTAATGCACACCCCTCCCTCTCACAATAGAACAATGTAAAAGCCTTGTTGTAATCAGGCATACCCAGAGCTGGGGCACTACACAACTCCTCTCTCAGTTTTAGGAATGACACCAAGCACTCCTCGTCCCATGGTACCGGATCACTCACATCCTTGTGCGTAAGCCTCTGTAAAGGCTTTGCTCTCAAGGAAAAGTTGGGAATCCACTGCCGAAAATAGCCGACCATTCCCAAAAACATCCTGACTTCTCTCTGAGTGGTGGGCACTGCCATGTTCATTATCGCCTCGATTCGATCTGGTGACACCTTCCTCTTGCCTTTTTCTAATCTGTGACCTAAGTACTGTACCTCATTTAGGCAGTACTGCAACTTGTTGGGAGACACATTGTGCCCGTTCTCTGCTAAATGGTTCAATAGAGCTACCTTGTCTATCCTGCAAGCATCTTCCGTTTCTGAGGCGACAAGCAGATCGTCTATGTGCTGCACAAGAACTGAGTTCTGCTGCAATACGAGACTCTCAAGATTCTTTTTCAGGATCTGATTAAAGATTGATGGACTTTCTGTATACCCTTGAGGGATACGACACCATGTTAACACACGGTTTTCCAGCCGGAACGCAAAAAGAAATTGGCTTTCCTCATGGAGCGGTATCGAGAAGAATGCTTGACACAAATCAATGACAGTAAACCACTCAGCTTCGCATGGGATCTGAAACAGTATCACTGATGGATTCGGTACCACTGGACAACAAGGGACAACTATTGTGTTGACCTTTCGCAGGTCTTGCACGATCCTGAATATCCCGCTCGGCTTCTGTAGTCCCATAATAGGTGAGTTACATGGGCTACCTCTGATCTCCTTCAGAATGCCTTGTTTGATGAAAGACTCGATTACAGGCTTAATTCCTGCTATCGTCTCAGAGGACAGATTGTACTGTGGCGTCCTAGGGAATTCGGCATTCTGCTTAACCTGAATCTGCACAGGTTCAACCCCCTTGATCAATCCTATCTCTTCTCCTGTAAAGTCCCACACCTCTGGTGACACAGTGTCTCTCAAGTCCGGTGGAAGTTCTTCCACTGTCACCACTGGATACAAGTCTTTACACAGATGCTGATTAGCAACTTTAAAGGTAGCATCATCATCCTTTGTCTGAACCTCCACTCCCCTTGGTATGCAATAGATAGTACAGTTCAATTTACACAATAGATCTCTTCCTAACAAGCAAACTGGACTCGTATCGCACACCACAAACTGGTGTTTAGCTTGGAAGGAGCCTATCCTCACTGGAATCGGTTCAGTCAATGGGCTAGTTATCTTTTTGTTTGCCACTCCAACAACTTGGATCGATTGTCCCGAGAGGGGTAGGTTGGGGACTACTGCTGATCTTACAGTAGACCGGGTAGCACCAGTGTCAACCAAAAGTGTGGTAGGATGACCATCAATGTCTGCCTCCACAAAAGGTCCTCTCTGGTCTACCTCCAAGACTGCTCCAAGGGTGCAGTCTTCCTCCCCCTCAGGCACCGTCAGGATAAAGGGTCTGAACTGTATTCATCATACCCTTCGAAAAGGGGCATCTGCAGGTAAGTCCGTATTCCCTGCGAGATCCTTGGTGGCTGTGGGACCTGTACTTGTGGGTTATACGTCCCCCCTCTCATCGATCTGGGCTTCATCACCGTGTTGACTACCTCCGGCGCAGGTGCCTGAACCCCTTCTACCTCCTGCTGCACCTGGTTGGCTGGGTTCAAAGGGCACTCGTGTTTCCAATGTCCAATCTGGTGACAAAGATGACACGCAGTGGTCTTCTTCAGTGTCGCCACATCCACCCCCGTCTTGGGATCTATGGGTTTCCCCTTTCCCTGGCCTTGCCCATTCTGGTTCCCTTGGTAATTTCCTTGTCTTCTTCCCAGCGTCCCTCCACTACGCTGGATCTGAGCTGTCTGCATCTGAACGAGCATCAGCTTGTCCTTTAGCTTCTGGCGCTTCGAGTCTACTTCATCGCTACAGTACCTCGCATACCGCAAGATTTCATCTACCGGCTTGTTCTGCCAACAGATCAAATGGTGCTGTATCATGAGGCTGACCTCCGGCCTCAATCCTAAAACAAACTTTGAGACAAACTGTCCCATATCTTTGGGGTCTAAGGCATCTAATCCACTATACTGTTTAAAAGCTTGCAAGAGCCTTTCATAATATTCATGCACTGTCTCCTTAGGTTCCTGCACAGTTCGATCTATCTTAACCCAATCGATATCTTGAGGCGAGATCTTCAGCTTCAACCATGTAATCACTTGCTCAAATTTTTTCATAACAATGGGTGACGGACCATTTGTGACAGCATCCCTTTCAGGTTCAAAGGTCGGCCATTCAACTGAGATTTTACAAGCTGTCCACAAATCTCCCGGCACCACTATATCAAACAAGGTGTTCAAATCCGTCCAGAGCACTTTCGAGATTTTAACAAACCGCTCAACCTGTTTGTACCACTCTACGGGGTTTTCCCTCAGCCTCTGAAAGTCATTTGTGAACGCAGCCAAGTCACCTCTACTCCACGGTACATGCACGTACCCTCCATTCTGTACTTCCCGTAAAGGAAAGTTCCCAACGCCCGTCGCCCCTCCCCCCGGGGGCGGCGTTTCTCCTACACTTTTCCTTGCCAATTTTTTCTTTGACCACCTTTCTTCCCATTTATCCAACAAATTCCATATACGCATCCCTACAATCAGATCTTTAGTATGCTTCCTTAATCCTGTGATTCTTTTCTCCTCCAATTCCTGATCACTATATTGCAACCTATGCGGTCCTTGCAACGTCTTTGTTTTATTCAAATCCACCTCATATCTCCTAGCCAATGCTGTCAATTTCTCATGTGCGATCCTTGCTTTACGAGTCACATCTTTTGCTATGAAAAGCAGCTCGTCTGGCCCATTAATCTCTATTCTCTCCAAAGGCAGGCTCCCACTAATCATTTCGTCTACCTCCGCCTTTAGTCTTACTACGTCCAGCAACCTTGCCTGTACTGCACTCTTTAGTATTTCTTGACAAGCTGCGCCATTCCGCTCATCATAGTCACCACTTTGTTCTTGTGACTTGTTCTCTTCTATCGTATTCCTGGAACTTGGTCTGGTTTCTGAAATTTCTCGTTCCCTATCGCCTGGCATTCTATCACTTTGGTTTCTTACTGATGGTGTCCACATCCTCAAAGCTGACTTGGACTCGAATAAAGACCTTGGTCTGACTGGTCTCTCATCCTCCTGTCTAAAAGAGGAGTCTGCTGTGGCTGGTAACGGTGTGCTTGTTTCCAAGGGCTTCGGGAAGTGAATCAC
Organism: Calotriton arnoldi; assembly: GCA_963921515.1. NCBI lineage: Eukaryota > Metazoa > Chordata > Amphibia > Caudata > Salamandridae > Calotriton > Calotriton arnoldi. Next base: position 38,322 of record CAWUFW010010495.1, read on the forward strand.
CTGTATTCCTAAGCCATTCCCTCCAGCACTGGTTCCCTCTCCTCCGGTCGTCTGCATTGTACTTCCTTCACTTCTTCGATCTGGGTCATATACCGATACTATAGGCCCAATGGTAACAGGTACCGTCAAGGAGTCCGGTAACCTCATATTCCCAATGGAAGGCTGTGTTTCCGCTCCCTCTGTTCCTGTGGAAATCTTTCCCACTACCCTCATGTTAGTCTGATTCCGTATCTCACCAGTTTCTACTGCCGAAGCTGATTTTCCCTCTTCTGAATCTGGATTAAATGGAGGTGGTCTCTCTGCTAGCAACCTACCTAACAGGCTGTCATCTGTATCACTGTCGTCTTCTTCAGCCCACCTCTTCTTAGCCTCTCCTACATTTATCAACAGTGGAAACAGCCTATCCCCTTCAATGGTTTCCACTCTCCACCTTTTCTCCAATGCATCCCATCTCGCATCTTGAAATGCCCTGATCGATTTCTTCACCCTTTCCTGGCTTTTGTCTCTTTTCCTGTCATACGCTGCCCTAATCCATGCATGTAGCGCCTCAAACTGTGTCGGTCTAGGCAGCGGTCGTAAAGAAGACATTATAGTTTTTAGCTGGTACAACACTTCCAACCTGAAAGTGCCATAACGTGGGAAAGTCAATTCTCCTTCTCCTTCTGTCATTTTATGCCAATTCTCAAGCCAAATTATAGTATGCAATCCTACATTTTTAGCCATATAATGTGCTGGCGTATCCTCGGGAGGGGCTTCCTCTCCACCCCGAGTAACCACATGTCTATCACCTCTACAAAATTCTCGTAAAACTTTAAAACATTTCATGATGACACAAATTTCCGTTCACGCGCAAGTTTTCGTTTTACTTCCTGATTTCCATCCACCAATGCCAGCGCGGCTCACCCCAACCGACCTATCACAGTGTGGCACTATCTGATGTCACTCTCCTCTGCTCGCAGCAGTTCCCCTCCTTCCTAATTCACCCTTTCTCGCTCTCACGTGTCCCAATCACACTCTGAAGCAATTGTCCGTCCTCCCGAACAATTACCTCTCTGACTGTCGGTCCACCAATGACCGATCAGCCTCTCGAGATTGTTGACCTCAATCTGGCAACTGTCTGTCCGCGAACGACCGGACAATCACCTCTGACACAATCGATAGGATCCAAACGCTCAATGTTCTACACACAACAACCTACGACCAGCGTCGGTTATTCACACACTCACACATATGCTTCCTATCTTCAGTGGGTTAATCAACGACGTCTCATGACCCCCACAATCTCTGGTCAACGATCTCAGCTCTGGGTGTCTTCTACACCAAAATATCTCTCGGCCCCGCGCGCGCTCACGGTCCGATCCTCAATCACACGACTCTCATTCCAACTCCGCAAGACATCACACAACAATTAAACACCGCAATCTAACAAGCATCACCCTGTTCATACTCACTCTACAACGAACTGCTACTTTCGCCGCACTGTCACTCTCCGTCAGTTTTCAGCGACCGCCGACGTCCTCCTCCTACGATCCACTGGATCACCATCACTCGGGCTCTATGGGGCAAATAATCTCTTATCCTAATCTTGATCTCCCCTTACTATCAGAGGTAACCATCCTACTCTGCTACCAACTGATAACGCTGATTCTTATCTTATCACCTCTAAGAATCTTCAGGTCACCAGAATCTTTTTACCTGCTGAATAGTGTGAAGGGGAAAAAGTTTTTTCAAGTTTACGACAAATTGAGAATCCAGTTACCTTAAAGACCACTGACTCCGAATTCAATTTTGGGGTTTTATTACAGCCAAGAATAACTGTATATGCAAGCACCTCAACACGAGGTTAAAGAAATAGATGGGCACTAATACAAATAGCATCCTACGCAGGAGTCTCATTCGACTCAGGATAAGGAGAATCGTTAGCTCCAAAAGTATTAGACAAGCAATGACAGCTCCAATCTCTATGTTATTCCTCATTTATCTAAACAAGCATAAACCCATTGGCTGTCCCTACTCTACTACTAAGATGACATACCTACTTAACGAATTTCCCAGGCAAGAGTAAATAAAAAGGTGTCAGCTGTGAAGACTTCCTAAGAAGTGCACTCACATAGCACTTTGAGCTCGATTCTAAGATGCTCCTTCACCGAATCCCTCTCTGTCCTCTTCTCTGTTCTTCCCTACCTCTTCTCTGTTCTCCACCCTCGGGCGCTATCCCTAATACAAAACCCAAATACAATTGAACACGCCTTTCGTCACGCCTCTTCGGCCAGGTCTTCCTTCTTGCACTTTTCCATCGAAACCCTTACTTCATCCTGGACGGTTACGATGACCTTGAGTCCCAGGCACCTTCTCCCTTTGCAGACACCATCCCTGCATTCCAGTGTACTCCCGTCTCAATGCCTCCCACCACCCCAACTCGTGAAACAAAGAGCCAGTCTTTTACTAACGAGGCATGTGTCCTTGCACCTGCAACAGAAGATACGTTCAACAGAAACCTTCCACTGTGCTAATTAATTCTACTGTCGGTGCCCAGAGAGCCTTTCCAAGAGAACCTTCTCTGCCTACAAAAAGCTAACATAAGAACAAACAGGCCATTCCTTGGCGTATATGCAGTCAGGCCTTTTACCCAATTTAAACACACAATTATGATCACTTCTATAAGCATTGGTTCATTACAATTCATATGCGAAAGTGAACTACACGTGCAACTTTTAATATGGTACACGTTAAACTACTGCACCTCGATTATACAAGGCCTAATTCATTAATGCATCATTTTGACATGTTTCAATTAAGCATTACATTTGCAGGATTATAATAGCACAATTACCCTTCTATTCATTCTAATAATGCAAGTTACAACTACATTTTACTAACCATTCATTGATATATAACTGGATATATGCGGGTACAGACTAACGATGATTATGATGCACCCCTACAATTTTTACGAGAACATAGCGCTCTATCAATGTAAATATTATTCTTCATCCGTGTTGTGAAACAGAAGAGACTGAAGGGACAGACAAATGTTGTACACCCTTCACTAATGTAAAACAGTGCATCATCAATATGTGGTTGACATTTAACTGAAAAAACGCTTAATGGTGGCAAATAGGGGGACCAGATAGGTATTAAAAAGGGTCAATGACAGGGCTGAACCCTCTGTAACTTTTCATGACATGTTTGCATTGACCTAGAAACAATGGAATACGTTCATCTGTTTGACAAGAGGATAGCCATTTCTTCGTGGTGGTGTTCACATTCACAAAAATGGATAGTCAGTCCACCAGAATCTTATCACTACAACTGCATGCACCTCACCCAAAATATTTAAAGAATCGCACCAGAAAGCCATCAATCCAGTCTCAGCTCCTTGAAGAGGTCGAAAGCCTGATTGTAAGGCATCAAAAACAGTAGTGCAGATACAGGAACTGCAATTCTCTGACCACAGTTTTCTCAACTCTTTTAGCCAGGGCAGGTGGTAATTGGACGAAACTGGCCAAGATGCTTATCCAGATATATGCATATATATTTTTTACCAGTGGTATCATCAAACCAACTTTTCAGGACAAGGGAAAACAGAATTCTGGGGTCGAAAGATTTATAAGAGTAGCAGTAACAATGAATAGTGTTAAAAAATTTCCTTTTGGGAGCCACATAAAAGTAGGCCCCAGTAAAAGGTTTAATATGAGGCAGAAATCTTGTAAAATTCGTGTATGTCACGTGATGATGTTTGTACGAGTTATGTAATTTCTTATGTTCTAATTTCACGAAAAGTATTGGCCAAGTGTATTCCACGCAATAGGCATAATTTCAGATAATTTTTGGCAAAATGTTGCATATTTCATGAAAAATGTTGACCGCCCATATGAAAAATCAGGTTAGGACTGAGTCGGTGATAGAATGTCAAAGAAGAACATTTCAAGCACGAGCAGGAGAGAATTCCCTTTATGTGGCACAACTGAGCACATAAGGAAGAACTCTTTTTCACTTACATTTTTATACATTTTCCACGTTTAATGACATTCTTTGAATATAATCTCGGGATGAAAATAAAGATCTAAACTTTTCATTCCATTTATAAACTATGAAACATGCAAACGTGTAATATATTTCATAATTTATGTTTCATATATTCAGCTAATGTTGATCTACATTTCAGGAATCTGCCACAAACCGTAGTTATCATTTATTAATTTCCTTTCTGTATAGAAGATTTGATCTTGAGCTCCTAGCGTTTTAATTGGCAAACATATTAAAATATCCCATTACTCCTAATATGCAGTGGGAAAATATCTCAATTCACATGATGGCCGTAGCTTTTATACATTAAAAAAACCGTTTCCTGAAAACTGTGCTCTGTTCTTTAACGTTTACTCAATTTTGACATTACGATTGTTATTTTGTATGTGTTCGTTTGAAGTGCATGATGTTGTTTGTTTATTTGTGTGTACATGTGCCAAGCATTGCTGAAGCAGACCTGCGGCTCTATATTCAAACACAGATGGAAAAAGATCTGTTCAAAACCAGAAAGAGTGCACCGAACAAAACACAGCAAGGCACCCTTTACACTAGCTTTGGACATGCCCGTAAAATCAAGAGGTAGCATACAGATATATTTCGTCAATACAGGGCCGGGATGGAAACACAAAGCAGCCCTCTGTGAGAAGTTGGCCTGGTATCTGCTGTCCACTAATTATAGTGGGCACCTTGCACCAGTCCAAACAACCCCTTATTGGAGATAGGTTAAAGACAACCTTATTGAAAGCTATCCTAGTGGTAGCTATGGAGAGCAGCCTTCAGGCTAAGTCTTGAAGGAATGTAAAGCAGCTTGTTTTACCAGTCTATAATCTCTTGAGTGATCAAATGAAAGAGCACCACACCAGGTATATATTCAAAATATATGTATTTATTGCTAAACACACCCCTCTAGTCTCTTTATGAGGCTAGAGTTCGAAGTACATAAGTTATAAGTTATTAATACATATATTTTGAATATATACCTGGTGTGGTGCTCTTTCATTTGATCACTCAAGAGATTATAGACTGGTAAAACAAGCTGCTTTACATTCCTTCAAGACTTAGCCTGAAGGCTGCTCTCCATAGCTACCACTAGGATAGCTTTCAATAAGGTTGTCTTTAACCTATCTCCAATAAGGGGTTGTTTGGACTGGTGCCAGGTGCCCACTATAATTAGTGGACAGCAGATACCAGGCCAACTTCTCACATTGGTGTGCAGCGTGTGGGATTCCAGCTTGCTATTGTTTTACCAGATAATCTCAATTGAATTGATCAACTGAAAACCACTAAAGGTACCTAAGGTACATATAATTTAAGCTTAGAATACAGTAAGTTCTACTGAACTTAGAGTTGTGTGTTAAGGGATAGCACAACCCTTTCTACAACTCAAGAGAGTTTAGTAGGCCACACTAGAGTAGGTAGTGCATACACCACACCACACTAGTAATGTCTTTAAGGGCAGGATCCAAAGAATCCTTGCAGGAAGCCATTGAGCTTCCACCCTCCAAGTATGATACACTCCCATTCTTGGAATTGAGAGCTTTATGTAACTTGAGAAAAATAAGGACAGGCCAAAGCCCCACCACCCAACACCTCAAGGAGTTGTTGGTGGCTTATGACCTTAGTAAGCCTGTAGGGACTGAAGGGGTAGGAGCTGAGGGTGGGGCAGACGAAGAGGACGAGGCCAGGGGTACCAGTACCCCCAGCCCCCTCTGAAACTGGCCAGGAGGGTGACAATGACCCTGACCTGGAAAACCCAATCCCTCCTGTGGATGATGATGAGGATGAGCAAGATGATGCCCTCTTTGTCCCCCCAGGAAGGATTAAGAGTGTGCCCAGGAAGTCTAGATCTCCTTCTCAGGAGTCTAACCACTCTGGCACCTCTATAGGGAGCTCTGTCTCATCTCACAGGAGGGAATCCTCTCATGAGAGGAGAACCAGACTGGTCCAGTATGAGAAAACTCAGCTGGAGATCAGAAAAAAGCAATTGGCTTTAGATAGGGAATCCCTAGATCTCCTTAGAGAGAGAAGAAAATTGGGACTAGAGTCCCATGGTGGCAGCCATGTCCCTAGAGACAGGGAAAGGTCCTATGACCATAGGAACCTGAGCAAGATTGTCCCTCCCTACCAGAGTGGGGATGATATCCACAAATGGATAACTGCCTTAGAGAGGGCCTGTAAAGTACAGAAGGTCCCTCAGGAGCAGTGGGCAGCAATCTTGTGGCTCTCCTTTGCTGACAAAGGTAGAGATAAGCTCCTCACTGTTAGAGAGGAGGATGCTGATAATTACAAGGTCTTGAAGAGTGCTCTTATTGATGGGTTTGGCCTAACCACTGAATAGTACAGGTTGAAGTTCAGAGACACCCAAAAAGCACAGACTCAAGACTGGGTAGACTATGTGGATTGTTCTGCCAAGGCTCTGGAAGGCTGGTTGATGGGCAGTAAGGAGTGTGACTTCTCAGGATTGTACAATCTGATAATGAGGGAGCAGATTCTTAATAACTGTCAAAATCAGCTGTTGCATCAATACCTGGTAGACTCTGATCTGACCTCTCCCCAAGAATTGGGAAAGAAGGCAGACAAATGGGTCAGAACCAGGGTGAAGCAGAAGGTACAGAACCAAGGTGGGGAAACCAAGAAGCAAGATGCTAAGAACTCTGACAAGGGTGGGGAGAAGGGTAAAGATCAAAAGTCTTCATCAGGCCCCCAAAAATCTTCTTCTGGGGGGGATTCACAATCTACCAAAGGGAAAGGCCAAAGAAAACCATGGTGCAAGGTCTGTAAGCAAAAGACCCACTGGACCAGTGATTGCACCAAGTCCAAAGACTCCAGTCCAGCACCCACCAAGGCCCCTAAGGCACCTGTTCCCCCTAGTACAGTTGGTGGAAGTGCTCCAGCAAAGGGTTTAGTAGGGTTCACCCTGGGAACTGAGTTGGGCTCTGACTTAGTCAGAGAACTGACTCAGGCTGTGTTAGTCTGTGATGGAGGCATGGATGTGACCTCCACTGTGAGTCCCAGTAATCTGGGCAAGTACAGACAACAGCCTTTAATCAATGGACGTGAGGCTTTGGCATTTAGGGACACAGGGGCAAGTGTCACAATGGTGACACAAGACCTTGTGCTACCTGGGCAAGTTATGCTTGGTGAGATGTACCAAGTGACCAATGCTAGCAATGTCAGAACAGACCATACTCTGGCAGTTGTTAACTTCTCCTGGGGAGGGGTAACTGGCCTTAAGAAGGTTGTGGTAAGTGCAAACCTACCAGTCGAATGCTTGCTTGGCAATGACTTAGAGACTTCTGCTTGGGCAGAAGTGGAGCTCAGGACCCATGCAGAAATGCTGGGGATCCCTGCAGATGTGTTTGCTGTGACCAGGTCACAAGCCAAAATGTCTAGCACTGAACAGGCCTTGGATTCTGGAAGAATGGACCAAGTGCCTTCCAAGAGGAGGAGTAGTAGGGTTAAGGCAGTGCCTTCCCCTTGGCTCAGGAGGAAGATCAGTCCCTTGAGGGGGTTGATCTCAGCCCTGAAGAAGGAACTGTCCCAGAGGAACTTGAACCTGACCAGGTTGAGTTCTTGGGGACAGGGGGACCTTCTAGGGCAGATCTGAGCCAGGAGCAGCAGAGCTGCCCCTCCCTTGAACCCCTCAGACAGCAAGCTGCTGCTGAGGCTGCTGGGAAAGCTAGTGGTCCCCATACAGTGTATTGGGATGATGGACTCCTGTACTCAGAGAGTAGAGACCCCAAGCCTGGTGCTACCAGGAGGTTGGTAATACCTTTGAAGTTCAGGGGCTTCCTATTGACCCTAGCCCATGATATTCCCTTAGCAGGTCACCTGGGCCAGAACAAGACTTGGGACAGAATTGTCCCTCACTTTCACTGGCCCCACATGTCTGAAGACAGTAAGGAGTTTTGTCGCTCCTGTGTAACCTGCCAAGCCAGTGGCAAAGCAGGTGGCACTACAAAGGCCCCCTGATACCACTACCTGTGGTGGGGGTGCTCTTTGAAAGGGTAGGGATTGACATTGTTGGTCCCATGGATCCCCAAACAGCCTCTGGGCACAGGTTTATCCTGGTGGTAGTGGATCATGCCACCAGGTACCCAGAAGCTATTCCCCTCAGGACCACTACAGCACCTGTGGTGGCAAGGGCCCTCCTGGGAATCTTCTCAAGAGTGGGCTTTCCTAAGGAGGTAGTCTCAGACAGGGGTGCTAACTTCATGTCTGGGTACTTAAAAGCAATGTGGAAGGAGTGTGGAGTGACTTATAAGTTCACCACACCCTATCACCCACAATGCAATGGTTTAGTTGAGAGATTCAACAAAACCTTGAAGGGCATGATTAAAGGGCTCCCAGAAAAGCTTAGGCGTAGATGGGACATACTCTTGCCCTGCCTTTTATTTGCATATAGGGAGGTGCCTCAGAAGGGGTTGGTTACAGCCCTTTTGAACTTCTGTTTGGCCACCCTGTGAGGGGTCCACTGTGCTTGGTAAAGGAAGGATGGGAGTTACCTCTCAAGCCCCCAAAGCAAGATATAGTGGACTATGTACTTGGTCTCCGCTCCAGGATGGCTGAGTACATGAAAAAGGCAACCAAAAACCTTGAGGCTAGCCAGGAACTTCAGAAGGCCTGGCATTACCAAAAGGCTGTTCTGACTGTTTACCAGCCAGGACAGAAGGTGTGGGTGTTGGAGCCAGTGGCCCCAGCAGCTCTCCAAGATAAATGGAGTGGACCCCACACTATTGTTGAGCAGAAGGGTGAGGTCACTTACTTAGTGGACCTAGGAACACCCAGGAGTCCCCACAGGGTTCTCCATGTCAACAGGTTAAAACCATATGTGGACAGGGCAGACATGGGCTTGCTCATGGCTACTGATGAAGGGCAGGAGGAAGAGAGTGACCCACTCCCTGACCTGCTCTCACAGAACCCTGACGATGGGTCAGTTGATGGTGTAGCCTTGGCAGGCAGCCTCACTACCCAGCAACAAACTGATTGCAGGCAAGTCCTCAATCAGTTTCGACATATGTTTTCACTGACACCCAGTCAGACCACCTGGTGCACTCATGAAGTGGACACTGGGGACAGTCTGCCTATTAAAAACAAGATTTATAGGCAACCTGACCATGTCAGGGACTGTATCAGGACTGAAGTCCAGAAAATGTTGGAATTGGGAGTTATTGAACCCTCAGATAGCCCTTGGGCTAGTCCAGTAGTCCTTGTACCGAAACCTCACACCAGTGGTGGAAAGAGAGAGATGAGGTTCTGTGTAGACTACAGGGGTCTCAATGCAGTCACTAGGACTGATGCCCATCCAATACCCAGGGCAGATGAGCTCATAGATACTTTGGCCTCTGCCAAATATCTCAGCACATTTGACCTAACAGCTGGCTACTGGCAGATCAGACTAGCTGATACTGCAAAGCCCAAAACAGCATTCTCAACCCCTAGTGGGCATTATCAATTTGTGGTAATGCCCTTTGGTCTGAAGAATGCACCTGCCACTTTCCAGAGGTTGGTGAATACAGTTCTCACAGGACTGGAAGCCTATAGTGCAGCTTATCTAGATGATATTGCTGTCTTTAGCTCCACCTGGGAGGATCACCTGGTCCACCTCAGGAATGTTTTACAGGCCCTGCAAAAGGCAGGCCTGACTATCAAGGCCACTAAGTGCCAGATAGGGCACAGTCAGGTTGTGTACCTGGGCCACCTTGTGGGTGGAGGCCAGGTTCAACATTTGCAGAGCAAGATCCAGACCATCATGGACTGGACTGCTCCCACTACCCAGACTCAGGTGAGAGCCTTCTTAGGCCTGACTGGGTACTATAGGAGATTTGTCATGGGGTATGGATCAATAGTGACACCCTTGAATGACTTAACTTCTAAGAAAATGCCCAAAAAGGTTCAGTGGACAGTTAGCTGTCAAAAGGCATTTGATGACCTCAAGCAGGCCATGTGCACTGCTCCAATTCTGCAGAGTCCTGATTACTCCAAAAAGTTCATTGTTCAAACTGATGCATCTGAATTGGGGGTAGGGGCTGTACTGTCACAATTGAATGAAGAAGGTCAGGATCAGCCAGTAGCTTTTATTAGCAGAAGGCTGACCCCTAGAGAGAAACGTTGGTCAGCCATAGAGAGGGAGGCCTTTGCTGTGGTCTGGGCTCTGAAGAAGTTGAGGCCATACTTGTTTGGTACACACTTCCTGGTTCAGACAGACCATAAGCCCCTCTTATGGCTAAAACAAATGAAGGGTGAAAACCCCAAACTGCTTAGGTGGTCCATTTCCCTACAGGGGATGGACTTTACAGTGGAACATAGGCCTGGGAGTAACCATGCGAATGCAGATGGACTCTCTAGGTATTTCCACTTAGAACATGAAGACTTAACTGGGCAAGGTTAGTTTAATGTCCCTACGTTTGGGGGGGGTTGTGTAGGAGAGTAGGATCTGCTTCACATGGGTACCCCCACTTTTTGCTGATGCTTCACTGTTTTTCGACATTAGTCTGGCTGGGGCCCTGCTAATCAGAACCCCAGCCTAGCTGCTTCCTCTCTAAAATGGTTTCCATGTGCCTTAGGCACATCACTGATTGGGATCTGGAGTGCCCTTATAAGTCCCTAGTATATGGTATACTATGTACCAAGGGCATAGGTACCTCAGAGGCCTGCCAGGGGCTGCAGCATGTATTATGCCACCCCTGGAAGGCCATCCAAACTGACACCACAGGTCTGCTACTGCAGCCTGGGTAAGGTGGTGCATGCACCCCTTACTGTGATATAGGTTACCTATATCACGAAATACATACACACATATAAACCTATAAGTCACTCCTAAGGCAGGCCTTATCAATCCTAAAGGCAGAGTGCATGGTTCCTATGTGAGAGGGTGCCCCTGCATGAGCAGGGCCCCTCTGCAGCGTTCGGAGACCATCTCTGATGCTGTTTGTAGTGCAGCCTGACCATATACTCTTAAGTGCATTATATCCTCGCGGTAAAATGCTAACTTTGGAATGGCTGCACCTAAACATGTCGTGTTTGGTGTCAAACATCTTGGAATACTACCCCCCGCCAATCCTGGCAGCGGGGGTAGCATTCCAACCTTCTAGAGGGAAAGACATGTTAACTCTGACGAGTCCGGTAACTTCTTTCCAGAGCCCTGGCATCACAAAATGGATGCTGCTGCCACAGACACGAGTCTGGCCTCCTGCTGCTGGACGAAACTCCGGCAGGGGAGGCCTGGACAATAGGTTTCCTGTCCCAGGGAGGTGTGACCACCTCCCCAGACAGGATAATGTGTATTGGGGCTGGGTGGGAGCACTTTCGGGTGCTTTGAAGTCCTGCACTGGGGGGCACATTTGGTGTCCCTGTGCATACCCCAGTTCAAACCGGATCAGGGACTTGCAGCCCCTGCTTTGGCGCGAACTGGACAAAGGGAAAGGGTGTAGCCACCCCTCTGCCCTGACCCACCCATAGGTGGGGCCACAGAGTAGTCCAACCCCTATTTTTAGAATAAAGGTAGGAACCCAGTCCTTAGGACTTTAGATTATACCTGGACGAAACTCTGAAACTGAATCCTGGACCTTCGATGCTCTCCGACAAGATTAGAGGACTGAAGAATCTCCCTTGGGGTCAAGGAGTGACTCCCCTGCTTGGCAGGCACCAAAGAAGCATCTGTCCGGTTCGCATTTCTGAAGCTCCCGTCGGACGCCGAAGTCATCGCATCACCAGAGGTGGATTCTCAGACTTCCCCGAGGCTACCCTGAGTCCCCAGCAAAGCTGAGGCCCGTGGCTATCGTGGGTGACTTGAGACCGTGACCCCTGGACACCGAGCACATTTGCAAGTGCATCCTCTTCTGGGTCTCCCAAGAAGTCGTGCTTTGGGCTTCGAGTAGCCCTAGCCTCCAGCACCACCTGCACCGAAGATCACTGGCCCCCACTCCACGAGTGTCCTGTAAGCCAGATCCACGTGCGGTGTCACGAGGCTCCTTCACGGTCGCTAGCCCGTTGGCTAGTAGCCCTTAACGAAGGCCAATCCTTTTCTTACTTGGCATCCTGGTTGCTCCAGGCCTGCCCTCACTTACCCTCGCTGGGTGAGTTCCACAGACCTTGCTGGTCTGCACCATCGACGATCTACATCTTCACCAAGACTTGCCGTTGCCAAGGCTTGTTGGGTCCAATCCGGTCGCCGACACCTTAGCACTCGACAAACATCGTGTACCAGCCGGAATCCTGCTCCTGGTCGCCGACAACGCCTCTCGGACCTCGTGGCTGAAGAGTCAAGACAACCATCAACGCACCTGAAGCACTCGACATCGGTGGGCATCTGTCCATCGCCTTCCTGGTCACTGGCTAGTGACCCAGACTCTGTCCCCTCTGCTTTCAGGTTCTTCAGAACTCCGATCCACTCTTGGATCCACCCGGACACTTTTCTCTTGGCCGCCAGCAGCACTTTGCAGCAGATCGCCATTCGAATCAACGACGAAACCCGACCCCGAAAGGCACCTATGCACCCGGCTTCCCTGGGTGAGGTAACACGAGTACTCCGGTGCTCCCGTGGGTAGAGACTCTTCAAAGTCCTAGATCTCAAAGGGTTTTGTCCTAGTCCTCTTTTAAGTGTCCCTTTTCTCTATTTTCCCGATCCCGACTTTCTCCATAGAAGTTAACGGTGTATCGCGGTTGTGTATTTACACTGCACGCGTCTCCCGTGGGTCCCCTGTGTCACTACCTTGGGTGGTTCCTTGTGGTCCAAGCACTTCTAGAGGCTCTAGGCCTAGTGTCTAGTTCAGTCGTGGTTCGCATACCACTTTATTGGTATATGGTTTGGTACGCCCCTAGGGCCCAAACGTGTATTTGTGCTATTACTGTGAATTAATAACTTATAACTTATGTACTTCGAACTCTAGCCTCATAAAGAGACTAGAGGGGTGTGTTTAGCAATAAATACATATATTTTGAATATATACCTGGTGTGGTGCTCTTTCATTTGATCACTCAAGAGATTATAGACTGGTAAAACAAGCTGCTTTACATTCCTTCAAGACTTAGCCTGAAGGCTGCTCTCCATAGCTACCACTAGGATAGCTTTCAATAAGGTTGTCTTTAACCTATCTCCAATAAGGGGTTGTTTGGACTGGTGCAAGGTGCCCACTATAATTAGTGGACAGCAGATACCAGGCCAACTTCTCACATTGGTGGCAGCGGTGGGATTGGACCCAACAAGCCTTGGCAACGGCAAGTCTCGGTGAAGATGAAGATCGTCGATGGTGCAGACCAGCAAGGTCTGTGGAACTCACCCAGCGAGGGTAAGTGAGGGCAGGCCTGGAGCAACCAGGATGCCAAGTAAGAAAAGGATTGGCCTTCGTTAAGGGCTACTAGCCAACGGGCTAGCGACCGCGAAGGAGCCTCGTGACGCCGCACGTGGATCTGGCTTACAGGACACTCGTGGAGTGGGGGCCAGTGATCTTCGGTGCAGGTGGTGCTGGAGGCTAGGGCTACTCGGAGCCCAAAGCACGACTTCTTGGGAGACCCAGAAGAGGATGCACTTGCAAATGTGCTCGGTGTCCAGGGGTCACGGTCTCAAGTCACCCACGATAGCCACGGGCCTCAGCTTTGCTGGGGACTCAGGGTAGCCTCGGGGAAGTCTGAGAATCTACCTCTGGTGATGCGATGACTTCGGCGTCCGACGGGAGCTTCAGAAATGCGAACCGGACAGATGCTTCTTTGGTGCCTGCCAAGCAGGGGAGTCACTCCTTGACCCCAAGGGAGATTCTTCAGTCCTCTAATCTTGTCGTAGAGCGTCGAAGGTCCAGGATTCAGTTTCAGAGTTTCGTCCAGGTATAATCTAAAGTCCTAAGGACTGGGTTCCTACCTTTATTCTAAAAATAGGGGTTGGACTACTCTGTGGCCCCACCAATGGGTGGGTCAGGGCAGAGGGGTGGCTACACCCCTTTCCCTTTGTCCAGTTCGCGCCAAAGCAGGGGCTGCAAGTCCATGATCCGGTTTGAACTGGGGTATGCACAGGGACACCAAATGTGCCCCCCAGTGCAGGACTTCAAAGCACCCGAAAGTGCTCCCGCCCAGCCCCAATACACATTATCCTGTCTGGGGAGGTGGTCACACCTCCCTGGGACAGGAAACCTATTGTCCAGGCCTCCCCTGCCAGAGTTTCGTCCAGCAGCAGGAGGCCAGACTCGTGTCTGTGGCAGCAGCATCCATTTTGTGATGCCAGGGCTCTGGAAAGAAGTTACCGGACTCGTCAGAGTTAACATGTCTTTCCCTCTAGAAGGGTGGAATGCTACCCCCGCCGCCAGCATTGGCGGGGGGGGTAGTATTCCAAGATGTTTGACACCAAACACGACATGTTTAGGTGCAGCCATTCCAAAGTTAGCATTTTACCGCGAGGATATAATGCGCTTAAGAGTATATGGTCAGGTTGCACTACAAACAGCATCAGAGATGGTCTCCGAACGCTGCAGAGGGGCCCTGCTCATGCAGGGGCACCCTCTCACATAGGAACCATGCACTCTGCCTTTAGGATTGATAAGGCCTGCCTTAGGAGTGACTTATAGGTTTATATGTGTGTATGTATTTCGTGATATAGGTAACCTATATCACAGTAAGGAGTGCATGCACCACCTTACCCAGGCTGCAGTAGCAGACCTGTGGTGTCAGTTTGGATGGCCTTCCAGGGGTGGCATAATACATGCTGCAGCCCCTGGCAGGCCTCTGAGGTACCTATGCCCTTGGTACATAGTATACCATATACTAGGGACTTATAAGGGCACTCCAGATCCCAATCAGTGATGTGCCTAAGGCACATGGAAACCATTTTAGAGAGGAAGCAGCTAGGCTGGGGTTCTGATTAGCAGGGCCCCAGCCAGACTAATGTCGATAAACAGTGAAGCATCAGCAAAAAGTGGGGGTACCCATGTGAAGCAGATCCTACTCTCCTACACCCTCCCAAAAATGTTCCTCCCCTCTCTCTCTCTCTCTCTCTCTCTTCTGAAGCCTCCCTGTGCCTGCTGTAATTACCGGGGGAAGTGGAGAAAGTGACAGAGCTGCCAGCACCGGTACCCTGCCCTAAAACCCGACCTCAAAAGGCTTCAAGCCTATAGAAAAGGCCCTTTGTGAAACACCGCCTGTTCAGACACCATTTTTCCCAATCAACAGGAAGAGATTTTTTGTGCCTGGGGAAGATGGCTGCTGGTTGGTATACTGTCATTGGTTATTATTGATTAGGGCAATCCCTCGAGCAACAGGGGAGAGGATGTGGCTCACGACTAGACTGCAGACCTTGGAGCTGGGAAACCAAGGTTCGAGCCTCTGGGTCTATTCCACATCCTCTGATTCTGGGCAAATCACTTAATCTCCCCATGCCTACCAAAAAAATAAATGTGTCCTTGTGTAATGTAACTGGTGCTTATGTAAAGCGCTCCAATACCTTTGGGTTGAGTTTGCGCTATATAAATCTGCAAACAAAAAAAACAGGCAAGGGCGGGTACATTTATTAAAAAGTCATGCAATGCAATACAACCTGCTGCCTTGCATTGCATGACCGGCAGAATTCCGGC
This sequence comes from Calotriton arnoldi, assembly GCA_963921515.1. Taxonomy (NCBI): domain Eukaryota; kingdom Metazoa; phylum Chordata; class Amphibia; order Caudata; family Salamandridae; genus Calotriton; species Calotriton arnoldi. Next base: position 53,909 of record CAWUFW010010495.1, read on the forward strand.
ATATCTATGCGTTCCTGCTCTCTACCTGCGCTGCCGAACTGAGGGCTGCCTAGCGCCAACATAGGCACCCTTGCACCAGTTACAGGCAGGACTGAATTTGTGCAGGAAGGTATACCTTTTTTCCTGCACAAAAATAATCATCTGAGTAATTTTCCTCTTTCTACTTGTGCTGCACATGGAAAGACAAGATAAGAGGAAATAACAAGAAGAAACAAAGATATTTCTTCTTGTAACGCCTCTGTTGGGAAGGCGTACCATTGTGATGCAATCCCAGGTTTACTAACCTTAGTAAATTGGGGACTGCATCGAAATCCATGGGTAGATGCATGGGAACACCCATGCAATGCCAAGATCCAACATGGCCCTAAGAGTGGTCCACAGTAATAAAATACAATGTGGTACTTTGCCCACCCACACCTCTTGTCTACAGCATTTGCTACCAGAGAAACATTTGTCCCTCTGAATAGGAAGTCTGTTGGCCCATATCTAAGAAAACGTACTCACATGGAGCAGCATACAGCGCATTCATGGGGCACACCTATCTGCTGTCATGTCAAGTAGAGCATGAAAGCTCCAATTGCACACTGTGTACCATGAGGACACAGAACCCCACATGAAAGACTTGTGAAATCTTCTCAAGACAAAACATGTAGACAGGCATGTTCCTAAAGAAGTCTGCACATCCCTAGTGATCAATAAATTAGGGTGCTCAGAGACTTCTAAAGCGCCATTTTCATTAAATGGGCACTGCACCCTTCATATTAACATTCATTGCATCATGTTACATGTAATGCTCTATTACTTACTGGTAATCTTCATTACTCCGTGTCCCGTTGTCCTCGTCCCATTCATTACAAAGTGGAGATAACCATCTCCCGACAGAAAAAAACAAGAGGAATGCTGGGACCCTAATACTGCCCCTCCCACCGGGAGTACATAAGCAGTACTTACCCAGCATCCCTCCTGTACAACCAAGCCCAGACAGGAAGGCCGGCCGTCCGGGAGGGAGGGAGGGGCGTATGAATGGGACGAGGACAACGGGACCCGGAGTAATGAAGATTACCGGTAAGTAATAGAGCATTACCACCAGGTCCCTTATGTCCTCGTCCCATTCATTACAAAGTGGAGAATACCAAAGCAGAAAACCGGCCTTCCGAACCCACAAGCACACCCAGGAAACCACAACAAAAGCAGCAACCCAAGGGAGCACCGAGAAGGAGGGAAAGGGGGACCGCAGGAAGCAACCGGCCCGAAACCCAGAACAGGACAGCAGGGACCAAACAAGGACCGGAGACAAACAGAAGGCCAGGGCCCCAACCAGGAGGCCGCCAACCAGAGAAACCGGAGACAGGGCAACCAGGACCAAGACCCAAAGGACACGGCCAAGGAACCCACCAGACAAGGCCGCCCAGCCCAGAACCACCAGGAAGGCACATAGGATCCGGCAGCCACACAGAGCAAACCGCGACTACCCCGAAGAAGGCCAAAGAAAGAAGCCAAGACCGGCCAACAGAGCACAGGCACAAGCACCCAGACCAACAAGGAAGGAGGAAAGCACAGGCCAGAACCGGCCCACCCCACCAAACCAAACGACCCGGCCCCAGAGAGCCCAGAGGAGAAAGCCAACCAAACCCCGCCGAGGAGGCCCAGGAAAGAAAACCAGCACCCCCAGGGCCACCAAACGACAACCACCAAGCACCAAGCACCCAGCCCAGAGGGAGAAGCCGCAGAAAGAGCCCAGGGGCCGAACAGGAGCAAGACCCCAACCAAACCGAAAAGGACAGGGAAGGAGACAGAGACCCAGAACCCACAGGGAAGGAGGCCACAAACCAAACCAGGAAAGCCACCAAACCCAGAACAGAAAGGGCAGAGGAGGCCAACCCAAAGACCACAGGCCAGAGACGCCCCCAGAAAGAACCAGCCGAAAGCCGACCAACAACGGGGAGGTCAACAAAGACCGGAAACCAACAACGAACAAGCCCAGCAAGGGCGGGGACAGGGCCACCGGCCACAACCCTCAAAAACCCCCAACCCCAAAAGGGAGGGGAAACAAGGCAGGACGGGAGTCCAGGGCAACCGGGAACCCACGGCAGCCCCCAAACCAGGAAACAACCAGGCACGAACCCGCCGAACCACAGAGCCAGGAAGCCAGGACCGGAGCCAAGCAACCAGCCGTAGCAGGAGGACCCGCAGGCCCAACCAACCCCCGGAAGGAGCCCACGCAGCGCCCAGGGAAAAGAAAAAAGGGCAGGGAGGAACAGAGACCTCCAGCACACCACAGCCGGACCACATAGAAGGCCGGAAAAAGAAACAGAGGAAACCGCCAAAGCGGAAACCAGAGAAAAACCGCCAAAGCGGAAACCAGAGGAAGCCGAGAAGGCAGAGGGCCAAGCAGCAGCAAAAACCCCAGACAACCCGCGGCCAGGAGGGAGGACCCCACAGAGGCAAGAGGAACACCACAGAACCGCACCCCAACCAGAGAAGGGGGGGGGGCACCCAAACAGACACACCGGGACAGAGCCCGGGGAAGCAAGGGGAGACAGGAGTGAGCCAGGACACCAGAACCAGGAAAGAACCAGGAACAGCCAGCAAAACACACCCCAAAACCGGCCGAAAAGAGACAGCACAGCCAGCAAGCCAAGGAGGCAGAGCCCGAGGCCACCCCAAACCAGCAGGAAGCCGGCAGACCCGGAGCAACAGGAGGCAACCCAGGACATGCCAACCCAGAAGCCCCGAACACCAGGACCCCACACAGGCCCGAAAAGGGGAACTGCAACCCAGGAGGACCAACGAAGAAGGAGCACCGGGGCCAAGGGGAAAACCCGAAGCCCAACAGTAGCCAGCGTAAACCCCAGGACCAGCCAGAAAAACGGACACCCAACCACAGACGAACCAAGCCCGGGAAGAGAACCGCCGGCAGGACCAGGCCCAGAAGGACCCACCAGGACACGGTAACAAAACCGCACAGCGCCCCGCCAGGACACACAAAGAGAGGACAGGCAAGGAAGCAGAGCCGAAAAAGGCGACCAGCAGGCGCCCAAAACCCGCAGGAGCGGGAACGCCTCAGCAGACACCCAGCCAGGCACCCATGACAGGAGGCAGACGAGACCAGGACCCCCCAGGGAAATGCACCCAGAGCCCAGACGAACCCCCAACTGGGAGAACCGCAGAACAGAAGAGGGGAAACAGGCGCCACGCCAAGGACACGGCAGCAGCGAAAGACAGCTAGGCCCAAACAGCAGCAGCACGAACCCCAGGGACCAAAGGCGAACCGCCACCGGAAACACACCCCGGGGGGAGACGCAAAGCAAAGGAAGGGCAGGCGCCCAACCACACCAGCCAGAAAAGCCCACACCAGGCACCCCCAGGCGGCCGCAACCAGGAACAAATCAGGCCTGACCAAGCCGAACCCCATAGACCAGACGAGAGTGTCGGCAGAACCAGGAGGGGCAGCCAGGACCACCGAAGCAAGCCAAAGGCAAGCACAGCGAGCGCAAGGGCAGGAACCCAGAAAACAGAGAGGCCAACCCACAGAACGGGACGGAATCCGGAAAACAAAAACGTAAACCGGACCCGCAGGCAGAGGGGGAGAGTGCCGCAGAGAGCACCAGGCCTGACACCAGGAAGCCCCAAGGGGAACCAGGCGCAGCCCAAGGGACGGGAGGTCCAAAGCCAGGAACCAGAAGCCCCCGAGCACCAACCCCGACCAACCAGGCAGAAGCCAGGAAGCGGAGGGGAACACCCAGCACACCCAAGCGGAGCAGAAGCCACAACCAAACAGGCTGCCCGCAGCGGAGGCACGGCCCCCCAGAAAAGGCGGGCAGACAGACGGACCCAGCACACCCAAGGCCAGGCCACAACACCCGCACCCGCGACACCCCGAAAGGGACGCACAGGGGCAGCAAAGAAAAGTGGGGCAGCAAAGAAAAGCGGGGCAGACCCCGGCAAGACAACAGGAACCCAGGGGAGCCAACAGGACCCCAGCCAAAGGAGCAGGAACACCGGACCACCACCAGCCGGGGGCAGGGAGCCGCGGAGGAGCCCGGAGCAGGGAGGACCAGAAACGCACCTCAACAGACCGGAACCGAGGAAGCGAGAGGAGACCCCAACCCGCAGAGCAAGCAGCAGGGGGCAGAACGCAAGCAAGCAGGCAGGAGGCCCCGGGACAAAACCGGCACCCCACACGAGCCACAGCCGCCAAAGGGAGCATCAGAGCCCACAACACTAGGACCCCTGCACAGCGCACAGCCCCCGGAGCACCCCAAAGAAAGCACCCACAAGGCCCGAGAGCCCAATGTGACACAGCTGTGCCAGGAGACGGCGAAACCAACCCCCCCCCCTTGCAGGAAACAAGGGAGGACTGGACACCAGAGCAGGACCCCAACAGCAGAGAAAGCGGTGCACCCCGCCTCGCCACGGAGGGCCACAACCAGGGCAACCCAACGCCGCAGACAAAAGAGCGAGGGAAGGCACCAGAGCCCGCGCACCAAAAGGGGCAAAACCCCACAGCAGGCGGGAACAGTGCCCGACTGCTCGCACCAGCAGGGGCCCGTCGAACGGGCCAGAGGAACCCCAAGGAACACTCCCAGAGGGCACGCACGGGGAGAGTACCAACCGCGAGCCACGGCACTGAGGCATCCTGAGACATGAACCGGGCACCCCAGCACCAAAGACAGATGCCCCCACATTCGGAAAAAAGGCAGCAACGGCCACCACAGGCCGGGGAAGGAAGCCGCCAATCGGAAGCGGGGGCCACCAGACAACAAGGCCCCCACCTCCAGTGTACAGCCACGTCCACGTCCGGAAAGCAGACGGAAGGAAGTCACACGGTGCAGAGGGACGCGAATCTGCCCCTGAACCGGGCAGGCTGCAGCCCGAAAATCTCACACTGAAGCCAGCCCACCACCGGACCCGACATCTCCAGAGTTCCCGTGTCCCACGCCATGCCTCAAAGCCGGAAGAGGGTGGCAGCAACGGGCATGCGCCGAGAGCTAGAGTCTCGGAACCTGGGCGCCAGCAGCAGCCCCGAGCCTGGAGAACAGAACACTGCATCTGCGCAAGAGCACACACACTCGCAGAGAAGCACAGCACAGGCAGCAGCAAAGGAAATCAATACTCCAACCCAACGTATGGGAGAGGAGGAAGAGAGAAACATGCATGAGAGGGAGCATGCAACCAGGGCACAATGTCAGTGGAGTGAGCACGCCGGGTGCCAAAAGCCCAGCAGCCAAACACCAGCAGCGCCAAAGCACCGCATACACATGGAGGAAAGAAATTTTTTTTGAACATCCAGCAAAGCAAGGAAACCGGCAAGCGGCACTCACCCAGAGGGGGGGGCCAGCTCCAGGAACAAGGCCCCCACCCCAAACGCCATCACACCAGGAGACCGGCAGGAGCCCATCCAACGCAGCACGTCTCACCCGGCCAAGCTCGGGAAGACGAGCCCGTGACCCGGAAGAAACCCGGAACTCCAGCCCCAGCCGCAAAGGGCCGGGAGGGCCATGCAGAGCAAGCAGGACACCGGCTCCAACAGCTACTGACTCCCAGCAAGCCCGGCAGGCCAGGAGACAGACCAGGGAACCCCGCGCCCGCACAGCCAGGCAGCCGGGCGGGGGAGAAGAGAAACACCGCCACTCCAGCCCAGCAGGAGCAGCACCAGCACAGTCAAGTCCATTCTGTCGACAGACAGAAAAAAGAACAGGAGGGATGCTGGGTAAGTACTGCTTATGTACTCCCGGTGGGAGGGGCAGTATTAGGGTCCCAGCATTCCTCTTGTTTTTTTCTGTCGGGAGATGGTTATCTCCACTTTGTAATGAATGGGACGAGGACATAAGGGACCTGGTGGTAATGCACATTTATACATTCTATATTAAATATATTAAATACTCAACTCTCATCTTTTTCACACATGCATCAGTTCCTCAGCACCTTAGAGTAATAATAGCAAAATCATAATTAATGCAACTATAAAGTGTGCTAGGCTCACTATAGAGGCAAAAACAGGAACCTATTAACTCATTGGACCTATCTGTTAGCACCTTTGAAGATATAGACAGTGAATAGGCATTGCACAAGGTTCGATCAAACACTGTTAATATATTTAACAAATGTATTATCATTATCTAGATATTCTATAGTTAACATATCTGTTATCAACTTTAAAGACCCTAGTAATTAGTTAAACATATACATTATCATTATCTATCTATGATTTGTTTTATACTTCTGTTATCAGCTTTAAAGATATAGGCTTTAATAACAAGTTACACTTGCAGAGAATCCAAAGTAGCTGTCGCAGTCACTGTTTTGCTGGCCATTGTTTGGCGTTGGTGCTGATCTGCTGATAGCAGGAAAATCCTTGTGTGGAAACAGCGACAGACTTTGGAAAAACATGAGGGCTTTCGTCAGTTTAATACAGATTCTCTGTATTATTGCCCATTCTGGCCACAAAAACTCAGAATGGCATGATGCGGGGAGAGGGGAGGCAGCATAAAGGGGGTGGTGTTGGGGAGGGTTCATGCAAGAATCAATGATTCCCACTCCACTATTTCTGGTGCCTCGGCGCCACACTATTTGTAATCTTCCACATAGTGCTTTCAGGAATACTTATTTATTATAGCCCACTGCCAAGGGCTATACCGGTTGTTAAAGGCCCCGAACCCAAGTTTTTGGCCTATCACAAAAGAGAGGGCCTTTAATCAGTGTATCCTGAGGCAGAAGGGCTCTAAGGCTATTAGAACATTTCACCCGCTAAGGGTAGAATGTTCTAAATTAAAAAAGGAGAAACATACAGACAAACAAACATTGAAATGCAGGAGCAGAAGGCTTATGCCAGCCATTATAAGCCTGGAGCCAGTCCATTATCTTCAATGGAGTTGTCAACATTCCAACTTCCTAATAACAGACCTGGTCTTTGATGCCTGGCTTCCATGGGTTTTTATTGTTCTGGGCGCTCATTATTGTTTTTGACAGCTTATTCATTGCCATCAAGTATACGTGCTATTGTTGGAATAAGTAAATATTGGCACATCCTGCACCGATCCTGATTTTATTAGATTTAAGAAACTTGAGCAATCTAATATATAGAGCCGGCAGAGTGCTCGACAACCACACGTTATGCAGTGCAACTTTTAAGACGCTATTTGAAAATGTAAAATACTAAATTAAGTACTCCCCCTTTCTCCTCCATCCCCAACAATCCCATATATTTGGAGAGCCAAGTTTGATTCATCATTGGCACAGTGAAAGAGCCTTTCCCACAAATTCAGCTTCCCACTGAAACTTCGCTGATGATAAATCAAAATGGCGATGACACCTAAATTATATGAAATTTTAGTGAAATAATATGTCGATCAGTTTTGAAAACATGCATCCGTTCAAGGTAAACATTGGTCTTTCCCCTCTTTCTTTTCAGAGTTTAAAGAAGCCTTCTTTCTCTTTGATCGGACTCCAAAGAACGAGATGAAGATCACCTACGCGCAGTGCGGGGACGTCCTGAGGGCGCTGGGACAGAATCCAACCAACGCTGAGGTTTTGAAAGTCCTGGGGCGGCCTAAGCAAGAAGGTGAGTTCATGTTTGTCATGTCAAGGTTCCAGAAGTCTGGTGTCTGCAAATAGACTTGTTTTTGAGGTATCCCTACCGCTGAAAAGCACACGGTGAGAAACATCTGCGCAAACACCAGATAGAATGTTGATGTTTGGGTACAATCAGAATGTAAAAAAATATTGGTCAAGAAGTTATAACGTTGTCTCTTGTACCACTCTCACATTTCAGTGGAAGTAGGTGAAACTAAGAATATTTTTAGTGAAATACACAATTTTGTGAAATGTATGCAAAATTACACTAAGCTAGCTGCATGTGCAGCAGGAAGCTATGCCAAAGTTGGGATAGACAATGAACCAATAAATTCAAAAAGCGATGTTTTTGTCTGCATGTTTTTTTCAGTTTTGCTGCTGTTCTGTTTACATGTTTTGTCAAAGTTCTGTGATTTTCCGGTTCAGATTGTAAAAGTTAACTGTATTTACTTTAACATACCATAACACCTAATCAATGCAAATCAAATCAAAAGACCCTTTATTTCGGTTTTTATAATACCATAAAAGAGATACATCAATTAAAAAATATATATAATAGCATCACAATTTACAATTCATCAACATGTAAAATAGTTCGATGAAACTATCAAATAAAACAATATCCTCAAAAATAAATATATAAAAGTTACATCACAGTTAAACAGTATAAAAAACTTTTTGTGGCCCTAGACAGTTGGCATTATATAACAATCATGTTGTAGTCTGTAAGGTGCATTATCTAGTTATGCAGTCATTCGACTTCCCTAACTGGTTCTCTCTGTGCAGAAATGAGGCAGCTTCTTATAAACCATGATATCATTAAAAACTTTGAAACTGCAAAAACCAAGCGGGTTCTGGGTTAGTTTGGAGGGTCCTGAATGCCTCCTCGAAAATGTTTGGTACCCAAGCTCCTACAGATAGGAACTAGCCATTTCGACCTAGGCCTACTATAAGCTGGACAAGAAAAAAAAAAGATGGAGAACTGTTTCTTTCACATAACCGCACCGTGGGCAGCTCTGGACCTTAGGATCAGAAACTCCTGCCCAACCAGATACAAAACGATACCAAAGGGGATGATGGACGGAGCGTTTGAGCTAATCAAACACTCACCCCCAGTCAACTGATCTGGGTTTAATCCATCATCATTCTTTAGCTCACTCCACCACCCCAGTTCAGACATGGCCATATGCAAATCAGTCTGACCCTGTGCCTCATGGGAACAGTCCAGCCCGAACTGCCAAGCCATGTCTTCCCTGGACCGGAAACAAGCATCCTGGGACCGGTTTCTGGCTATTCAGCCGTCATCAGCCAGGCTAGCTTGAATCCAGTGGCAAAGTGAGCAAGGGACCCACGTCTGGGCATACCCTGCCAACTTAGGGCGAACAAAGCGATACCAAAGGGGATGATGGACGGAGCGTTTGAGCTAATCAAACACTCACCCCCAGTCAACTGATCTGGGTTTAATCCATCATCATTCTTTAGCTCACTCCACCACCCCAGTTCAGACATGGCCATATGCAAATCAGTCTGACCCTGTGCCTCATGGGAACAGTCCAGCCCGAACTGCCAAGCCATGTCTTCCCTGGACCGGAAACAAGCATCCTGGGACCGGTTTCTGGCTATTCAGCCGTCATCAGCCAGGCTAGCTTGAATCCAGTGGCAAAGTGAGCAAGGGACCCACGTCTGGGCATACCCTGCCAACTTAGGGCGAACAAAGCGATACCAAAGGGGATGATGGACGGAGCGTTTGAGTTAATCAAACACTCACCCCCAGTCAACTGATCTGGGTTTAATCCATCATCAACCAGATACAAAAGCACAAAGGGGGAGCGTGCCAAACCTGAACTGTACATTACAGTTTTTTAGCCAACATTGGTTTAATATCACCCAGGAAAGGTTCCACTAGGAAAGAATCTTTATACTTTAAAAACAAGCTAGTTAAAGTGCCATGTGCATGAGAAGTTAAAAGATTGCATAACTTGTAGGACTTATACTTATTCTTTAAGTCCTTTGCACTTACGCATAGGCAAGAACCCTGTGTATCAGACTACAAATTAGCTGATCCCATCCCCACAAAGGAGTTTCTTATGTGTTTTATCCAAGGAAAACTGGCAGATCATGGATTGCTAAGAATTTCCTCTTACCCTCTGCGGTATGATGACAACTCAGGGGTAACCCAGAGTCTTCTCCAAAACAAATGTGAGATTGGTCTAATCCCCATGAAAAGACTCAGCAGAATCAAGGGGGTACTTACAGGGAGGCTCAATAAGAGCCTCAAAAACCGACTTCCCTCTAATTCTAGATTTTTTGTCTTTTTGTACCCCTGTATCTCAACTGTAGAAACAAGTTTACTAAGGGACCCCTTCTGTGGCTTCAGTGACCCCCCTACATAGAGTCCTAATTTTAGCTTGCGTTTTGAGACATGGTGCCCCAATCCAAATTCTCATCAAGAGTCATTCCCAAGTAATCAAATAAATGCACCCTTTCGAGGGGAACGCCAAGGATTAAATATCATAAATTTTGTTTTATTATTGTTTACTTCCAACCCTCTAAGAGCACAAAACCTACTGAAAACTCGTTCAGTGTTTTTTTAATCCCCATTGGGGATCTGGCAAAGAACAGGAGGGCCGGAACCCACATGCTTACCAACTTGGGGGCATCATTTACCCATGTTTTAAGATGCTCAACAAGATCATTCAGATACAATGCAAAAGAGTGGGGGCTAACACGCAGCCCTGTCTTACTCCCTTTCCTACAGAGATTAGGTCCATCAGTTCTCCCTACATCCCACAGTGCACCAGTGCAAAATTATTTACATGTAATCTCTCAATGTTGCTTCGAAGGTACTCAGGAACTCCCATCTTAGTGAGCACCTGCCACAATTTATTCCTTGGGACTATATCAAAGGCTGCTTTGAGATCTACGAATACCACTTAGAGCCTTCCTTATTGATAATAGCTGTCTTCCAATAGATCACCTGTATTCTAAATTGTTGATCTATCGTAGAAGTATTCGACCGAAAGCCAGCTTGCAGGGGACATAAGACAGCATTGGCTTCCCAACCAAAGCTGAAGCCTGGTAAGTATAACCCTGCAGAAGATTTTCTGGGTGATGTCAATAAGGCTAATGGGCCTGTAGTGGCAGGGTCTAGGGATGATCCCTTCTTGTGTATGGGAAAAATTTCAGCCCCAGGTCATGACCTGGGATCCTCACCCTTTCAATATGGCATTGAAAACCACTGTGAGATATGGTCCCCAGATACTGATCTCTGAGAGAAATAAATCTCCTGGTATTTTATCAATTCCTGGGGCACACTCTTTCTAGCAGCCAGTTCAACCTCAAGACAGGAAACTGGTTAAAACTCTCAGTTCTCCACAATTCTGTCTTTGTTGACACTACATAAGCTGCTTACTGTGGCATCTTGCCTGATATCCCCAGTTGATGGTGAGTAGATGCGTGGAAAAATCTGGGTCCATGCATCAGCTGCAATATTATTATCGAAGTCCACTAAACCCTCCGTAATCCCTATGGCTACAACATTCTAAAAAAGAGTATGTTTTTTTATCTCTGGCAGCTTCGAGAAGTTGGACCCACCTCCTATTATCCCACTCCCTTTTTGCCTTACTGAGTGCCTTCTTGTAGTTGACTCTTTTAATTTGTATCTATCCCTTTTCCCCCGATTTAATAGCCCTGACAATGGGAATCAAACCAGGATATGACACTCCTTTTTGTTTCCTGATTCCTCAAAACTTTGAAGAATTAGTTTTTTAAGCTCACAAATAGGGACTGGTGTTCAACCCCTACTTTAGTCTGGACAGTTTCTTGGGTTAGGTCCATGGCGATATCACATAACTCCCCAAGGCTCCTTTCCGCATATGTATATATGGTCCTCACTGCCCGTTCTGAGCGAGCCACTGAACGCCAGTGAATCCAACGCTTATTATGGGCTATTAAACATCTATTATCTAGAGGACTAATGAAAAGACCAGACGTGGGTTCCTTCGGGAGGTCCAGAACTAACTCAAGGGCATTGTGATTATTATCATGTCTAGAGGCCACTGTCATGTCCTCAACTATGGGCCAAATCCTAACATCAACTAAAATATAATCAATTAAGCTTGAATTGTTATGACCCTTGAATGTATCAGACTTTGTCCTTCCATTGCAAGCTTGCAAATTCTGGTTTAAGACCAGGGCATTGATTTGAAATGCCAAGGGGGACCAATTCTTGATTGGCTTAATGGTAAGATCAGGGATTGACCAAATTCTATCCTCCTTCTTGGAGTGAGCCCTGTGTGAGTGGTCTAGGGCCTCAAACTGACATTTGAGGTCACCCCCCACAATTTTCATTATCCCCAGCTGCAGTCTGCTCAAATGCGAAGTTAGCTGGCCAACTACTGGTGATTCTTGCACAATTCCTGTGAATCTCGAGCAGATGTTGTAGATACAAATAGTACTACCATTGCTATTGAAACACACAAGACAACATTCGAAATGGCCTCTGTCCCCACCACTGTACACTCAATATGAGTGCCTACCCAAGTCATCAGACCCTCGGAGGATCTCCCCCTTCCACTGGACACTGCCTCATTACTGAAGGTAGCAAAACCAGCTCTAGTTACTTTAGATGTAAGCCAAGTTTTCTGAAAAAGGCATATGTCAAACTGATTTATATATGAGTCCCATTCCTGGTTCTGAAGCTTTTGTCCAAGTCCAGTGACATTCCAAGAAATCACCTTAAGGCGAGAGTTGGTCCCTATTGCTGGAGTAAACCTGTCGGTGACCTCCTTATCGTTATCCGCATCACAAGATTCACTCACAAAGACCCGCTCAGGGACAGCCGGGATAAAACTATCCAAACTCTGAATCCCAGAAGGGGTTACATGATAATAAAACACCACTATCAGGCAGCTTTATGTTACCTGTTCCCCACTCCCTCTCTTTACAGGATGAAGTGACCTGATTTTCTTGTTGTAAAACGGGGGGAGATAACCCCAGGTGACCATCACATGAATCAACTGCACAAACAGTGATCTTATCAGTCACATTCAACTTTGATGAAGCCCTTGTGCCCTTACCACATTTTTCCTCCCTTCTAACCCCTACAGTGAAGCTTTTCATAATTTGGGACCTCTCTCCATCCTTGAGTCAGTCAACATGATCCATCAAACCATACCCATTATGCACAGACACATTGAACAAAACACCATACATTGGGGGCTGGATCGGGCAGGATGCTGCCAAGAGCAAGCAACTGCTGTGTGGAATCGAATGTTGCCCCCCTGCCCAGGAGTGTTGGAGACTTGTAAAAATATCCCAACGGGAGGAGGATTATTCCGTAACCCTTCGCCTGCAAAGGGTTAACATCAAACAACAATTTAAAGACCACTGCAGGTTTCCTAAAATTAATAATCACGCAGTCACCTGAGAAGTCTTTTGGTCCCCTCCCAATCCATCTCACTCGGTGGGAAAAAATGATATTGTTGGCCCTTGAAGGAGGATAGTTCCTAAACTTTCCTAACCAGTTTAAGCACTTGTTTTTCAGTTCTGTGTAAGAATGCTAGTTTCTTGAATCGGAGGCCCCCTACCCCCTCTCTATGTTGACTCTGGGGGGTGCCAGTTGTTCCCTGGCTTGCACATCGCCTTATATTTGACGGCACCTTTTTGGACCAACTTTAAGATTTATCAGGCATATTATCACAAGGCTCAACAAGAGTGTCGAGAGTAGAATTACTTTGTTTCTCCTGTGCGTGGGAATTGGCTGGCAATTCCTCATTAGAACACAAATTTTGGGGCAGCTCTAATGTATGTATCAATCTCTGCCAACTTCGGCCTAATGGGAGACAGTTATTCCATTAATATACACTTGACCTGATCGATTAAGTCCTCCATGAAGTTGTCCAGCCATTGAGATTTTACATTAGCTTCAGGGGCCTCCTTATTAACAGTAGTAGAGATGTAGCCAGACGTAGAGTGTATAGGATAGGCAAGATGTCCATCAGTGTTTACCTTTCTCTTGATGGCCCGTTTTGTCTTTTTAGATGGTTGGTGCAACTCCCCTCAAGCACTTTCATGACTTGAACCGTTGCTAAATGTCTTTTCTGTCTTACTACAATCTGCATTTTCTTGACCAGTTTGTTGGTCAGGGACCTCAAAAGAGGGTAGGAGTATGGGGCCTGGGTCTGCTACAGAATCACCACCACCCAAAGAGAGGCGCCTCTCGGTGAGTTCGATTTCGGTGGCAATTACCCCTATTGCCCTTTGAAGCATCTTGTCAATAGAAGTAGATTCGGCGAAGACGAGATCGGACCCCTCCAACTTTCCGTTTAACCATGCTGATTATCAGATGTATAGGCCAGCATTCATTTGTGGCAGTTTAATAAGGTGCAATGTCCTGCAATGTCCTGCTCTTTAGCAGCGCCTGGCCACTCAAACTGTTTCCGGGTGTTGTAGTGGACCCTGTGGCACAGCAACACTGTGGCGCGTGGTTCCTGGAGAGCGAGGTTTTTTGGGGGTGGAAGCTTTCTGTCGCAATATGTGTCAATCTGCAAGTTCTCTTGGCTACTAGTCAAACAGCCCTGCCCGCAGGCCGCACCCAATCTATTGGGCCACTTCCAGGAGCTGGGCTTAAGCTGGGCCTAGCTTAAGCCTGCTAACAGTACCCGGATGCTGCCTTGATGCAGCCTCGCCTGACAGTAGATGTGGGGGGGCACACAGCGGCCGTGTGCCGAGGCCACAGTGGAGGATGCAATGGAGGCTGCCCTCACGCCGGTGCCTAGCCCCCCTGGAAGCTGAGGACACCTAAGGTTGCTCCCTGCCTCCCGCCACATTGGACTTTCTGAGGGCAGGGCTTTGAAAGATTCAGTCAACACCTACAATGAGACTATTGAGATGGCTAGTAACACCCCCAACACATGAAAAGTGGTTAGATACTATTCTGATATTTGCATGTGTTGCAAAAATAAAGTCTTCACAAAAAATGAATCTGAACTCTCTCTTCTTGAGGGGTGTTTTAGCTAAAGTGTAATGTACATTTTAATCGTATTGCAGCTCCTGAAACTCACTTCTTACAAAACTTCTTATAGTTCATCATAACAAACCCATGTTTACAGCACCTACCAGGGTATATATAGCTTATGAAGTTGTTTGTGTCAGAAAGTGTCTAGGATAACAGCACTAACTTACTGACTGTATTTAAAAGAAAGCTGTACCAGGGAGCCACTGAGTTAAAATGCTGTACATACTGATGGCACTACTATGCCAGATGCCTGTAACACTGTCTGAAAGCTTCAACATTTCAGGAATAACCCCTGTCCATCGCCACCAACCACTCCTACCCGGAGAGCCATGGATCCTCTACTTAGGTGTCTACTGCCTTTGGAACCAGGCAACAAAAATGCATGCAGTGGCATTCTGGTGCAGAAGCACAGCTAGCTTGTGTTGTGATGCAGCCTCTGGTCAGCACTTTCTAGTCTTATCTCAAGGGTATGCTAAAGCTAACCCCCCCCCCCAACTAATATTGTGTCACTTCTCAAGAGTTGGGAAAATAAACAGTGTGGTGCAAAGTTAGGTGCCACAATGTAGGATGAAAAAGCCTTCGCAAAGTGGAGGAAGGCGCCTAGAGAGATGAAAAAGACAAACGGAAATAAATCAAGATACTGAAAATGGCACGCAGAGACAACAATATGGAATGGAGAAGCAACACAGAACTTCAAAGTAAGAAGGGACTTCAGTCAAATAGGCAATAATCATGATGGAGAAGAACTCATGAAGCATTGTGACACACTGCATTCACCCGCTTTCTAAGACATATAATTATGGTAAAAGGGCTCATCTTATATTGACATAGAAGTGAAGCAGACATGTTAGAACAGGCAAGAACACAACAGGAAAACAAAGAACCAGCAACATATTGGGAAAGAATGTGTTAACACTTCCCATTATCACCAGGTCAGGCAAGTGAGATATGGGTAGTGTTTGAATAAATATCCCAAAGATTCTGGCTCTGTAACTGTGCCCAGCTGTCATTTTTCAAAACACATTGCCCCACAGCTCTCCCCTCCACCAACCCTGAGCCCCCACCAGAAGTAGCCCCCCAATTGTGAATCCACCATCTTGCATGAAAAGAAACCCGATAAACAGAACGAGCAGAGGGACTAGAAGTTAAGACACAGGTGGCCAGTTTGGTTGTGCATGCTCCCCCTTTCCAGCCCTACTTTTTTGGCTCTTATAAAGAATTGGGATGTGGCCATAATAATATTCAGTGGCTGAGATTCATTGAAGCATTGCATTCAGCACTTTTTTGTTTTTCTAAGTAAAATGCCCATACAAAGGTTGAAGTAGGAAGGTGATCTAAACACTCAGCATCAAATGTATCAACTTTTTGGATTGGTGCTATCACCAAAAGAGGAGCAAATCGGCTCAAAGTGTTGATTTGGGACTTACTTTCCACTGCAATAGACAGTTGGCTAAAGTAAAGTGAAATAGAGCTTGTAAGACATGGGGTTGTTGGTTGGGGTGTGACCCCTGGTCATGCAGCAACCACAATACCTGCCAGGGTGAAGCACAAGCCAACCCTAAATTAACCTGTGCTCAATCCTCAGGTAGGTAGGCACAGAGCAGCCAGGCTTAACTGAGATACAATGTGTAAAGTATTTGTGCAACACTTCAAACAGTAACACAGGATCCCCTGCCAGGTTAGAAAAATTGAATAATGTTAGTCAATAAAAGAAGACTAAAATTACAAAAATCCAATTAGTAGAACCGGAGAGAAGCAAGTTTAAAGAATTCAGTGAAAAAGAAGCGCAGAAAAGCACAAATCGCCATTCGCCAATTACGTGTAATAAGGTCATTCCAGTTTTAACCTATGGGAGAGGTAGGCCTTACAGTAGTGAAAAACAAATTTAAGAGTTTGTCTCTACCAGGACATGTAAAACCTAATAGTACATGTCCTACCTTTTAAATAGAATGCACCCTGGCCTCTAAGCTGTTCAGGGACTACCTTAGGGGAGTCATATATATTAAAAAGGAAGGTTTGGGCCTGGTAAAAGATTTATTTTGCAAGCTCAAAATGGCAGTTTAGAACTGCACACAGAGGCTGCAATGGCAGACCCGATACATGTTTAAAGGGCTACTTAAGTGGGTGTCATAATAAGTGCTGCAGGAGAAAAGTAGCATTTAATTTACAGGCCCTGGGTATATGGAGTACCACTGTACTAAGAACTTGCAAGTAAATTAAATCTGCCAATTGGGATAAGACAATGTTGCCATGATTTAAGGAGGGAGCACATGCACTTTAGCACTGGTTAGCAGTTGTAACGTGCACAGAGTCCTAAGGCCAGGATATACTAGATCAGCAAAAATAAGTGGGTGAAGCAAACATTTTGTGGGAAGACTACCCTAAGGCTGACAAGTCTGAAAGAGCTCAGCTCTTCTTTGCACTGCTTTGCTTCTAGAGGCACCCCATAGGCAGGCACGGCCCGTGCAGGTAAAAGCAGTGCTTAGGCGGGTGGCAGGGTGGGATGGAGTCAACAGACGACGACAAGGTATACTTACATTTTTTTAAAACACAAGCCACTTACCTAGCGCTCGCCGCATCGACCGGCTCAGCGATGCAGCGAGCGCCAGGTAAGTGGTTATTGTTTTTCTAAACTTAAGTTTACCTCGTCGTCGTCTGTCAACCCTCCTCCACCCGGTCACCCTGCCCCACCGCTCTTACCTGCACGGGGCGCGCCTGCCCATAGGTGATGTACAGATATTCCTAATAAACCACCCATCGGTTTAATGCAAAACCCTATTTACTAACATTTGTAGACAGGGCCTTACCCTAAAAAATACACTTCCTCGAGGTAGGAGAAAAGAGGGGGAAAAGTTTTCTTTTCTCCAAAAGATTCAAACTTTGCATGTTCTGGCCTGTACAGCACACATAATAGAGGGGCACATTTCAAAGTAAGGCTCAACGTAGTATTTTGCACTGGAAAGGTATCCTGCTAGTACAAAACCTATGCTAGACTCATGCGCACACCTTTGCACTATAGTGGGCAGGTGTGCATGTGGCGCTAGGCAGCCAGAAATTGCACCAATGCTTGGGAAGGAACCAGCAGCCCCATATCTTTATAGATATGGCGCTGTCCTGCTCTCTCCATTTCATGCAACGCAGAGCAGCATCTTTGGCTGCTGCGTTGTGTTGCATGAAAAACAATACATTTGCCCCTCAGTGTTGATTAATCTGCACTACTTGCAAATTACAGATTTGAATCTTGGCTGGTGACTATAACTGTAATCTTCTAGTGGTTGTATAATTAAAACCAATTGGTTTGATAATATTAATAGCTGTTATTTGTCTACAGTGCTATACGGCCACTTCCTTTACAAAATGTGCTGCAGAATATTAGTATTAGTATTATGGTTAGTAGTACTAATAGTAGCAGTAGTAGTATTTCTAGATGAAGTAGTATTGTCATACAACTACCAATTACACTACTACTACTAGTAGTAATATTACGACTATTATTAATAATAATGATAATAATAACAATAATGTTTTTTAATATTATTATTACTATTATTATTATCATATTATTAGTCGTAGCAGCAGTGGCAGCAGCAGGAGTATTACCTAATCTCCTGAAAGTAGATGTAATGCATGTAGTAGTAGTAGTGGTATTTCTAGTTAAAGTAGTATTGTCATACAACTACCAATAACACTACTACTAGTTTTAATACTATGACTATGACTATCAATAAAATAATAATAATAACATTAATAATTGTTAATATTGTTATCACTATTATTATTATTATATTATTAGTCGTAGTAGCAGCAGCAGCAGTAGGAGTATTACCTAATCTCCTGAACGTAGATGCAATGCATGTCTCATGCTGACAGTCCTCGCCCTATCTCAAAGAGGTTCTGCCACAGTTCCTACCATTCGGGATAAGAATTACATTTTGACTGAAAGAGGAAGGAACACACTCTCTCCTTTCACCACCCCTAAGGGTGGGTACTCACACTCTCCTTTCACCACCCTGAAGGGTGGGTTCTCACACTCTCTCCTTTCACCACCACCGAAGGGTGGGTTCTCACACTCTCTCCTTTCACAAACCCCCGAAGGGGGGGTTCTCACACTCTCTCCTTTCACCACCCCTGAAGGGTGGGTTCTCACACTCTCTCCTTTCACCACCCCGAAGGGTGGGTTCTCACACTCTCTCCTTTCACCACCCCTGAAGGGTGGGTTCTCACACTCTCTCCTTTCACCACCCTTGAAGGGTGGATTCTCACACTCTCTCCTTTCACCAACCCTGAAGGGTGGGATCTCACTCTCTCTCCTTTCACCACCCCTGAAGGGTGGGTTCTCACACCCTCTCCTTTAACCAACCATGAAGGGTGGGTTCTCACACTCTCTCCTTTCACCACCCCTGAAGGGTGGGTTCTCACACTCTCTCCTTTCACCAAACCTGAAGGGTGGGATCTCACCCTCTCTCCTTTTACCACCCCTGAAGGGTGGCTTCTCACGCTCTCTCCTTTCACCACCCCTGAAGGGGGGTTCTCACACTCTCTCCTTTCACCAACCCTGAAGGGTGGATCCTCACACTTTCTCCTTTCACCACCCCTTAAGGGTGGGTTCTCACACTCTCTCCTTTCACCACCCCTGAAGGGTGGGTTCTCACACTCTCTCCTTTCACCAACCCCGAAGTGTGGGCTCTCACACTCTCTCCTTTCACCAACCCTGAAGGGTGGGTTCTCACACTCTCTCCTTTCACCACCCCCGAAGGGTGGGTTCTCACACTCTCTCCTTTCGCCACCCCTGAAGGGTGGGTTCTCACACTCTTTTACCACCCCTGAAGGGTGGGTTCTCACACTCTCTCCTTTCACCACCCCTTAAGGGTGGGTTCTCACACACTCTCCTTTCACCACCCCTGAAGGGTGGGTTTTTACACTCCCTCCTTTCACCACCCCTGAAGGGTGGTTTCTCACACTCTCTCCTTTCACCAACCCTGAAGGGTGGGATCTCACTCTCTCTCCTTTCACCACCCCTGAAGGGTGGCTTCTCAAACTCTCACCTTTCACCAGCCCTGAAGGGTGGATTCTCACACTCTTTTACCACCCCTGAAGGGTGGGTTCTCACACTCTCTCCTTTCACCAACCCTGAAGGGTGGGTCCTCACACTCTCTCCTTTCACCACCCCTTAAGGGTGGGTTCTCACACTCTCTCTTTTCACCACCCCTGAAGGGTGGGTTCTCACTCTCTCTCCTTTCACCAACCCCGAAGTGTGGGCTCTCACACTCTCTCCTTTCACCAACCCCCGAAGGGTGGGTTCTCACACTCTCTCCTTTCACCACCCCTGATGGGTGGGTTCTCACACTCTCTCCTTTCACCACCCCAAAGGGTGGGTTCTCACACTCTCCCCTTTCACCACCCCCGAAGGGTGGGTTCTCACACTCTCTCCTTTCACCACCCCTGAAGGGTGGGTTCTCACACTCTCTCCTTTCACCACCCTTGAAGGGTGGATTCTCACACTCTCTCCTTTCACCAACCCTGAAGGGTGGGATCTCACTCTCTCTCCTTTCACCACCCCTGAAGGGTGGGTTCTCACACTCTCTCCTTTAACCAACCATGAAGGGTGGGTTCTCACACTCTCTCCTTTCATCAACCCTGAAGGGTGGGATCTCACTCTCTCTCCTTTTACCACCCCTGAAGGGTGGCTTCTCACACTCTCTCCTTTCACCACCCCTGAAGGGTGGGTTCTCACACTCTTTTACCACCCCTGAAGGGTGGGTTCTCACACTCTCTCCTTTCACCAACCCTGAAGGGTGGGTCCTCACACTTTCTCCTTTCACCACCCCTTAAGGGTGGGTTCTCACACTCTCTCCTTTCACCACCCCTGAAGGGTGGGTTCTCACACTCTCTCCTTTCACCAACCCCGAAGTGTGGGCTCTCACACTCTCTCCTTTCACCAACCCTGAAGGGTGGGTTCTCACACTCTCTCCTTTCACCACCCCCCGAAGGGTGGGTTCTCACACTCTCTCCTTTCGCCACCCCTGAAGGGTGGGTTCTCACACTCTTTTACCACCCCTGAAGGGTGGGTTCTCACACTCTCTCCTTTCACCACCCCTTAAGGATGGGTTCTCACACACTCTCCTTTCACCACCCCTGAAGGGTGGGTTTTCACACTCTCTCCTTTCACCACCCCTGAAGGGTGGTTTCTCACACTCTCTCCTTTCACCAACCCTGAAGGGTGGGATCTCACTCTCTCTCCTTTCACCACCCCTGAAGGGTGGCTTCTCAAACTCTCACCTTTCACCAGCCCTGAAGGTTGGATTCTCACACTCTTTTACCACCCCTGAAGGGTGGGTTCTCACACTCTCTCCTTTCACCAACCCTGAAGGGTGGGTCCTCACACTCTCTCCTTTCACCACCCCTTAAGGGTGGGTTCCTTTCACTACCCCTGAAGGGTGGGTTCTCACACTCTCTCCTTTCACCAACCCTGAAGGGTGGGATCTCACTCTCTCTCCTTTCACCACCCCTGAAGGGTGGCTTCTCAAACTCTCACCTTTCACCAGCCCTGAAGGGTGGATTCTCACACTCTTTTACCACCCCTGAAGGGTGGGTTCTCACACTCTCTCCTTTCACCAACCCTGAAGGGTGGGTCCTCACACTCTCTCCTTTCACCACCCCTTAAGGGTGGGTTCCTTTCACCACCCCTGAAGGGTGGGTTCTCACACTCTCTCCTTTCACCAACCCTGAAGTGTGGGCTCTCACATTCTCTCCTTTCACCACCCCTGAAGGGTGGGTTCTCACACTCTCTCCTTTCGCCACCCCTGAAAGGTGGGTTCTCACACTCTTTTACCACCCCTGAAGGGTGGGTTCTCACACTCTCTCCTTTCACCACCCCTGAAGGGTGGATTTTACACCCCAGTTACAGTTAAATGGCAAAGAAGAGGCAGAGAAAGCTGGCACTGCAGATTGTGCGGGTATGTGGCACATGGTATGATCGGTCTGTCTGGGACAATGTCCATCGCATAGTAGACACAAACAATCTTAACATGGGAATGCTTTCTGGTGTCAATTGTTTGTGTTTAGCGGTTTCAAAAAGTGCGCTCCTGCAAAATGTTTAATAGCATCGCATGTTATTCACGGTTATTTGAAGTTAAAAGTTTGTAACAGTGCTACCCAAAAGCTGGGTTATTGTAACTATTGCTATCTTTATACACAAAGGCCTTTTCCAGTCACTTGACTCTGGCTTGTTGTTCTTCAGAGATGAACAGTAAAATGATGGACTTCGAGACCTTCCTGCCTATGCTTCAACATGTGTCCAAATCCAAAGAGAAGGGCACCTACGAGGACTTTGTGGAAGGCCTGCGAGTGTTTGACAAGGAAGGAAATGGCACCGTCATGGGGGCTGAGCTTCGCCATGTTTTGGCTACTCTAGGTATGAAGTGGAATTATTTACTAACATTATACTTGTCTCTTTCTCTCTATCTCCCATTTACACCACATTTACCAATCTCCGGAGGTACCATGGCTTCACTTTACTCCCTAATTCTCTTCCAACCTCTCCATTTCCATTACACCTTTCTCTCACCTCCTCTACTGTGTCAGAACGATTTTGTGAATTAATCATTGAAGAAACTACATTTCCCAGCATGTATCTGGTCGGTGGTATTTGAATTTGTGATAAGTGCGGAACTAATCTTAAACCATTTGTGATTATTATTTTTGGAATTATGGAATTAAGTGTACCTTACTACCCCAAATTTCACTTATCGAGTACATTTAGAATAAAGTAACAATTGTGTAGTGTTGTGTTCTTGAAGAGACTACATGATACGCCATGCATCATGCTGGACAAATATAAGGCATTCCATTTATATTTATATGTTGAGAACGCCTATGACCATATTGGCAATAATGCTGTTGTATTTCGAATTTATGAAAGCCCATGGGGTGGGGGAAATTCTACTTTTTCACAGGAGCAGCAGCACTTTCTAGAATACATTTTCTGAATTAAAGACGTTTGTGTTCAACATGAAGATTTTTTTGCTTTCTTATTTATTAATGATATAAGAAACAACAACAACGACAAGTTCCTTAATGGGTTCCATTAGGCAGCCTTCTCTTTGAGTCCGAACTATTTAAGTATATCATCCCATATGAGTGCTGGATCTTGTTGTGTCTTACAGTTATGGGGAGGCACCAATTAGGCCATGTCAGTAGCGCTAGCAATGCGCTGGGTAATACCGCTGCCGGTCGCTGCAATAACCGGGACACACACAGTGAGGTACTTTGCTTGGTGTCGCATGTGTCGGCTCTGCCACCGCACGCACGGCACATTACTTTATTTTTACACGCCCACGCTACGCGGAACAAACCAAACATCAGAACATCCACGTGGAAGGTCGTGGATCACCCCCGCTACGTCTAGTCATAATGGGCACGCCTTCAGTTAACTTGCGCGGTGCGCGACACAACATTCCTCCCCAAAACAAAACAATTAACAATAAACAGAAAAACCTTACTTTAGCAGATGCCTTCAGTGCAGCGTAATATCACACATAATTATACAGCACTTCAAAAACCCAATTCTTTTGGTGTGCGGTCTCAGCAATGATAGTCCCTGAGTTGACTGGACGGTGCAGGGTTGTTCCTCAGGTGATATTGAGTACGGGTTTCTCGGCACCCGCAATCCTGTTCAGCATTCTCCGAGGCTTCCAACGACCCTCTCCTCACATCTGGGGATCGCGTTGACGGTTCATCATTGCTTGCCATGGGTATTTCACATTCTACATCAGACCAGTCCTTTCCGTCTGGACTCCGGGATCCTCTTGCCAGAGGGTCTGTCTCCACACCAGGATCTCCATGATATTTCTTGAAGGACGATACATTGCGGGTGACCAGTTTGAGTCCTCTTTTTGCAGTGACTTGCGTGCCTTTCAGGTTCACGATACACCAGGGATCTTTTTCAAATGGAAGTCTAAACTTGCTTCCAGGATGGCTATCCTGAATGAGGACTCTATCTCCTACTTTGAGAGGTGACACCTTTGCTCTTCTTCGTATGCTGACTTGCTCATTTGCTTTTGGTTCTCCGGTGGTCAACAGTACGTTCATCTATTCCTTCAGGCGTCCACCTTGGATGATGGGGGATGGAATCACTCACTACACTCCCCATCGATAAGTGTCCTGGGGCACGACCAGTGGAGGTATGGGGAGTCTGTCGGTAATCGCTCAAAAATGAATAAATGGATTTCTCCACGGATTCTCCATTGGCTACCGCTATCCTGATGACCTTATTTAAAGTTCTCATAAAGCGTTCTGCTTCTCCATTCGCTTGAGGCCATTTTGGGGTTATCCTTTTGTGCACAATTCCAAGGGACGTTAGGTATGATGCGAACTCCTGCCCCTGAAAAGGAGGACCATTGTCAGTCTTGAGTTCCTTGATGAGCCCATGGGTAGCCATCACCTTTTCCAGTTTCGGTATGACTTCTCCTGCACTCAGGGAAGACAGCACCTCGACCTCAGGGTACTTGGATTAGTCGTCTATTATCACCATGGAGTGTCTTCCATCGGGAAGGCTTCCAAAATCCATGCTGGCACTTATCCATGGACCTGCCGGACATTTTACTGCGGCAATAGGTGCTGGGGGACTCGGTTCACCAGTCACTTGGCACCACACACACGACTGTACTGCTTCTTTGACTTTCTCATCCATGTGGGGGAACCAAACCTTGGTTTTGAGCCTGTTTTTTGTCTTCACTATCCCCTGGTGACCGGCATGAGCGAGCCCCACTACTCGATCCACCAAAGTGAGCGGAATGACCAACCTGTGACCTCGAAGTAAGCACCCGTGGGGGTCAGCACACAGTTCGTGCCTTACATGATACAGTGTAAAAAAACTGTGGGAACCCAATACACCCTTGGAGGCTTGGGCAGATAAACAATTGTATAGGTAACGATGCCTGCAAGGGATTTTATTTAATCATCTCAGTTAATTTTCTTATTGGTATATTACTAATGTGTTAAGTCCCAAGCGGTGACTAACCATTAAACAAATTAAAACATAGATGTAATCATTCATACAGTGAATATATTTCAACAAAGCAATTAAAAAAATTGCAACACGGGTATATCTTCTTTTCTAAATACAAGAATTTAATTTGTAACAAAAATGTGAGGGGTACATTTAAAGATAATAAAACATCATGATGGAGGACATATAAAGAAGCCTACACAATCATAGATGTCAACAACCATTCCAAATTATATCACAGAGGGAACATGTGTCTACTAAACAGAACAACGAACCCTCAAACAAATTAAATATTGTGGAATTGGAGGTAGCAGTCGACGTTTCGGTCTGTTATGGCAATTGCATCCGTCAGACCATCTTCAGGACATATGATTGTTTATAAAACAAGTCCCTCAAGCCTATTTTGTAGATCTGCTCAAATCAGATTTATCAAGATTGAGAACTGGAGGTAAAAGCCTTACAAGTAGGCACTGTCGACGAGGAAGCCAAGCCTGGCAAACCTCAATATATAAAAGCGATCATTCACTCTCACGGGTTTCATTAGTGGCGGAAAGCACCAATAAATTATGCCTCCTAAAGTGCAGACTGCATGGCGAAGAACACTCTTACAAGACCTCCCGTAAACGGTAGTTAGCCGGCCATCAATCACTTTCCGGGCCTCAGGAGTGAGACCAGCTCCTTGGCTTCTGAGATTATGCCATTTGTTGGCATTCATCCAGGAGGGTCGCTTGACACAGCTCACTTAGGGATATGGGCAGTGGACACGATCGGTCAGCTACATACCGAACATACTCCTCCGTTTCCTCTGCCTCCTCCATCTCACTGGGAGTAGCTTCTCTGGGATGGCGAGACAGGTAATCCGCTGAGTTACTTGTTCCAGGGTGATACTCAATTTTACAATCGTATTCTTGGAGCTTCAACATCCATTTTTCGATGCGATGGGGAGGCTTGGACGCAGTTCCTGTAAACAGAGGGATGAGAGGCTTGTGGTCCGTGGTGACTACAAACGGTTTTCCGTATACATACAGGTGAAAATGCCGACACCCCCAGTGCACAGCGATCGCCTCTTTCTCTATTTGGGAGTATCTTTGTTCGGTTTCTGTCAATGATCTACTTGCAAACGCCACTGGAGCCCATTCATCTTCCTCATCAGGTCGTTGCAGGAGGACAGCTCCTAACCCTTTTGGACTGGCATCAACAGCGACTTGAGTCTTCTGGTGGGGATCGAAATATCTCAGCGTAGTTGTGCTCGAGAGGGCATCCTTGGTCGCCTGGAAGGCCTGTTCTTGTTCAGAGCCCCACACCCAAGACACCGATGCTTTGGTCAATTCCCTCAGGGGAACCGTTAACGAGGATAGGTCCTTGATGAACCTACCGCAGTAGTTCACCATCCCCAGGAAACTGCGGATTTCGGACACATTCGTGGGAGCTGGGGCTGCTTTGATGTCTCATACCTTGTCTGGATCTGGAGCAACCCCATCTGCTGAAAAGACGTATCCAAAAAACTGCAGTTTTTGTTTAAGAAACTCACATTTGTCTCTATGGAGAGTTAGCCCGGATTCTTGTATCCGCTGGAGCACCTGTCTCAGCCGGCTGTTGTGTTCTGGTATGGATTTGGCATGGACAAGAATGTCATCACTGACATTGACTACTCCCGGCAGGCCAGCAAGACTCTCTTTGATGGTGTTCTGGAACACCTCGGCGGCACTTGATATCCCAAAGCTCAATCTTTTGTACCGTCTTAATCCGACATGTGTGGAAAAGGTCGTTATATATCGGGATTGTTCTTCAAGGACAAGTTGGTGATACCCGGCTCAAAGATCCAATTTCGAGAACCAGCTGGCTCCGCCTAATTCCCCGATTAGGTCATCAATGGTGGGAGTTAGATGCCTCTCTCGCTTGATCGCGGTGTTGGGAATTCTCATGTCCACACAAATTCGTACTTCCCCCGGCTGTTTGGGCTTCCTCGCAACCACTATGGGCGATACTCACGGGGTTGGACTTTTCACTTTTTCAATGATCCCTGCTTGCTCGAGCTTACACAGTTCCTTTTCCACCAGAGGTCTTAGGTGAAATGCAACTCTCCTATGACGCAGAGCCACTGGCTGCACTGAGGGATCAATGTGGAGATGTATCTGTTTGCACTGCAGACACCCGATGCCATTGAATACTTGTGGGAATTCCTCCAGGATTTGACTCACTCCTTCTCGGTGTATGCCGAAGGCAAAGGTGACGATGCTAAGAGCTTCAGCTGACTTGCACCCTAGCAGCATTCCATGCCCCTCCTCGGTTACATACACCAGTGCATCCACGTTCTGGTCATCATAGGCGATGTTTGTCTTGAATTTCCCTCTGATAGCTAGGGGTTTTGTTTGTCCATATGCAAAGACTTTTATCTGTGCTGGTAGTAGTGTCGGAGGAGGTGTCATGTCCTTGTAAGCGTCCCATGACATGATATTTATAGTCGCCCCTGTGTCCACTATGGCAGTTACCGGGCGCCCTGACACCAGGATTTGGCATTTTGGTAGGCGAGCCTGTGTACTGGCTGCTGACCCCACGGTGAACACTGAGTGTACCGTGTGTTCTTCCCGGTCATCATCGTCCATGTCACTGTTCTGCTCTTGAGATTCTGGGATCATGTTCACTTGGGATTTCATTGCTCATCCTTTGTTAGACCGGCACACTTTCATAAAGTGGTTCATCTTCCCACATGCTGTGCACCTTTTTCCTCTCGCTGGGCACTCTGTTGGCCTATGCGACGGCCCTCCGCAGTATCCGCATGATCGTATTCTCGGGCCTCTTGCTCGATTTGGGGACACCACGGTCTTCTGAGTGACCACATTCACCGGCTCGGTCTTGATGGGAGTTTGGAGAGCAGCCTCCATGTGCGCGGCCCTTACTTTTGAGAGTTCCTTTGTTCTGCCCAGGGTGAGTATGTCTGCCAGTGACTTCCCTGACTCTTCTAGGATCCGTTCCCTCAACTTCGCCGAGGCACAACCCTGGATAATATGACCCCTGATCTCCTCGACCTCATCTCTGAACCCACAGGTACCAGCTAGTACTTTCAAACGTGCATGGAATGCGTCGAGCGACTCCTCCGGCTGCTGTCTCGCTTGTCGGAAGACGAATCGTTCATAATCTTGGTTTGCCATTGGCTCAAAGTAGCCGTTTAGGGCCGCAATGAGCGTGAGGTGTGTCTTTGGTGCTGCTTCCACCACTGATTTTGCTATCTTGTACACCTCCCTTCCGCCAAGATGTAATATCATGGCGCGCTTCTGGTCGTCTTCGACTTGTGTGGCCTCAAAGAAAAGGAGCACACGGTCCACCCATTCTCTCCACCTTGGGGCTTGCGCCGATGGGGCCCCTTCCACCACAAATGGCTCCATTGCCGGGAAGTGAGCCATGTTGTGCCACCTGGTATCTCTCCCTTGCCACTCTGACCAGTGCTGGGTGTGGTCGGGCTGCGATATCGTGGTATCTCTGCTTTGGCAGCGTCCAGCTGCTTGTATGGTTAGCTGCGTGTCCCAGTAGGGCAGACTCTTGTCCCCTGTTTATTATGCCTGATGCCCCCTGCAATTACCCTCGGCACCTCTAGGTGGCACTGTGGTCCGTTCTGTACTTCGCAGGGTCTTCACGTGGAAGCAACCAGCAACCACTCTGCTCGGCACGAGCACCGCACACGTGGAGATTTGTGCGCGGCTGCCGCTCGGTGACACGTGGTCTCCGTACCTCCGTCGTCGCCAAATGTTGTGTCTTACAGTTATGGGGAGGCACCAATTATGCCGTGTCAGTAGCGCTAGCAATGCGCTGGGTAATACCGCTGCCGGTCGCTGCAATAACCGGGACACACACAGTGAGGTACTTTGCTTGGTGCCACGTGTGTCGGCTTGGTGCCACGTGTGTCGGCTCTGCCGCCGAACGCACGCGCGCGCACATTACTTTATTTTTACACGCCCACGATACGCGGTACAAACCAAACATCAGAATATCCGCGGGGAAGGTCGTGGATCACCCCCGCTACGTGCCATCATAATGAGCACGCCTACAGTTAACTTGCGTGGTGCGCGACACAACAGATCTTCGAAATGTGCGTTCCCTATTACTAATCACTTACCAATGCTTTCGTACCATATTAAGCACCTGATTCTAACTTAATCAAAGTTTACTGTCCACTGCGCAAACCCCTTTGTGCACAGGCGTCAAAAATTCGATTTTGGTGGTATTTTGCCCCAGTAGCTGCCGGTGTCTGGGCAAAGTGGTGGCGAGGGGAGACGGGGACGATGGACAGACAAAAAAAAAACTGCATCGCTGGCCTTCCACTCCTCTCTGGCTCCAGTCCACTGCAGGCACAGGCTCCCAGACTCCCCTGTGGCCAATCCTGATGCTGCTCTCATGCTGCTGGCAGCATGAAAGCAGCATCATGATTGGCCTGAGTGCCCTCAATTTGCGCTCCCATGAGAATGGGAGCCTGTGCCTGCTGTCTCCAACCCGGCAATGCAGCTCGGGTTGGAGACAGCTTCAGTGTGCATATCGGTTTGGCTGTCCTGAGACGACCGGCCAAACCCACATGCGCACTGAAGGCAGTGTGTGCAACCATTCATTCCCGTCAGTGCCTGTCATCGCTCTTGGCCCGCCCTCAAAAGCCTTTGGCCATGAAACAAAATAAAACGATAATAAACCCAGGTCTATTATTGTTTTATTTTTCATTTTTATGGGACTGTTGGCAGAGAATATGCTGCTCCTCATAGTGAAGGAGCCAATGCTGCTTACCCCACCTGGTAACTACCGGGTATGGTAAATATCTCCCCCTTCTTTAAATGTTGGCAGGTAAAATCTGTCAGAATTTAACAGGGGAAAAGTGTACAATATTTACTGTACCATTCAGATTTTGGTTCGTTATGCACCAAAAAGTCAGCATAGGTGCTATTTATCACATCCAAGAAATAATGTACTCCATTGTATCGTTATTTATCAGGTATGATGAGTAGCACCTATTACACAAAACAACTCGGATTCAGGGCCAAGGACTGTTTTGTATACCCTACAACCTGCACCTTTTACCACAGAACAAGACATTCCATTGAGGAACTGAGGGAGCACATGTATTGCATCAGAAATGGTGAAGTCCTGAAATACCAACATAGCCCCACTCAGCTCCAGGCCGAGAAGGGGTAGTTCTTTTGTTTAACTTCCTTCCAAGTCAGACCTGCAGCTTTATCCTCCTCCTTCTAGAGGAGGCTGATGTCTGACACTATTGTTTCAAGAAAAGTTATTTTTCCTCTGCTCTCTGATACTAAATCTTTGGTGTATCAAATTCATCTACATGAAATATGGTTTAAAACGTTGCCTATGCTGCCAAGACTTTGGTGCCAAATACATCATTTGAAGTCGTTTGGATTTGTCATTGACCTCCAAGTCTAGGGATAATGTTTTTATGTAAATGCCATTTCTGAAAATAGGAGGGCAGCCAGAAGGCTGGTTTCTGTTTTTTGAGCAGAAGTGCCTCCTCTATCAATCTATCAGGATGCCTATTATTTATAATAAAAAGCAGTCTTTGCTATGTGCAAGCTAGATTAGTGATGTTATGGATATGTAGATAGCGCTGTCGCCCCATGGATGAGGATAGGACGTCTTTTGTACCTTGTGCGTAGAGAGGCCTAGTACATGATGTTCAAGTCATCGTGATAATGTTGTGTGAAGCTGGATGTGTAAACAAAGTAGATTCAGAGAAACTAATCCAACATTGTCGTGCATGCAAATGTGTACAAAAGGTCACAGCTGAAATGTTATTTTCTAGGACAATGTAAGAAATAAGCTGCCTCGCTACATGGGCCTAACTCAGGAATATAACAATCAGTGATGTTATCAGTGGTATCATAGAACATGTCATGAGTGATTTTAATTATGAGGTCATATATATGGTCAGAAGCAGTGTATGGTGAGTGCGTAAGTAATAGTTACATGATTTAACTACAACTCTTTACCCTAATCCCTTTTACCCTTCTAGTTAAAATCTTAAGGTCTCAGGGACTGAGTACTGTGACTGCTGCCACAACAATTTTCTCCATTGTAGCCAGATAATCACATCAGTTGGTCCCAAAGGACTCCGAGATGACCGGCCAATCAAATAGCATTTCTACCCTTGTGGACATGCCAGAAAACACGCCGGAGTACCTCGGGAGTACCACGTTGTTAAATATCTAATAATTTTGAATGTGAATTTCTCAAAAATTCTCATATATTATGTCATAGAACATGTCATACGTGATGTAATATGTGAGGTCCTAAGCAGTGCATTGCGGGGGCTTAAGTTATAGTTAGGTCTGCTAACTATAACTGGTGAATTTCAGTGTTTTTTTAATGTTACTTTAACCTTTGGGGGCATATTATCAAGAACGGCGTTAAAATTATCGCCGCTTTAGCGGCAGAAAACTGCTGCTAAAGCGGCGATAATGGGCTTGATAATATGCCCTTGAGAATTCCAATAGAAGCCCATGTT
Organism: Calotriton arnoldi; assembly: GCA_963921515.1. Lineage (NCBI taxonomy): Eukaryota > Metazoa > Chordata > Amphibia > Caudata > Salamandridae > Calotriton > Calotriton arnoldi. Next base: position 85,010 of record CAWUFW010010495.1, read on the forward strand.
GACAGCAGAACATGGGCTTCTATTGGAATTCTCAAGGGCATATTATCAAGCCCATTATCGCCGCTTTAGCGGCAGTTTTCTGCCGCTAAAGCGGCGATAATTTTAACGCCGTTTCTTGATAATATGCCCCTTGGATTTTTCAGTGAGTTTCTAAGGTTTTAAAAAAAAAAAAAAAAGATCTTTTTATAATGCCTATCTATAACGTTACATTAACCATTGTTTTTTCCAGTGAATGTTTATGATTTTTTTAATGTAATTAATATTTTATTACCATACGTAAAGCTAACCCCTGCCTCACACGACCTTAGACTGTGAGCTCTAGAGGCTTGGCCATAGTGCATTATGATTTTGAAGGGGAGAGGGGCCATGTGGCCCCCCTCCCGAGGATAATTAAACCCATTAGGCTCTGGGGACCCCAGAGCCTTATGTTTTTTAACGGGGATGAGGGCCCCATACCCAGGGCCTTTTTTTAGAGGAGAGGGGGTGAGTGGCCCCCATCCCTGAGCCTTATTAGGCCCTTTTGACCCCATCCTCCAAGGCCATTTTTTTATGAAAGGGGGCCACGTGGCCCCCATTTCCAAGCCTCGTTAGGCCCTAGGGAGCCCATTCCTCACGGTAGAACTTTTTATGGAAGGGGAGACGAGGGCATGTGCCCCCCCACTCACTGAGCCATGTTAGGCCCTGGGGACCCCATTCCCCAGTGTCTATTTTTTATGAATGGGGAGGGGGCTGCGTGGGCCCCTCCCAGACAAGCCTTATTAGGCCCTGGGGACCCAATCCACCCGGGCTTTTTTTTAGTTAAAGGGTAGGTGGCCACATGGCCACTTCCCTGAGCCTTGTTAGGCTCTGAGGACCCCATTCCCCAGGGCCATTACTAAAACTAAAAGGGAGGGAGGCCATGCGACCCCCCTCCCCAAATTATGTTAGGCCCAGGGTACCCACCAAATAGTCATTGGAGGCTGCGGGTGGAGCCCCAAAGACCCGCTGCCCCAGGTGGCTCCCTGCATGCAGTGGGAACTGGCATTGCTCCTGTCCAGATGCAGCAGCTGCTAATGTTGCTTCCTCCAGGTCAGTATTAACGCATACAGGGAAACAGATTAATAGTCTGCTCCCAGTGGGCAGCAGCATTTTTAAAGCTCCCTCCCTCTGGGAGCGGACTTGGTGTTTGCTCCTGCTTGGCAGGAGATAAAAAAATGCTCCAGCTAAGCGAGAGTAAACACAGTTTCCCTGCCCACGCTGGTGCAGGCAAGAAAACCACTAAGTCCTGGGGGTGAGCTCCCCATAACATAGTATGTGAGCCGGCCCCGGGCCATTAATGGCTCAGGGAAGGGGGCCATGCGGCCCTCCTCTTTTAAAGTAATTGGCTATGGGGTGGGCTCCCTGGGGCCTTTAATGGCTTGGGGAGGGGCCACATATAAACAAATTTCAGCCCTGGGGTGGGCTTCCCAGATCCTCTGAAGGCTCGGGGAGGGGGGCAGTGCATCCCCACTTCCCTAGCATGCAAATTTCATCCCCGGAGTGGGCTCCCTAGAGTCTTTAATGGCTCAGAAAGGGGGCCACACTAAACCCCTCCCGTTTATATATACTATCTCCATCCCTGGGGTGGGTTCCCTAAGGCATAAACTTAATAAATGCGGCTGATTTGTTTTTTGTTTTTGCCTCCGGGTCCCCCCCAAGAGAACTACAGGGCCAGTGTATCACTACCCTGTCCCCTATGCATTTTTTTTTTTTTTTGCTTCAGGACAGGGGACTAAGTCCCGGAGTTCTGCAATGGCTGCCAGCAACATTTTTCTCATGTTGCTGCCAGTCAGTCAAAGCGCTTGCACTCACAGGAGTCTGACTCCCATGTGAGCGAGGTGGATCAAGGGAAATAAAGCTCCCTGGGAAAATCAGAACGCTCCATTTTTAAACTGGCACTCTCTCAAGCCTCGGGGACCCAACTATCCAGATATACCATTATTTTTTACCCTTAAGTTCTCAAAAACAGCTAAATGGATTCACACCAAATCACAAAAAGCACATTCTGCAGACTAAGAACTAGCTTTCTCCCAAAGTTGGTGTAATTAGCAGTTTTTGGGGTAACCCATCTATGGAAAATGTATGTGGATTTTGCATTTTGGGACCCCCTTTTTCTCTCAGCCCCTGCTTGATGAATCACCCCAAAACCTTCAAACTAGTCAAAAAGTTGTATCTTTTGGAACGTTTCCGGGAGATCTGTCAAACTGTGCCAAAGTTATTAGCAACACAAAAAAACGGTTTTCCTATGGAAAAACAATCCTAACTATAACTACCTAGTAGCTACCGCCACTAGGTAATATATGTTCCTAAATGCTATAAGCATGGCACTGAGAACTTCCAATAGCTAAATTGACCTCACCAGTCTCCCTGCCTATTTGTCCACCTCCATGACTACTTCAAAACTACTTCTGTGCAGATTCCCTGAATGTGTTGACCAACCAGCACAACTTGATTCCACACCAATCATTGTCCGCACAACCTAACACCACACTAGTCAATGCCCACCTTTACAAGAACTAATATCAGCAACATAGCCTCCAATAGTCCCTCCATGAGTGTGCTCTTCTATGTGACTATAATATCAACACCTATCCCAGTCATTAATTCATGTTCCTCCTGCTTCTCCAATCTTTTGGAGCTATAAGTATTTCTTGGGTATTGAGGGGTTTATTTATGAGAGCCCTGTGTCACTTATGCACCATGTAAAGTGATACATGTGTGACACAGGACTCTCATAAAGATCTATGAAGCCATTCAAGGCCATCATGCGTGGCTTTGAGAGGCCTCATGAATCATGAGTAAGGCGACGCAGCGCAAATTGCTGCACTTGGGAGGCATTTCATGGATGTTGCGTGGGTTTTCTCAGGCAACACCCATGGAATTTGACACTGCCCCAAATGTACAAAGTGATGTAAACCTGGGGCAGCCCCAAATCCGTACGACTCTCGAGGTGAGGCATAACTAGAAGAAATGTCTTTATTTCTCCTCATTTTTCCTCTTTCCATGTATGCTGCATTCTGCAGCACACATAGAGAGAGCAAAACGTCTCATATGATTTTTTTTGTGCAGGAAGGTGCCTCTTTCTGCTCAAGAACACGTCTGCATGCAATGGAGTCACTCTTGCACCATGGTGCAAGGATGCCTATGTTGGTGCTAGGTTGCCAAAATGGCGCCACAGCAGGCAGAAAGGAAAGGAATTGCTTATATACCATACATTCCTGCACTTTTACTTTAGCGTAGGGCAGCGCAGCAAAGTGCCTTGCTGTGCTGCCCTATGCCAAAATGCCATATATGAGGCCCTTAGTTTACATTTTGTTCTGGTATATCCTCAAATTATGAGGACTTTGATGAAGGCAATGGTTAAAGAGGTAATGTTCTGATTACATTTAGGTAATCATTATTTTGATTACCTGTCATTGTACCAGTGCTTGCATCCCTCCTTCCTCCCACTGGTATGATGGATTCCAAGTGGGTAGGATAATACTATGTGCGAATGACCACACCCCTCCTTCATGGCTCCAGGTAAGGAGAGGTAAGAAATGGTAGAGAGTTTTTTTTAACTAGGTCACCTGGTCCCTGGGAGTGGGGAATTATCTCATTTGTAAGAACTAGGACAAGGAAGCTTACTCATAGTAATGAACATTACTGGTAAGTAACAGGAGAATCAATAAAAAAAGCACATCAAGTGACAAAATATATATAGCAACAAAACAGACTTTCCTCTCAGAAAGGATAAGTCATCATAACAAAGGCTCCATTACACTAATCACCTATTCCCTTTCAACCCTAAAACCTCATTACCATCTCATCCACCATCAGCATTAATACTGATGTATGTTACCACCCAGGTTGCCCTCCACGTCACAACCAATGAGCATTCTTCACATCGCCCGCTTGATTTATTTCACATTTGGCACCTATCAATTAAAAAAGCCTACTCATTTTGCAAGTTAACGTCTAAATGGGCCAAAATACAACAACACAGCCTCAGAGTTCCAAGGTGCCTTCCTCACTTATGACCTCTGCCTCCAATCTGACCAGTAACACACCACACTTGCTTGGTCACATTTTTTCAGAGGATATAGCAAACGACAAAGACAACAAAGCAAATAAAATGTTCCCAGTTCAAGCCGTTTGCCAAAATCATTGCACAGATATTTAAAAACATTGGAACACTATATCTTCACTACCATCCCCTCCTCTTGCAATTGCCTCGTCTACTCCCTGTTCAATTATCTCTTCCGAAAGGGATTACTGAGCTAACCCTGCTATACTGCTGCAGTCAGAATCTGCTAATATACCCGGATCAATACAACTATCCCGAAACATTATCAATTTGCTGCCATTTTGAATCCATCTGGCAGAAATAAGACAACCGGTCCCAGGATGCTTGTTTCCGGTCAAGGGAAGACCTGGCATGGCAGTTCCGGCTGGACTGTTCACATGAGTCACAGGGTCAAGACTGATTTGCACATAGCTGGGTCTGAACTGGGGAGGCGAAGCGAGCTAAAGAAAGATGATGGATTCAACCCAGATCTGTGGCTGGGGGTGAGTGAAAAGTTTCATCGCTCCGTCAATCATCTCCTTCTGTTTGCTCAGAAATAAGACATTGACATTGGCCAATCAACAGAGCGGTATGTGCCAAACACATACAGTAAGCAATGCCTGCAGCCAAAATATTGTTCACATCTAAAACAAACCATGCTCTGGACAAACAGAGTGTGAAATTGCAGTCTGTCTTCACTGAGATGTTGGACTTATATGTTTGCCCCTGAGCCACAACAACTGTTGCTTGAAACCTGGCATCAATAGTCACAAATAAATAGTAAAGTCATCAGTACACCATAAATTGGAAGTCATTAGTACTCTATGCTTTGGGAGAGAATGGAGAACAAGTCTTCACTTTACAAGCGGTGATGGTTCAAGTAAATAAATAACACAATTCACAAACCAGAAAAGAATAAAGTCAGATTTATTTATTTATAAAAAGCATAGCATAAGAAAAAGAAATACAAATTTGAATAAAGAAACACTAAGTAGTATTAGAAAAAAGAGGAAAAACATTACGAAAATGTTGGCCAGGCAAGATTGAAAGTGCTCAGAAAAATAAATAGGTTGTGAAAGGTTAATTTCAGGAGTGTCAATATTGACAATACCCAACTCTCGTGGTGGATCTGGCTCAACCAGTGCATTGACTGGAAGCCCACAATGCTTGATGCCAGTGGAACACTCTGCATGAGACTTGGTTTTGACACAGATGAAAAACTCTCAAGTGGGCCAAACTCCAGAGGGAACTCTGCTTTGTGTCTGATGAAGCCAGATAATGTTGTTTGGAATCACACAGATATCTTGGAACACAATCGTCTCACCTGTCGACTTGGTGTTGAGGGTGCCTCTTAGTCAGTGTGTGGCATTACTGGACAAAGAATTTCCAAAATGTATTCCTTTGGTTTATTTTTCCTTATTCGTGTAACAGAGAATGGCATGCTCCCAGCGTGTTTTTTTTTAAAGTAACCTATTCCAAGTTTTGATTTTCATTTGGACATAGAGTACAACATGTCTCTTTTCTTCTGACAACTTCATGAACATAGGGTACCAGCCTAATCTTTTTAGTTAATTCCATAGTCAAAATTTATGGAAAGGTATGCCAAGCCAATGGAATCCAAAACACATGGTTAATTCTCATGGTGCTTGAGTTTGTTAGAGCTAAAATCAAAATAGAGAATACTAGTACGGTAAAGGTCCTGGGAGCCATTCCAGCACCCTCACAGGGCTTTCAGGAATGCAGAGGAGCCACGCACTGTTTCAAATGACTGGTAATACAAGCTGCTCACTTCACTGATCCTTAGTAGAGAAATAATATGGGTTCTCCCTTAATTGGATCTTCTGTCATGAGAAAAAAGTGTTTTTTAGGGGCTTTGGACATAGAAGCTGCTTTTTTGAGTACTCGATGAATCAGTACTACTTAAACATGGCTGTTAAATCATGCTTGAGGGTCCAGCTGACCCTACCTCTCTGACCCTGGATCCTCATTTTGCCTGCATCTCCAAACAAGTATTTTCAAAACCCTGGAGTAATCCTTTATAATAGAACTCCAAGTAAAAGCAGTATTCAAGATTGCTTTCTTCACTTCACTTTAAATGTGTTTGATCCTCTTTATGTTGCACATTGCTTATAGATTGCTCTCATTCTTCAAGTTATAATGTTCTGGAAATGCTACTGCAATGAGATGTACCTGGACTTAATGGCAAACATTTTCAGAAACTAAATAGTTGAACACTATGCACAAAGAGTGCTCAAGGCAGCCATTTCCATAAAGCACCAATCCAAACAAAATGATCATACTGTCCACAAAGTGTCAGTCCTTAGGCACAGGATCTATACACTTTTTTGGTAGGTACACTCCAAAAATGGCAGATGATTTGTGGATGATGCTGCAGTGTCAAAGCTAGTGTTTCAATATATGGTTTGAAGGGTGCATTTGTGCCAGCACTGCTTTTTAAATGACAAAGCTGGTGCTGAAATACCAGGGCTGGTACTTGCATATAAGAGTTAGTATATTATGGCGTCAGATGTGGTATGCCTTCTATGGGATATGGTTGTAGAATATCATTGTCATAATAACACTTCATGTAATTATTACTATTATATACTACATTATTTAACAAAACTATCACCAAATTGGAAGTAATAATAGAAAATCTGCACCCGCTAGGCTGATATTTTTGTCAAGGATATTTAAGACACAATATTTAAATCAAATGATATGTCTGCATAGGATCTTCTGGCATCCAGCCATGTATGTGCAGGCCTGGTCATTGCTTGCCGGGGCTAGTGAAAATGTGCTAGAGCCTAATGCATTATGTGCCAAGTTGATGCTTTAAGAGTGGGTGTTCATATATATATATATTCACTGAAAAAACCACAGGTTTCAGGGACTTTATAGTTAGTTGGACATTTCACTCGTACAAAACCAGAGAAGTTCAGCTGTTATAGTTAGTTGAGCTAACTATAACTGGCGTCCCTGCAATGCACTGCTGATGACGTCACATATTACATCACTCATGACATGGTCAGTGACATCACTGATGACATCACTGATAACATCTCAAATGACATCACTGATGACATCACGGACGACTTCATCCACGTGATAATCTGATGCACCTCCTCATACCCTAATAAAACCTTTGATACACCCACTCTAAAATACAGACTACCATTTTTTAAACCACAAACACACCAATACCAGATACTACATATCCACTCACTGATTCCTAGGTCTACACACACATCCACTCACTCACCCATACAGTCACTCATACATGCAGACACTCATCAATATAGCACTATCATATGCACTTATACACCTATACAGACACTCACACACCGCCACTCACCCATAGAGTTACTCACATACATAGTCAGTCATTCAAAGAAACAATCACAGTCCCATTTACTCACCTACACAGTTATACACACACCACCTCACTTATTCATACAGATACTAACACATACTTACTCTCTTATACAATCACTGACACAAGCACACACTCATCCATACAGCCACTCTCACAATCACTCACTCTCACATATAGTCATTTATATAGTCTAACACTCACATATACTGTCTTTCACATATGTAGTTACTCACACATGTACCACTGAGACATCTAAACACTCACCAACACACCCATACACATACTCACCCACCCATACATCCCTTCACAGATGCACTCTTGAACCCATACACCCAGTGAATCACCCACTCACACATCTATGCATGGAGTCATATACTCCCCACCCACCCACACAGACACTCAGGCACCCATACACATACTCAGGCAACCAATCAATAACCCATATAGACACTCATGTAGCTACTGACCAACCCATGCAGCCGCTTACACACCAACTGACAGACTGATTCAGACATTCACACAGTTTAGTCACTAACCCATGCATTCAGTAAGACACGTTTAATCACTCACTTATACACTCAGTCATGCACCTACTAAATCATCCATACAGACACTCATACACCCACTCATTCTTCAATACACCTTGGAATATATATATATAAAACATATTTAAACTTTACAGAAACACACAGTCACTGGATGATGTCATCAGTGATGTCATTTGAGATGTCATCAGTGATGTCATCAGTGATGTCATCAGTGATGTCACTGACCATGTCATGAGTGATGTAATATGTGATATCATCAGCAGTGCATTGCGGGGGCGCGAGTTATAGTTAGCTCAACTAACTATAACGGCCAAATTTTTCTGGTTTTGTACGAGTGAAATGTCCAACTAACTATAACGTCCCTAAAACCTGTGGTTTTTTCAGTGAATTTCTAAGGTTTTTTAAATGCTAATTTCTAACTATAACGTCCCTGAAACCTATGGGTTTTTTCAGTGAATTTCAAAGATTTTTTAAATGAAAATTTCTAACTATAACGTCTCTGAAACCTATGGTTTTTTCAGTGAATTTCAAAGGTTTTTTAAATGAAAATTTCTAACTATAACGTCCCTGAAACCTATGATTTTTTCAGTGAATTTCAAAGGTTTTTTAAATGAAAATTTCTAACTATAACGTCCCTGAAACCTATGGTTTTTTCAGTGAATTTCAAAGGTTTTTTTAAATGCTAATTTCTAACTATAACGTCCTTGAAACCTATGTTTTTTTCAGTGAATTTCAAAGGCTTTTGAAATGAAAATTTCTAACTATAACGTCCCTGAAACCTGTGGTTTTTTTCAGTGAATTTCTAAGGTTTTTAAATGCTAATCCCTAACTATAACTTCCTTGAAACCTCTGTTTTTTTCAGTGAATTTCTAAGGTTTTTAAATGCTAATTTCTAACTATAATGTCCCTGAAACCTATGTTTTTTTCAGTGAATTTCAAAGGTTTTTTAAATGAAAATTTCAAACTATAACGTCCCTGAAACCTGTGGTTTTTTTCAGTGAATTTCTAAGGTTTTTTAAATGCTAATCCCTAACTATAACTTCCTTGAAACCTCTGTTTTTTTCAGTGAATTTCTAAGGTTTTGTAAATGCTAATTTCTAACTATGCCGACAGAATGTGCAGAAAGAGGAGGAAAGGCGCAGAAAGAAGCAAGAGAGGTGCAGAAAGAGGGAAGACGAGTGCAGAGAGACAACAGGGGTGCAGAAAGAAGCAAGAGAGGTGCAGAAAGAGGAAAAGAAGTACAGAAAGAAGCAACAGAGGTGCAGAAAGAGGCAAGAGAACTGCAGAAAGAGGCAAGAAAGTTGCAGAAACAGGCAAAAGAGGTACAGAAAGAGGGAACAGGGGTGCAGACAGAGGCAAGAGAGGTGCATAAAGTGGGACGAGGGATGCAGAAAGAGGCACGAGGGGTGCAGAAATTTACAAGAGGTGCAGAAAGAAGCAAGAGCAGTGCAAAAGAACCAACAGAAGTGCAGAAAGGGGCAAGAGGGGTGCAGAAAGAAGGAACAGAGGTGCACAGGCAAGAGGGGTGCAGAAAGAGGAAAGAGAGGTGTAAAAAGAGGCAAGAGAGTTGCACAAAGAGGGAAGAAGGGCGCAGAAAGAGGCAAGAGGTGTGCAGAAAAAAGCAACAGAGGTGCAGAAAGAAGCAAGAAAAGTGCAGAAAGAAGCAACAGAGGTGCAGAAAGAGACAAGAGGGTTGCAGAAAGAGGCAACAGAAATGCAGAAAGAAGCAACAGAGGTGCAGAAAGAGGCAAGAGAAGTGCAGAAAGAGGCAATAGAGGTGCAGAAACAGGCAGGAGAGGTGCAGAAAGAGGGAACAGGGGTACAGAAAGAGGCAAAGAGGTGCAGAAAGAGGGAAGAAGGGTGCAGAAAGAGGCAAGAGGAGTACAGAAAGAAGCAAGTGAGGTGCAGAAAGAGGCAAGAGAGGTGCAGAAAGTGGAAGAGATGAGCAGAAAGAGGCAAAAGAAGTGCAGAAAAAGAAAGAAAGGTGCAGAAAGAAGCAACAGAATTACAGAATGAGGCAAGAGAGGCGCAGAAAGATGCATGAGTGGTTGGCACACCATTAGTACCAATTTAATAACCACATTTAGCAATAAGTAACAGGTGACCATTCTAGGTTTGCAAAGGGCCTGCCACAATGCTGTAACACTTGTTGCTCCATTTTTGGTAACGTTTGAGCTAGAAACAAGGTTTTTTTTTGTCAAATCTGCAGATTATGCAGCAGATGATGGATTATGTGGCAAATGTGGAAAATCTATAATTGTGCAAAAGTCGCTGCAGCCACACAGTCGCATAATTCCAGTGGCCCTGCTCATACCTCTGATTGAGTCCAGAAGTGCTCCTCAGTGGTTCCTTCTTTTTTTGTCTCATTGAGTTTATAGTTTAGCTTCTATGGAAATGAGGAAGACTAAACCTGAGGTTACCACTCCACAACACAGACTATCATACCACACAATTACTCTCCATAAAACATAATCCACTCTACATAATTCCTATACACTAAATGCCACATACTTTCTATCCACATAATTTCACTGCACAACATACCACATAATTCCACTACACACAACCTACATCCAGTCCACTCCAAGAAACATTAATAAAACACTTTTACATTTACAACATCAATAGCTCTAACTCTCGCAAATGCGAAACCTATTACATTGCAAATGCTTCTTTAACCAGTAGTCGCATTTGCAAAGAGGTGGAGAAAGGGGGCTGGGCCTCCGACCAATGCTCAGGAATTCCGCTGCGTAGGACTTACAGGAGGTACCAGGAGGGCTTCTTGGCCCCCAAAGTCCCTCAGGAGAAAAGTGGACTTCATCCCCCAACCCGTAGTGTTCCAGGAGGCGCGTTTGCAGAATGGTGGAGAAAGGGGGGCATGGCCTCGGACCACCTTGCAGCAATCCCACTGTGTGGGGCTTACTGGAGGTACCTGGTGGGCTAGTTGGCCCCCAGGGACCCTCAGGATTCAAGGGGACTTAATCTCCCAACTTAGATCACGCCAGAAGGCGCATTTGCAGAGTGGTGCAGGGAGGGGGCGGGCCTCTGGCGAGATGTAGGCTTCTCCTTTCTTTTTTTCTTTTTTTTTAGAAGGGGAGCTGTGTGGCCCCCCTTTTCTTAATTTTTTTTGGGCCCTGGGGACCCATCACTGAGAAGTTGTGCATCTGATCTGGGGTGGTGTGACCTACCCTGAGGGGAGCTGAGGCTCTGGCTCTGCTGAGCAACCAACATTATTGCCCGTCTTGTGGCCTGGTCACTTGTCCATGGGAGTAGGCTGCTGAGAGACATGAACATTTGAAGGATGATCTGAAACCCTCAAGGACACTGAGGAATGTCTGGACCCACCAGATGGTTGTCCCGATCTGAGACCTTGGGATCAGTACCAGCTGCCATCAGGGGAATCAGCTGGGTAGATGCATGGAGCACGGAGTGTTCCAGATCGAGCGGAAGGTAAGGGGCCCCTCCAGTGCTGACCAACAGGCTGCCGTATTGAGGTCACTGAATCCGGGAGACGAGACAAAGAGATGGCTGGGTCATGATACTGGAAACAAGAAGATCCTAATTGAGGCCTGAACTGATAACCATGTGAGTCAGCCGAAGTGTATCAGGTCGGAATTTAATAACACTGGAAATATAGGTACCTTCAGAGCTGTTTGACATAGCTAGCTTTCCATCAGTATTCATCACGGAGAGATCTTTTAGGGCCCTGGCTCGAAGACCAGTCTTGGGCACACCGAGAACAATTATATCTCGATGCTGAACTACAACAACAGAGGAAGGGACCTAAAACTGTCTTAGGAAAAGTGAGACCACATTGACAGTTGGTTTTCTATCTTATTTTTTATCAGACTTCAAAATAGCTCTCCTGGAAGCTTACAGATCATATGCTTGTGTGAAGAAAAAGTTGTAGACCTTGCTGCTGCCCTACCCAGTGCTCTACTGAGGCTAGCCTAAATTCACAGTAATCTGAAGATGCATATGTTCAGCAGCCCACAAGCAGCAAACTCGGCTCAAAATGATTCTGAGTAGAAAGGCAACACCGGCCAGGAGTGAAGAGGAGGAGGAGCAGATGGAACCTGTGAACAATAAGGATTACCTGTAAGGTGGGAGAGGGTGCTTACATTGATGCTGTTAATGATGACATCTGCCAATTGTCATTATCCGACTGGCACAACTTTGATGCACTGTGTCAACATGCACCAGTTCATATTCAGAGTAGGATACATCACACAGACTAGCTGAAACACTGGGCACACTGCCAATATGATGACTATCCCCGAATGTGTGAGGGCTCAGCGATCCCTGAACACAATATAAATGTGGCATTTGTTCTGAAAATGCATTTATACCCACAGACTGAAAGAGCATTAGCCTTTAAGATGGGAGCATTGCTGCTTCTAAGCTTCCTAGGACATGTGAAATAGGGGAGTGGTGGTATGGTTGAGGAGAAGTACCCTGTTATGTCTGATTTTGGAGATCAGTGACCCAGAAGGGAAGTACTTCGCAATCCAAGGGGTTATAGAGGGCCAACATATCACGCTGGGTAATGTTTATGTACCCAACATTTACACCCCACAGTATGACACCAAATTGTTCACAATAAACCGGGAATTGGAGCCACACTCTATCATCTGGGACATTGATTTCAACATGATTTTGAATACTGAGATAGACATGCATGGAAAATCTCCTCACAATGAAGGCCATCCTTCAAATGATATACAACAGCACTCAGATGGATAGTGGAGACTCAGGCACCTTTTAATGCCGGAATACACCCTTTATTCATCAGTGTGCTGCAGGCACTGGCAGAAAGACTACTGGTTGGTTAAATGAGATATGCGGGTGTGCACACCGTTGTAAACGTTTACTATCCACATTGTCAGAAAAGTCGCATTGATTTTGCTGAACTAGTGAGCCCTTCTGTTCAACCTACCTTCACAGGCCCTACTGAGCACAGACAGCATTGAGGACCGCTGTAACCGAATGCTTTAGAATTACCTCAGGATAAGTGACAATACCTGGAACTTTATGGGAAGAGTTCAATTCCTACACCTTGGTCATACATATGGCTAAGAGTTCAAGGGCTCTTAAATTAACGCATGGCAGTCTAGACAGACTGAAGATTGTTATCCAGGAGATGGAGTCTTGGCATGCTGTCACCAGTATACCCGCCTGCTTGTAAAAATGCATAGTTAGGTGGACAAATTCATTAATATGGCTGACCGGGAAGTTAAATATCTCACCAAGTATGCGGAGGCCAGTGCATATGAGGAAGGAGAGAGACCCAGGAAGGGACTGTGTAGAATACTGCACCTGGATTGGGCTGCATGAGATATAACCATTATTGACAATAGGAATGGGGTGTATGATATCATTCCCTTTATATACTCCAGTTTTCTAGGAATTACTATGAGGGGCTTTACTTGTCCCAGCTACCCTATGCACAAGATAAAGTTTTGTAATAGTTTCAGACATTCAGGGCCCTATTTATCAAGATGTGATGCAGCACAGTGTAGCAAGTCATCTTACTGCACTGCTTGACAGGGAAAGAGCAGGAATGTTCCGTATTTAACATTATATGGCCTATTTCTGCCTTTTCCCGGCGCTGGCGCACAATGTGCTGCCTAGCGCCAATGCTGACATTCTTACACCATGGTGCAAGGCTGTCTGTGGTGCAACAGGATTGTTTTGTTGCAGGAAGGGACACCTTCCTGCACCAAAACAATCCCGTTTCATTTTCCGCTTTCTGTGTGTGCTCCAAAATACAGCACACATAGAAAGAGGAACAAAATAGAGAAAAAATGATATTTCTCCTAGTTACACCTCCCTTGAGAAGGTGTAGCATTTTGGTGCATTCCCAGGTCTTCCAGTAATGGTAAATCTGGGAATTCGTCAAAATCCATAGGTGTTACTTGGGAGCACCCATGCACCACCCATGGAAGGCCTCCCAAGGGGCACAGTAACGCAACACCGCGATTTGCGCTGCTTTGCATTACTCTGGATTTATCAAGTCACTCGAGGCCATGCAAAGGGGCCTTGTGGTGCTTGATAAATGGCATCTTAGGGGTTGTTTCGCTTTTGCACCATGTTGCGTGGTGCCAAAGCGACGTAAGCCCTTGCTAAATAAGACCCACTCTCTGGCATGGCTGGAGGATTCAGACAGTCATACAATCGTTGGCTATCATTGTAGAAGATATCTAGAAGGCTGTAGGCGATACGCTGAATGGTTGAGTGACAAGCGCGGATGGGCTAAGAGCAGATTTCTATTAAGAGTGGTTTGATGAGTGGACCCTATATACACTCAAAATGTCATTCTAAATGTTCTCTGAGATGCATGAAAATGCCAGATTGTTGTCGTATCCCAGGGAGGCCATCATTTTCACCCATCTGAAGCCGGGGAAGCCTGAGGACATCGCTGCATCATATGGAAGCTTGTCCCTACTTAATATCAATGCCAAAACTTTTGCAAAAATCATTGCCAATTTACTGAACTCTTTCGTGCCTGATCTGGTCCTGCATGACCAGGATGTTCAATACTGTGCAAATTATGACCATTCCTCATACACATTCAGCAGTTAAACCTGTAATTAAAGATGGCAGCGGCCTTTTTGGACACAGCGAAGGCCTGTGACTCTTTGGAGCGGAGATTTATGATGGCGGTCTCAAGGAGGATGGAGGCGGACCTATGCTGCTGTCTTGGCTGTGACTTGTACTACATAAAGATAACAAAAACACACAGATAGGTCCAAAACACAGTCTCTTTCTAAAATGTCAGTTTTCGCTTCATCTGCAGAAGGGTTCATTGTCTTTTTTTTCTTTTCCTTGTACCTCATGTAAATAATATGTCTTCAAAACGTCGGCACCTTTCATTACATTTATGTTCAGTACCAGAAAAATAAATCTGCGAGCATTTAAAAAAAATATAAACGAAATTTCACTATAAAAAGGACTTTTTCAAATGTAAGGGAGACAAAATGTAGAAAAAGAAATTAAGACATTTTGTTATGAGCAAAATGTAACAATCAACTATTAAGGACCTCAGAAGGGAAATTATCCTGTTGAATAGCCTTTCACATTTTCGCACGGGCTAATAAACAAAAAAAGGTAGAAAGAGGTTAACTGAAGCTTGAAAATTGCATGCAGACTTAGAGATTTTTCTAAAGAAAATGCTGAAAATTACTACAAATATTAATTAGAATTTTTCTGTAGAATGTATTCATTCTTTAAGCACACAATGCATAATATAATAAAGTATCTGAAATTAAATATTTAAATACTAAAAAAGGTCGTTGCAGGCAAACACAATGTTGAATACATGACAATTTTATGAACTCCAAGTTTTACGAAGCAACGTTTTGCCCTGGACCCCTAAAACAGTAATTAGGTAAGACTGTACACAAAAACATAAACATGCTTTCATTAATAACAGGCCCTGCCAGGAAAGGGGGTCTATCAAGCCAATGGAAATTGTTTTTTGACTCAAAAGGCCTCTTTCAGGGAAGTGTGGTGTTGGCAAAGCCCGATGAATGGGCTCAAACCACAGGATCTGGCTTTTCCAGAGGAGTCCCAGACAGCTATGCACTGTTCTCTGCACGGCAGCTTTGAGGTTAGAGGTGACAAACAATCTCTACCTCCCAATCACTGTCACCAAGGGCGACAGCTAAATTACACACATCTCGAGAAGCAGCACTTTTCAGTCTTTTCGTATCCCATCCTACAGAACTAAGGGGCAGATTTACAAGCCCCTTGCGCCACTTTTGCGTCACTTTTAACATGGGAAAAGTGACGCAAAAGTGGCGCAAGGGCCTTGTAAGTATGGCAATAAATGTATTTTTCTTGAGATCCACGCAATTTGACAAAGGATGCCCAATGCATTGGGGGGCAGATTTACAAGCCCCTTACGCCACTTTTGCGCCGCTGTTGCGCAAATCATGCGCCATGCTGCGGGGGATTTACAACGTGACGCATCTAGGGAGATGCGTCACGTTGTAAAGCCCTGCGCCACATGAAACCTGCGTCAGGTTTCATGTGGGCGTGCCGGTGCAGGGGGGGGCGTTCCTGCGCAAGGAAGCCCCGTAAAAGTGACGCAGTGAAATCTACAAGATTTCACGGAGTCACTTTTACGTCCCTGCTGCGTCAAATCCTTACGCCTGCTTCAAGCAGGCGTAAGGAGTGAGGCGTCAGGCACCCCTGAGCAGTACTGGAGTTACGTCGCACTTGCGACACGATTCCAGTACTGCGCCACCCTTCCGCCGACAGATGCGTCACGCATCTGTTTATCCTTGCGCCATGATGCGCCGCATTGTAAATGCGGCGCATCTGTGGTGGCGCAAGGGTAAACTTGAGTCACGCATCTTCCCTGGCGCATCCCTGCTGATTTGCAGGGATGCGCCAGGGAACGTAAATCTGCCCCTATGGTTATAAGGTTTTTGTGTAATACAATTATGCTAGTTTCCTTGATGTGATTAATGTGCTTAATGCAAAAATCCTTGCATAACATGAAGTTTTTAAGTATGAATTTAGAGTAGCGATGTCTCGGCCCTTCACCTTTACGAAGTAATCAAAATTAATCCGATGTTTGTTGGTTAAATGTATTTATATTGCAAATTTTGAAACCACCTACGCATCTTTTCTGGGTTTTTGTTTCATAGGTAATGCTGATATTGTCATTGTTTATGGCTTTCTTTGGCAGTTTTTATTGTGAACACTAGATTTCAAATCCAGTTTTAGCACAGAACTGAAAAACGTTTGTGAAAATAATTGGGACAGAAGCTACTTGCCAGACGTATTTGACCTCAATTGACTCACTGGAGACCAGGAGGGACGATTGGAAGGCTCAGAGCTCATACGCCACCATCCGAGCACTCCAAAGGTCTTTGGGGTTGGTGGAATGGCACCTTCTAATGATAATTCCTTGGTGACTCTACAGACCCAAGGCTGGTGGGAATGGCAAGTGATCCTATTTAGCTGCCAGTCACCATTCTCCGTTCCTACTCAAATCAATGCACTTACCTCTGATAGAGCCACTGCCAACATGGTGTTGACTCTCTGTGCTCTCATTCAGAGCACACAATACAGCTTTGAGGAGGGAAAGGGTTGGAAGGCCAGAGGAAGGTTGAGGCTAGTAAATAGAGTAAATAGAGGCAGGGTATACATTTTTAATATATGGGAAGATGGAAGGAAACTAAACGAGGGGGGGTGGAGAGGAAGGGCATTTTCTGTAAGACTTCTACAAATGCCTTTGCCCAAGCACAACTAATTCATAGGTTTAGGTTCAGTAGGAGGTGCTCTTAGGAGGAACATTCATAGCATTAAATTGTACATTATTATGTGTCAATGAAGGTGAGTTTTCCACTTTTGTGGTCCGAGTGGCATTATAGAAACTTCACTCTTGATCATGATGTGATATGAAACCTGTAGCTGAAAACAACCTTGCTATGCGTGGGTCTCACCACCAGCATAAATACCAGATTCTTAACCTGGTTATTCACTACTATGACATTGTAACATTGGGAGACAAGGAATTCCAGGCCAGGCTGGCAGGACTCTCAGGTACATGTTCAGTAAAGCCATGGCAAATCTCTGCTCTGACGGAGAGCAGAGAGCACAGCTTTCAGTGGGGAGGAGTGACAGCACAAAGGCACAGAGGGTAATAGGGGTGAGGGCCTGAGGACCAGGTATTATGTTGAGTATCTTTGAGTAGAAAAGGGTGGATTGAGGAATGGTGGTGTGGGTGGTAGGACACTAGTATTTACGTCTCAAATTTGGACAGTAAGAGGATTGTGAATGCAGAGGCTGGTGATAATGGGGACCAGGACACCAGGTACATTTTCTAATATCTGGGGGGTAATGCTGAGGGTGTTGTGGAAGGGTGGCAGGACATCAGGTGTAGCATGCTTTAGTGGCATGAGGTGTGTTAGGCCTTGCTGTGGATGGCTGCCCCATTACTCCTGTAGCCATGCATATCTGTTGAAATCAGGAGCAGATGATATGGGTATGCCATAGCAAAAATAAAATTGTAGATGGGTGAATAAAGGGGTGAATTTCACCCCATATTAAATAGTGATATTAAAGACAACCCAAGCCTCACCCTCGTTGACTATTTGTGCCTCACAGAATCCCTTGGTGAAAAACATTGCCATTATTCATTATTCTCCATTTATTATGATTTATTATTATTTGTATTATTATTATTATTAGTAGTAGTAGTAGTAGTAGTAGTAGAAGTAACAGTGGTAGTAGTAGAAGATAGCACTATTAGTAGTAGTAGTAGCAGCAGCTACAGTGGCAGTAGTAGTGTTCATAATAGTCATAATGCTGGTGTTTGTATCACTGGTCATGGCACTTGAAGTATTAGTAGTAGCTGCACAAGATTAGTAGTAAAAGTTGTTGTGGTATGTGTAATGAGGTATGAGTCAGCACTCTGAACAACATTGTCAATATAAATACTTCAGATTGTTGATCAGAGTGTGAGCCTGCTCCTAATCCTAAACAGAGCTCTCTTAAAAAAATATATAAATGTCATATAGATAAAAGGGTCTTAATATGTCAACTGAAGCTGGATCCAGCATTGTACTGCTAAAATTGACACATAACTCATGCCACAGTATTTGCAATAGACTAATTCAAAAGTCAAAATGCACAAATCCTGTCATCCTCAACTTACTTCACAGATCCACAATGGGCGAGTTAATTTATTGAGTGAAAGAGTGGGCTTGGTACAGTGGCTCATACTGGGCACTCTTCCAAATTGTGTAAAAACAGAAATGTGTGTTACTGGAACATAGTGTCTATGTCTTTTCTTTGTATCTCTGCATATGTAGAAAGTTGGTATCCATGGGGGTGTTCCTTCAAATTTTGAAATAAACAAACTTTTCCCTCAATGTTGGAATTCCACATAAAGGTGGGTTCAATGTAATAACTTTGGTTGATGGAAATCAATGTTTCTGCTAACAATCCTGCCTCACAATAGATCCAGCACATCCACACCTACCTACCTACCATTTCAATCGCTGTATTCCAAATTTAATTATGTACTCTGGAAGGGATCTCTGGAATCCTTTCCCCTGGATGCACCTATGGCTCCTCCATCCCTCTCATCTCTCCTAATCTTCTTTGGCAATGTGCATCCCTCCATATTTTCTTATTCATAATGTATACAGTATTAGCAGTCATCTTTGAAAAGTTTTGCTGTCTGCATCTTAGATTAGAACTATGGTCACACAAGTGTGTCATCATCTAGTAATGCTCTTATGGTTGTATTCACTTTTGTTAAAGAAGGTGTGTGAATAACACATCTGTGTCTAAGTCTGAGCTTGCTTAGACTATAATTTATTGTATGGATTTAACTGTAAGATACATGTGTAAACTGCAGATAGAATATAGTCAGGGCCAGCTGATTCTATCAGTAGTTGAGGGCCACATCTTTTGGCAGACTTGACTAAATTATGTGACAAGTAAAAGCTAATCATGCAGAAATTATATGGCACCTCTTTCCATTAAAAACTGCTCAGAAGAACAGTGTAGTACATGTCATACTTTTTATTTATCCACGTCTCTTTAGGAGGCTCTTTAGGATTCAAGACATGAGACCTAAAGAACAGCTACATCCTATTGTGAGCCTCCTAAGTATGAGTATCTTGGTGAAATGACTGCAGCTTTGAGAACAGTTTTTTAGTGTAAACATAAATCTGTATTAATAGTGAAATTAATAAAAATATAACAAAGACATAATCATTCTACACACTGTTATTAAATTACATTTAAGTTGGAATAGCATAACATATCACTTTTCTCAAAGGGGGAAAGGAAGATGGCAGATTGACTCCGCCACGGAGAGCACGTACCTGGAGTTGCCCCCTTTCGCCATGCTGCTTCACTAGGGGAAAGGAAAACAGGCCATGCATAGTATACTATGTAAGATACAAGAATTGAAGAGGAAGGCAGAAAAAAGGGGTAAAAAAGCTTTTGAGCGGACCTGGTCTCCCTACTAGTCTTTCTGATGTTTGTTTTGGCCTCGGGGCTCCTAGGCATTTCTGACTGCTGACTCGATATGCGCGCTGGATTACCGTCTCAAGTCTCTCTACTCTCTACTGGCCTTGCCTAGCTCCAGTTCCATTTTCGGCTAGAGCCATGGCTCCGCCGAAAGTCAGGGCACCGAGAGGCGGTAGTGCCGCCTGCATCTCCACGACTGCTGTACCAGTAGGGACTACCATGGTTACAGCAACGGATGACTCCCTGACTGGCGGGCAGAAGTGTGTGGCAGCAAGAGGGGGTCCTTCTCGAGTCGGCAAACTAATCCTGAAACTGCTGCAATCAGATAAAGCTGTGGACCTCTTACATACTGGGGGTGCAACGGATTTTTTTTATCAGAGACTGTAATTATTAATACATTGCTGAATGCGATCCCCCCTGACCAGGAAAATACAGCTGAGAGCCAAGGTCTGCCCCTGTCAGGGTCCTTGGCGCTCTTAGAGATTATAGATGTGGCAGGCAGCCGCAGCAAGGAAAGCAAACAGCAGATACACCGCTACAAGTTAACACTGGGGACACGCTGCTGGAAGCTAATAACATTATTGCACTCAACGCTGACTCCTCTGATGTACAAATTCATGCACAGGTTTTAGCTGCAATGCCGATATCCCAGCAGTGCAACGCGCCACTAAGTGCGTTAAAAGAAAGGGATGCCAAGCTCCACTATCCCACTACAGAAAGCCTATCTATCTCAAGCACACTTGGTTTAAATAATTCGGATGGAAAAGAACGTATGGTAGATGAGGGTACAACCACTACCAGTACCTATCTTACTATGCAGAAAGAGATACAGGACCATAACCAGACCACCGGAGTGGCTCATGAGACAAACAGCGGCCTTATGTTAGCTACTTTGCTATATAATGAAGCAAGCTTCCTCTCGGGCCCCACAAAAACTGTGGAGGATACACACCTAGCACCAAGTCCTTCCCCTGGGAAAAAGAAGACTAAAACTGGATCTATTAAAAATTTGAAAAAAGCCATTGATCCCTATGGAAGCCAGCAATATAATAATGCTGCCACACGTACAAAGGGAGGCCCTGATGGCAGCCCCCTGCATAAATGGGTCACATCTAAGGGAGATGTTAAGGCTATGATATCCCGTTTATCAAGCTCAGGATTAGGAGCTGGATCCAGCTTAGCCCCAAAGTCTACAGTTAATGTTGGAGCACATGACCCTTCTATCAATCAGATGCAAATCCCGGACTTCTTGGATAGTTTGCCAACATCGGGTTTTTCTTCAGTAATGAAGGAAACTATTGAAACAATCTCTTCGAAGGTTACTCTTGGCATTAAAGAGCTTTCACTTTCCCTAATTCTGCAGGCGCTGCATGATGAAAGGCTAGAAGCACAAGAGCATTATGCGCAGGTCAGGGCGGACAACCTCCCAATTCAGCAGCCTCTAACAGAAGTGACTAGCAAAGTGGCATCACTCATGTGTGATATATTGGAGCCACAACAACGGGTCGCTGATACAGAGGAGATCACTACATCAACGGCCAAGACAGTTCAAATGCACGATGACCAATTACTATCCTTGCAGGAGAAAGTCGAAGACTTAGAAAATCAGCAACGCCCAACATTACAAGGCTGTTCGTGGTCCCTAAAGAAAGGAAGGATCTGGCCCTCGAGCTTTCGTAGTGCAACTATTCCAAAAGGCTTTTCCAGATCTTGCAGACTGGGACCGCAACTGCCAAATACAGCATGCTCATAGACTACGAATTTTTTAAATAAGGCTAGTTCACGATATCCCAGACCATTGCTTATTTTTTGGGGTAATTTCTTACTGAGACAAGCTATATCTATTAAAGCTCATCCTGGCACCCCTATATTGGTAGAATCCTTTTCCATTTTTGTCAGATCAGACTTGTGCTAAATCACTATGGATAGACACTGGAAGCTGCATCAGCTCATCGACCCACTAAAGGCAGTGGGTGCTCAGGTCTTTTTACAAGAGCCTGCGCGCCTAAAGGTGATCGAGGTCGGCCATTCTCAGATTTTCCATACAGACCTGGAGGCTAAGCAGGTCCTAAGTCAATGGCATTAGGCGGCTGCTAAGTAGATTAGGTTAAGCTATGGTATAATATACTAGCCTAGATAATCTATCAAAGCTTTCGCATCCACTTTCTGGCTATGCTACTACTTTTCTTTTGTCTGATACTTTAATATCACTGCTTTTCTTTTCTTTTTTTTCTCTTTCTTATTGGTATTTTTACTGCATGTGAGGCATTGGGGGTGATGTGGTGGCACTCTGGGAGGGGTGCCTCCTGATAGCTGTCAACTCATTAGCAGTACAAAGGGGGATGATTCCTTTTTCAGGGCACGGGGTGGGAGGAGTGAGCTTAAGGGTGGAAGCGGGGAGATCTGAGGAAGAAAATGTCAAAGGGGGTGGCTACAAAGTGATAAATAGTGTGGCTGGGGTTGGCAAAAGTGAGTGCATGAACATATACAAGCTTGTTATTTATCCTAACAAAGGTTTTAGGCTGAGTGATTATGGTCTGGCATTTTACGACTACGTTCACGCTATAAATAATGAGTTCCAATGGGGCTAATTAGATGTATTGGCTGGAATGTATTGGGTTTAAATATAGAAAGTAAACGCCAACTAGTGTGGAAGGAACTGAAATTGTACAGGCCCTATATTGTGCTTCTTACAGAGACCCACTTGGCTTATAAAGACCGGGGCCTGTTTAAACATCTAGGCAACCAAATATTTGTCTGCACATCTTAGAGTGTCTCCATAAGAGGGGTAGCTATCCTGGTGAACAAGTCATTTGAGCATAAAGTTTTTAAGGTTTCTGCTGACCATCGGGGGAGATGGGCAATTGCACAGCTTGAAATCAAGGGTATAAAATATGTGCCTTGTACTATATACAGACCCAAAAATGATGATCCTGTCATTTTAGATTTTTTATTGGTAAAGTTATTGGATTGGCAGAGAGAGCTTCTAACCATGGGGGATTTTAATTGTGTTATGAATTATGGCACTGATTCTACTAACCGAGCTGCTACTTTAAGAATGTGAAAGTAAGGGCCTCAATCCTTGAACTTGCTCAGCTGCATAGTCTGAGAGATGCATGGCGGGCACTTCACCCTAAACTGCCAGGGTACACTTATTATTCTGCTGCACACGAACAAGATTCCAGGATCGATATGACCTGGGTTAGTGATAAAAATAATGTTATCTGCAGATATTGAAGTATGCCCCAGGATAACTTCCAACCACAATCCCATCTTGCTTACCTTCCAGGTCCAAGTAGCAGACAAACTTTTTTTTGTTTTGTTCCCACGCTACTTACTAACAGATAGCGGGTTTCTCTCATTCATTCATAAAAACTTAACGGAATTCTTGCAACACAATGTGGGTACTGCCTCCCCTTGTATCGTATGGGATGCAATGAAGGCATATAAAAGAGGGATCCATATCGAAATTTTAAGTACAGACACAAATCAAGAATTGATTATATCTTGGTTGGTCTCAGCCTAAGGGGCAAGGTTAAAGATATAACTTACTTGTCGTCCCATCTGTAGGACCATTCAGGAATATTATTAGATCTTGACTGGGTACAGGCCCGGCAGCCTAGAGTTTGGTCTTTCGACCGAACGCTGCTCCTCGAGGAGGAAGAGATGGCCTTCCTATCCCAGGAAACCAAACTCTTCTTGAGGACTAAGTTGGGCACAGCAACTATCACCGTAGTCTGGGACTCCCTCAAAGCCTTTTTAAGGGGCATTATTAATAGCAGGTCGATTTATAGGAATAAAAAGTATAGGGGAGAGATCACATCTCTGGCGGCGGAAATGTTGGCAGAGGAGGCAGAATTGAATAGTCAGGCTGTTCTGGGTAGCCAGTAAGAAGACCTGGGTAAACTTAAGAGACTAAGGGAGCAGTTGGAGAGTATCCTTCAAACAAGGCTTTTGCGTAGATGGGAGGCAAGTAAGATCGCCCATTTTGAGTATGAGGAAGGGGCAGGAAAACTACTGGCATGGAAGGCCAAAGTAGACCGGCTGCGTAATCAGATTAAGGAAATCGCAGCTGGGGACGGGGGAGTTGTTCTATCCTCTGACGAAGAAATTGGTGAGGCCTTTTTTGAGTATTTTCAGGATATATACCAAGAAGACTGTGTAGAGGATAGGCCTAAAGTCAAAGACTGGTTGGATAGGACTACATTGACACCTATGAGTCCTAAACAACAGGAAGACCTAGAACAAGACATCACTCAAGAGGAAGTGAAGAAGGCTTTAGGTGCCTGTAAGAGAGGCAAAGCTGTGGGCCCCGATGGGTTACCAGCCGAGCTATATAGATCTTTGGGTGAGGTGATAGTCTCGGTGTTGACACAATTATTCAACATGATACTAGCAGAGAGCGTAAGGCCCCCCGGGTCTTGGAATGAGGCTCCAGTTATCTTGATCTTGAAACCCGGTAACAATCCAGCAAGCTGTGGGTCATACCGGCCCATTTCGCTCTTAAATGCGGATTATAACATCTTTGCCTCAATCTTTGCAGCAAGGTTGGGGTCTGTGGCTGATGATATCCTTCACCCAGATCAAAAGGGGTTTGTTAAAGGAAGACATCTATCAGACCTCACATATGATCTTATTGGAGCAATAGATATTGCCTCTACATATTCACTCCCTCTTGCAGCCTTGACTCTCGATGCCACCAAGGCTTTCGACAGGGTCAATTGGGTTTACCTGTCGGAAATCATGGGGAAATTTAACTTGGGCAAAAAGTTCTGTCGTACCATCCAGATGTTATATCATGAGCCGTCAGCCAGATTGTTGGTCAATGGTAACCTGACTAAACCACTTAAGATCACTAGGGGTACCAGGCAGGGCTGTCCCCTTTACCCTCTCCTTTTCGATATGTATATAGAGCCTTTCGCTCAGAGGCTTAGAGAAGATCTTAGCATTGTGCCTTTTAGATATGGAGAGTGGGAGAGGAAGGTGGCCCTGTATGCAGATGACATTTTGGTCCTTCCGGCAGATCTGGAAACAACCTTCCCGGCAGTGATCAGATTGGCACAGGAATGTGTGCAGGTCTCAGGGTATGAGGTGAATGTCGGGAAGACTGAGATCATGATGTGGAATCTTGAGAGGTGCCAACATCAGGTCAGCCCCAGCATGCGATACCTGGGAGTTAGAATCGTCCAGGATATAGCCAAGATTGCAGAAGTTAATTTAGCGCAAGTCTCAAGGGAGTGTAAAAAACAGATGAAATCTTGGGCCCACCTCCCTTTAACCATTCTGGGGAGGGTGAATTTAGTTAAGATGGTGATACGACCCAAGATAACCTTTCTCTTTAATTCAATCCCCCTATACTTTGATAAACCAGCTATTGATAAAATTCAGCAGGCTGTAAACTCTTTTATCTGGGCATACAGAACCACCAGAATAGCCTGGAAAAAGTTAAGGCGTAGGGAGAGAAGGGGGGTCTTGCGCTACCTGACTTACAGTATTACGCTTGGGCCTTTCAGTTTTCACACTCGCGGATGTTGTTAAAAATGCCTGTAAGCACTGGGGCAGGAGGTATGTTCCTGGCTATGTTAAGGGGGGCCAGTCTGCCTGAAGAGGGCTTTTTGTTTAAATTTGGGGAACCAAAATTCTTCAAAAAGGTTAAACTCAAAGTCCTCCAGGCAATGGTCAGAGCATGGGCTAGACTAAAACACCTGGTGGGCCTCAATTATTTTTCAAGCCTGGCGCCACTTTGGGTCTCACCGGGCTCGCCGGAATGTCTTCAGGATAGGCTTGCTTTACCACTCAGAGAAGCAGGTTTGAAAGTATGGGGAGATTTGGCCTATGAGGGTACTCTTATTTCATGGGAACAACTGAGAGAGAGAGTGGGAGTGGGCCTCTCAAAGTTCAAGTACATCCAACTGCAGAGCTGGGTCAAAACCCAGCAAAGGCAGAAAAAATCCATAGGCAGGGGTAATAGTCTTGAACAACAGCTAGTAGCCAGGCCAGTAGGGAGGCGGGAGGTCTCCTACTGGTACTGGGCAATAGAAGAGGCCGTGGATGGCGAATTCAAACTCGCAAATGAAGTATGGAGTGAACATCTTCCAAATGTACAGTGTGAGCAACTGTGGCAGGACTCATTTAAGACTCTCTTTAGCATAGTAAAACCTGCTTGGCTGAAGAGAAACCACATATTCACTGTACATAGAGCTTATCTTTCCCCTCTAAGGCTCTCTAAGTTTTCAAATGGGTCGCAAGTTAGCTGTACGAAGTGTGGCCTAGTCGAAGCTTCAGACATTCACATGTTCAAAGACTGTCCTGCCATTGTTTTGTCTTGGGATGAAGTCCGGAAGACATTGGAGAGTATTTTGAAAGCCCCAATTCAAATAGATTTGGCCCTGATAATCTTTGGCCTTACAAAACAAGTCACTGGTCCAGCTAGCTCTCTTTTATTTTACGCTATTTTGCTAGCCAGGAGGCAAATATGTAAGCGTTGGATTGATCCTACTCCTCCCATGCATTCTGAGTGGTTGGCTTCGATGTTTGAGACATCTAAGATTGACTTGTCCAGAGTCTGTAGCAGTAAAAAGACAGCATTTTGGGACCTGTTGCTTAAGTGGGTCAAGGCATGAATGATAGGGAGGCATACTCTTGTTTTAACAATGTAGCCAAGAACAACGGGTCCTATGATTATGCCTCCTTGAGACTCTTCAGACCACGTTGGGCACCCCCGCTCGTCCGCCAACGAAGATGTCCATCAGGTTCTTGCGGACCTAGTCGGAGAGAAACCTCTCCCCCTTTTAGGGGGAAATAACATCTATGTCTGCCAATGTACCTTATAGGCTGAAGGCACCGTGAGATTCCAACTTAACGCCTACTCACCTCAGACTGCGGAGTTATGGTACGGACAGCTTGTGTGTTAAATGGGGTTTGAGGTAAATGAGGACAAAAAAAAGAGGGATTACCCAGCAATTTATCTTACACAAAATAAAAATAGGGAAGCCACCACTAGAGTTGCCTGTCAAGCACTGATAACGCTAGAACGTCTTCACGAAGAGGCAATCTGACAAGGGGCCAAAACCAGGAATAGCTGTACATTTCATTAATAGACAAACGCTCTTCCTTGAGTAGGACGCTTAAAGAAAAGATTGCCACTAGCTATAACAAGCACCGCTCCCTTCAGGACGAATATGGCAAACAGATTGGGAGGGTGCGGGTGCATCAGCTTGCTGATAATAGAGCTAAGATGCAAATTAAGGCTATTAAAGGGGAGGACGGCACATAGAACTGCATCCACATTTAATAGTCGAGCACTTCTCCCAGTTCTATCAAAAACTCTACTCACAAACACATTCACTAGATGAAGAAGGTTTGTTGAAATATCTAAAAGGCTCTGACCTCCTGTGTTTGAACAAAGAAGAATCTGCTTCTCTTAATCAAGAAATTTTACATGACAAAATCTCTAAAGCTCTGACTATGCTACCTTCTGGTAAGGCAGCCGGGGATGCCTCGATACCAATCGAGTTTTATAAGGTCTCTAAGAGCATTATAGTGCCACCATTGGGCAAGGTTATATAGGGGTCAGTGCAGCGGTGCCTGAATCATGGAATATGATAAATATTGGTTTTTTTTTCTAAAAAGGTTAAGCCCCCTCAGGAATGTAATTCCTATCATCCAATATCTCTTATAAACACAGACGCAAAAAATTTTGCCAAAATTGTGGCCACTTGACTGGCACCTACGATGTCAGGATTAGTGTCGAGCCAGCAACATGGTTTCATTCTGGGCAGAGATACTACGGCCCATGTTAATATTGCAATTGTTGCTTTCCATCTAGCAAGGAAATCTGTGATTATTGTCGGGATGGTCTTGCTGTATTCTGAAAAGGCATTTGATCGTGTGTTTTGGGGCTGCCTATGGGCAATACTTTCATCATTTGGCCTGGGTGGAAGATATAGTAAATGGATACATGCTTTATATAGTAAACCACAGGCCAAATTGCTCTATGCCAGCCTGCAATCGACTCCTTTTCCGATATATCGTGGCACTCGACAGGGTTGTCCTCTCTCTCCACTATTATTTGCGCTATACATTGAGACGTTTATACGCGCTTTACACTGTAATATACATATACTACCATTGAGATCAGGGCTCTTCGAGCTGAAAGTTACTGCCTATGCTGACAACATAACCATTTTTAAATCCGACCCAGTAGTTGCAGTAGATTTTATTGAACTTGAAGCAAACACATTTGGCTTCTTCTCTGGATATAAGCTAAATGCCAAAAAGACACAAGTGCTTCTTAATTTTCACTCTGACAGACCAATTACCGGGGTATATTTGACAGTCACTTACTTGGGGGTTCGGATTTCTCCACAGATTGAGCACATATCGAGACTAAATTACGATCTACTGCTACAATCTGTCATAAAAAATCTGAGAAGCTAGCACAAATTGCCAATCAGCATAATGGGGAGATATAATATTATAAAAATGAAAGTATTACCAAAATTTGTATATTTATTTCGTTTTATTCGCCTACGTGTCCCTAACTCTTTCTTTAAGAAACTAGAGGGGGTGATAAGTAGCTTTATTTGGGGCTATAAGCAAGCATGACAAGCAATAAGACTTATCAAACTTCCTTACAAACAAGAGGGGCTAGATATTTCAGATTTCAAACTATATTATTGGGCGGCGTTTGCTGGCCGTCTCCGCAGCCCTTTGTCATCTGAAAATCAAGATTTTTGTCATTGTCTTCCTCTTGGCTCTGACAGTAGAATGTTTCTATAGAGAATTATTGATCCTAATTACTTCAAGAGAGTTTGCTTTAAAACTATCAGGGATACTGTATGTGAAATTTCAACTAAATGCTCTTTGTCTCTTACTCATGACAATTTTCCTTTATGGGGCAACCCGATGCCTCCGGAGGTATTTCATGACTCTGCCTGTAGGTCATGGGCTAGTTATGGGGTAGATCATCTTGGACATTTATATGACCTCAATGGTTTCCGAACATTCGAAAGCTTACAACTATCATTTGAACTTCCACGTCACTTGTTTTTTCAAATACCTGCAGATCAGGGATTATTTCCTGAGATGCCAAGTGTTATAGAAATTGGTGAGCTCCAAGGTATTGGCATGTTTGCATGAAATCTCGGAAATCACTAATAAGTACTATGTATCAGCATTTCTGTCAGTTCAGAATGGACAGCAATACAAAACTGGTGGTAAAATGGAGCGATGCTTTGGGGTCAGACATCACCCCTACACCAGTCAATAATGAAACATTAGACGGATCAGTACATTCTATCAATCTAAAATTGCAACAATTTCGGACAATCTGCATGCTACATGGCACTCCTGTGAGGATAGCAAACTGGGTTCAGAAAGAGGGAAGGCATGGCGGCAATAGGATCAAATGTCCAAAATGTGAACTGACTGCTGCGAACATAGTGCATATGTTTGCTACCTGCCCCGAGTTAGAGACATTCTGGAACAAAATAAGGCATATTATGAGTTTTCATCTGGGTTTAGATTATTCTTTGACAGTGAAAGAGACTATGTTGGGTTATAAAGAATCTAGCTCTGGCCTGAGATGCCTTTTCTCTAATATTCTTGTTGCTGCTCGACTTGCCATAGCTAGGGCATGGATTTCTCCAAAGCCCCCCTGTGGGGCAGAATGGTGGACAATTATGATGGAAACTTCTTAAAGGGAGAAGGCCCTGGCAAGAGCTAGAGGAATACGCTTTATGAGGAAATTTGATTCTATATGGGGCAGACTTGCACAAGATTATCAAGTTAGGATGGGGGATTGAATATTTAATTCTTGTTTCCCCTTTTTTCTTTGTACACTGCAGTAATATGCATTAACCTTTGTTAGTTGGTATTATTACTAAACTATGTGATCTATATGTATTCTAAATGTATTGCTGTAAGGCTACATTATAATGCCAAGTGTTTGATGACTGTCCCCTTTTGACAATAATAAAAAATAAATAAATAAAAATAAAATACATTTAAGTCTTAAAGATTTCTATTCCCCCCAGCCAAACCCTTCCCCAGTATATCAAACGGGGATGTCTACCTTATCTAGTGAACACTGCTAACTTGTTAAAAGGCTGATTACAGCCAATCACATACTTGTAAGCAATTATTTCAAGGGAGCGTTCACCACACCCAACTTGTAAATCATTTTTTCAAAGATGTCAGCTTTGTGAACTTTACAAAATTGATGAACTTCTACTAAAATGCAGGTATATACCCACTCAGAGTGAGTGTTTGTGAAAGAAAATCTCAGCAAACAGTATTTTTTGTGAAAGTATTCTCATGCAGAAAAGGTTTTGCAAGAGAATTCTTCCACTGGAAAGAGTTAGTAGAATAATCCTGACACAAACAGTGTTTTGTCCGTGGGAAAAGTAGAACTATGGCAACAAACTTTGCAACTTCACCAAATTGCAAATTCAGGAACTTCAGAAATATATGAGTCCATAATTTAAATTTTACTGAGTTCTGGTCTTTATTGTCTCTGGATATTAACAAACAAATTCAGTGGTCTGAAGATTATAGTGCAAAAAAGTAAATACATAAATTAATAATAATAATTAATTGATAAGCTTAAGATCAATTTTGGCAGTGTCTGATTGCACCGGGTTCATTGCTAGTTTCTTCTTCACTGGGTGTTGTAAGTGATGTTCCAACAAACAGTCAAATGTGACTTTAGCTGCTAAAAGTCAACATTGAGAGACCAGCGTCCGGCAAGTGGAAGATGATTCAGACTCTTCCCTGTAAATTCTCTTCTGGCTTTTGCCTGAAACTTCACATTTCGCAGTGTGCTGGAGACATAACTTAAACCACAACAACATATGAAATTCCACTCTATAAAATATTCCTTATTATATGAATGGAGTTTTTCCTCCTGACACGGAAGAGCCACTCAAGGGGATAAAGTCATGAAACAAATTCCACTATTTCCTTGTCAGATTGTACAAATCCAACACATTTAGGGTGGAAATGTACCCAAAAAGTGGTGGTGTACTCTTAGCACTCATATTGCCCTCTCACGAACATGCTGGGATAATTTCTTAGCATTTTAGGAAAACACTATGAAACCTTCAGTGAAAAATCACTGTTGTTTGAATAATGAACTTTTACAGGAGAAGTACCAATAAACATGGTGATGGACTAGTCAACGTCGACTGGGAAGTTGCTCCATCACCATCCAGTTCACAGGACTTGATGGAGGAGATAGCGTATGATCCACCATCGTGCTATTTGTCATATGTTGGCTTTTTGTGAGGATTCTGGACAGCAATATGTGCCATCTGCAATCACATGACTTTTTTTGGTGTATTTCCTATTTCTTTGTCTAAATCAGGATATGTGTGTACTTAATATGACCGCCAGTTGACAATACCTTCCTTCCATTCGACTTCCATTGATCCTGTTTTTCAGGTTTGTGATGTTTGTTGTTGAAATGCAACTGTACTTAAATTTTTCAAATATTTAAAATGCTCATTTAGAATAGAGGTACGGTGTTGTCAGATTTAGTTAACACCAGCATTTGCATTTAGTTAATACCATCCGTTCCTACAATGCGAACCAGCCCCTCGAATCAGACAGATTTTTCCAAAACTTCAGTGGTGCTACTGACGTGCAGCTATTGTGAACATTAAATATCACTGGCAAATGTTTATGTGAAAATATCTTATTGTTTATGATGCCATATTCCTCACAGAAATCTTTGAAACTAAAGGATATCATTTTGTTTAGGTGAAAGGATGACTGAAGAGGAAGTAGACAAGTTGATGGCTGGGCAGGAGGATGCTAATGGATGTATCAACTATGAAGGTAAGCCATAGTAGTAAATCAATATATCCTTATATCCCAATCCCTACATGGACTGTTTTGAATAGGAAGTGAATCAGGTTGCAGTAGAAAAGCCCTGCAATCCAGTTGTTTTGACAATTGCTTCCCTTTGACATGTGTCTTCATAACCACTCTTCTTGCTCTTCTCCCATGCCCTGCGACACCTGTAAACTTTGGACTTCTGGAGCAAAGGGTTTGTGCATAGAGATGATATACAAATAACCTCATGGTCACAACAGTCCTTAGAGAGCCACAAACTTGCTGTTGGTTTAACGCAGCATGCTCGGCGGTCCATAAGCACTTGATGATTGCATTGAAGAACTGTCATCGTGTAGCATGCAAAGTTAAGCAGGCTAGAGCGATTATAAAATGGCCCTCGAGGAGAGGAAAAGCGAAATTAGGTCAAGAGCATGGGAAGATCGTAAAAAGGCTGAGGAAATGAAGGACAGTGTAAAATTTTGGGAAGTGATTTATAGGCCTTTCTTCAAAGAATTGGATGCCCCAAATATAGTTACTATTATTGAGGCAAATGTTTGGGTGGACTCTAAAGTTTTTTCACAGGAAGAAGCATCACTCATACAAGGCCACGCTTGTTCCCCACCTATCTCACCTGGCAGCGACTTACAAACCTCTGTTACTGTAGATTAAGTTTTCACCGCCATAAATAAGTCCATCTCTGGTAAGGCCCCGGGCCCAGATAGTGTCCCTGTGGACATCTTCAAGTCCAACACTTCCCTCTGGGCTCCACTTTTTGTCAAATGTGTTTAGATCAATAACCCAGGGCCCCATCCCTAATTCATGGAAGACAGCCTTGTTGGTCCCAATTTTTTAAAAAAGGGGAAAGGTCTCAACCGTCATGTTACCATTCGACTTCGCTGATTAATTTTAGAGTAAAAATCTTGGGACAAGTTTTACTGCCCTGTTTAGAAGAATGGGCCCCGGCAATCAATGTTCTATCTGAGGCCCAATTTGGTTTTAGACCCGGTTTGGGGACAATTGAACAATGCTTAAATCTCTATTTAATCTTGGGGAGATACACGACACCAAAAACAGTCCATTTGGCCTTCATTGATCTATCTTGAATGTTCGAACTTGTGATTCGCTATAAATAATGGGACCACATGGGAGGGATGGGTGTGGAAGCGGACCTTTTATCTCTCATACGTCGGTTTCATCAAGATCTTACAGTAAAGGTGCGCTACAGACCTTCTGGCGAATGTTCCTCATATATTAAGTCCTCTAGGGGCGTAAGGCAGGTATGCATCCTGGCTCCCTTTCTTTTTTTGTTATACATAAATGGGATAAATTCCTTTTTGAGGGAGAATGGGAAGGATGTCCCGCAAATGGGGAACAAACTGGTCCCTATCTTGCTGTACGCAGACGATGCGGTATTGATCGCCCCTACAGCAAATGGGTTGCAGATGCTTTTAGATCTATTTTTATCATTAATGAAGGAGTTGGACCTTCATAAAAAATACTCTTATTGCATTAGGACTTACAGACCTGCATAATAATCCGTCCATGATTAGTCGCTGCCTTAATTTGTGTGTTAAATAGTGTTGTCTGGACCATTGTATAAATCTATGCCTAGAATTAGCCCAAGTTTAAACCTCGATTGTTAGATATCTTCCAATATCTACAACATATAGCATGGAGCCATACCTTGGGTGAATAGAGAACTCAACTCAACGGCATTGGTTCACAACACTTAGGTTGGAAACATTTAATTTTAAATTTGCTATCCCTATTCCTGGGGTCTGGAGCAGGGATCCTCCACCATGCAGATGCGATGGTATTTCAACACAGAACCACAAGTCACTTTATCTTATTTGCACATTATATATGAGATGCTCCTTTTTTGTTCCCTTCCTCCGCAAATCAAATCTGAGATCCCATAATGAAGGGTTAATATACTTGCAATATTTAGGCTTGCAGGAGCTGTGCTCTGCTGTATTACATTTTTTTAAACTGCATTTTATATTAAGAATAGATATGCAATTTAATGTATTGTCCCTGATATGTGTTAGAAATGGGGGCCTCTAGTTGGCAGAGGTACGTACATTTGTCCAAATAGGGACCCTTGCTTCTATTCAGGGTAAGGGGGATACACCCCTTAGATAACCCCTGCTCACCCCCTTGGCAGCTTGGCACGTGCAGACAGGCTTTTCCCAAATGCAATGTGTTAATTATTTGTACCAGCACTCACAGTAACACAGTGAGAACACCACAAATGGACATCACGCTGGTTTAGAAAAATAAAGCATCGTTATCTAAACTTAACTAGACCAAAACGACAAAAATCCAACATACAAGTATTAAGAAAAATGACTTTCTAAAGGTTTCAGCAACTGAGTTCTTAGAAAACTATGGATATGTGATTTCTTGCAAAGTACCTGTTGTTGCGACAAAATTCACCAAGCCAAACAGCCGCAGCGATGAGAAGCGTCAAAAAACAAAGAGGATCGTCGTTCCTGAGACCATCGTGGATGTGATATGACAGTTCCGCTGTACACAGGGGAGCGATGCGTCGGGTCCGGTCTGTAAGGGGGAGCGATGCGTCGATTCAGAGACGATGCCGATCCGCGGGTGATGCGTCGGGGAAAACTTTCCACACAGGGACGGTGCGTGGAAATCCGGGATTCATCGGCCAACGATGAGGCGGCGGCTAGCGGTGCTGCGTCGACCTGTTCAGCTGCGATCCCTCAATACGTCGATTCTTGCTGCGGCGACAGGCGCAGCCTCCGTTTTCGCCGTGGCACGGCGATGCGGGGAGAGTCTTCTCGCACCACGGCGTTGCGTCGGAAAAACTGTTGCAAGAACAGTGATGCATCGATTTCCTTGTCGATGCGTTGCTTTTCCAGCTCGCAACAGCAGAAACAACCTCCAGAGGCCCAAGACAGTCACAGGCACCTCTTGGCAGGTCAGAACTCCCAGCAAAGAAGTTCAGGGGAGCTGTGGGTGAAGTCTTTGTGTTCCTAAGATTTCAAAACAGGAGGCAAGCTTTACTCAAGCCCTTGGAGACTTTCCTCAAGCAGGGGACACAGCACACAGCAAAGTCCTTCTCCTTTCCTTGGCAGAAACAGCAACAGCAGGCCAACCCCAGACACACAGCAAGGGCAGTACTTCTCCTCAGTTTCTTCAGCTCTTCTCCTTGGCAAAGGTTCCTCTTGATTCCAGAAGTAGTCTAAAGTTCAGGGGTTTTAGGTCTAATACTTATACCCCAAAATATCTTTGTTTTTTTTGTGCAAGGGTCTCTCAACCCAGTCTAAACCAGTTCTGTCCTCTCTGGTGCAGCTGCCCGGCAGGAGGTGGAGATAGCATTGTGTAAGGCAGACAGACCCTATTCAGGTGTGAGGGAAATCTCCTCCCACCACTTTAAATGTAGACTGGGCCTATTCAGGTGCTAGTAAGAACTTTTCCCCCTTCTCTGAATGCAGCCCAGGTCTATTCAGCCCAGCCCAGACTCATTCAGGAAATGCAGGACACACATCAACCCCCCCGGTGGCTGTCTGAGAGAATGCACCTCTCCAGCCCCTGTCACTCCAAACCCAGACAGTCAGTACACAAACAGGCAGAGGCACACAGAATGGTTAAAAAACAAAATGGCTACTTTCTAAAAGTGGCATTTTCAAACACACAATTTAAAAACCATCTTTAGTAAAAGATGTTTTATTAATTTCTGAGCTCAGAGAGCCTAAACTTAATCTTCTATCTTATCCCTATGGGAAGATATGCTTGTAAAATGTTACAAAGCATTTCCCATACTGTCCTATGGGGCAAGATAGCCTTTCAATAGTATTAGAAGAAGAAGGTTATGCTGTTCCTCAAGAGTGTACGAGCAAGGGAAATTGACACCACCCTGAACGTTTGGGTTCAGAGTTGGGAGTCCATTTATTGGATTGTAATGCCCTCACACACCCAATCGGGTGTCATGCTTCATCATCTGGGCTGCTCCTCATCAGGTCGGCGGTGCAATACCCAACGGGCTCCCTATAGTAGGGGCACTTTGGCGGAGATCTTTTTCCAATAGCCGTATGGTGAAGTGGGGGTGAGGGGCCAGAACTGTGTAGATGTATGTGTGTGATTTAAAATAAGGTTAGGAGTATCCGTGAAGACAATTTTTAATCAGTGGGTCTCCTACCCTAGTTAAAAATATAAACAATGCGGTGCTTGGCTAAGTATTATGTCTTAGATCTAAGCGTCGCTATTGGTGCAAATGAGGTCAACATGTTTCTCACTCACTGTAATAGTCTACAAGCGATTTATCAGGACCTATATTGTGGAAACTATCTACACTTAAAATTGGCGACGTGGCAACATACTCACATCAACCAGGTAACTACCTAAATCGTGTACCTGTCACACCTGGTCCTACCCATTGTTGTAAGCTAACCAGGCGGCATCAGTACCCGGTAGGTCAAACTAGAGGAGTTCCTCACGAGTTTTGTGCTGTTGTCAATTATCGAGTCCGGTAGATGTGGGTAGGTCGACTCGATGCGTGACAACAGCACAAAACTCGTGAGGAACTCCTCTAGTTTGACCTACCGGGTACTGATGCCGCCTGGTTAGCTTACAACAATGGGTAGGACCAGGTCTGACAGGTACACGATTTAGATAGTTACCTGGTTGATGTGAGTATGTTGCCACGTCGCCAATTTTAAGTGTAGATAGTTTCCACAATATAGGTCCTGATGAATCGCATGTAGACTATTACAGTGAGTGATAAACATGTTGACCTCATTTGCACCAATAGCGAAGCTTAGATCTAAGACATAATACTTAGCCAAGCACCGCATTGTTTATATTTTTAACTAGGGTAGGAGACCCACTGATTAAAAATTGTCTTCACGGATACTCCTAACCTTATTTTAAATCACACACATACATCTACACAGTTCTGGCCCCTCACCCCACTTCACCATATGGCTATTGGAAAAAGATCTCCGCCAAAGTGCCCCTACTATAGGGAGCCCGTTGGGTATTGCACCGCCGACCCGACGAGGAGCAGCCCAGATGATGAAGCATGACACCCGATTGGGTGTGTGAGGGCATTACAATCCAATAAATGGACTCCCAACTCTGAACCCAAACGTTCAGGGTGGTGTCAATTTCCCTTGCTCGTACACTCTTGAGGAACAGCATAACCTTCTTCTTCTAATACTTCAATTAGGGCACCTATGCTGGACCTCCCTCGACACTGATAGAGGAAAAAGCCCTGTAGTCCCTCCTTTGTATACTCAGCCTTTCAATAGTGACACACATCAGTACATGTCCTACCTTTCACATACACTGCACCCTGCCCAGGGTGGTACCATGGGCCTACTATAGGGGTGTCCTATATGTAAGAAAAGGGAAGGTTAGGCCCTGGCAAGTGGGTGGCAAAATCAGTGCTGCAGGCCCACCAGCAGTATTTGATTTACCAGCCCTAGCACACTTAGTGCACTTTTCTAGGGACTGACCAGTAAGTCAAATATTCCAATCATGGATAACCAATCATCTTCACAATTTACACAGAGAGCATATGCACTTTAGCAGTGCTAAAGTGCACAGAGTCCTAAAACCAACAACAACAGGTCAGGAAAAAATAGTAGAAAGAAACAAAAAGTTTGGGGATAACCCTGCAAAAAGGGCCAAGTCCAACACAACCCCCTTCCAGCCTAAAGCCAGGGTAGACCAATCCATACCTCGATGGCCTTCCCTGCTTGGTGCGATAGAACATGGAGCCTGGCCCGCAACAACAGGGGTCTAGTCCCGTTCTACGCCTTCCTGAACCCAGTTGGATCCCTCTATCCATACTCTCAGGGCCCACTAAGCTGACCCATGGGGAACCCTTATCTTCATCTGTGGACCTCATCTGTGCAGCGCCTAAACTTACTTTGCTCACAGATGTGTCCCAACAGCCAGACAGTACCCACATAGACAACACAGTGGTGGGGCCCAGTCTACCCCCGGGGTGTGACTCCTGCCCCCCTCCCAGAGGCAACTCTGTCCACCAGGACAGCAAGCCACAGTTGCCACTGACAACTGTCAGTGATGAGAGCCAGACCTCATGCCTTTCAGGTATCTCTAACCTCTGTGGCATCAGAAAGTGGGGGGCGGTGGCTCCAGGTGCCTGGCACCCTTTCTCCCTCCTGCCAAGTCAGGTATGGCATCCTGACACTGGCCCACCATCCCAGGGTCTGTACCCTGCAGCTGGACAAGAGACTGGGGTGGGCTCTACCACACCCTGTTTTACTCCCTGGGGCTCTGCACCCTCCCACCTGGAGCGGTACCCCCAGAAGACAACTTGGTAGGGGCACTGTTAGCAGTCGCCCCTTCCTCCAGGTCAGGGGGGACACCCTGAACCTGGTCCTCCAACCCAGAGCCTCTACCCTTAGGCTGGACCTGTGGCTGGCAACCCGGGTCTTCCGGGGGAGTACACCAACCCCCCCAAGGGAAACACACCCCTCATGATTTGTATGAGAGTCTGCCTGGTGCAGGTTTCCAGCCTCCTGTCCACTTGATAGAGCATGAAGACCCTCCAGACCAGAAGTGGCCTCACCAGGGTCAGTCCTGGGGTGCTCTGACCTCAGAGCTGGCAACCCCTGACCCACTGGTCCGTCCACTGGGGACAGCATCCCCCTCTCACTCTTTTCTCTGGACTCATGCATCCTCCCCACTGGAGAGGTGCAGCCAGACACCAGAACTGGTGGGATGCTTCCTACAGCAGTCCCCCCCCAGTCCACCTGACACTTTGGGATCCCCCTCAGGGGATGGCCTCTTGGTACATACTAGGCCCCTCTCCTGGTGTTCACTCATGGAACCAACCTGGCCCGGGGACTGGGTTTCAGACACCTTGGGCACAGCCCACTCCCACTCCTTCTTCTCTGAGACAGGATGTGGGACCCTACACCCCTCCCACTACTCCAGGACCTATCTGGGCAACCACAAACCTCCCCTACCTCACTTGGTTGGGGAAAACCTGAGCCACCCATTCAGGATCACTCCAAAAAGCTTCTTTAGACACTCTGGAATCCGCCAAAAGGTCTACCTCCAGTGCAAGCTCCCTGCGGTCAGAGAACTCACACTCCACTGGCTGTTGGCATAGCTCTGGAAAACAGGGACTTAAAATATGCTCTCCAACAATTGAATCACACAGCCCCACACAAGTGTTGCCCAAGGTACTCTTTGCCTCACAATCAAGTGCTTCACACAAGTACCTCACATCGCCCTCCTGAGACTGGCAAAACAGTGTCTGACTGTTTCTGTCATTCAACCCACACTCTTCTGGACGGTCTCCATACTCACATACCAAGGCTTCTACCATGGGGGAACCCCTCTCCCTGCACCTCTCATCTAGAGTCAGTAGAGTGTCCCTCTCACCACTAGGAATATGAACCCCTGTGCCAGTTCCCCAATCAACCTTAGGAACACTGTGCACCACTGGAGCTACCCCATAACCCTTAACCCCTTGGTGTATGTCAACCCCCTCCTTCAAGTCAGGCGCCACATCTCTGGGTGTTTGTACTACTCTCTAAGCACTAGACACTACATTTTTGCTGCCACCATCTGAGCTGGACTCCACCTCCAACCCAGCCAAGCTCACTTCATGAGCTAAACACTTTTCCTTTTTCTTGGCTAAGACACTCATGGCCTCAAGCTTCTCGAGCTCCATATCAAGCTCTCTTATTCATATGCAACTTCCTTTCTTCCAAGGCGTGAGCGTTCTTGCTCTCCTCTGCCTTTAGTCTCATGACCTCCAATTCATGATCCCTGGCCCTTTGGTAAGATATGCTTGTAAAATCTTACAAAGCATTCCCCATTCTGTCCTATGGGGCAAGATAGCCTTTCAATAGTGATAAACGAAATTGGCAGTATTTCACTATCAGGACATGTTACACGCATCAGTACATGTCCTAACTTTCACACACACAGCACCCTGCCCAGGGGGGTACCTTAGGCCTACCATGGGGGTGTCCTATATGTAAGAAAAAGGAAGGTTAGGGCTGGCAAATGGGTGCACTTGCCAAGTCGACATGGCAGTTTGCAAACTGCGCACAGGCACTGCAGTGGCAGCCCTGAGACATATTTTCAAGGCTACTCATGTGGGTGGCACAATCAGTGCTGCAGGCCCACTAGTAGTATTTGATTTACCAGCCCAGGCACACTTAGTGCACTTTACTAGGGACTGACCAGTAAGTCAAATATGCCAATCATGGATAACCAATCATGTTCACAATTTACACAGAGAGCATATGCACTTTAGCACTGATTAGCAGTGGTAAAGTGCCCAGAATCCTAAAACCAACAACAACAACAGGTCAGGAAAAAATAGGAAGAAGAAGCAAAATGTTTGGGGATAACCCTGAAAAAAGGGCCAAGTCCAACATCATGTATCCCTTTTTAATATGTGTAAAGCATATTTAAAGTTATTTGGGTTTTTTCTTAAGCTATGCTATTATGGCCTTGGCCGAATAAAGTTTCTTTGACCTCGATATATAGTGCTGAAGGTGGTTTGCAGTACTTTTGTGCATTGCCCATGTGCCTGTGTTTATCGATCTAAAATCTACAAAATTAATCGAAAAAACATTGTTAAAGCGAGAAGTGAATGAAATTCTGTCATTTCTTCAACATGTAATAGGTATAATCAGCCCTGCCAAGTACCACGCATCAGACGTTAGACTAACATTGCAGTGCTGTTGTCCGCATCACCGCACTACAATGCATTAGTCAAGCTCATTGAACTCCCTGCCACGATGTGGGAACCATGGGGCACTTCAAAAAATACAGCCTTGCATGCAGGGCATAATCTTTGCACTATGTGCCTGCCACGCAATTTAGCCTGCTGATGGGCCTTGGAGACGTTGCTATGGTGACCCGGCGTAGCCAGATAAATTTTTTAAGTCAACATGTCAAAATTGCGCTCCCTCTGGAGGCCCCCATCCGGCCTTTCTGAGACACAGTTGTGACTATTGGATCATCGGGCGCAGGCGGGACGGTAACATTTTGAGTCCGTGAGGGTGGTGGTGTTTTTTAGACATTTCTCTGCTTTAGAAATACATTTGAGCATTTTTTTGTTTGCTTTATTTGGTGACCTGTAGATTCAGAGGCAACTTCGGATCTGCTAAAACCGCCAAAGTATTTAACCTTCGTGAGGGTATATGTAAGTTTACTCGAGAAGTGATTTTGGTGTTTGAGATACCTGCCGACCCTTCTCAACCGAACCGCCGGCATGGACGTCACCATCAGCCACCCATGGGTGAGGTGCCCTAGATTCCCAGGCCCCTTGTTCCCCAGCCTGCACGTGTAAGCCAATTTAGCCCACTGCGCTACCTTTCTGACATTGGAATCAAGGATCTGACTATTAAACTGACTTTGCCTCGGCTCTGCAAGCCTTTCAGTGCCTCTGATGTATTGTGCTATCTTTCTTTGTGCGCAGACAAATCAATTTTAGGGAGACATGGCTGCACTTGCAACTTGAAAACATATTTTGAGCACCAGTAAAAAGGTGAGTTTGATCTCATCTACAAACATTATTCACTGCTTGTTATATTGTGTACTTTGGGAAGAGTTAGCGTGGCTCCTTCTGCTCACATCGTTTTCGCCTACCTTTGTGTTCAAGTCGGCCCGGTGCTCAGTGGACTAAGGTGCGCACTAGACGATCCTTTCATCATAGATTCCTCTTGCAGCGGTGCGCAGCCTTTCATCATCATGAGGTGGATC
The DNA here is from genome assembly GCA_963921515.1 of Calotriton arnoldi. Taxonomy (NCBI): domain Eukaryota; kingdom Metazoa; phylum Chordata; class Amphibia; order Caudata; family Salamandridae; genus Calotriton; species Calotriton arnoldi. The sequence continues at coordinate 126,552 of CAWUFW010010495.1, forward strand.
AAAATGCAGCATTGGATGCACACATACAATCTGTTATCAGTGCCGAAGGGCCACTTTAATATCTGTGCCGTGCAAGAACATTATGCTGTGACTTGTTACTTTACAAATAGATACAATAACAATATTTTTACTCAGGACTGTATCATGTTACTGGATGAGGAGGGACTTGAGGTGGGTGGAAGATGGAAGGGAATGGTTTTTGTAAGGCAGGTGGTCAGAAACAAAGTCCAACCCAGATGCGCCTCTGGATTTCCTTTTTTCCCCTCTTCCTGTCTTGATTTTGGGCCTGTCAATATTTGCTTTGGAAATGCTCGATCAAAACACAGTCTATCCAATCTTGAGTTTTGAGTCACAGAGGTCTGCCATAATGTGTCTGTACATGGGGGCTCTCTGTGAGGCTCCCAGTGGGCATTCATTGAGGGGCCAACTAGTGCCCCCAATGGACAGCGTCAAACTCTACAGGAGGAGAAAACTACTGGGAAAAGAATGTGCACGACAAAACAGCTGAAGGGGTTCTTGCACTAGCTGCAGATGTGTGTGCAGGGCAGGTGTTCCAGGTGACCGGCATGCCTGCTGTAAAGGTCTGTGTATTTTTTGGGAGGGGTGATCTATGTGTAAACTGCACATTATAGTTTCAAGCACTGACGCTCGGGGGAATTGTGTGCCTCTGCTTTAATGTGTGTGCACATCTTGCAGGAAACGAAGTGGTGAGCGCCTTGATGAAAGAGCAGACACTTAGGGGCATATCAGCAACAAGAAGCGATAATCATCGCTAAGCGCGATTAGCGCGTTGTAACCTAACGCCGGCTATCGCTGGATTTTATCGCAGAGATAGCGCGCTATCAGCAACGCTTATCTCCAATACGATAGGAAATCCAGCGATAGCGGCAAAATGTGCGATTATCACTGGAAATCCAGCGATAATCGCACAGCGATAGGCGATTCCTTGATGATAGGGCAGGGTGGACTTAGCCATAAAATCCACCTCCCATAGGATATTATGGCTAAGTCAGATTGTAAGCAGGCGTAAAGATTCCAGCGATAAGCGCTACTTTTAATATCGCTACGCGGGTTTGCGACACGATTGATGATAGGAGATAGATGTGTTAGCGACATTATTCAGATAATTTCAGTAAGGTACGCCCACTTTGCATATGATTAGCGTTGCGAGGCTGGGCGTTATGAAAACGGGCGCAGATGCTTTGGAACACGCGCTAGCGTGTCTTTGCTGATAGTGCGATAAAATTATCGTCGCTTTTCGCCCGAAAACGGACGCTAAAGCGGTGATAATTTTATCGCGAGGCCTTGATGATATGCCCCTTAGTGAGCCTGCTGAAAAAACCTGTGTGTAAACTACAAGTTGCAGGTTTGATTCCTTGCTGTTAGCAGAGTGGCTTCATGGCCCATCCATGAAGATCTGTGTATTCATCCCGCATGACAACAGTTTGAACATGAGAAAGTGAGCAGGGAGGTTGGGGTGCCTGTTGCAATCATCTGTGTACAGAGATTGGGGTTTGACTCTGACTGCTTCTGTAGCCAATGCATCCTGGAACTTCTGTCCCCACTGCACCTGGTACAGGTGTTTTACAGCAGTCTTAAGATCGTAATGTTTCTTGTTGTTCAAAAAAGTGTAATTTCTGATATTTATGTTTCCCTCGTCTAAATTGCTTGATTTTGCTCCTGAGAAAGTGTCACTCATAGTCGTTTAATGTCACTCATAATTACACTGAAATTATAAAAATGTCACACATAAGCAATCTGAAACCTTGGCAGTATTACGTGATTTACACTTGGGTGGTTGTCTGTGAGAACAGTGTATGAAAGATATGCCCAAGTGGTTTAAAGTTCCAGAGGCTGTCTTTGTAAAAATTGTAGTTGAAGTACTCCCTCAGGTAAAAAAAAATCACATGAGGCACCTGCCCATTGCTTATTGTTTTCTACTCAAATAAGTCTCCTAAAGAAAAAAAAATACAATCATCAGAAAAAACAAAAAAATATGCAAAATGAACAAAGTACAATTATTGTAATTTACACGAGGTTATGCTTTCTTAAAAAGTTCTCACAGGCTTGGTCAATCGGAATTGTGATACATCACTCAGAAAAAAGTAAATGTTTACTATTAAAAACCATTGGAATTCTCTTGAAAACTTCAGCTGAAGGAATGGTAATGGTAATAGAAAACCCAAAGATCACTGAATGCGTCCTTTATGATTTGGAACCCAACCATATCTACCACAACACACTACTCATGACCTCACACGTGATTGCAAATGAAGCAGTCATTTAGTTATCCTGTGCAAGGGCATGTGCTTCCTTCTCACCAAGGATCCATTTTCCATCTCCTGAAGTAATATCAAAACAGCACTGTGTTCTCTGCCATCATAGCATTAGGTCAGAGAGTGAACTGCACCTCTATAAGAAGACATATCATCTGGTGAGGAATTCATTGGTTTATTGCATTACGTTGTGGGACATTGAACATGTGTTTATATATTATTTGTAGACAATATATTACTTCTCTGCAATATATATCATATTGGACATATTTCATGATGCACAAGTGCTTCACAAGTTCTATATACTCCACACAATCTACACTTGTGCAAATTCTCTTGTTCTTTAATGTTCATCATTTCAGAAAATAATTCTGTGTATTTTGCTTATCTTAGTATTGTGCTTAAATATCCCTCACTAGATTTATCAGGCGGCGCATATTTGTACACTGTGGTCTTATCAAGTTGTGATCATAGTTCCATTGCTCTTCTGTCACTAGATAATACTTTCTCCACTTACTCAGTGTGCTGGAGTGGTATGTGACCATGCTAGATTATACCTATGCATGATCATAGTTGCCTTTCTTGGTAGTCATCGAAAATTAAGTTTACATTTAAAGTGTTGACAATACTATCAAATCTAGAATCTGTACTTGAATGGTGGACCATACATCAAATATAGTTGCATTCATTAATGCAGAGCTGCTTGTTTGTTTTTTTATTTTGCCCAAGTCTGGGAAGGATGGGCACAGGCCTCTTGGTTAATGTGCATAGACAAACGTTGAGCCCAACTGATGTACTTTAAAACTTTTAGAAAATATAGTTAAAGGTTAAATACTTTGAAAGTTGAAAAATAATTGTTAAAAACCATTAGAAAACTTCAATTGAGTTGAAATTATCATTCGATTTTTACTTTAGAATCTACTGAAATTCAACAGTTGTGACTACCAACCCAACCAAAACTTGCCCCCGTTTTCTTCTAATAACCTTACATAGGACAGATGTCACAGATGACCGCACACATCATATCATCAACAACAACACTGGTTACATCACATATCACCTTACCATGGACAATGTCAGTGACATCATTGGGAACATCATGATCGCCTGTGGTGTGGCCCTGTTCTCAGCTCCAATTTGGACACTACCCAGTGCACAATGCTCGAGGCTATGACAGCACTCGCTGAGTGCAGGCCTTGACATCATAAACATCTGGGCTGTGGGCAGCAGGGGATCTGTGCAGGGCCTGGCATTTGATTAGTTCCTTGGGCATGCCCCATACAGATATATTCCACAGTTCTGAACTTTGTCTATGCACAGTGGGGTGAGCATAATACTGAACCTATGCCAGCGCCTCAGGTTTAGCACAGGGCCTGGCCTTTGGCAAGACACAGCCACAGTCTCCATTCACAATTACCAAAATAAATTTTTCCATTTGCATCTTTTTTCCCCTGGTCTAGCTGCATGTTGAAAGGCAAACTTCGCATTCTTAATCCACTGAGCACAGCAATAATGATTTCTACTTCCATGACTGTTGCAGATTTTAAGTAAAGCATGTCTAAATTAAATCATGAAAATGTTGTATGGGCATTTCTGTTTATTCTGGGGCATAAAAGGAGTATCATTGTGGTAATTCAACTAGGAAATAAGAACAGGAGTCTGTCAATTCTTAAAATCTTGCTGACAAATTCTCCAGTGTAGTAATATTGCTTGTAAAGAATGAGAGGGAGCAGCTTTTTTGGAATCACACATCTGAGATATTAATCAAATTACCCCCACATATCCAATCGCAATGATGATGTTGTCTTAACACTAAAGGATATACTATTTACTGGAATACCAAATGCACAGTTTTAACCTAAGCCCACCTATATACATAATCTACTTATTCTAAATCGACAAGAGACATGCTTGCATTTTCAGACTGTCCAATAAATTAGCATTTATATTTGGACCATCATTGGTTCTGACAGGGCCGATCCCATGAGTTCTGCACCTGCCCTAGAGACACAATCTGATGGTTCTTTTTAGCAGCATGGAAGCGTAGAGGGGAGGAAATTCATTTATAAGCTAATCAATTAATCAAGAGTTCTTTTGGACACATAGAAACCACAAACAACTATGTAAAATTTGTTTGATTTATTACAAAGCCAGAAATAACTGAACATAAAGGCACCTCAAGACGAGAGTGTAAAAATACATTGGTATTAGCATAAAGCCAAATCTGCTCATCCAAATGAGACGATGTAGCATAAACAATACAATTAATTCAAGAAGCAGGATGTAGAGGATCAGAAAGCGTGAGTTCAAATTTCCCTGCATCTAGGGTTGATGAATAAAGAGCATTAATCTATCCCTACACTAGCACTAATGTATAATCCCTACTTAAACTTCTTCAGGAAGAAGGTAAAGATGTCAGCATGTAGAGTCTCTCTAAGAAGTCTCTCCACAGTTAATGGGTCATGTAGCATAACGCTACTGAGACAGAGCTTGCTCTCAGATGCTCTCTCTCCAAAGGCAGAAGGAGAAGTGGGCACTTTCCCTACCCCTATCATCACGTTATTCATAGATAACTTTCCCAAGATTCATTGCGGTTCACGCCATCTGCTCTGAGTACAGTCCTCATAGTGTTTTTCCATTGGACACCCTCCGCATCCTCCGTAAGACTTTCAAATGGATCCCCCCAGAAGCAAGGAAGACAGTCACCCACGCACTCATCACCAGCAGGTTGGACTACGGAAACGCCCTCTACGCCGCCATAAACAAGTCTTTACTCCGCAGGCTCCAGACGATACAGAACACCGCCGCCAGACTCATCCGAGGCATCCCCCGACACGAACACATCAGCCAACACCTACGGAAGCTCCACTGGCTCCCCATCGAGAAGAGAGTCACGTTCAAGATGCTCACCCACGCCTACAAATGCCTACACAACACCGGACCCCAATACCTCAACGACAGAATCACCCTCCACGTACCCAAAAGAAACCTTCAATCCGCCAACCTCGTCCTCGCCGAAACCCCATGCATCCACAGAGCCAAAGCAGGGTGAAGATCCTTCTCCTACATCGCGGCCAAGACCTGGAACGAGCTCCCGATCGACATCAGACGCGCCCCCTCCCTGAACACCTTCAGGAAGGCTCTCAAGACCTGGCTCTTCGGCTAAACAGATCTGCTGACCCCCACCCCCCTAGCACCTTGAGACCCTCACGGGTGAGTAGCGCGCTTACAATTCCCTGATTGATTGATTGATTGACAATGGTCCTCTTTCCTTGCAACAATTTGTCCTTGGTTCCCAGGCCTTCTCCTGTGTGAAGCATAACGACCTTCCTTTATCGACTCAAGCAACACTATGTAACTTCTTCTCTCCTTGCCTAACTAATAAAAAAAGACATTATTCTAGCTAAGGAGAATGCATCTTTCACTTGCAACACAAAATGTGAGAAAGAACAAATTCCACAGCATATGAATTTCAAACTGTTAATTCTAAAGCAAGAGTTTCCAGGGAACTGCATTTCAGGCCTACAAGAATAAGCTAACATAAGAAAACAGCATATGAATTTTACGAATTTGCATGAAAAATATAAGGCACCTTCAATTAATGCATTTACCTACATGTAAAACAACACAATTTATAACACATTTAGTACATGAATAATTGTCAGTTCCACAACATGATTTCTTCATGTTAATGTTTTCTGCTAGTTACATTTACTTTCCATGTTAATTCGCCATGGTACTTTAAAAAGGCCTAAGCACTTCACGTTTCAGGTTAATACATTTCAAAATTATAACACTTCAAGTTATTACAACAAAGGATTATATGTGGGTGCGCTCTACGAGTGTGATTATAATGCACCCCTACAAATAAACTGTGATTTCTGCTACATCTGTTCTCTCCAGCAAACATCACTGTTGTGCAACAACAGGTGGCAGAGATGGAACAGCAAATTGTAGAGAGAAACAATATAAATGTCATGAGACAATCGTGCAATATCTGTCTGAAACGCCAAGGTAAAAAAACCTCAAGAACCGTAAACTCAGGAACAAACTTTATGTAGTGTGTGTCCTGTTTTTTCTGAAAGTGCATTATATACTGTACCTAATACCATCCAATACAAATCAGAGGTGCAGCATGTTATCAGACAGTTACCATGTACTTTAAAGGACATTAATCTGTCTGTCCGTTGTTTTACATTCCCCATAAAGCAGGTTTCCAGTAAGAGAGATACGTTTGCCACAGTTAATACTGTACCATGCCTGTTAATGCCTAAACCCACCATGTATAGTAAGCTGTAAATCCCAAGGCAAAAAAATTGCAATGGGGTAACTGGTTGTCAAAAAAGAAACCAAACAAGCTGTAGCGGGATGCTGCTAACAGTTTAAAGCCAAACACAATCGGTTTAAAGCTAATGGTTAGGGGTATGAATAAAGCATCTCTCAATTCTTAGTGTTTTTCTATGACCTCGTGTTATATTTATTTTCTTACATCAATATATAACAAGAAAATAAAGGTTAGACATCATCACCAGTTATTTCAGCACTACAGAACCTAATACATGGGTACTCGCAAACATTTGCCCAGGGGCCACAAAGTATGGTCTGTGGTGTGACCGAGGGCCACACCGTGGCGGTAGGGGATCCTTGGTGGATCAGGGATTGTATGAGGACATCCAAAGAAAAATAATAAACAGACAAACATTTATTTTCAAGTTAACTAAAGTTAAGTGGTTCAGGACACCACAGTAGTTAATTCATTTAACGTGCAAATAAATGCTTGCCCGTTTGTTTGACATTTTTTCTGATTATTAGTGCTCAGCAAGTAAACAGCAGCTCGTGCTACTGTTCACCAGGGGCGCCGCATGTAAAGGTCAAGAGGACCTCAAGCGCCCCCCGGGCTATACTTTGAGTATCACTGACCTAAAACATATAAAATACCCCACCCCAGAAAAATATTCAGCCCAGATCTCAAAGAAGTGACAATGTGTAGAATAGTTTTCAGGTAGTCATTCGACTCACAAATACCCATAGAACACGTAACATATAGTACAGTTATCCTGAGAATCTAGTGTCACATTAATTAAAGATACACCAATAGCTGGTTATCTGTCCACTTGTAACACCCAGGTAGAACTCCGGCACGTGTTAATTTGATAACTACCCATGTAAATGCGCTCTGAAATCCCATGATCTGAATAAAAAGGCTGCATTTATGAATCTAGTTCAGTATTAACATTGAAAACAATGGCGGCCTGGCTTTAATTTGCTGGGGGGGCAATTCATTCAAGAAAGAGCCCCTCCCCAATTAGCTAACAGCATAAGGAGGGCGCTAAACATTTCACTGGGTCCGGAATGTCAACCACATATCCAAGCGAGTGGTTGACATGTGCAACGTTAGAAATAATGGGTGGAACCTCTTTTAAAATGTCCCAAACCCCTCGGCCGCTGCCATGCCCGATGGATTAAGTCTGCCTATGAATAGCAGCACTTGCAGCAGGAAAGGCCACCTGGCTCACTAAACTTGCTTAGGAGGGCTGGAGAGCGCCTATGACCTAAATAAGGCCACACTCCATGTGCACCCCTTGGTCATGGGTGGTCATTACTGAGCTTGAGCTCAAGGTCGAATTGAGTGAGCCATGTAGTCCAACAATGAGTGAGGTCTATAAACGTTTGTGGCACATCTTCAGTTGTCTCATGATGCCAATGTCATTTGAATATATCAAGTTATATCCAAGTCAAAAGGGCTTCAGATTCTGTCACCTTGTGGGCATGTGCTCTTCCAAGTGTAGGTTTCAGTCACTTCATTCATGGGTCAGTCACGGAAACCTTTCCCCACACTGAGAAATCCACCTCACTGTCTTCAAATTTGTGGCAATACGCCAGCCTTATTCTTTCTTCCTATACTAAATCTCAGTCTCCCTGGAAACAGGAATAGGGTGTCCATCTTGAGCATTGTTCTTCTAGTGCTGGAGCACTTCTTTTTTAGTCTAAAACAAGTACCAAAAAGCCAATAGTTCTGACATTGGTGGCCTGATTTTTAGCTTTGTCAAAGTTTGGTTTATTTTGTCATGGGTTTTGCAAAATGTTATTGTTGGATGAGCTGCCACGCCCACACCAATATTAAAGAGAAAAAAACATTGGCTAAAGGTAAAGCAGCTTTTTGGTCTCGAAAATCACACATTGCCATAGTAGTCCTGACACTGAAGGGAACTACTTTGTGTACAGATGTGCTTTGAAAGAACAGATTGCTGTCACTCACAGTTAACCAGTGACTGAAATAGGCTGACTTATTGCCCAATGTTATATCCTGTAGTGGGTGGAAGAAAAATGTGAATAACACAACAGCAGAACAATGGTTTAACAGGGCTGGCTGAAAGCCCCTATAAGGAAGAATATAATTATATAATATTAATAAAATTAAAGGATCTTAGCTAATGACAGGCCAAAACAGAGCATAATACTATAGGTGTCCATATATTGTTAGGACTTTATCACCACACGTCACATTCCATCACCCATCAATTTATCTACCTAGCCATCCACAAAGCCTTTCAACGTCCTTCAGTTGAGCCACTCATCCATTCAACCATCCATCCATAATTCATCCACTCATCAACCCAGTTATCCAAACAGCCATTCACCCAAGTATCCTTCTGTCAAGAATCTGTTTCATCGTCAGGCTTGTCACATGCCTTTGTCTCAGGTCTATGCATCAGTTTGTGTTACTATGTCTGTCTGCTTGATATCCTGTCTATCTCTTCACTTACACTGTTTCTACCTGGAAATCTATACACTATGCTCCACAGGCTTGTTAAAAGCGTGTTCCCTGCGTTACAACATCCCTTTCAAAACCAGGAAATTAAAATGTACGTCGCAGTGGACAAATATGTGATTTTCTGGTTGTAAAACGCTTTCTCCTTTGCTAAGCATGACACGCGCCAAAGGTGGAAGACATAGATTAGTCTGTTTTAGAAATGCCATGCACATTAATCCAGCCACTTATTCAACAAGCGTGACGCTAATGTACAAAAACGAATATAATATCAGCCTAGTTCCACACGGGTGAGCAAAGTGTTAGTGAATAGTGCCTTGAGGCACCTAAGTACTTTAACATCATATGGGGTTGACATATTTTAACTGCTCTCTTTTGTTTACTTTTCCAGCTTTTGTAAAGCACATCATGGCAAGCTGAACATATGGTAAGCGCATTTGTACTGCAGAGGTTGTCTACATTTCTTTTGTTTCTGTATGAAAAAGGGTTTTGTATATATTATTGTCCCATCGTATTATTGTTTTCTGTGTTGTGTTCGAGAGCGGTTAATGTTATTCCCCTTTAAAATTGTACAGAAATATAAGATATCAAGATTGTTTGCTGAGAGCACTTTCCTCATTGATGACTATGTAGGATATATTGCCAGAAAACAGATGTGCGTTCTAACCCAACTCGGTGGCATTCATTTTAGGATGTAAGGCTGAATAGACCAACCAAGAATTTAAGCTGTGACCATGATGTCAGCCACCGATCCCTGCAGTGGATCTAATGATCACCAGATCTGACTACACCAAACAGTGGGTGCAGCATTAGTTTTCAAAACCAAACGTCCTTTCTTAGTTCTGATGTGATCAGGGGTTGTATTACGGAAAGTGGCCAAGAGTGTAATGGGCGTGCATGCCCACTTTGTACACCAATAGGGCACTTTGGTATTACAGAAAGGTCCGCAAACACTTGTGCAGCCCCTTCTGACATACTGATAGCAGCTGTGCACATGTAGCGCCAATGCTATTGTGAGAGGGGGTACCTTCATTTCCATGGCCCATGGACCAACGCAAATGAGGGAATCACTTTGCCTGTGCACCCATGCCCTTTAGGGAAGCTGGTGCAGAGGCATGTGCCCTTAGGAGGCGCACTGAAAATCTGCCGCAAAAAGATGTCACACTGTCAGTGCACCCATTTGAAGGCAGCCCTTTCAATGGGTAAATGGGGGTCCGAAGAACCTCACCAACATCCACTTGCAGGCGAGTGTAGTCACTCACTGTATCCCCCTGCAATGGATCTCTAATCCCTCTTCAAAGTGCAGGCTGGTTGCCACCTGCACAGAGAAACACGGAGTAGCTTTGATGCAGCCGCTCCATATTTCACTTGAATGTGTTGCCCAAGGGCAGTGCAAGTTTGTGGCTGCCCTGGGCGCAGCGCATTCATCATAATAGGATGCCCTGCACTTGTTTACTCCCAACGCACCTGTTTAGAGGGGCTCCATGGCGCAAACCGGGAAAGTAGTACACCCTGGTTGTAATGCGGGCCCAGCTGAAAATGAGGCTGTGCATTAAATAAACCAAGTATTGCATCACACAGCCATATAACAATATTTTTACATTTTGAAGCACTGCTGCCAGAGAAGTTTCACATGGGGGTAATTCTCAAACAAAGGAACGCACTGAATAATACAGAGAGCTATTTGCAGTCACCAAATGAAAGACTCGTTAACTCAAGGAGCGCAAGCCCGTGAATCAAGCTGGATACAGGATATTGACAGTATGACACATCAAAGCATTCTATTCAATATATGGCTTTCTGGAGTATAAAGGTTAAAATGGTCTAAAATCCAGTAATTCCCAGCGTGTTTCCTAGCTGATTTATGAGGTTTTTTTTTTTTTTAGAATTTGAAGCGCGTGGGGCCTTTGCCTAAAATTGGTTGATGTCACTTCTGTTCTATTTAGAGTGTCTCCTCGTGTACACTCTTGATAGTGCCTAAGGGGGTCTCTTGTTTTTACAGTACACTAACTCTAAATATTTAAATGTTAGCACAATGGTTTATCGCTTTGATGAAATGGTTATAAAGTTAACGAGAGTGCCCTGCCTTTATTAATAATTACTAGACTTCATGAAATTTTCAAAATGTATATATTTTTAAAGAGGCAACCTTGTTTCTGTTATGGACATAAAGTACTCCACAAACTTCTAAAATGGGGTCAGACTCTGTGAAATGTATTATAATGGAAATTACCAATGTGTTCCAGTGACGCACAGGGCACAGTGAACTATCATAGTCAATTACCACAACATCGTATATCCCTTGAAGTCAAATATGCACATGTTGATTGCTTAAGTATTTTTTGTTGAGTTTAGAGAAAATTTCATATAGATTTGTTATGCGGATGCTTTAGAAGGGACACAAAGAATTGCTGATCTGGGGGGCAGAGTTTGCCTCACAAGGAGATGGCTGGCTTTCGAAGAGGCTCCTTGGAAGACCAGCATTATCCTGCAGAATTCTTCCAGCTGGGGACTCCTGGGACCCTAGAGGCAGTGCTGCTGTGACTCCTCAAACTTTAAGTTATCCTCCCTGCCCTGACGCAGAACTCGGTGCATGCTGTTTGGTGGCCCCAGGGGGGGAGGGGCCATTCAGGCCTGATGGCGTGGTGTTTGGCCTATCTATTGTGGGCTGTGCGTGAGACAGGTTGCACTCCCAGCAAAAATCCATCATGGTAATATTTAAATCGAATAGTGTGGCTATTATTCTCAAGATAGACCAGGTCAATCCACTGACATCAAGCTTGGTAAGCCTTGGTTTCTTCCAACTGTTCTGCTTGCTGAAGTTCCCTTTGATATGGAGAGAGGGGGAAGTAAGCTATTAATAGGAAGTGGAACACCTCTGTAGACTTTGAAATAGGAAGAAGTATACAATAGAACTTTCACAGACCTGGAACAAATCTTGCAGGATCTGGGAGCCCTTTTACGATAGAACTTTCACAGACATGAAACAAATCTTGCAGGATCTGGGCATCCTTTAACGATAGGACTTTCACAGACCTGGACCAAATCTTGCAGGATCTGGGCGTCCTTTACGATAGGACTTTCACAGACCTGGGCCAAATCTTGCAGGATCTGGGCGTCCTTTTACGATAGGACTTTCACAGACCTGGGCCAAATCTTGCAGGATCTGGGCGTCCTTTTACGATAGGACTTTCACAGACCCAGACCAAATCTTGCAGGATCTGGGCATCCTTTTACGATAGGACTTTCACAGACCCGGAACAAATCTTGCAGGATCTGGACATCCTTTTACAATAGGACTTTCACAGACCTGGACCAAATCTTGCAGGATCTGGGCATCCTTTTACGATAGGACTTTCACAGACCTGGGCCAAATCTTGCAGGATCTGGGCGTCCTTTTACGATAGGACTTTCACAGACCCAGACCAAATCTTGCAGGATCTGGGCATCCTTTTACGATAGGACTTTCACAGACCCGGAACAAATCTTGCAGGATCTGGACATCCTTTTACAATAGGACTTTCACAGACCTGGAACAAATCTTGCAGGATCTGGGCATCCTTTTACGATAGGACTTTCACAGACCTGGAACAAATCTTGCAGGATCTGGACATCCTTTTACAATAGGACTTTCACAGACCTGGAACAAATCTTGCAGGATCTGGGCATCTTTTTACGATAGGACTTTCACAGACCTGGAGCAAATCTTGCAGGATCTGGTTGTCCTTTTTAAGGAGGAGAGTAGGCCAGCACACAGAAAGGCTAAGATTAAAGTGAGTCTTACATTAACTGGGACAAGGACCTTGTCATTTATTTTTAAAGTATGCACAGAATACCAATAGTATTCTTTATGTGCTCTTCCTTATCTCATTGCGCTCTTGCAAATTGAACCGTCTACCTAAATTGGAGAAGACAGAGGTGGTTACTTAACGTTGAGGGTTGTGGGACATGTGTAGACTCCAAATAGACCCAGTGGAAAATCCTGCATCTGTTAAACTCTAAACAACCTCCAAAAGACTCAAACTATCTCATTATGTTTTTTCAAGGCACATCCAGATCACATCAAGGGCCCAGTACCGACAATGATTTCTGTCTTTGCCTAATCTCACACGATTTGGTCTAGCAGGAAACCGGAATTGACCCCAGATTCTCCTTTTTTGTACCGTGCAATTCAGTCAAAATGATTCAATGGACATCCAGATAAGCCAGGAGGCCCGTGACTCACAGGCTGCTAAGCCCAGGGATTTGTGTGGATATCCGTATGAGTGTGTCTCACATACACTCACATGGATAAGAAGCTTCAGTAAGCAGCAAGGGCCTAGCATCGCAAATGGCTTCCGTCTCTTACCTGGTCCATGGTGGGTGATTAATTAATCTGTGCAGGTGGGTGTCCACTACTCATTTCAACATCCCATGCCGGTGCCTGTTGCTCAGCTGCTCCCTGTAATGTTGCCCTTCCTAAACTTTCACAGCCGCAAAGCAGCAGTTAGTGTGCTGGCAGCTAAGTGTAGTGCAGCCTGTGCAGCACACCAATAGGCAGAATGGTCCGACTGGAGTTGGTGATGGGTGATGAGCACACTATCAAGGGTGGATCTATTCATGGCCAAACATTTCCAGATTTAGCCAGCCAGGCGAGCAAAATGTACAAACGCACTTTTAATGTGCTCTTCATATGCTGTGTCTTGCTGAAAATTTCGTCCATCGCCTGTGCTGTCCCAGCCTGCCTCGCCCTAACTCAGCCACAATTATCCGATCAGAATGAGTAAAATTGCCACTGCCCATGGGAGAAAAATTCTATAGCCACGGCCAGTGCTTGAAATGGAAAAATAGAAGTGCAACTACTCTGTACCAGAGTACCTGCTAGTTTCTGAGAAGTGTGGTACTCTCCAATTAAGAGTATTACGTCTCGCTAGAGAAGTGCTAGTACTCTCCCTCTCAAAATAAAAAAGGGCCGGTACTCTGTACCGTGCAGTACCAGCCCATTTAAAGAACTGGCCCGACCCTGTGAAATAAGTGCCAGTGCTGAGCACCGGAAACCACCGGCACAAATTAAGCACTAGCTGGTTGTTCTTTTTAATGCAGGGGTGATCTCCAGTTGCCCCTCTATGTTTCAGGACTGTGATCTCCTTCCTACTTTTGCAATCTGTGTTTTTGCTTCTGTTCCCTCCCTGTCTCCAGTGTGAACAGATTGTCTCCTTTCTCTTCCCCCATAACTGTTCTTCTTCTCGAACTTCCTTTTTTATTTCATTTACCTTCGTTCACAACAGTTACCTTACGTTTCCTAGGGTTCTTAGTGCTATGTTTTAATATACCAAACCAGTAATTGTTCCCAAATATTTCCATTTACGTTTGTTTTCACTGATATTGTTTAAACAAGGCACGTTTAAATTCACTAATTACCATTCATTCAAATATGCCCCATTATTTGTAAAATAAAATTCGGATGATACCTTCATAAAGAATGTTTACATTTCCCTTTCAACTCCTCGAGATGGACTTCAATTTTTACAGAACAAGACCATGCACTGAAAACTGTGACAACATATTTTGCCTGCATGTTCCGTGGAGTGGCTAGGCCAGGGAGAAAGGGATTGGGTTAAACCTGAATCAAACACAATTATGGTGATTTGAGTTTTGACAAACTTTCAAAACTTTTTGTGCTTAAAGTTAGACACAGTTGACCCCAAAACTGGATCCCCAAGTTTGCATATAATGAAAACTTTTTTTTATTATAAGCACTGTCGGGAATGCATATTCTTGTTTAAATGGCCTATAAACATCGGAAACGCAATTATATTGTTTATGTAATAGTATATGGTTATATTCAGGGTGGCTAGAGGTGGTTTGGCCTGTTGTGATTGCGGATTGCATCAAATCACCCCAATCTCATGGAGTCTTTCCCACAAACCTATTTAAATGATGCTTGTCAGCAGTAGTAGGAATATAGATGCTACCTGACATTTACTTGAGTCGCCGTCGACCATTTGCACTGAGACCATCAAATTACAGAAAACCATGCTTCCACTGATAATTTTAGTCTTGGGGCAAAAAAAAAAAACTTCAATGACCTGATTATGATTGAAGTGGAAAATTCTGATTTTGCGCAATCAGGAGTTTACGGCGAGGGGAGTAGTTACTACATGTGGTAAGAACTCCCCGACCTGCAGTTTTTTATCCTGGCAAAATTATTTGATGGATAATAGTTGGCTAACCACAAATCTGTGCAGATTGGTGCATTAAACACTGGTTCTCCATGTTATGCCTCATTTTTCCTGGACAAACAAGTAATAGGGAGTGTCTATCGCACATGGTAAATACTTTTTCCCGGGTTAATTATGTTTACGGATGGTGTAAGTACCACAGCTTATTCCTAGACAGTTGAAATCGGGGCCTCAGATGTTTATTGAAGTATTTGCTCGTCCTTACAGAAAACCGGAGCTGAATAGACTGGAAAAATAATTCTTCAAGTGTGTCAACAATGTAGCATTAAAAATCAGAATACGTTTGTATCTAATGTTAGAAGTATGCATTTCTACTACAAATCCTCTTTTGTGGGTTACAAAGAAAATTGTACAGAAGCACATTATCAAAGCAGGGCAACCATGGCTGCCGATGATTTGGAGAAGAGCAAAAGGAACAAATGATGGAGGGAATGCTGAACAATGCAAACATTCACCTCAGTCACAAAGATATAAGTTTAATCCATTGTTCTTTTGCTCACCACACCACCCCAGTTTGGATCCAGCCATATGCAAATCCGTCTTGACCCTCTTCCTTATGGGAACTGTCCAGCCCGAGCTACCAAGCCAGTACTCCCTGGACCGGAAACAAGCATCCTGGGACCGGTTTCGGGGCATCACCCCTCATCAGCCAGGCTAGCTTGAATCCAGTGGCCCAGTGAGCACAGGACCCATGTCTGGGCATACCCTTCTCACTTAGGGCGACAAAAGCAAAAGGAACAAATGTTAGACTGAATGCTGAAAAATGCAAACATTCACCCCCAGTTACAAAGATCTGGGTTTAATCCATCGTTCTCTTGCTCACCACGCCACCCCAGTTTGGACCCAGCCATATGCAAATAAGTCTTCACCCTGTTTCTCATGGGAACAGTCCAGCCCTAACTGCCAAGCCAGATCCTCCCTGGCCCAGAAATGAGCATCCTGGGACCAGTTTCGTGGCATCACCCCTCATCAGCCAGGCTAGCTTGAATCCAGTGGCACAGTGAGCATGGGACCCACAGCCGCAGCACAATGATTTGGAGAAGGGCATTTGGAGCAGAGAGATGTACAGCAAAACATATTACCATTCACACGTGGGTTTATTGGAGTGTTGAGACCACTGTTGAAATGTGTGACGATAATGATCAACTCTAATCTCTGCGGATCTTAAGGTACAGACACTGCGCAGGCCGCTTAAGTTGTCCATGAATAACAGCAGTATAATATTTGGATCTAGGGCTAGCGACATGCCCATGACACTTCCTAGATTCCTGTTTATCATGTGGCAGTACCTTTGGACTACTGCACACCCCCATACCGTGTGGTAGAATGTTCCAGGAAACATTCTTCACCTGAGTCAGTTCAGATTGAAAGCCATACCCATACTCCGCAGCCTCGCAGGCCCATAGTAGAAGTGGTGCAAGTATTGCAACTGGATGAGCCTGAGACGCATGGAGAGCGCAAACACTGAAGAGGACAGTTTGGCTTCAGTCCATTCATTGTTCTCCAGCTCTCCCAAGTCTGCCCTCAATTTCTCAAGTTGGTTTGGAGAATTACACACAATGGTTTTGTACATTTGAGAGATAACCCTTTTCCAAGCTTATCCGGCACAAGGTGAGCCTCCAGGGAGCTGTGGTCAGGCAACGAAGTGAGTCTGTCCCGAAAGATGGCTAGTGTCTGTCTTAACTGTAGATAGCGGTAGAATTGTGTTTTGAGCAACTGAAACTCCGCTGACAGTGCCTCAAATGTTTTAATGTGAGCCCCCTTCCAGACATCCTCTAAGGTAATGATACCAATCAGGTGCCATAGGAAAATCTCTGGAGCCTTGCAGCCAGAGCCTACCAGGTGCCCAGCCCCAGGAGAGTCATGGCTGTTAGGATTTGATGCCATTTAATGTGCTTAAGCGCTACTCGCCAGCAAAGTTGTGAAAATCCTGTGATGGTGGTAAAGAGTGTGGTAGGGTCCCACTGTATAGTAGATGTAGGATCCCTTGGGCCTTGATGAACTCCCACTCCAATGTGTAAGTAGGATCGTGCCTGTTCCAACTCAGCCAGTCATTCATCAGAACCATCTGTGAGGCCCACAAGTACCGCTGGATGTCTGCTCAGCCCGGGCCCCCAATGTATGGCGAATGTCTGCACATCACAAAAGACACCCGCTGGGTCTTTCCTGCTCAAAGGAGAGTGGTAAGGGCTTACTGAAAGTCGGTGAGGTGAGGAAGAGAGGGGGTGTGGGTAGTGATGCAGGATGAAGAGGAAGCAGGGAGGAAGATCATTTTAAAACGGCCCCACAACCTGCCATGGAGAGTGGCAGTGATGCCCACACTTTAAATTCTCTCCTAGCCTTGGCCAAAAGTGCACGTTGTTTAGGTACGACAGCTTTGAGAGGAGTGTGCTATTTTCATACTCAAGTACCAAAAATGGTCCATCTTCACACCATTCTGACATCTACCCCACCTGTGGTAAAGTCACCTCTGACTGGTGCCAATGTGGACTTTTCCCAATTCACCCTCAGCCCGGACGTGTTCCCATATACTTGCAGAACTCCATGCACAAAAACAACCAGATTTCGACGCAGGCACCCTTGCATAATGGTGGAAGGGTGCCTGCATCCATGCTATGCAGCCATTTGTGGGCCAGTGCAGTAAAAGAGGACAGGAACACGCTGTATCTCATAGATCAGGAGCAGTCCTGCCCTTTTCTTTTGATGCAGGGCAGCGAAGCAGGAAGGCTTGCCGCTCTGCCCTATGCCAAAAATTTGTAAATGAGGCCCACGTATGTTTTCCCCTGTTAAATTTCGTCAGGTTTGACGTGCCGAATTGAACGAATCTTGGGTTATTTAACGCATCCAATAACTATTGGATACATTAAATAAAACCAAACTCATAATTTCATCCTGTGCTTAGACAGGGGTTTAAGAGCGGGGTGGAATTAATCACTAGCCTTGTAAACAGGCCTTTAGAGTTGACGGGGCTAAATTTGCACTATAATATGATTGAACTGAAAACCAGTGACCTTACCTATGTAGAGGGATGTGTAAAGGCTTCCTCAATACTATTACAAATATGTTCATTTTTATTTCTTTTTTAGGCTAAGACATTTCCTATAAAGTCCTGATGGCACCTGATACTTCAGACGGTCACGCTGTGTTTTTTTTCTGGAATTTCACATTACTAAGCCGAACCTTCCAGTGATTTATTTGTTTTTTACAACATTTTTTGCAACAAGAAGAACATCACCTCAAAGACACCGTACGCTGCCAGTGGATTTCACTACCGCAGATAATTTCTATACCTCCACAAGATGGCGCATTGTTTGCTCACAAATTACACTTGGTAGGTTCATCAAAATGCGCACGTCACATAGTGAGTCATTTTTTTTTTAACGAGGGTAGCCTTTTAAATGCA
Source organism: Calotriton arnoldi (assembly GCA_963921515.1). Classification (NCBI taxonomy): domain Eukaryota; kingdom Metazoa; phylum Chordata; class Amphibia; order Caudata; family Salamandridae; genus Calotriton; species Calotriton arnoldi. The sequence continues at coordinate 145,224 of CAWUFW010010495.1, forward strand.
AGATCTCATGCACGCTGGTTCTTGTTTGTGTGCTACACAGTAAATTGAGAGAGAGAGTTTTAATATACATTGCTATCAAAATTGTCTTGACATTCAGTAATGTATTCCACAAAAATATATATATAGTCGAGCTCTTTTTATCATCGATAAAACTCTCCCTGTCCTTTATTACTATGTACGATATATGAATTCTCAAATCCACACTCACATCAGTGTTCTTTGTTAATACGGGTGTTAGCTCGACATTATTTTTGGAAGAGAAATATCACATATATTAAAATTATTGTATGAAACCTGTGTATTAAATCTATCATTGTTTCCTGAAAAACCCAATAAGATTGTGACTAAATTGTTTGTAATTAAACTCATATTTCTCAAGTTGGAGTTGGTTGTTCATTTTTATGTTGTTGAGACCTTCGAAACCCTGATAAAATTGGAAGTAGCTTTAGGCGATTACTTAGAGTTTGACAGATGTGATGTTTCCTACAATGGGCAGATGCCCTGTCCACCAAGTCACTCATTCCCACCTCCCTGTTTAGAGGTGCAGGGACTGCCAGCTTTCCAAAAGTGGAGTTTTATTTTTTCTGACTTTGAAATCTTTACACAGCAGCCCATCTTTCACAGGGAAGTCGGCAGCAATGGATCGGCATGTCCTCCCTTTTTTGGACACATTTTCCGAAGGATATTTTTTTCATGTTTCTAACCACCACATAACCCGGATGGGTGTTCACATGAAAATTACTAGTGCTTCAGGGATACTTCTTGTCTCTGTTACTAAATCAACCATCGCTTAGGGAGCTTGTTTTTGAAAAACAAAAAGGATCACTTTCCATTAACTCTTGAACGTTTGTGCCTGAAGAGAACCTTGGACACCAGCGGCTTTGACAGAAGGCTGGATATCACACACTACACTAAGCTCCCTTGGATACCTCTCCACACTTGGCAACCATGCTCAGTTCTTCGACCTACTCCATGACCAGGTTCCATTTCTTCTCAATTACCCAAGACAAGGTTTCACCGACATTATTATTATCTTGCATTTATCTATCTCGTCATATTCACCTGAAAATGAAAGGAAATGAAAATAGGATTTCTAAAGCACACTAATACCCACGGGTGTCTAGGCGCTGATGCTCCATGGGGAAGAGAAGAAGAGTGAGCAAACCCCGGACAGCAGCGAGGCTACCGAGTAATGAAGGAACGTATTTGAACTAATTATTAAAAAGCCAGGTTTTTAGCGCTTTGAGAAAGGTGAGCAGATTATTTGAGGTTTTGAGGGACCTGTGCTAAAGGGAATGTGGTAAGTACAGTCAGCCCTAACAACATGCCCGGGAGGAAATTGCTACCACAGAAGTGAAACACAGACATGTGAATGGAGTCTCCATAATACCTCTGTAGTCTTACTAGTTCCACCATTGCAGAAAACATTTAAAAAAAGGTTGTGATCCATCACAATCATAAAATATTGTCCCCCCCCCAAAACAATTGTAAAATATCCACAATCAAAGAGCATGCCAACATTTATTTTTCAGTAATGAAATAGTTCTGTTTAGCCTATCAAAGCATTCGAGAAGTAGACATACTGACTGGGGAACCAAAAGCAGCCATAGCAAAAATGCCCAAACAGCCCGCTCCTTTTTCCAAGCTCTTCTCTGTGCTCTTCTGCCCAATTTCTTTTCCGTGCTCTATCGTTCTCTTTCCATCTATCCATCCACCCATCCATCCATCCTTCCATCCATCCATTCTTTCTCCTTCTCCATCTCTGATCTCTCTCGTTCTCTCCCCCTGCGGTGCCTCCAGCAAATAATCTTGGGGAGTTGAAAAAAGTGACAGGCACCAGCAGCAGCCCTTGGCTTTAAGAAGAGACCTCCAATGACTCCAGCCCACCGTGGAGATGGCTGATGGAATATAAGGCAGGTCCAGCCCTGATAGTGATACGTTCAACATTGTTCCTCACCTGATTGATACACTGTCCTATCACATGCCCTGGCATTATGAGTCATAACACAAGGGCATCCATAATTAAACCACAGTAAAGTATCAGAAAGCATAATATTTTCTGTCTCTTGGCATTCCATTCAAATGACACCCCTCTCCGACTAATTCCTTCAGTGGCTCTAAGAGTCCGGTCAAATTGTGTACACCCCCTGTACAATATTCACAAGATCAGGGAAGGAAACTAAGGGGCATATTAGCAACAACTTGCGATAATTATCGCAAACCGCGCTTAGCGTGTTTTTTTTATCGCCGCTTATCGCTGGATTTTACCTCAGAGATAACACGTTATTAGCAACGTTTATCTCCAATGCGATAAAATATCCAGCGATAGCGGCGAAATGCGTGAATATCACTGGAAATCCAGCGATATTCACGCATTAACGCCATGGTGGACTTAGCCTGACAATCCACCTCCCTTTGAAGAAACAGGTAAGTCATGTTTTAGCAGGTGTTAAATTCTAGCGATAATCGCGCTTAGCGTGAGTTTTTTATCGCTTCGCCTGCGTTGCTAATAGGGGGAAGTTGTGTTAGCGACTGTTTCCAGTCGCTTTTAGTTGGGAATGCGTACCTTGCATGTCGTTAGCGATAATTATCGCTGGCATGCAAGGCGATAGGGAAATCGGCCGCTATCGCCAGAAAGCTGTCGCTAACACCTGTTAGCGACAGCTTGCTGATAGGGCGATAAAAAAATCGCCGCTTTAGCAGCTAAAAGTGTTGCTAAAGCGGCGATAAAGCCCTTGCTAATATGCCCCTAACTTCTCTCAAACTATAGGATACCTAGCATCTCACATTGCAGTAACTCAATCTAGTTTGGACCTGATACCTTCCCTTGCACTTTCAACTTCATCAGGTAAAACCACAAACTTGTCTTTACTGATGGCCATGCTACACGACTCAATGGTGCCGAGTACAGACTTCGGGATTATGGCGTATCTAGGTAAATTAGCACCAAAGATTAGAGCATCACCTTTACATTCCTGAACACATTGTTTATCACCAAGCAATTAATGTATAATACTGAAATACAGCAGAGGCGGATGCCAAACAGAATGACTTGCACAGAAGAGATTAATACGCCCAATACCCAGGAATCTAAGCACAACGTAATTTGGTGAAATGTTGCTCTGATGCATTCATTTCAATAATGACAGGCAGAAACTATAGTGAGCGTGAGCACATTCGTTTTGGGCAAGGGCTGGCTATCTAAAAATGATGTTAGTTAAGCTGAGTAGATACACACAGAACCTAAAATTGCCCATCTTCATGTGTGCTATACAAACAGGATTTAGCCATAATGTAGACTCCATAGGCTCAGTGACCTTATCTTCATGCAGCAATTCCAGAATGTTGGAAGCCTCCACCTGACACCGGTGGGGACATTTCACAATTTATAGCTCACAGTAACAGCATCCCCCTACTTCAGCTTGATTTTGTGCTGAAAACCAACAAGCTTACCAAGTTTCAGCAGATGTCTTGCATTTGTGAAATTATGTGATGAAATTGGTCCTTTTCCTGTTCTTCCAAAACCTGCGTTTCTAGACGAGGCATCAGAAAGATGATTACTTCAACCAAAACAACTCCAGATCTCCCTTAGAGACATACACATCCTTTCCATACTATAACTTTTGAATATGACCATAACCCAAAAAATCAAAGCTTATAGAACTACAATCTAAACATACTATATGTGGTAGCACCAAATGATTATTCCCTCTTCAGCACCTATTAAACAGTGCTTCATTAGTAATGGTAACTCTTGCAGATGAATCCACCAAACAAACATCTGTCTTTTGGCCAACATCTTCGCAGCTACAAAGCAGGGTGACATTGTCACATGAGGCACTTGCATACGTTTATGGAATGGATGTCTCTCCACCATGGCAAGCTGATTTTCTAACCTTTTGATAACTTCTGTAAATCGTCCAACACATTTACACCCCCACCAGTCTCTTCCTAAATCACCACAAAAAACACTTGACTCTTTTCCACTAAATATTGGAAAAGAAGATTATTTTTAAAATCGAAAATCCAGACGTCTGTAGCCACCAAGCAATTGGCAAAGCTTCTACACTAAGACCACCACTTCTTCGTGTGCTCCACAGAAACTAGAAAACTAAGAATTAATGTGTACCACTCTACATAGTGTTCATTTTTTAGGGCCATATCACATAAAATGAGCACTAGAAGTGCTAATGTAAGACAGGTCTCTGCTACAGTTTGGGGCAAAGAGGTGAAGAGCTGAAGCTGTTCAATAAGTGTGTTTTACCACCGTAGGCAATGGTAAATGGTTTCTTTTCAAAGGAAATGTTAAAGCATCCGCTATTTTTGGCTGGAAGGATAATGTAATTTGTTGAGATACAAAAAGTAACCACCCGAACACTCTAACTAGCACAAGTCAACATAACAACACAATAAAATGTAATAGGGCACAACTCAAAACAAAATTATAATACAACAACAATAGTACAGCACAACATGACATTGCAATTATGCAGTGCAAAAACACAGCCACACAAAACACAATAGCAAATATAAACACCACAACAAAATGGTATACAGCATATATGCACAAACATTTTTTTCACATAATACCACCTCCAGAAATCTGTTTTTATGGTATGGTGGTAAAAGGTGTTTGTGTTAAGCACTGCCTTAACTTCCCACAAAGGACGTGAAATACTGTCAGTCAAATTTGCTTTGTGAAACAGTCCAGAATGAATGCATACTCTTGACTTAGACCTGTATTACGTGTGGCCTGTTCATTTCCAGTCCCTGTACAAACAGTAGTTTGCACCTGGCATCGAATTATTAGTTTTGTGGTAATTACAACCACATCCCTTGCAATTTGCCCCAGGTAATTTTGGCAGTGAAACCTGAATTTTACTGGGGAAAAATGAATGGTAAATACCAATAAATGCAGATTTTGCTGCACAAAGCACCAAAGTTTGTGTTATGACACAGTTGAAGGGGTACGACTTGCAATAGCCAATAATGAGCACATCTTTTAAATTCCGGTTCCTATGGTATCCAATTTTAAATGGTGTCATAATTATCGAAGCCCTAGTCCGGCTACTTGTAAAGAGGGCCATAGTGTTGAATATACAACTGCATCATCTCACACTCAATGGACAGACATGAGTGCCCTGCGGGGCTGTGTAAGAAAATGATGAAAACAGCTAAATGCAGACACAATGGTAGTGTATGTTGAACTTCCATTTTGTATTACACCAGTTTGTTTGAATCTAACCTGTGGAAAATAGCCCCAAAAAGTCATAGGGGCATACTAGCAAGAAGAGGCAATAATTATCTCTAACCCAGATTAGCGGCATTTTTTTTATCGCCGTCGATCCCTGATAGTTATCGCCATGTTAGCGACGTATTACCAACACGTCGCTAACAGGCGATAGCTTCAGGTATCAGCGGCGAAAACTGCCGCTAACCGCAGAGCGATGGCGATAGGGAAATAGGCGATAGCGGCCGGAATCTAGCGATGAAGCCAATCAGCGATGAAACAACGCACGCTAAGCAGCAAGTGTGGAAAAAATAGCCAATCAGTCCACCTCCCATACAAAAGATGCACACAAAAAAAGTTCAATGCAGCTTCCAGGGCCAAGTGCAGCACACATCACCAACCCCCTCAAGCCACCCAACATCCAGGATGACCAGGATGGCCACCTGGATGCCTCGCTGGACCTGCATCAGGTGCCTGGATGCCTCGCTGGACCTGCGTCTGGTGCCTGTATGCCTTGCTGGACCTGCATCTGGTGCCTGGATGCCTCGCTGGACCTGCGTCTAGTGCCTGGATGCCTCGCTGGACCTGCGTATGGTGCCTGGATGCCTCGCTGGACCTTCATATGGTGCCTGGATGTCTTGCTGGACCTGTGTCTGGTGCCTGGATGCCTCGCTGGACCTGCGTCTGGTGCCTGGGTGCCACGCTGGACCTGCGTCTGGTGCCTGGATGCCTCGCTGGACCTGCGTATGGTGCCTGGATGCCTTGCTGGACCTGCGTCTAGTGCCTGGATGCCTCGCTAGACCTGCGTCTGGTGCCTGGATGCCTCGCTGGACCTGCATCTGGTGCCTGGATGCCTCGCTGGACTTGCGTATGGTGCCTGGATGCCTTGCCGGACCTGCGTCTGGTGCCTGCTTGCCTCGCTGGACCTGCATCTGGTGCCTGGATGCCTCACTGGACCTGCGTCTGGAGCCTGGAGTGGGATGTGGAGGAGCCGTGGAGTCGAAGAGCCGTGGCTGGAGACATTGATGTGTGACGATCACCCGTACCTGGTGGTGAAGTCTGGCAGGTCTCATGGAGACACGTTGCTGACCTATTTGAGAAGTCCGCCTTGTTCACCTTTGAGCAGTTAATGGTAGAGGCGCTCATGCGCACCAACGTAGTGGGGTCCGCATCGAATACTACAATCCACCACTACACCGGGGTGCACGGAGGGGATCACCAATGGTGGGTGCCGTCTCCCTGCATCACAGGACAGATGAAATTGGGCTGGCCGGATGCTCTGGAGGGTGAGGCCCCTGTGCTACGCCGCACTTGTGTGGTCTGAGCGCTGCAACTACACGCCTAAGGGAGCCCTGCTGCATCAACTGCATCGGGTGGTCCACCAGCGGACAACGCAGTGACTGCTGTACCCAGCCCAGTGAAAGCACACCTGGCTCAGGCTCCTGCTGGCTGAGTCACAGATTTGGAGAGAGTGCAGTGGACAGCGCCACGGGGTCAATGTAAAGGTAAGGAGAAGGTGGGACGCGTAGCACAGGAGGGCCGGGGGGGAGTTGCTCATGCCTATCACATGTAGATGATGCACCCCCAGCGGCGGCTCTACCGCTATGTTGGAAGAGCGTTGCCCCACCACCTCAAGCAGTGCAGAAGGGGAACAATCATCACATGATGATAACACAATCAATCAATCACTCAGGGGAATTGTAAGCGCGCTACTCACCCGTGAGGGTCTCAAGGCACTGAGGTGGGGTGCACTGATCTGTTAGCTGAAGAGCCAGGTCTTGAGGGTCTTCCTGAAGGTGTATAGGGAGGGGGCACCTCTGATGTCTGCCGGTAGCTCGTTCCCGGTATTGGATGCAATGTGGGAGAAGGATCTCCCGCCTGCTCTGGCTCTGTGGATGTGCGGGGTTTCAGACAGTGCGAGGTTGGAAGATCGGATGTCTCGTTTGTGTACGTGGAATTTGATTCTGTCGTTGAGGTATTTGTTTACGTTGATGTGTAGTCATTTGTAGGCATGAGTGATGATTTTGAAGGTCACTCTTTACACCACGGGGAGACAGTGGAGTCTATGTAGGCGTTGGCTGATGTGTTAGTGCCGGGGATTGCCGAGGACGAGTCATGGCGGCGGTGTACTGTAATGTCGGTACTTTGCGGAGTAGGGACTTGTAAATGGCGGCGTAGAGTGCGTGTCCATAGTCCACTCTGCTGGTGATGAGTGCATGGGTGACTGTTTTCCTTGACTCTGGGGGTATCCATTTGAAGGGCTTGCGGAGGATGCGGAGGGTGTTGAAGCAGCTGGAGGTGACGGCGTAGACCTGTCTGCTCATGGTGAGGGATGGGTCGAGTAGGATGCCGAGGTTTCTGGCGTGGTCCGAGTGGGTAGATGGGCTTCCGAGGTTGAAGGCCTCCAGGTGTTGTCCCATGCTGAAGGGGTGGTTCCAAGGACAAGGACTTCTGTCTTCACGGCGTTGAGCTTCAGGCAGCTGTTGGTCATCCAGACTGCGACGTCCTGCATTCCTTCCTGGAAGTTGAGTCTGGCGGCGGTGGGGTCTTTGGTGAGGGAGAGGAGGAGCTGGGTGTCATCAGCGTAGGTTACGATGTTGGGGCCGTGTTGTCAGACGGTGGCGGCGAGGGAGGCCATGTAGATGTCGAATAGGGTCGGGCTCAGAGATGACCCCTGTGGGAGTCCGCATGTGATTCACGTGGGATAGGAGAGGAAGGGTGGCAGTCTGATCCTTTGGCTTCTTCCGGGGAGGAATGATCGGATGCAGTCTAGGGCTGTACCTTGTATGCCGGCGTCGTGTATTCTTGCGACAGGTGTGCATTGGGAGACGGTGTAGAAGGCCGCTGAAAGCTCGAATGGGATGAGGTCTGCGGAGTGGCCTTGGTCCAGGAGGGTGTGGATGTCGTCTGTGGCGGTGAGTAGGACGGCCTCGTTGCTGTGGTTGGTTCGCAATCTGGATTGTGACGGGTCGAGGATGGCGATGCCATCAATGAATCGTGTCAGTTCCCTGTTGACTGTTCACTTTGCAACTTTGTGCGCGATGGGGATGTGCGAGATGGGCCGGTATTTCTTGAGGTCAGTGGGGTCAGCTGTGGTCTTTTTGAGCAGGGGCCAGACTTCTGCACACTTCCAGTCATCTGGGTAGGTGCCTGTTTTGAAGGTGGTGTTGATGGTGCGTTGTAGTTCGTGTGTGATGGCGTCTGTGGCTCCGTGGTAGATGTGAGGAGCGCATGGGTTGGTGGGTGCCCCTGAGTGGATGCCTTTCATGGTTGAGGCGGTCTCTTCAGCTGTGACTGGCGGCCAGGTGGAGATGGTGGGATGGCTGGTGTGTCCGTGGGCCGGGGTGTCTGTAGACGAGGGTTCCTGGGAGTGTGGAGTTGTGGTTGTTCTGGATCTGGAAGTGCAGGTGTTCGGCGGTGGGGAAGGATTTACTGGAGGTGGTGAGGCGGAGGGTGGTTTTGGGGGCAAATGCGAGGCACCCTCCCAGGTGGTTGTGGCGGTCCTTCCTCTGGATCTTGTATCCGTTCGGGATGGCGAGGTTGATGTCGGGTGCGGAGGAGACGTTGGTCCAGGTCTCTGTGAAGAAGGCGATGTCGGGCGAGAGAGAGTCAAGTAGGTTCCAGATTTCCACGGCGTGTTTGTGCACGGAGCGCATGTTGAGGAGGATGCATCTTAGGGTGTCGCCGGTGCTGGCGTCAGCTGTGTTGGAGTCCGGGCTGGTGATTAAGCTCTGGCGGCAGTGGAGGCAGGAGAACTGGCCGTGGGTTGTGTTAGCCGAGGCCTGTTGTCAGTCTGACTTTTCCAGGGTTGAGTGCATGGAGGGTGGCTGTGCTGTAGCAGTGGGTGGCCCGTGATCCAGGGTCCCTGGTGCTGGTCATGGTTGGGTTGCAGACGGGCTGGTATTAGGCACACCATCTGTGCGTCAGCGGCGAGTGTCCGCTGCGCAATCGCGCAGCGTCCGCCATGTATGAGGGGAGGGTGGAAGATCGATCAGCTGGGAGGCGGGAATGGGCGAGGACAGGGGTGCAGGGCCGCAGGGGCAGCAGCGGCGGGAAGCGGGAAGTGCGGGGTCAGAGAAGCCCAAAAATAATTTATAATGGGGGAACACAAGGGCAAACTAACTGATGTAATCATGCTATGTATCCTCGGGGGAGGCTGGGTAGGACTGCTCCAAATACGGAGCAGGGCATGGGCGGATTGGCATGCCCACTCAAGTGCGCAATGACTGTTTGTTCGGCCCACTCAGGCTGCCCAATGCAGTCATGCACACTTCCCTGTTCGCAATGCAGGCTGCATTACAGCCTGCATGGAGAACATGCCCACCCCTCCGGTCCCGGGCTGCATGACTTGTCCTGTTGCCAATTACCAATCCCACCACTGCATTGCAGCGTTGTGATTGACTCCGGGGAGGGAGCCTGGCTGGCTACTTCCTATTCCTGGAAGCAGACACAGGAGAGCAGGAGCTAAGAAGACACGGGACCCGGCTTGGAGGTAAGACTTCCCTCAATAAATTTCCACAACACCCGCTCACACACACATCCCCGCGTCCATGCACCATCCAGTGTTCTTTCTGGCGTTTACCACCCCACATCTGTCCAGACTCCCCCGCACTTCTCACTGTTGTCCGCTGTGCGCCCATGCACTGCGGGCGTACCACTCGTGTGCCAAAGGCACATACGTAGTTGCGATGCATGCCATGACCTCGCATTCCATTCCAATGCATACTAATACTAGGCACATTGCAACAGTAGGGTAGGTGTTGCATGGCGGAGACATCAAGATCACTGTTCCCACTTCAGTGAGTGCAACCCAACACTAACCTTTGCACAACAAAACCTAACATGAACCCTTGAATCCCTTTTAGAACCCCCAGAACACACCAGAAAATCACATTTGAGACAAATGCACACCCCATTTTTCATATTTTATCCCACAACACACCCCAAATTTCATATTTTACCCCCAAATACACCCCAAATTTCATATTTTACCCCAAAATACACCCTAAATTTCATATTTTACCCCAAAACACACCCCAAATTTCAAATGTTACCCCAAAACACACCCCAAATTTCATATTTTACCCCCAAATACACCCCAAATTTCATATTTTACCCCAAAACACACCCCAAATTTCATATTTTATCCCAAAATACACCCCAAATTTCATATTTTACCCCAACAGCACACCCCATTTCTCAAATATGACCCCCATAAAAACAACAATTTTCATTTGTGACATCCAAAACACATTCACACATGAAAAGTTAAAATTACCCCATAACTGACCTCACAATGCGTTGTAATCAAATGCGATGTTAAGGCACCCGCGTTGTCGGAGTTGCTTTGTTAACGATGTACTGCCTGCATTGTAATGGTCGTCTCCCGTGCCAAAGGCAACCCGTAGGCTACGCCGTTTGCGTCCGTCAGCCCCTGGACCGCGCTCAGCACCAAGGAGCATTCCTCTTGGCCACTCCACCGCTACGACGCCTGCACCCTCCTCGCCATCAACCCTGGACTCCAGCTCGCCTGCCAGGACCTACCTCTGCTCCGTACCGGACTTCGCCTTCGCCATCACAGACAGCTGCAGTATCACCCGCAAGGAGCACCCCGACAGTCAAGGAGGAGGCATTGTCGTCACCTACAGGGGCACAATCCGACTGACGATGCACTCTAATGTGCCAAGGGTGACCATGGACCACGTCAACTCCCAGATCCAGACCAAGCCCAAGAACATCCTCTGCAGCACCCTCATGTGCAGGCCCCCGGGCCGTGGCCCCCCATTCTCCAACCCCATTTAGGACCTCAATGCACCTCAGGGTCTCCCATCCAGCAATGACATCCAACTCGGTGCACTCAAGTTCCACCTGGGCAACCCCAGTGACCTGAGCACCACCCCCTCCTGGGGAAGGTCACCGACATCATACGCAGGCAGCAAGTCACCTCAACAGGCCACATAGCAGGACACACGGTCGGGCACGTCACCTCTGCCAGCGGGTACTTCAACTACAGACACAACACCGGACTCTCCTGCACTACCATCATTGGATGAATGACGTCTTCACCTTGCCCACCGGACGCCTGCGCCAACATCGCACCCCGTCGCAGCTGGATCCAGGCCACCTCAGAACGTCTCGTCGACTCCCTCTGCACCAACACTCCACCAATGCTTACAAACGATGACACGACAGCGCGCAACCACCACCGATGGATCTCCAACATCGCAGACATTCGGGCACCCCTCATGAACGGCACTGTGTCAGTACCTTCCGCCTGCCTGATGGCAGGCATGAGGGTGATGCTGTGCCACAGGGATGGGCTGGCCCCATGCATTGCTGGAGTTGCGTCATGGTTGTGACACGACTGCAGCAATGCATGAGTTTAGCGCAGACAGATACGTCAGGATTCCTGACGTATCTGTCGTTACTTGCATCTTGGAGCGCTGTCCAGTGAGTACAGCGCATCCATGCTGTTGCAAGGAGGGAGTGATGAGAAGTGTTGCAACGCTGTCTTGTCGCAGCGCATAAACACTTTTCATGACTGGGGCACAGGAATGCGCACTATCTTAGTGATGGTGCGCATTCCTCCACTATGGGGCAGATTTACAATAACTGGTGCATCCCTGCAGATCAGCAGGGATGCGCCAGTTATTTTGCGTGATGTTAGGAACCCCTTGCGCCACCTTGGATGCGCTGCATTTACAATGCAGCGCACCGTGGCGCAAGGAGAGACAGATGCATGACGCATCTGTCAGCGAATAGGTGACGCAGTGCTGGAGTCGTGTCACAAGCGCGACGCTACTCCAGCACTGCTCAGGGGCATCCTATACTTGCAAGGCTGCGTCACTCCTTACGCCTGCTACAAGCAGGCGTAAGGTTTTGACGCAGTGGGGACGTAAAAGTGACTCAGTGAAATCTTGTAGATTTCACTGCGTCACTTTTACGGGGGTTCCTTGCGACGGAACGCCCACCCTGCATACATTATACCTGATGCAGGTATAATGTAGCGCAGGGCTTTACATCGTGACGCATCTCACTAGATGCGTCACCTTGTAAATCTGTCGCATAGTGGCGCATTGTTTACGACGCCGCTGCGTCACATAAGTGGCGCAACGGTGTCGTAAAGATGTTGCAGGGGATTGTAAATCTGCCCCTATATTTTTGTCGCACGGCAGCGCTGCAACATTGTTTGCAGCGCTGTCCAGAACCAAAAACATGCATAGGTGTGGGCCCAAGTCTTATCCACATTTTTAAGACCTGCTTTTTTCTGGTCTTAAATTCCTGCAGCTAACAGGCCTTAGCAACACTTTTTTTATCGCTTCGCGTGTCCGGGCTATCCTTGCTAATAGGGCGAAGTGCGGTTAGCGGGTGTTTTTGTGAAGTTTTGAGACAGAACACCTACCTTTCATGTCATTAGCGATAAATATCGCTGGCATGCAAGGCGATAAAAAAAACGGCCGCTATCGCCAGTAAGATGTCGCTAATGGCTGTTAGCGACAGCTTGCTAATAGGGCGATAAAAATATCGCGCTTTAGCGGCAAAAAAGTGCCGCTAAAACGGCGATGGGCCCTTGATAATATGCCCCATATTGTGCCCTGAAGATGAAGAACAGAAGAATCTCTCCAAGTCCTTCACTGAACGTAATCGCAAAATAGAAATGTCCACTCAGAAACATTTGATGGGAAGGCCATATATATAGACCAACAATGCCTCAAACAGTCACAATGATCCAAACCAAACACAAGATGAAAGCGGAGCAAAGACAAGTCATGGATAAAGCATGTTGGTGTTATTGTCACATAGCTGTATTTTAGCAAATGGAAAACAGTAATGGGGGACAGACACACAGGTATTTCTGCAGGTAAACAGATATGAAACTGAACTTATTTTAAAGTTACACACAAGAGTATTGGTTGAAACAGCGTAGATTCAGACATAGTTAAAAAAAGAGTGAAGTGTTCAAGATGTTTCATAGGAACGCTTTTGATATCAGTTGTGATGTACTGGCTTGATGTGTCAGGCAAGCACAACAAATGCCAGTGTGTAAAATCGTATAATTCAAGCAAAAGTACCTTCCATATTGACTCACTGGCCAGGTGGCTCGAACAGGTGTCACATAAGGAGCATGGACTCAAGTTCAACAGGCACCCAGCTCATGCATCAAGAGTCAATCAGTCAATGATTCTTTTTTCGGCTAATAAAAGCCATAAAAGCAAAAAAATAAATGTACCAACAACAGTTATTTAAACAAGACATAAAAAGGGCCATAAATACATAACAAAAACAATTTGCAGATATAAGTTTTCCTAAAACCATATTTACAAAAAAGTAAAAATATTATTAAAAACACATACAATGACAATTCAGCTTGTAAAACAGATCAGATAAAGTACTTGTAGAGTTCATCAGTGTGAGAAGTTGGCCTGTTATATGCTGCCCACTAATTAAAGTGGGCACCCTGTACCAGTCCAAACAACCCTTATGGTGATTTTAAGAGGTCAAAGATAACCTTAGAAAGCTATCCAAGTGGTAGCTGTGGAGAGCAGCCTTCAGGGTTAGTCTTGAAGGAATGTTAAGCAGCTTGTTTTACCAGAATGCAACCTTATAATATTGGTTAAATGAAAGGAGAACCACACAGTAGTTATAAAAATATGTATTTATTAGTATAACACACTCTACATATGTTAAAGTATCTGCTACACACAGATAATCACAAAGCACACAATACTGTAGTACAGAAACAATGTAAATAGCACTAATACACAATGGGCTCCAGGGGGAAACCAAACCACATAGACAGTGTCTAAAGGCCCAAGGTGAGTAAGTAGGGACCCTACGGAGGACGGGTGCAGTGTGGGTACACAACCGCGTGCTCTGTACAATTCTATGGGAGAGTCGCGGTTGCAGTTTTGAAGTTTAAGAACCCTTCTAAGTGGACTTCGAAGAATACCCGTGGAAATTAGGAGGTTGGAGAGCTACCCCACCTGTGGATACCGTAGTACCAGAGTTACCTATCCGAGGGAAAACGGGTGCATAGGTCTGAAGTGGCGTTGGAAACTGCCATCGATCTCTATGGAGGACTTTGAAGAAGAGCCACTGCTGAGAAGAAGAAAAGTGTCCATCGGAATTCAAGGATGGATTCTTGTTGAAGAGTACCTGAAAGCAGAGGGGACAGAGTCTGGGTCAATCAGGAGTGACCAGGGGCTCGGCAGACGAATGCCCACGGATGTCAGGTGCTTCAGGTGCGTTGAGAGGGTTCTTGACTCTGCAGCCACAGGGACCAGGAGACGTCGAGGATGACCAGGAGCCGGATGCGAGCTGTCCCACAAAGGATGTTGAGTGCTGAGGGGTCGGTGTCCGGCTGGAGCACCAACAAGCCTTGACAGTGGCAACCCACACAGAAGGTCAAGAAGGATTACGGTTTGGACCAGCAAGATCCAGGAGACTCACCACACACAGGGGAGTCAGGGCAGGCCTGGAGCAATCAGGGAACCCAAGAAAAGCAGTGTTGACCCTCAAGAGGACCCACAGGCTGGAGGCACAGGAGTCGTAAGGGGACCTCGAGCAGTTTCACAAAGCAGCAGCCCACAGAGCACTCGGTGTGAGGAGGCTGGAGTTCTTCATAGGAAATGGTGCCAAAGGTTGGGGCTACTCGGAGCCCAGTGCACTTGTTTTGGAAATGCCAACAAGCATATGCACTTGCAAAAGTACGCAGTGCACAGGGGTCTGGGTATTGCAGCCCCCACAAGGGATTCTGGCCTCAAACTTGGTGAGAGGGCAGCTTGGACCTTGCGGGACTTGGAAACCCCCCTCCTGTGTTGCTGGAGCCTTCAGAGTCCATAGGAGCTCAGGAGCAGCAGACCGGTCAGTTGAGATGTGGTGCCTGCGGTTGCAGGGGAGTGACTCCTTCACTCCAAGGGAGATATCTTCAGTTGTCCTTGATGCTCCACAGGTCCTGCATGGAGCCTGCATGGTGCACGGGGACAGACGATGCTTTGGACGGAGTGGGAGACGAAGTCGGGCCCAAACGAAGTGCAGCAATGTCCAGAGTGTCCAGACGGTCGAAGTTCAGTGGTTTCTGGTTCAGAATCTTGTCCACGTCGAATCTGGGGTCCTACACCCTACCCAAGGGAGAGGGTTGGACAGATTCAGGGGACCCTCCCAGGGGAGGGTCTGGACAGTGGGGAGGTTACTCCCATGTCCTTTGTCCAGCTTTGCGCCCGAGCAGGATCCAACAGCTCCCAGGACTGGTTTGAACAGGACTATGCTCAGGGACACCAAATGTGCCACTCATGCAGACTTTCGGTCACTGGCAAGCGCACCCACCCAGGCCTAATACACTAAATCCTGTCTGGGAGGTGGTCACACCTCCCTGTGACGGGATGCCTATTGTTCTGCCTTCCCCTGCTTGAGCTTGGCTCAGCAGCAGGAGGGAAGAAATGTGTCTCTGGTCGGCAGCAACCATTTTGGGCTGCCCGGGACTAGAAGGCTGGTACCGGGAACACCAGGGACCTCACAAAGCTTGTTTCTGAGGGGTGGAATCATACCTCCCACATCGGTTACCAGTGTGGGGGTATGATTCAACAATGTTTGACACCAAACACAATAGGGTTACTTTCAGCCGTTTTAGAGTTGGCCAGCACCACACGGTCGCATAATGCCACTCTATATGTCGTAAATGGCTGCAGCACTAACAACCCGGGAGAATGGACTCCGTAGGCTGCAGGGGTGTCCTGCTCATGCAGTGGCACACTCTCACTTAGAACCAAGCACCCTGCCTTCAGGATTGTTAAGGTCTGATATAGGGGTGACTTATAGGTTTTACGTGTAGTGACCCTTAGATATAGTAAACCTACATCTTAAGTAAGTGGTGTATGCACCAACTTACACAGGCTGCAATGGCAGGCCTGTAGTTCCATTTTGCATGGCCTCTCCTGGGTGGCATAATACATGCTTCAACCCATGGGAGGCCTCTGGGGTACCTATGCCCTGGGTACATGGGTACCATTTACTAGGGACTGACAAGGGTACCCCAGTATCCAATCTGGAGTGTACCTAAGTACATAACATAACAGTTTAGGGAGAAAGCAGATAGACTGGGGTCCTGATTAGCAGGATCCCAGTCTGACTAGTCAAAAACAGTATCACATGAAGAAAAAATTGGGGGTAACCATAAGAAGCAGATCCTACTTTCCTACACAACCCCTCCCCCCCAAACGTAAGGAGATGAGACTAAGCTTGCCCAGTTGAGTCTTCATTTTCTAAGTGGAAATATCTGGAGAGTCCATCTGCATTGGCATGGTTACTCCCAGGTCTATGTTCCACTGTAAAGTCCATCCCCTGTAGGGAAATGGACCACCTCAAAAGTTTGGGGTTTTCACCCTTCATCTGTTTTAGCCATAGGAGGGGCTTATGGTCTGTGTTAACAATGAAGTGAGGGCCAAACAGGTATGGCCTCAGCTTCTTCAGGGCCCAGACCACAGCAAAGGCTTCCCTCTCTATAGCTGACCAACGTTTCTCTCTGGGGGTCAACCTTTTCCTGATAAAAGCTACTGGTTGATCCTGACCCTCTGCTTTAAGTTGTTACAACACAGCCCCTACCCTCAACTCAGATGCATCTGTTTGGACAATACATTGCTTGGAATAGTCAGGACTCTGCAGAATGGGAGCAGTGCACATGGCCTGCTTGAGGTCATCAAATGGCTTCTGACAGCTAACTGTCCACTGAACTTTCTTGGGCATTCTTTTAGATGTGAGATCATTCAAGGGAGTCACTATAGACCCATATCCTTTAACAAATCTCTTGTAATACCCAGTTAGGCCTAAGAAAGCTCTGACCTGAGTCTGGGTAGTTGGAGCAACCCAGTCCATTATGTTTTGGATTTTTCTCTATAATGGTTGAACCTGGCCTCCACCCCCAAGATGGCCCAGGTACACAACCTTGCTCTGCCCTATCTGGCACTTAGTAGCCTTGATAGTGAGGCCTGGTCTCTGCAGAGCCTCCAAAACCTTCTTCAGGTGGACCAGGTGATCCTCCCAGGTGGAGCTAAAGACAGCTATACCATCAAGATATGCTGCACTATAGGCTTCCAGGCCTGTAAGGACTTTATTCACCAGCCTCTGGAATGTGGCAGGTGCATTCTTCAAATCAAAGGGCATCACAATAAATTGATTATGCCCACTTGGGGTTGAAAATGCTGTTTTTGGGTTGGCATCTTCAGCTAGTCTGATTTGCCAATAGCCAGCAGTTAGGTCAAATGTACTTAGATACATGGCTGAGGCCAAAGTGTCAATAAGCTCATCTGCCCTAGGAATTGGGTGAGCATCAGTCCTAGTGAATGCATTGAGTCCCCTGTAGTCCACACAAATCCTCATCTCTCTCTTACCACCCTGGGTATGAGGTTTAGGTACCAGGACTACTGGGCTAGCCCAATGGCTATCTGAGGGCTAAATCACTACCAATTCCAGCATCTTTTGGACCTCTGTCCTGATGCGATCTCTGACAGGGTCAGGTTGCCTGTCGATTTTATTCTTGACAGGTAGACTCTCACCTGTGTCCACTTCATGGGTACACCAGGTGGTTTGACTGGGTGTCAGAGAAAACAAATGCCTGTATTGATTGAGGACTTTCCTACAATCAATCTGCTGTTGACCAGTGAGGCTGTCTGCCAATACTACACCATCAACTGATCCATCATCAGGGTTCTGTGAGAGGAGGTCAGGGTCACTCTCTTCCTCCAGTCCCTCATCAGTTGCCATGAGCAAGCCCATGTCAACCCTGTCAATGTATGGCTTGAGCCTGTTCACATGGGGCACCCTGTGGGGGCTGCTGGGAGTACCAAGGTCCACCAAGTAGGTGACCTCTCCCTTCTGCTCAAGAATGGTATGGGGTCCACTCCATTTATCTTGGAGAGCTGCTGGGGCCACAGGCTCCAACACCCACACCTTCTGCCCTGGCTGATAAACAGTCAGAACAGCCTTTTGGTCATGCCAAGCTTTTTGCAATTCTTGACTTGCCTTAAGGTTTTTACTGGCCTTCTTCATGTACTCAGCCATACTGGCGCAGAGACCAAGTACATAGTCCACTATGTCTTGTTTAGGAGGTTTGAGAGGTAACTCCCATCCTTCCTTAACCAAACACAAGGGACCCCTAACTGGATGCCCAAACAGAAGTTTAAAAGGGCTGTAGCCTACCCCCTTCTGTGGGACCTCTCTGTAGGCAAAGAGAAGGCAGGGTAACAGGACACCCCATTTTTGCCTAAACGTTTCTGGGAGGCCCATGATCATGCCCTTGAGGGTTTTGTTGAATCTTTCAACCAACCCATTGCATTGTGGGTGATAGGGTGTGGTGAACTTGTAGTTCACTCCACACTCCTTCCACATAGCTGTGATGTAACTTGACGTGATGGTTGTAACTCTGTCAGTTAAGACCTCCTTAGGGAAACCCACTCTGGAAAAAATTCCCAGGAGGGCCCTGGCCACCACAGGTGCTGTGGTGGTTCTAAGGAGTATAGCTTCTGGATACCTAGTGGCATGGTCCACCACCACTAGAATATAACTGTGCCCAGATGCAGTAGGAGGGTTCATGGGACCAATGATATCAATCCCAACCCTCTCAAAAGGAACCCCCACAACAGGTAGTGGTATGAGGGGGGCCTTTGTGGTACCACCTGACTTAACACTGGCTTGACAGGTGGTACAGGAGCAACAAAAATCCTTTGGGGCAGATATACAAGCCCCTTGCGTGACTTTTGCACCGCAGTTGTGTCACTGTTTTGACGCAACAGCGGCGCAAACATTGCGGCCTATTTACAACGTGACGCCTCTAGGGAGATGCATCAGGTTGTAAAGCCTTGCGTCACATTATACCTGCGTCAGGTATAATGTATGCAGGGTGGGCGTTCCCATGCAGGAAGGCCTCGTAAAAGTGACTCAGTGAAATCTACAAGATTTCACTGCGCCACTTTTAGGACGCCACTGCGTCTAAACCTTACGCCTGCTTGAAGCAGGCGTAAGTAGTGACGCAGTGTAGTGGGAATAGGCCTCAACACGCATTGCTGGAGTTACGTTGTGCTTGCGACACGACTCCAGCAATGCGTGACTTTTCCGCCAACAGATGCGTCAGAATTTCTGACGCATCTGTCAATCCTTGCGCCATAGTGCGCCGTATTGTAAATACGGCGCTTCTATGGTGGTGCAAGGGTTTCTAAGGGTGGCGCAGGGAAAGTGACGCATCTGTACAGATGCGTCACTTTCTTGTAAATCTGCCCATTTGTGTCTTCTGACATGTGAGGCAAGTGAAAGTGAGGGACAAGCCTGTCCCAAGTCTTACTTTGGCCTAGGTGTCTTGCTAAGGCAATGTCATGTGCCAAGGTGAGTAGGAAGCCCCTAAACTTCAGAGGTATGACCAACTGCCTGGTGGCACCAGGCTTGGGGTCTCTACCCTCTGAGTATAGGAGTCCCTCATCCCAATAGATCTTGTGAGATCCACTGACACTCTCAGGAGCTTCAACAGCAGCTTGCTGTCTGAGGGGTTCAATAGAGTGGCAGGTTGCTGCTCCAAACTCAAGTCTGCCCTGGAAGGGCCCCCTGTCCCCAGGAACTCAACCTGATCAGGTTCCAGTTCATTTGAGACAGTTCCTTCACAGGGACTGAGATCATCTCCCTCAAGAAATTGATCCTCATACCGAGTCTGGGGGGAAGACACATCATTACCCTTCCTGCTCCTTCTCTTGGAAGGTCCTTGGTCCATTGTTCCAGGATCCAAGGCCTGTTCAGTGTTAGCCAGCTTGGCCTGTGACATGGTCACAGCAAACACATCTGCAGTGATGCCCAGCATTGCTGCATGAGTCCTTAACTCTACCTCAGCCCAGGCTGAAGTTTCCAAATCATTACCCAACAAACACTCCACTGGAAGGACTGAGCTAACCACAACTTTCTTAGGGCCAGTTACCCCTCCCCCACTGAAATTAACAACTGCCATGGAATGATCAGTCCTGACATTGTTAGCATTGGTCACTTGGTACATTTCTCCAAGTATGATTTGGTCAGGACCCACAAGATTCTCTGTCACCATAGTGACACTTGCACCTGTGTCCCTGTATGCCATGGCCTCCTTACCATTGATCAAAGGCTGTTGTCTGTATTTGCCCAGGTTAGTGGGACTGACAAATAAGGTGCAAGAGCCATGCCACCATCACAGACCAGCACAGCCTGAGCTGGAGTTCTGACTAGGCCAGACCCATCTCAGAGCCCAAGGTTAACCCTACTAATCCCTTGTTCCCTGTAGCACCACCTGTACTTGTGCTAGGGGGCGCAGTTGCCTTAGGGGCAGTGGTGGTAGGAGAATTTTCCTTGGCTTTTGGACAATCAGCATCCTTTGTCCAATGGGTCTTTACCTTACACAAGTAACACCAAGGTTTCTTTTTACCTTTACCTTTGTTGGATTGTGACTCCCCCCCCAGATGCAGGTTTTTGGGGCCCGATGAAGACTTCTGATCTCTACACTTGTCCCCACCCTTATCTGGAGGTTTAGCATCTTGCTTCTTTTGGTCACCACCATTGTTCTGGTTTTTCTGCTTCACCCTGGTTCTGTTATGTTATGTTATAACATCTTATAAAGCGCGACAGCTGCCCCAGCAAAAAGGCATCCCGGCGCTGACAGCAGAGAATCAAATAAGGCAAAGAGAAAGACCTATGACAGTGGAAAGAGTTGTGTTTTAATTGCCTTTCTGAATTCTAGGTAGTTGTTCAAACTCCGAATCTGTACCCACTTATCTGCCTTCTTTCCCAATTCTTGGGAAGAAGTTGGATCAGAGTCAACCAGGTACTGATGCAATAACTGATTTTGGCAATTATTAAGGATCTGCTCCCTCATAATCAAATTGTACAATCCTTTAAATTCATTCACTTTGCTGCCAAGCAACCAGCCTTCCAGAGCCTTAATGGCACTATCCACAAAGTCTACCCAATCTTGATTCTGTGTCTTCTGGGTGTCTCTGAACTTAATCCTGTACTGTTCAGTGGTTAAGCCAAACCCATCAATGAGAGCACTCTTCAAGATTGAATAGTTGTCAGCATCCTCTTCTCTAACAGTGAGGAGCTTATCTCTACCTTTGTCAGCAAAAGAGAGGCACGAGATAGCTGCCCACTGCTCTTGAGGGACCCTCTGAACTTTACAGGCCCTCTTTAAAGCAGTTATCCATTTATGGATGTCATCCCCAGCATGGTAGGGAGGGACAATCTTGCTCAGGTTCCTATTATCAAAGGAATGTTCCTTAAAAATAGGGACACTGTTGCTGCCACCATTGGACTCTAGTCCCAACTTTTTTTCTAGCTCTCTGGACTTTTAGGGACTCTTTATCCAGGGCCAATTGCTGTTGCCTGAGCCTAAGCTTAGCTGTCTCAAGTTCCAGAAATTGGTACTCCCTGTCATAAGAGTGGTCCCTCTTGCTAGATACAGAGGTCCCTACAGACTGTCCTGAGTGATTAGACTCTGCAGAGGGAGATCTAGATCTCCTTGGTAAACTCTGCACTCTGCCAGGAGGGGTGAAGAGGGGGCCATCATGGTCTTCTCCACTGCCTTCTGGAAGATCTGAGTTATCCAGGTGGGACCCATCTTGGTCCCCCTGGTCAGGGTTAGACTCCAGGTCATAAAAGGTGTCACCTCCTGACCTATCTTCAGTCCCTGTCCCACCCACTCTGTCCTGTTCATCTGACCCAGGAGTCTTCCTTAGGTCATCTAACAGTAACATCTCTATTAGACGTTGAGTGTTTGCACTTCTCCCTGTCTTCAGGTTTCTAGAGGCACACAGGGCTTTCAATTCTTGGAATTAAAGCTCACTGTATCTAGAGGGCAGAGAGCCACTGGCATCTCCTTTAGTAGACATACTAAGTGTGGTAAGGTGTTGCACCTACCTAACCTAGTGGGAACTAAACTCTCTGAGGTTGGAGAAAGGGTGTGCTAGACCCTTGACTTACCCAACCCTAAGTTCAGTAGAACTTACTTATTCTAAGCTAGTATTATATGTACCTAGTACTTAGAGGTTTTCAGTTAATCAATACAAAGATTTATCTGGTAAAACAATGCAGGCTTGAATCCCACACCAATGTGAGAAGTTGGCCTGGTATATGCTGTCCACTAATTAAAGTGAAACCAAAAGGGATGATGGACGGAGTGTTGAACATTGCAAGCACTCACCCCCAGTCAACTGATCTGGGTTTAATCCATCATCATTCTTTAGCTCACTCCGCCACCCCAGTTCAGACATGGCCATATGCAAATCAGTCTGACCCTGTGCCTCATGGGAACAGTCCAGCCCGAACTGCCAAGCCATGTCTTCCTGGACCGGAAACAAGCATCCTGGGTCCGGTTTCTGGCTAACAGCCGTCATCAGCCAGGCTATCTTGAATCCAGTGGCAAAGTGAGCAAGGGACCCACGTCTGGGCATACCCTGCCAACTTAGGGCGAACAAAGCAAAACCAAAAGGGATGATGGACGGAGTGTTGAACATTGCAAGCACTCACCCCCAGTCAACTGATCTGGGTTTAATCCATCATCATTCTTTAGCTCACTCCGCCACCCCAGTTCAGACATGGCCATATGCAAATCAGTCTGACCCTGTGCCTCATGGGAACAGTCCAGCCCGAACTGCCAAGCCATGTCTTCCCTGGACCGGAAACAAGCATCCTGGGACCGGTTTCTGGCTAACAGCCGTCATCAGCCAGGCTATCTAGAATCCAGTGGCAAAGTGAGCAAGGGACCCACGTCTGGGCATACCCTGCCAACTTAGGGCGAACAAAGCAAAACCAAAAGGGATGATGGACGGAGTGTTGAACATTGCAAGCACTCACCCCCAGGAAACTGATCTGGGTTTAATCCATCATCATTCTTTAGCTCACTCCGCCACCCCAGTTCAGACATGGCCATATGCAAATCAGTCTGACCCTGTGCCTCATGGGAACAGTCCAGCCCGAACTGCCAAGCCATGTCTTCCCTGGACCGGAAACAAGCATCCTGGGTCCGGTTTCTGGCTAACAGCCGTCATCAGCCAGGCTATCTTGAATCCAGTGGCAAAGTGAGCAAGGGACCCACGTCTGGGCATACCCTGCCAACTTAGGGCGAACAAAGCAAAACCAAAAGGGATGATGGACGGAGTGTTGAACATTGCAAGCACTCACCCCCAGTCAACTGATCTGGGTTTAATCGATCATCATTCTTTAGCTCACTCCGCCACCCCAGTTCAGACATGGCCATATGCAAATCAGTCTGACCCTGTGCCTCATGGGAACAGTCCAGCCCGAACTGCCAAGCCATGTCTTCCCTGGACCGGAAACAAGCATCCTGGGACCGGTTTCTGGCTAACAGCCGTCATCAGCCAGGCTATCTTGAATCCAGTGGCAAAGTGAGCAAGGGACCCACGTCTGGGCATACCCTGCCAACTTAGGGCGAACAAAGCAAAACCAAAAGGGATGATGGACGGAGTGTTGAACATTGCAAGCACTCACCCCCAGTCAACTGATCTGGTTTAATCCATCATCATTCTTTAGCTCACTCCGCCACCCCAGTTCAGACATGGCCATATGCAAACCAGTCTGACCCTGTGCCTCATGGGAACAGTCCAGCGTGAACTGCCAAGCCATGTCTTCCCTGGACCGGAAACAAGCATCCTGGGACCGGTTTCGGGCTAACAGCCGTCATCAGCCAGGCTATCTTGAATCCAGTGGCAAAGCGAGCAAGGGACCCACGTCTGGGCATACCCTGCCAACTTAGGGCGAACAAAGCAAAACCAAAAGGGATGATGGACGGAGTGTTAAACATTGCAAGCACTCACCCCCAGTCAACTGATCTGGGTTTAATCCATCATCATTCTTTAGCTCACTCCGCCACCCCAGTTCAGACATGGCCATATGCAAATCAGTCTGACCCTGTGCCTCATGGGAACAGTCCAGCCCGAACTGCCAAGCCATGTCTTCCCTGGACCGGAAACAAGCATCCTGGGACCGGTTTCTGGCTAACAGCCATCATCAGCCAGGCTATCTTGAATCCAGTGGCAAAGTGAGCAAGGGATCCACGTCTGGGCATACCCTGCCAACTTAGGGCGAACAAAGCAAAACCAAAAGGGATGATGGACGGAGTGTTGAACATTGCAAGCACTCACCCCCAGTCAACTGATCTGGGTTTAAACCATCATCATTCTTTAGCTCACTCCGCCACCCCAGTTCACACATGGCCATATGCAAATCAGTCTGACCCTGTTCCTCATGGGAACAGTCCAGCCCGAACTGCCAAGCCATGTCTTCCCTGGACCGGAAAAAGCATCCTGGGACCGGTTTCTGGCTAACAGCCGTCATCAGCCAGGCTATCTTGAATCCAGTGGCAAAGTGAGCAAGGGACCCACGTCTGGGCATACCCTGCCAACTTAGGGCGAACAAAGCAAAACCAAAAGGGATGATGGACGGAGTGTTGAACATTGCAAGCACTCACCCCCAGTCAACTGATCTGGGTTTAATCCATCATCATTCTTTAGCTCACTCCGCCACCCCAGTTCAGACATGGCCATATGCAAATCAGTCTGACCCTGTGCCTCATGGGAACAGTCCAGCCCGAACTGCCAAGCCATGTCTTCCCTGGACCGGAAACAAGCATCCTGGGACCGGTTTCTGGCTAACAGCCGTCATCAGCCAGGCTATCTTGAATCCAGTGGCAAAGTGAGCAAGGGACCCACGTCTGGGCATACCCTGCCAACTTAGGGCGAACAAAGCAAAACCAAAAGGGATGATGGACGGAGTGTTGAACATTGCAAGCACTCACCCCCAGTCAACTGATCTGTACCAGTCTAAACAACCCTTATGATGATTTTAAGAGGTCAAAGATAACCTTAGAAATCTATCCAAGTGGTAGCTGTGGAGAGCAGCCTTCAGGCTCATTCTTGAAGGAATGTTAAGCAGCTTGTTTTACCAGAATGCCACCTTATAATATTGGTTAAATGAAAGGAGAACCACACAGTAGATATAAAAATATGTATTTATTAGTATAACACACTCTAAGTACGATAAAGTATCTGCTACACACAGATAATCACAA
Organism: Calotriton arnoldi; assembly: GCA_963921515.1. NCBI lineage: Eukaryota > Metazoa > Chordata > Amphibia > Caudata > Salamandridae > Calotriton > Calotriton arnoldi. The sequence goes on from CAWUFW010010495.1 coordinate 170,540, forward strand.
AGCACACAATACTGTAGCACAGAAACAATTTAAATAGCCCTAATACACCGTGGGCTCCAAGGGGAGACCAAACCATATACTAAGGTAGTGGTATAAGAACCACGACTCGAGTCAAGACAGTGTCTAGAGGCTGTAGAATCGCCGGGACCCTAAGGAACCACCCAAGGTGAGTAAGTAGGGACCCTACGGAGGATGGGTGCAGTGTGGGAACACGACCGTGTGCTACGTACAATTCTATGGGAGACTCCCGGTTGCAGTTTTAAAGTTTAAGGACCCTTCTAAGTGGACTTTGAAGAAACCCAGTGGAAGTTAGGAGGTTGGAGAGCCACCCCACCCGTGGATACTGTAGTACCAGATTTACCTATCCCAGGGAAGCCAGGTGCATAAGTCTGAAGTGGCGTCGGAAACTGCCGTCGATCTCTATGGAGGACTTCGAAGTAGAGCCATTGCTGGGAAGAAGAAAAGTGCCCGTCGGAATTCAAGGGTGGATTCTTGTTGTAGAGTACCTGAAAGCAGAGAGGACAGAGTCTGGGTCACTTAGGAGTGACCAGGGGCTCGGTAGACGAATGCCCACTGATGTTGGGTGCTTCAGGTGCGTTGAGAGGGTTCTTGACTCTGCAGCCACAGGGACCAGGAGATGTCGAGGATCTTTAAGAAATTTTCCAAACAAATCCCCTTTTTGGTTCAGCTGCTGTCTGCAGTGATGTAATATGTGAGGTTATAAGCAGTGCATTGCAGGGGGCATGAGTTATAATTAGCTCAGGTACTATAACTGCTGAATTTCACTGGTTTTGTACGAGTGAAATCTCAGCCTAACTATAATGCCCCTGTAAACTTTGGTTTTTGCAGTGAATACACATATATATATTTATGGACCATGTCGTTTGAATAAAGCCTTTCACGAAATCTGGAGTCTGTGCCCGAGCCGTGATTTCACGTTGCATGTACCGGGAAGGATTTGGATATAGATATATATATATATATATAGTTATCTACTGGCGGACGCCAGTAGATAGTTATAGTTAGGACCTATTTTCCATAGGAAATCCGCAACATTCTATTTGAAATAACTTTGGCGCCGGTTGACGAATCTTCGCGGAATTCTCAAAACTCCGTGGGGCGCTCTGGTCCGCTCCTATCCTGAAAGTTTTGGGGTGATTCGGCAAGCGGGGCCGAGAAAAAGGGGGTCCCAAAACGTGTTTTCTCCATGTTAATTCCCATAGGAAATTTTAGACACGGCTACAGCCCGAACTGCTGAACGGAATTACACCAAATTTGGCAAAAGGTAGTGCTTGGTTCAGAAAGCGACCTTTTTTAAATGGTGTAAATCCGTTGAGTAGTTGCGGAGAAATTGAAAAAATAAGAGTCAAAAAATCAATTTTCCATAGGAAACTTTAGACACGGCTACAGCCCGAACTGCTGAACGGAATTACACCAAATTTGGCAAAGAGGTAGCCCTTGGTTCAGAAAGAACCCTTTTTGTTAAATGGTGTAAATGCGTTCAGTAGTTCCTGAGAAAATCAAAAGTAAAATCACATATATGTCTATGGCCGCTTAGGGTCCGCGCACCCTCCCGATGACGAGCTGCATGCTAATTGGCTGTCAAGTGGCTGTCAACACTGCAAATCAGGAAGTGTTGGCAGCCATTTTGAGCCTCGGTAGAACCGAGGCACAGAAACAAGTCACAAAACGCAAAAAGGGGGCAGGGTAGAAACACCCTGACCCCTAGGTCTGCTCAGGGGGTCCCACAAGGACCCCCTGGGCAGAAAAAAGCATTTTTTTAAAAAAACAAATCGGCGGGTTGCGCGGATCCCGACGTGATTAAAAAAAAATCGAAGCGCTGTCTTCCGCGCTTCGAGGCTATTTTGCCCCCGTGTAGGCCAAGTCCCGGGGGCATGCGGGGGTGGGTTTATATTTTATGGGGGGCCTCTAAGGCCCCCCAAGCTCCGGGGACCGCAACCCCCCGGGGCTTTCAAATAAAAATGGTGCGGGAGGGCACTCTGCCCTCCCGCAGCCCCGGGGACCGCCAGCCCCCAGGGCTTCTTTTTTTTAAATTTAATTACCTGTGTGGGGGGCTCGAGCACCCCCACACGCCCCGGGGACTGCCACCTCCCCGGGGCACTAAGAATTTTAAAATGGTGGTCCGTTTCGGACCCCCGAAGCCCCGGGGACCACCACCTCCCCGGGGCTTTGCAGATGTGGGGAGGGGGGCAGTGCGGCCAAACTCCTGGAGCCTGTGGTGGCCCTGGGGACCGCCACCCCCCCAGGGCCGGCTCCTGCAGTGTCCCGGGGTGCCTACCCCCGGGACACTGCTGTTTGCAATGGCAGGACGGGAGCCTCACGGCTCCCGTCCTGTCATTGCAAATTTGCTTTGCTTCAATGAAGCAAAGCAGATTGCTTTTCCATAAGGGGAGCTGCATTTCTGCAGCTCCCCTTATGGAAAATCAATGCCGGCTCCCGCAGTACGCGGGGAGCCGGCGGGACCGTTCGGGGATTGGGGACCCCCCATGGTCCCCAACGAGTGGCCAGGCCCCAGGGGATGGGGTCCCCGGGGCCATTAGTGGCCTGGGAGGGGGGCCACGCAGCCCTCCTCCCCAAGAAGAAATCTAAAAAAAAAATTTAAAAAAACATAATGGCCGGCCCCGTGGGATGGGGTCCCCGGGGCCTTAAATGGCCTGAGGAGGGGGGCCACACAGCCCCCCTCCAAATATTTATTTTTTAACAAAAAAGAGGGCATGCCCCGGGGGATGGGGTCCCCGGGGCAAATAGAGGCCCAGGGAAGGGGGGCCACGCGGCCCCCTTCCCGTTTTTTATAACTTAAAAAAAAATCCTCAGGCCCCGGGGACAAAAGTGGCCGAGGGAAGGGGGGCCATGCAGCCCCCCTCCCATAAAAAAAGCAAAGAAAAAAAAAAAAACGGCATCGTGCCGAGGCCCCGCCCCCTCCCTGCAGCAGTCTGCAAAGGCGCCCCTGGCGCGTTGTAAGAAGGGGAAGTAATTCCCCTTGAATACTGGGGTCCCTGGGGCCCACTAGCCCACCAGGAACCTCCAGTATGCGCCAGGAGCTGCGTTGCAGAGAGGTGTTCAGAGGCCACCCCCTTTTACACCTCTCTGCAACGCAGCTCTGTGGCGCTTTTTGGAGGTACATGGTGGGCTAGTTGGACTCCAGGAACCCTCAGGATTCAAGGGGACTTAATCCCCCAACTTAAAACGCGCCACGGGGCGCGTTTGCACCGTGGTAAAGGGAGGGGGCGGGGCACGTTATAGTTAGAAATTAGCATTTAAAAAACCTTTGAAATTCACTTAAAAAACCATAGGTTTTAGGCACGTTATAGTTAGAAATTAGCATTTAAAAACCTTTGAAATTCACAGAAAAACCATAGGTTTCAGACACGTTATAGTTAGAAATTAGCATTTAAAAAACCTTTGAAATTCACTGAAAAAACCATAGGTTTTAGGGGCAGTTATAGTTAGTTGGACATTGCACTCGTACAAAACCCGTGAAATTCCCCCGTTATAGTTAGTTCAGCTAACTATAACTCGCGCCCCGCAATGCACTGCTGATGACGTCACATATTACATCACTCATGACATGGTCAGTGACATCACTGATGACATCACTGATGACATCTCAAATGACATCACTGATGAAATCACTGATGACATCATCCATGTGATAATTTCATGCATCTTCTCACACCCTAATATAACTTTTGATACACCCACTCTAAATTACAGACTGCCATTGTCAAAACCATAGACACTCCAACACCAATAACTACATACCCACTCACAGATTCTTAGGTCTACACACACATCCACTCACTCACCCGTAGCAGTCACTCATACTTACGGTCACTCTGTACAGGACTATCATATGCACTCATACACCTATATAGACACACACACCGCCACTCATCCATAGAGGTACTCACACACCTAGTCAGTCATGCAAATAATTAATCACACTGCCATTTACTCACCTATACAGTTATACACACACCAGCTCACTTACTCATACAAATACTAGCACATTCTTACGCTCTTATACAATCACTGATACAAGCACACACTCATCCACACAGCCACTCTCACAATCACACAGTCTCACTTATAGCCATTTAAATACTCCAACACACATATATACTGCCTTTCACATATGTAGTTACTCACACATGTACCACTGAGATATACATTCACTCACTAACACACCCATACACACACTCACCCACCCAAGCAGTCCATCACAGATGCACTCTTGAAATCATGCAGCCAGTGATTCACCCACTCACACATCTATGTACAGAGTCACACACACCCCACCCTAACAAACACTCAGGCACCCATACAGATACTTAGACAACCAATCAATAACCCATATAGACACTCATGTAGCTATTCGCAAATCCATGCTTCCACTTACACACCAACAGACAGACGGATACAGATATTCACACAGTTTTGTCACTTACCCATGCATTAAGTAAGATACGTTTAATCACTCAATTATAGACTCAGTCACGCACCTACTAAATCATCCATTCAGACACTTATACACCCACTCATTCTTTAATACGCCTTTCCCTATATATATTAAACATATTTAAACTTTACAGAAACACACAGTCACTGGATGATGTCATCAGTGATGTCATTTGAGATGTCATCAGTGATGTCATCAGTGATGTCACTGACCATGTCATGAGTGATGTAATATGTGACGTCATCAGCAGTGCATTGCGGGGGCGAGTTATAGTTAGCTGAACTAACTATAACGGGGGAATTTCACGGGTTTTGTACGAGTGCAATGTCCAACTAACTATAACTGTCCCTAAAACCTGTGGTTTTTTTCAGTGAATATATATATACAAATGCGAAATAGGAAGCAGAGAACTCTGGGCAGTTCCCAAATTTAGGTGGAGAGCAACTCCTATATAGAGCACCCTGCAACACCAGCGACACTCTGAATCTGCTCACCTCAAATGTCTGTTTTTCTACCAAACAGACATCTAAGCATAGGATTAGCACAGTGCCATCCACGCAGAGCTAGAAAGGGACAAAGCCTTTTGCCATTTATACGCATATATATATTGCTTAAAATGTGAGCACTGAGAGAGCACACAAATTAAGAATTAAAAGTGCCTAATGCCTGTACTTCCCCGCTGGTCTCTTCCCCCCCTATCAGCAGGTTTAAAAAAAGGAAAAAATAACCTGTGGAAGCATGCAGAGTCTTGCCTTCCCACCCCTAATCCCCAAAATGACTTGAACAATTTGCAAACTTAAACGCTAAGCTTGCAAAAAATTCAGATATATGGGCAATCTCTAAAAGGTTGTGTTATTTCTGAATTTGGCCAAGCTGATACACCCTGTACTAGTAGTTATTAAAAAAAAACAATGACATGTTTACGTTAAAGAATGTGTTACCTTGGATCAATACCTCAGGCATATTTGTTTTTAAATGTATGTGGTTTTCAGATACCACCGAAACATCAATTTCAAAGAGAAATCTATATTGTTTGTGACAGGTGTTTTGTTGGGTTAGAGAAGGAGTGTCTCTCTTAGGCCTAGATGTAACAGTAAGAACAAAACATGAGATAAGGTGGTCAGTGAGGTTGTTTAAGCATTGTGAAAAACACAAGACAGCATGGATCCCTATGTCCTCTTCATATTAAATTGGGAAGTAGTATAAATCAAAAGGTGTTAACTGGATTACGTGGGATCTATGATAGAGCAATGGTGAAAACCAGTCCATTGCTCTTCTGTATACCTCTATCCGATGGAGGTGTTAGGCAGAAAAAAACAATGTGCTATTAGTTACCCATGCCATCAGTGCCTGTGTGCTTTTTTCATGTCATACCAGATGATGATTAGGGCAGATTGCAAGCTTCTTCTTAGTACGGGGACTGCTCAGGTTTTGTGTACAAAATGTATGGTGCACATCATCAGCACTTTTATGCTCATATTGATTGCATACTTGAAATTAAAAAGCAAACATTTTACTGATTTAATTGGTGCTCTAATGGGTAAATTTCAGATTTTAGTACAGTGAGTTTTGGCGTTAAGTCATGCTTCCCTATTAGACAAAATAAATACTGATAGTTGTAAATTTGAGTTAGGTGCCTGTAACTTCACAGCTGGATGCACATCAACATGGCATACTATACACAACTGCAAAGTAGGTGAGTTCTATTGAGTCTGGAAGTGCCCAGAGATGAGTCCTTTGACCTAGAAATAATTAGCAATTAAGTTGTTAAGTAAAAAAGGTTGACTAAACTAAGGCTAATGCAAAGTTACTACTGGTTTGTTGATCCTTATGTGAATTGTCTTAGATGCACATTTGTTGGTCTGTTTTTCTTCTGCAACTGTAATGTTACTTGAAAACTGATAGGCAGAGTTAAAAAGCAGACATTGATATAAAATAGATACTTGTGCTCCATTATTTGAGAGTCCATTTTACCTGAATTGTCTGTGGACCCTGATAACGTGTTGTTTATACCATTGTTGTTGTTGTTGTTGTGCTCTGCCCGGGACCTTGTTGGGAGAAGGAGACCACACTCCCCAGCATTCCTAGGTCAGTGGGGAGGCCGCAACGCTGAATCCAGGTGCCGGCATGCCTTCAATCCACCGAACGCTTCCTGCAGTGTTGGACGCGCCCGGGCAAAGCTCGGGCCAAAGGTAGAGCACGTCCACATCCGATGGAGCCCCGAGGAGGCTGGGCTGGGCCACCCCCCTAACGGTGGCTATCTGAGGTACTGGAATTTGACTTTGCATTCGTGTTTGCCCATTTCAACAGAATTTAAGTTTTATTTGATGGACTAGGACATGGAGACCTGATCTGTGACAATATTGTATTGAGTTTTTCTTGATAATAAGCGGAGACTCTTTCTTGACGTGGTAGTGGGGCTATTAACCTTTGGCCCAATTGAGCTGCATATTTAATAATTGTTCTATTTGTGATATTGTTTTGATCATGGCCAAAAGGAAGGCAGTGAAGCAATCAAATGGTGCTGCAAAAACAAAAAATAAGAAAAAAACAAATCAAATCTGCGGGGGGAATGTGTGTGATCGATCAAATTGATAATCTTTTGGTTGAATGTGAAGATTTGTTAAACTCTGATTCCACACAGTCTCAGGATATGTCATATAATCTGGACCCCCCACTTTCAAACGCTACTACTTCACAGCAACCCAGAATACCGAGTACGTTTGGGAAATCTGGAAAACAGCCAGCCTCAGTATCTGTTACTGAAGCCCAAAGCGGGTCCCCTAACTCGGCTGTAACCATTGCACCTTGCTCGTCTTCCCCAGGGGACATTGTTCATAGTAGTAATAGGTTCTCTCCACTACAGGAACAGTCCAAAGAATCCCCAATTGCCTCTATTTTGAGCAAACCTGACCCTGATGTTATGCCAATGGTTCCTCCTACTCTTCCAAGTGTGGATTCTATCACTTTGATTACGGAGCTGAAGGCTGAGGTGGGGGAGCTAAAACTGGTCATCTGTAAATTAACTTCTACGATAAGCAAGACACTTGGAGATAGGCCTGAGACACTAATTTGCCTATCATCCAGACCACTTGGCAGTCGCTTACTGCTAAATCAGATGTATAGCAGCCAAAATCGTTACTTGATATTTCTTGTCTGCATGAGGTGGCTAGAGATGGTCATAGGTCCTTAAGACATGGGACCTATTCTCAGCATAATTTAGGCGATGTCTCACAGCCTAATTGGAGCAATTCTATGAATAACAATCGCCATGTAAAGCCGATGAATATTTCTGGGATTAATAGTGCCCCTTACAGTGGAACAAATAGGGGCTGGAGTCAAAGGCCTGTTGCATATCCCATTAGGGTGGATAATATGCTTAAAAATCAAGTTGCAATGGTAAAGGTCTCGAAGTTGCCTTCCCATGTATAATTTGAGTCTGAAGATTCGCTCATAAACAAAGTTATGCATTAAATCTTATACAGCAGGGGCTGCCGCTCGTTACTCCGAGAAGATATTTTCAGTGCCCGCAGGAGTTCCACCTCAAATGCAATGTATGATACAATTGAATTAACACTAAAAGACGCAAGTTTGGTGGATGATCTGGTGGCCCTTGATATTAGGACAAATCCACCAATTAACTCATGTATTCATTTTAAATATTGTAGATCACTGATGGCAGAGGTAGATTAAATTAGCAACCCCACCAAATTTTCCTCACCTATTTTAAGTTTAATATCTGAGGATTTTAATTGTGATTGTGTGTTATGGTTTGACAGTGTTCCTTCGATTCTGCCTTGCCACGGTATTGTCGGGGAAAAAATACAATATATTTTAATTTATATAGTACTATGGGTAAAGGCAGAACTAATCCTATTCTTCCATCAAAGTCTACCTCTTTCTGCAGTATCATTAATATGACCTTGGTAAATAATTCAAACTATGATGCACCTGTTCTTGAAAGGCAAACTACAACTAATGTTGAAATATCTCCAAATTATGGTTTTACTGTAACCAATGTTCCTCCTATTAGGATTAATCCGGACTTACCTGTCAGAATTTGTGATCTTAACACACTTACCACTTATAGTGTTGAAGCAATTGCCCCATGGAAATCAGGAAGAGCTAGCGGGGACCTGGTAATCTTTGTGAAGAATAGTGTTGCCTGTAAATATAAGCAGTTATTATTAAATTCTGCAGATATAATAGGGATCCAGTTCACCTTCCCTACAGGCTTAGGGCCAGATGTACAATCCACCAATTTGCGACTCGCAAATTGCATCGCATTTGCGACTCGCAAATTGGGATGTACAACAGTGTGTCAGACACTGTTTGCGATTCCTAATGGGGTCGCAAATTGCATGCCTCATTAATATTAATGAGGCAGGCGCAATTTGCGACCCCGTTAGGAATGGCTAGCACTCACAGGGATGGTGGCCGGCTGGGGTCAGCAGACCACCATGTCTGTGACTGCTTTCAGGGCTGGACTGGCTACCGGGCGTTTTGGCATGCTGCCGAGCTGGGGGCTGATGTCACTGCGGTGGGGGCTAATTTCGTTGATGGAGACCTGCGTGTGCTACGAAATAAACAAAGCAAAACGAATTTCGTTCAGCACACGCAGGTCCCCATCAACGAAATCAGCCCCCAGCTCGGCAGCATGCCAAAACACCCGGTAGCCAGTCCGGCCCTGACTGCTTTTAAATATAGCAGTTTTTTTTAAATGCAGCCCGTTTCCCTTAAAGAAAAACGGGATGCATTTAAAAAAAAGAAAAATGAAACTTTTCAGTTAAATATTTTAAGGGACCACTGCCTGCCCTTAAAAAATATTTTTTGACCCATTCACAAAGGGGAAGGAGCCGTTCCCGTTTGCGAATGGTTTACCACCTACTTTAAGTAGTTGGTAAATTGCGATTGTTGTGCGACCGCAATTGCGGTCGCAAAACATTCATACATACAAATGTGAGTCGCTATTAGGAAGGGACGCCCTTGGCACGCCCCTTCCTAATAGCGAGTCGCAAACCTCATTTTGCGAATCGGTAAAAGTTACTGATTCGCAAAATGAGGTTTGTACATGGCCATGCCCTAAATTGCGGTCACAAACGGGCCAATTGCTGATTGCCCGTTTGCGACCTCAATTTACAGTCGTACATCTGGTCCTTAATCCTGACTGTGTTTAATGTTTAAGCTAGGTCTGTACCCTCAGGTAGTGAGTCTCTGGTGCGGTCCCTGTTAGATGGCCTAATTGGTGTATACCAAACTTGTTCTAAGGTTTTGATGGCTGGGGATTTTAATGTTTCTTTTGAACCATCCCCTCTACTGAATACTTTATTTGAAGAGGAGGAAGAGATTTCGGGTATATCAACTTTAGCATTAGACACTGGTAAATATCGTCTCTCCGACTGCCAAGCATCCGCAGGGCCCGATAGCAGTGGGACCGCCACCGACGGGCTGACCGTGGCGGTCCCACCGCCATCGTAATGAGGCCCTATGTTCTTGAACATTTAGGTATTAAAAGAAAATACCAAAACCTTTGCTGCAGAAAAGAATTCAGGTAATTATGTCCTAACAGAGTATTTATAGAATAAAACTTAAAAAGAAATATGGCTTGAGGCGAAATGGTTCAGGCAGAGGAAAGGAAGATGTAAACATGACCTGCCTAAAACCAACACCCTTGGCCTCTGGCCATTGACACAGGTTCCTGGCAGAATGCCGGACACTGAATGCAATTCTAAAGTTCATGTACCTTTTATCATGAGCGAAAAACTTTAAAAGATGATGCAGTACAAGGAGGAGTTGTTCAGACTTACAAACAGAAATGTTTGTATGGAACACAGATAGTTGTAAAAAGTCGGCTATTGGACACATTTTGCACTTTTCATGTGTGCTGGAAGCACCATGTTGAATCCCAGATGCCAGCCTGAGTCTGACATCTTGGCCAGGGTGTGCTGGCCTCTGTACCAAATGGTTAGGGTCGCGCAGCGTCAGGACTTTGGCTTCATGTACCCAAATGCAAGCAATTATTTCATGAGTACCGAAAGTGTCAGTTTTGCTTTTCTGAAAATTTCCATTTTGATTTTTCTCTTTATTTAAAAAAAATATTTTACTTAAATCTCCAGAGCTTCAAGTACCCTCTTGAAACTCTCCCAAGACACAACTGCAATAGGGTGTCTGGGTTTAGGTGCATGAATGCTAGTTTTTTAGGAACTGTACAGTGTAGTTTTAGTATCTATGGAGAAAAGGCGCATGTGAATAGGCAAAGCAGTTGGCAGACACATTCTGCAAACTCCACTACTTCTGATTAGCTCTGCAGATATTTGTTTTGTCAGCCATAAAAAAAAGATATTTCCTTTGAAAAACAAAACTTTTTTAGAAAAGCCATGCAAAGTGTTGTGTGCCCAGATAATTGGCGTGTGCCCACATCTACATTAACAAGATTGATTACCAAACAGAACACCACATTACGCATTAGCTTCAAATAACATTTTTCTCGTAAATAATGCTTTATTAAATATTGCTCATCTCCAGAAACAAATCCGCAACCATATTATTAAATCAATGAGACAACAAATACCGGAGTGTTTGTGGTGGGAGGAAAGATTGTGTTTCTTTAATTGTTTTATATTATTCTTCTGCATGGCACCGACAATACAAACTCGGTTCATGTTATGTAGAACCATTTCATTTCCATAGTAAACACCACCCGAACAGCTTGAAGCAGAAACAAACCTCCCACTTACTAATACACCCCGACGGGATGAGCACACAAGACTGAATTTAAGAAGCCATGCAATGCTTTCACGCTTGAAATGGGAGCTTCAATCAGTGTAAAGCAAATGTAATTTCCGCTCTTAGGCAAAAGTACAGCGAGTTCATGTTCTTACAAAATCCAGGAGGGGCAACATATGGAGTATTATTCCTCTAGTTAGACTGTGGGGTAACGGGGGCGGTAGAATGCATGCAGGTTTCTCTCTGCGTTGAAGTTATGGCAATGTTTAGCACACGTTTTTCTCTGTAAAATGGCGGCAGTTTCTTTCATATTACAACAACTGAAAGCGATAGGGTTAGAAGACTAGTAATCATAACATTTTTCATTTCATCTCTGTTATTTAACTGTAAGCTTAGATTGGTGTCTCAGTGGCAGTTCCAATGATGCAATGTGTTGCTGCTGATTTCAGTTTCTTCATTGTTATTTTTGTGCTAAGCAGGACAATACGCTCATTAAAGAACATTTCAATCTTGTCAAAATTTTGCGTTTTTGTAAACAAATAACAAAATCAACATTTTGATAAAAAGCGGATTTTTCTTTTTTTAACCAAAGACTCTTAGAAGTAAAACCCATGTAAACCATCCAATTTTTAAAAATCTTATGATTTACTGGGCAAGGTACAGGCTCTGGAGTCAATAAAAGGAGGACAGCGCAAGCAGGCAGGATCGTTACCACTACCCATCATGTTCCTAACGACCCTCTCTGACAAAAGGGGCCCATGACCTACCAACAGACTCCATCTCACAGCATTCTGACCCAAACTAATATGTCAACATCCCAGGCTCCTTGCATGATTCAGCAAGGAGCCATATTAGTTTCTTACGCTAACCCTCCATTGGAGCGACTCTCTGGAGCCTTGTTCATCTCGCCCCTGACTTTGTCCTGCAATGCGCACCGGGCGCCCTCGCTGGGGTGGGAAGACATCCCTCAGCTATCCAGGCCATCACGTGGGTGCTGACCGTACGCCAGAGTGCCATAATATCATCGAAAGACACACAATTGATGGACGGAATGCAGAACAAATCAAAACATTCACCCCCAGTCAAGAGATCTGGGTTAAATCCATCATTCTTTTGCTCACCATGCCACCACAGTTTAGACCTGGCCATATGCAAATCAGTCTTGACCCTGTGCCTCATGGGAACAGTCCAGCCCGAACTGCTAAGCCAGGTCCTCCCTGGACCGGAAACAAGCATCCTAGGACCGGTTTCAAGGTTTTACCCCTCATCAGCCAGAATAGCTTGATTCCAGTGGCACAGTGAGCCCAGGACCCATGTCTGGGCAGACCTGGCGCACTTAGGGCGAGATAGCAAAAGACACACAATTGATGGACTGAATGCAGAACAAATCAAAACATTCACCCCCTGTCAAGAGATCTGGGTTAAATCCATCATTATTTTGCTCAGCATGCCACCCCAGTTTAGACCTGGCCATCTGCAAATCAGTCTTGACCCTGTACCTCATGGGAACAGTCCAGCCCGAACTACTAAGCCAGGTCCTCCCTGGACCGGAAACAAGCATCCAAGGACCGGTTTCAAGGTTTCACCCCTCATCAGCCAGAATAGCTTGATTCAAGTGGCACAGTGAGCCCAGGACCCACGTCTGGGCATAAGTGGCACACTTAGGGCTAGAGCGCCATAAAATCATCGGAGGCATCCCACAGCGCAGGAGCCTTGTTCATCTCGCCCTTTGTCCTGCAATGCGCACCATGCACCGGCTGTACTCACTGGGGTGGGACTACATCCCCCAGCTTTCCAGGCCATCACGTGGGAGCTGACAGGGTGCCGGAGCACTATAAAATCATTGGAGGCATCCTTCAGCACAGGACGCGCACGGGTCACGCCTGGACGTGTGCCCAAGCGAAGACCGGTCCAAAAGCGGGTCCGTCTGCGCCCGTCTGAGCCCGTCCGAGCCCGTCCGAGCCCGTCCATGGCCGAACTAGGCTAGGCTGGGCTGGGCCTACTCCCTTGACTCTGGCTCCGTTTCGGCTCTGCCTCCTATTGTTGTGGTTTGGCCTCCCACCATTTTATGACCTGCCTTGCTGCCTTGGACTTTCTACCCAGGAAGTAAGTGGGAATCGCATTTCTGTACTTTTGTAACGTAACACACAGACTTGTCTTTTTCCTTTGCTGCCCAACTGGGATATATTGCACGGGGGCCCAATACTTTTACAACCTACAACCTTTAACACCATGGGCAAGTGCAAGACTGGGAGTACAAAGCCAGTAGCAGGTATGAAACGCACTACTACTGGCGGAGTGCTGTCTATCCTTTGGTCTTGCAAGGCCAAGGGGGCTCGTGGAAACAACTGAGGGTCCTATAACCAGGACCAGATCAGATAGGGAGCAGGATCTGGTGGAGAGGCATAGTATTAGTGAGGCCCCTGAAGATCTCATTCACCAGCAGCCTCCTTCTGTGCCAGTGGCAGCCCCTCCCACTATGGCCTCTATTTCTTCAGTTCATTCACCAGCAGCCAAACATAAGAGGAAGAGCCAAAGGGCTGTAGCCGTTAGCCCTAGCCCCTTTGATTCCCCTGGCCTGGTCTGTCCTGTGGCGGATAACCACCTTGTTCCTCTGTATGAGACTCTTTGGGCGCCCATTTTGTGTAAATTGTCGGACATTATCAAACATTTATACTCACCACTCAGGGAGAAGCTAGACAGGATAGAAGGAAAAATTGAGAAAGTAACCTCTCTCTGCTAGAATATGGCAAACCTGAGCATGACTAATGTCTCTACAGTGGAGCCCCCCCATTTCGAACTTGGGGCCGAATAATTCCTCCTTAAATCTGGGCCATGCCCGACCTTCTGCCAGGGCTCCTACTGGGGCTTGCATAGTTCCGTGGCCAATTTCAGAGGGCTCTGTGGTAGGGTGTGACCATGGAGGTGATGTGGGGCTTCATATGCCACAGCATTTAACTATGCAGCAGCAGCAGTCAACAGCTACGGTTAATCCCCACCTGAATCAACTTCCACCCTCAGTTACCCAGCCACAGATTCCAGTAGTGCATCGTGCTGATTCTAATACCCGTCCAGCTTCTTGTGACCCAGTAGCAATCAATTCGCCACCAGCTCTATGTGGCTGTCTTGGTTAATATCCCCCCTTGAATCCTGGATCAAATGAAACCCCAGAGTCTTTGAAGAAATTGGCTTAATATGAACCATATATTTTCATCTGATAGAGCACATCAAATTCTGCTAACCAGGAGAGTGGGGTGGATTGGGCCTATGAGGAATGTTTCTAAGGGGGACTGTATTGTTATTAACTTCCAGCACCCAAGCTTTGCCGGTGAATCCCTGGCAAGGTCTGTGCCGTCCTCCCCATTTGTTAGGAACATGGCTCTTTTTCCACTGAGCTTCTTTTATCACCACCTACGTAGATTTGAACAAATGGATTATACCAGCCCTAACCTGCAGAGAGTGGCTAGACAAGACCCCCCCCTTTAATTCTCCTTTGGCAACGACCAATAGGTTCCAATATTGAGCTTACTACAAGACAACGATTGACAACCACAGCAAGTTTTGCCCTTTGATGCGTGAGGTTGACAACTCAGGAGGCAATATGATGGACTTTGTTGTAGATTTACCTAATCCCGTGGTAGTAGGTATTACTGGGTCAGAGAAAGGCCTAGTAAATGTTAACCATAGGCCCACTGGAAATAATTTTGAAGCTAATCCTAGCCCTAGTTGCTTAATTATTATTACAGGCGCTACTATCTTAAACCAATTTTTGTTGTGCAGAATATTTGAACTCACAAAGTTGCCATGAAGCTTTTGCTTGCACTAAATGATCACCTAGTGTGTTTTAATGTTGCCCTTTGTATCTTGAAAGCCATCAACTTGAGGAAAAGTGTTATGTACTAGATATCCTTTAGGTTAATGGAATACTCAAATGACTGTAAGGTAATGATGGTTTATTCATTATGTAGATTCGTTGGAATTGTTTTAATACTGTTTTCATCATATGTTTTTATGCACTTTTATGGCTGTTTTTAACTTGCAGAATAAAGGTTTTCGAACCAAACCGACTCTTGCAACATATCTACCTTGGCATATGACAGGCATGCTAAGGAAGCCGCTTCAGTGGAGGGAGAGTGGAGGTGGCTGAGTTGCTTACGCAGCATCTCCAGCAGTTTCCCTCAGACTGCCTCCATCAGAATTTATTCTTCATTGTGTCTTCCCAAGACCACATTTTCATGCTGAGAGGATGCTTCAGTGCAGTGGAAATATTTACTGAAGTCTGAGCAGTATTTTGCACCATTCCTGAATCGGAGCAGCTCTTTCAGCATATGTGCTGATGCCTGCAACAGATATCCTAATAAGGCAACTCTAAACTGTCTCAAGATATATGTTGCTGACTCAGAGGGACATTCCAAAGGAGGTGCTGCAGAAATCGTGCAGCAGCCTCTTAAGTCACTCCAAAAAAATGTGTGTGGTTTTAGGAATTGGATGGTAGGATAACCTGACATGGATCCGTCTTAAGGTGTTGGTAAGACCACCAGCTATGGGAATTTTAAGTTAGGTGAGGGGAGGCAGGGGAAATGTGCATGGGATTTCTTTTGGGCAGGGCATGGCCTGACAACCATGTATGAGACTGTGATTGGGCTTAAGAATGTGACAAAAAGGTGTGGGATTATTTGTGGGTAGTGGCAGGATAACAATGTGTGAGACTGTGCTTGGGTTGGGAGAGCAGCAAGTTATATAAGGCCCACATTCTTCTGAACACTTTCTGGCAGTGGGCCTTAACTTGCATACTGTAACTTTTTCCTTCGGAAGATGATACGGTTAACTCAAAATCTTTCATCTCCCTTTTTATGACGTGAGGGTAGCAAGGTAGCCAGGTATATTTTTGTGTTTGGCTGGAGCATGGTGATACAGTCAGATATGGGACTATGCTTGGGATGGAAAGGTGGCAAGAAAGCCACTTAAGCGGTTACATCTGTGATTTGGAGTGCTAAAAGACAACCACAGATGGTAGAAGGAGGCTGATAGCACAATGTGGTTTGGGGGCATATTTAAGATGGAATTGAAGCAGAAAATCTGTGACAGCAATACTTTAGGGTAGGAAGTGATATTGGAATCAGGCATTGAACTCTTTCCACATAGGGGTTTCAGGGCAATGAGGAATGAGGTTGTCATTGGTAGGGGGAGGGTGGAAGGACATGCACATGTGGGGGTGTTTGAGGGTGAAGGCCAGGCTAACATTTTGGCCATTTTATGGTGTGTGCATGCCACCTCAGAAAATGGGTAGGTGTTTATATTATTTTATTGACAGAGTTTTATATAGCACGAAAAAGACCATTTATGGTATCAGAGCCCTGTCCAATAGGAAAATAACAAAGAATTTGAAAATAGGAACACATTGGGGCATATTCTCAAGGAGCTATCACCGAGTTATCGGCACTTTATCGCAGCCAAAGTCGCGATAAATTTATCGCCCCATTCACAAGCTGGTGCTAACAGCCGATCCCACCAGTTTACTTGCGAAAGCATCCGCAAAAAACATCGCCAGAGATGACCCCGGCAACTATCGCTAATGAGATGCAGAGTAGGCGCTCCCGAGCGAAAATCCGCGACAACACCACACCTCAACATTCTCAACGACCAGCCACATCGGTGATAAGACCACAAAACAGGCGATAAGGCGCGTTAGCAGCAGGAAATTAACACCTGCTCTGACCTGGTGTAAAGTCGGACGACAACCTGCACCATCAAAGGGAGCCCAGCCCAGAGCCACACATGAAGAACAACAGATGCCATGGAGCCACCCACCATGCATCCCGGAGCCCCGAGAGGGCAACAACACCCACCTCCACCACCCCCAGGACCGCCACCCCCCCAGACTCCCCCCGCACCCCCCCCTCCCCGGACCACCACAGAGGCAGCGCAGACAAAGACAGCGGACCTTCAGGAAATGCACCAGCCTCACAGACCTAACACCAGACAATGTCAATGCCCACTACAGGCTCAAAAGGACAACCATCCTCCGCATCCTGAACATCATTGCCCACAGGCTGATGGTACCAACACAGCTGACAACCAACATCCCTCCGCAGACAAAGCTGCTGGCTGTGCTGCACCTGTTGGCCTCTGGTACCTCCCAACCAACAACCGCCAGAGTCGGAGGAGTCTCACAGCCAGCCCCATCCAGGTTCCTCACACCTGTCCTGGATGCCACCATCAGCTAGGTACCCCAGTACCTATACGTCCCCCACAATGCGCAGGAACAGCTGGAGACCAAGCAAGGACTATATGCCATAGCTGGATTCCCGCATGTGTTGGGGCAATCGACTGCACACATGTCCTACTTGTGCCCCCTGCCGACACTGCACACAATTACCGCAACAGAAAGCACACGCATTCCATCAACGTGCAGCCAATAGTGGACCACAGGGGACCCTACACCAATGTCGTAGCCAACTACCCAGGCAGTGTGCATGATCCCTTCATCTTCCGACAGTCCAACATCAACCAGCGCTTCCATGATGGCACCTATGGGAATGCACTGCTCGTTGGCAAGTACCAAATGAACACCCCACACACCTCAACTCCACAATCATGCAACTCACAAATCTGGCACTGCACACGTCAGAAAATCACATACAACATGCCAAACAACATGCCCACCCACCAGACACGACAGCACAACTCACTGTGGCAACCTTGGTTAGCCATGTACTTGAGCCATCAACGGCATGGCACCTCAGCCACACAATAGCGGTATGTGGGGAGAGGTGGTAAGCAGGCATGTGCGAAGGAGGCAAGTGACCCATGAATGAGAATTTACACAATGCCAAGTGTAGTGGAGATGTGCTGGACAGACTGCAGTATGCAGACCACAGACATATCCATCTCTACATGCACTGCTGGTGTTTGGAGTGTAGTGGACAGTGGACGCAACCATGTCACCCCAGCCAGTGGGGAAGATCGTGGAAATGTAGCTTGTGACGTCCCCCCTGTAAGCGTGTGCGGAGTGGGCTGGCCCGGCGTACGCCAGGCCAGCGTAGGGGTGTGAATAAAAAGCACGTAGCTCTGGGCGTGGTTCTCCTCCGGAATGCCCAACGTGTCTGCCAGGGCGGCGCCTCCCACCCCGCCACGAGGCCGACGCTGTTGCCGTGAGCGGTGTGGCCTGTGATCCTGTGCGCCTGCTGCACCCCGGGCCGCTGGTCCCTGAACCCGTCATGCCCGCCCCTGCGCAGCCAGGCCTCACTGCTCACCTGCCGACACCGGCGTGTGTCAAAGAGGGCCCACCACGTGCCAGCGCAAGCTCCAAGCCCGAAGCCCGCGACCTTGGCAGCCTCCTCACACCATCATGGCCTCCGCAACACAGGCCCGCTTTACTCCTTTCTCGTTGACGTACTCCACCGCTGCCTCCGGCCTACACTATGGTCAAGTTGGTCACACATGTGGAACTGAGTCTTGATTTCTGCATGGCGGAGTTCATATCATTGTACGGAAGGAAATGAGTAAGAGGAAGATGCGGTTCAGTCCGGAGGAGAAAAGGATCATGTTTACGGAGGTGATCGAACACTGCCGACAACTGCTCTGGTGTCACTAACTCTGTGCATCGCGGGCCAACGACATGTGGCCGTGGGCCCCTGCTGACCGCTGCCTCAGGCCTACACTGTGGTCAGGTAGGTCACACATTTGGAACTGAGTCTTGATTACACAATGGCCGAGTACACATATCAATGCAGAGTTTAAATCACTACACTCCCTTAGATGTGGTGACACAAAGTATGTCCATGGCATCCCAACCATAAGTGTCTGTGGGCCCTTGATGACTACGCCTTCGGCCTACACTGTGGTCGAGTAGGTCACACATTGGGAATTCAGTCATGATTCATTTATGGCAGACTTGCTATCATTGTACTGGCCTCATCGCAGACTGCATCCCCATTCAGCTCCGGTGCCACTAAATCTGTTCCCCGACATCCACGGAAACTTTCTGGTTGAACTTTGGTGGCGACTGAGTCTATGGACTGGGGGTTGTCTTCATAATCATGTCGGTGATACTGACTTTGTGGCAAAAACGAGGCTGTAGCATTCCAAACCTCCATTTGCCGCTTCCAGCTGGCTTCTGCCCTCTGCATCATGCCCTGGAGGACACCTTCCACTGTCCCCCGCAAACCTCTGCTACATTCACCTTCGACATCGACGTGGCCCTATCTCACTGCACCGCAAGTCACCATCCCGTGGCGGTGTGCCTGTGCCGGCCGCAGTGCATCCGGGGCCACTAACTCTGTGCAGCTCAAGTCATGGCCCATGTCTGATAGCATATTGGATGGCCTCTGGGTCGATGGACTGGGGGTCATCAATGCCATGTGTCTGTGGCCTTGCGCTGTCCGCTGCCTCCGGCCTCAACTGCGGTCCACCTGGGCTCACACATCAAATCGAGTCCTGACCTGCCCGGACGTCGCATCACCACAGGATGCACACGCCACCACCGCCAGGACCAACTCCAAACAACAGGTGCCAGAGTCGGAAGTGTCTTACTGCCAGACGCTCACACCTGGCGTGGGTGCCATCATCAGCTTGATACCCTGCTCAGCTCTTCAGGTGCCACTAACACAGTGCACCACAAATCAGGGACCATTCTGCTTGCATGTTGGGTGAACACTGTACTTTCTCCGGCTACCACCATGATGCTTCACAGTTGTTTCTGTTATGCTGGTGTTTTCTGTTTCCGCTTTAATTGTGATCACTGTTCGAGTTGTTGCCAGCACCAACGACTCCATGAGGGCTGGCTTACACTCACCCCACACACATCCAGCACATGCGTCACTGTACATGTGACCATGCCAATAAAGGTGTCGAGCGCACGTGCCAGTTCAATGAACTATCCGTGTCCGTGTGCTCATGATGTATGCATTAGGGCCCCGGGCCCTACAACATTACATTGTGCCGTGTACAGAGGACGCAGCCATGTCACCGCAGGCAGCGGGTGAGACATTGCATATGTAGCTTTGTCGTCCCCCATTCAATACGTAAGATGAGTGAACTGGGCCGGCGTATGCCAGTCCAGCGTGGGGGTGTGGATGATTATCCCGTGGCTCTGGGTGTGGTTCAGTACTGGAAATTTGCAAAGGCATGTGTCTCTGTCGCAGTGTGGGTCTCCGTTGGGGAGTGTAGGTGGTCCCTGATGGGACTTAGATACCCACGTATGTGATCTAGTTCGGCTTCCATGAGGTAGTACCCCACCCGCACATGTTCGGCCACCCCCTTCTGGCAGTCTGACACCTGGCCTTGGAATGTGATATGTGCTTGGGTGGGCTGCTGGGAGCCAGCTGGGGTAGTGGGTGCGTCCAGCTGTGTTGTCTGTGCAGGGGGTGGGGTATCCTCGATGCAGCAGTGCTGCCCTGCTCCTGGAGGTCGATTGCCTAAGATGTCCATGAACTTTTGTAGGGCGTCAGTGTCGGAAGTGTGGAGGTCCTCTTCAGCATCACTGTAGAGTTGTCTGGTCTGCTCTGCTGGAGGTGTTGTTTGTCCCTCTGCAATGTGAGGGGGAGATGCTTGTTGACATTGTGTTGGCATGTATGTTGACGCATTGTTCAAGTTTACATACAGACTGCATGACAATGTACATTGTGAATGTGTTTGAGGGGCAGACTATTTGATGCGGGACAGTGGACATTTGGACTACATGACGTTGGTGAGGTTGTACACGTTCATTTGCATCTCACAGTTTCCTGCTATGTCAGATGTGATTGGCCATTTTCTACGCACAGGCGGACCCAGTTGTGTCCTCTGTTCTGCAGTGTAAGTGTTGCACTGTGTACCACATTGTTGTCCATGTGGATGTGCTGTCATTGCTATGTGTGTGTGCTGCATTGTGTGCGAGTCGCACCTGCATCTGTGATTTTGCTGCCCCTTATCCCTTGGAGGCGGTGTGCCTTTGGCTTTTGTGCTTTTAGGGTGCTGTGATGTTGGTGACTTGGGTCATTTGTGCTCTTGGTCGGTTTTTGTACTCTTGTGCATTGTTTGTCTGCAGATGTATTGTTGACGTCAGTGGTTGTTTGTGCACGTGGATGTGTCAGAATGTGACCTGCTCCTTTCCGGATGTGGTCTACACTCAGCCACCTCAGTCTAGTGGGGTGCACAATGTCATGGTGATTGTTCTCCAGCCATGCTGCTCGTCATGTGGTGTCACTTGCATTGTCAGTGTGGCTCTCACATACGCATCTTTGCTGTGTTTAGCACGGGTGCATGTGTGTGTTGTGGAATTGGTGATGTGTGGGGTGGGACCCTTTTGGGCACATGGTGGACGGGGGCCTACTTGATGTTTGTATGTGTGCTGCTGTGTGCCACGGGGATCAGGGAACACAGGGTTACATTGACATATAGCGACACACATGACAGACAACATCACATTTTTCTGTTTTTGAATCAAGAAAGTCTGTTCTAAAACTGGCATCTGAACTTAGAGATAAAGACAAAAAAATACTTATTTTTCCATACTGGCGTTCCAAGCCCAACTTCTCTCACACTCTGCTCTCCAAGATCATTACTTTGCTTCACTTTCCACAGTACATAATCATGTGCTGCTAAGCACTTTTGGTGTTGCTGTGTACCTGGAGCACTTGAGGTGGTACAGTGTCCCCAGGTGTGATGCAGGGTACTGAGGTGGATGCAAACTCCTCCTCTGCATCATGTTTCTGCTCTGCTCTGGCAAGGCATTTGGAGTGGCATGCTCTTATGTGCTTCCACATCCCCAATGATGTGGGGTAGTACTTTTTAAAAGTACTCCCTGAGAAGGTCTTCGTACATATTTGGTACTTGACAATTTTAGCTGACACCCCCTGCTTTCATAGAGGGATTGTGAAGAATTGCTGCATAAGCACATCTTTGTTGGTTGGTGGAGTTTCCCCCTGATATTCTTCTATGTCTTCTCTCTCCTCTCCAGATGCCATTCTAAAAGTAAAATCCCTTAACAATTTGTAAAAATGCAAAGAATACCGGGAAGGACCAACACAATAAGTGATCACACCTATGTGCCACTCCTAATTGAGGTTGAAAGGGTACAAATGTCCTGTAATTGAGCAAGACAATGATTTCAACCAATCAGACGCCTTTTATGTGTGTGTCAAAGGTCCCACTGTGCAGGTTTCACGTATCGCGGTACTGTAACCCCCAAAAACGAGGCAATTTCACAAAAAGACTCAAGAGATCCTCATGAAATATCCCAAAAAGAAGCGCTCTAGTCACAAACTTAAATGAAAATTACTGTTTTATATTAAACATAATTTAAAAAACTTTTGTTGATCATGTGGCTCTCCAGTGGAACCTGGATTAGGAAGTAAAACCCACACAGAACTTCCACAGAGCCCTTCCATTCGTTGTATGAGTCCTGTGGGAGCACAGCAGGATCATGAAATGTGAAAAATAATTAAATTAATAATAGACGTTAAGTTGTAACATTAAAACATACTACCAAAAATTCACTACAAAATCTAGAGGCAAAATAGACATTGTTCTTTAACTTGTTCATTAGATTTTACTTTATATAAAAAACCTATAGTAATTCAATGAACTAACTAAAGGGTAAAACAGTGGTTCCCAAACTTTTTCAACCTGCGGCTCCCTTGACCTATTGGCCTAAGGCGTGGCTCCCCATTATATTACTTTTTTTGGGCGGGTGGGGGAGATGTAAGCCCGGCCTCAGGAGTACTTTAGTTTTTCTTCCTTTAAAATAATTGGGATGAAGCTGATGAAAGTGTTATAATTATAGGTGTAATTATATCCTATCCACTGCAGAGTAGGCCTTTGTGGAGTTCTTGGAGTTTCTGCTATGCTCTGCAACGTGCCGAAAAAACTCCCACGCTCCGTGGAGTTCTGCAAGTGGCGTAGTGTTGTAAGTCGCGCTGCTTGCACTGATTTTTAGCACCAGGAGTTTGTCTGCACCATGCGCAGTGCAAGAGGGCACTGCTTCTTTCTGTCACTCGAGTAAATGTTCTACTCGAGTGGCAGCTTCCTCAACACGAGCAGCAGGTTTCTCAATACGAGCAGTAGCGACATGCCGCGACCGCCCACATTGAGAAATCTCAACAGGAGATGGTCTAGCATGTGATTTTCCTCACTCTTGCTCACCAACTTAATGTTGATAAGCCGTGCAAGAGGAAAAACTCGACTCCACACTGCTTTTCAGAGTTTTTCGGAACTCTGCGCTCTACGTGGAGCGCGTAGTGGCCAAAATTCTGCAAACTACGCTGGTGGAGCAGAGTTTACTGCCCACCCCTACTGCAGAGCCCCATGTAGTGTCAACAACTGATTAGATTGACATGGGGTGCTAGGAAATGTGAACTGTTACTGCACTGTGATGTGGTGCTCTTAAAAGAGGCGTGTCTATAGCTTGTTTCTGAGCAGGGTTTATAAGGCCCTGATAGATACAGGAATGTTGTTTCAGATTCTGGGTGCATTGATAGGGAAGGTCTGTGTCTGCCGTCTAGTTTTTCTTTGTTGTACATTATTGCCTCCAGTTTAATGATAGCAAGCTGTCCTTGTTACCTTGGCAGTGTGGCCCTTCAGACTGAGGTTGGTGTCCAGGGTGAATCCAAGTAACTTGGTGTTGTATGAAAGTTGGGGTCTGAATTGGGCTCGGTTCACACTGCTGACTCAGGTTTGGACTATTTATTGCTTGTTTTTCTTGGCAAATAACAGCTCCTTGTGGGGCTGAGCTTCAGATCAGTGCTGAACATCCAGTTCTGAATGAGGGGCAGACACTGCTTGTGATGTAGAATGCCTGGGGCAGAGGACACTTTCAAGTAATATGATCTTTTCCCAGCAGTGCCCTGTGAGTGCTAAGACTGTAGCAGTGACCTCTACCTTCAGTGTACCCCATAGGACCCCAGAAATGTTAGCTTCCTCTAGCAGCTTGTCTTTGATATAAGACTCAGCAGTGTGAGCTTTCTACCATCAGTGCTCTCTCAGTACTCTCACTATAGCACTGTGAGTCCCCTTTACTGCCCCCAGTGCTGTATGACCCCCAGCAGCATTATCTTCCTTCCATTAGTGACCCGATGGTGCTGTGCGAAACCAGCAGTGTGACCTTCCTCCCAACTAGAGATGGGCAAGCCAGACAAGACTGGAAGCTGGCTCCAGTTGAATATCTACCCTGGCCCTGCCATTGCCCATGGAACTAGTGACCCTCAAAGGAGCTGGACCCAGCATCCCAGACAGTGTCTCTTTTGCTCCCTAATTTAGTTCATAAAATGCAAAAAACACTGAAAACAGGACAACTGAGTGGAAACTGGGATTCGAACAAAGAACATGAATTGAACACTCAATTTGTCCAGTTGAAGAGTAGTAATCTGTGCACCGCCTCCCTGGGATCTCCTGCACCTGCTATTAACAGGACAGAGAAATGTCAGGCAAATCCCTTTACTTCACACTCTCATTTTCCTCGGCCAACTAATATGAAAGCGCCATGAAGTAAATTTGTTCAGGGTGCACACTATACAAAAAAAAAACTCTTATTTGATTTAGCTGAAATACGCTTCACATACATTTGTAGAGCTGTCCATATATACAGTGGTCATGACAAACTGACATTTCATGCTCACAGATGGCAACGTCATCAGGGTACCAGAGAACTGGAGCAAATCACCTTGATGATGGTAGGCACAACCAAATGTTTGGCTGTATCTCACTCTCCTTTATGTCACTATAATCACAACCACAGGCACATGTTGGCACGGACACCATCTGCATAGCATGCTATGCACACATGACACCAAAAGACTTCCTACACAGGCCAAACTCCATTGATCCATTACTATCCATCCATACACTATATTTATCATAGTAAGCATCCTATCTTTCACCCCTTTCACAATGCTACATGACTCGGCATAGCAACAAAACATTATGAGAGCATGTTAAGCATCTGATCTTCAAGCACGACATGAAAACACCAGTGATATAGGTCATATTAAAGACACCCACTCTCCCACCCAAGCAGTTCCAAGGAGCAGCATACTACCCACCAATAACTGGGCTTCAGCACCTATGGGGGTATGAATTGCCATACATATACAACTACAATACAATGCTGTAGAACAACCTCTTGCAAAGAGGTAGTCTGGACACAGCCCAAAGAAGAAGGAAGCCCCTGAATGACCGCCATATTTTTCATCGCTAATCCTCCACTAAAGATCCTTTGTGTCAGACCTCTTGTATTACTTGGATATTGCTTTATCACCACCACCATGGCTGCCCATTGCATCTGCATTCTTGAACACGTGCTCCTGTTCTTTACGCAGTCTATTTTCTCCTCAGGTTCCATGGCCACTACCTTGCACAACCTGCTTCCAGTGACCCTTAGGACACCTGCTGATTCATCCCACATCTTCCAGCAGTCCTGGGCTAGATGTGGAGGGAATGATCTGTCAGCTTGCCACAGACACCTACAGAAGCAGTGAAGAGTGACTGCTTACACATGAAACTGAGGCATTCTGCTGCCTCCCTGTCACTGCTCGTTCTTGCAAACAGGAGTGGCTCCGATCCTAATGTGGCACTCAGTATGGCGAAAGGAGACCCTTGCTTTAACAAGAGACATTATATAGGATGTTCTGAAATTAGATGGGGTGGGTAACATTACTTGGTTAACTTATGTTGAAACCACATTGAAAGCAGTTGGGCTACATCGTCTTTTTTGGATCCAAGTACCTGTTGTTCTATCTCTAAGGATGATTTAAAAGCGCAATTGCTTTCTAATAGACACATAAGAAGGAGACTAAAAATATTAATCTGTCGACAGTAAAAACATACTTGGCTTCCCTAGTATAGTACAAATGGACATAAATACAATATATCTATCCTTCGCTACTAATTTACAGCACAGGTACATCTTGGTGAGATTTTGTTTAAATTATATTCCCCTTATGTTGGGTTCTCCCCTTAACGTTTATGTTGCTTCTGATCTCCCATTTTGTTCCTGTGATCAGCGATCTGTACAGAATGATCTACATTTTTGTTCTTCTGTAAATTTTATTGTGATGAAAGGAAACAATTTATTATCCCCATTTTACGTAAAATGAACTTCAAACAGTGTCGTGTAGCCCTTTATTACCTGCAATTATTACCTGACCCCTTTATCTGTTTTTCTTTGGCGTCCTTTTTGTTATCTGCTTTAAAAAAGAGGCGTACAATCTGCTAAAATTATATCCCGAACAATGATCGATTTTACTGTATTGTGTAAATAATTATGAACTTGTATTTTAATGCAATAATTTTTATACTTTTTATACATTTTAACCTTACTGTAATGCTGTGAAATGTTGTGAAACGTTTTTTTTTTTTAACTGTAGTATACTTTTTATGCCTACATTGTGTTGGCGAAATAAAGTTATTCTGACTGACTGGCAAACAGGAGCCAGAAATCAATGAATGAGCAGAAGCACATAGACACTGTGGGATATATTATCAAGAAAAGGCGTTAAAATTATCGCTGCTTTAGCGGCAGAAAACTGCCGCTAAAGCGGCGATAATGGGCTTGATAGTATGCCCTTGAGAATTCCAATAGAAGCCCATGTTCTGGTGTCAACATGGGCTTCTATTGAATTCTCAAGGGCATATTATCAAGCCCATTATCGCCGCTTTAGCTGCAGTTTTCTGCCGCCAAAGCGGCGATAATTTTAACGCCGTTCTTGATAATATGCCCCTGTATCTGTAGAGATGCCAAGTGACCCCATGTGACAAGCGCCACTTTCACAAATCCTGGCTTCAGTGCCAGCAGCCCTCTGCACTGGGGCATGTGTGATTGTTGGACTTTCATTGATATTTCATTTTAAGTGAAAGTAGCCTTTCCTGATTTAATGCTGTTTTGGGATCCATGCATACATTGCGACCTGTGTAATTTCCTGCAAAAAAGGACTGCACAACCATAGCAAAATGAAATGATTGAATGTAATGTGATATAAGAACTCTGTGGCACAGCACTCTGTTAGAGGAAGCTTCCTGCAAGTTAAACACTGTGATTTGAAAGGCCGTGGACAAAACTGCGCTGATGATTACAGCCTGGTAAATGTTGAAATTTCAGCAACAGCCAAGGAGACAGATATTACAGGGGGTTACTGATGCCAGCTGTTATCTTGTCAAATCTTTCATTTGCCAAAGCAAAAGGGCGTGGTATTGCTAAAATATTAGAACATGCTGGAAAGCTTGAACATTGAGTAGACTTTTTCAAAATTGGTCAGCATAAAAGCATCAAATTGTTCAGTTCTGCTTGTTGGAGGAGCCCTTGCTGTGCCTCTCATCAAATGTATTTGAATTGAACCATGGAAGCGGAGATGCTCGTTGTAGACCCTGCAAGGTAAGCAGAGAGTTATTGTGCACCTTGAGAAAGATAATTAAGAGTGCATCAGGTTTGCAGCAGACAAGCCAGATACCCGTGAGTTTACTGCAATGAGTCAGTGTCCGGTGAAAGAGCAGCAACCGGGTGCACCGCAAGACTCCTTACTCTCCGATTACTGCAGTAATACAAGAAACTTGCTGGCCAAAACACTTCCACTTACCCGCCCTCTGGTTTATAACGCCTCTGTGTGTGTCTTGGCCACAAGACACATAAGAGGAAGTGCACCAACTTATCTGCCACTCAGGGCTCACAAGACCTGCAGAAACAAAACAGAAGGTAGACGTGAGAAGGGGAGCACACTGGGTGGAGAGGTGTGGTGCAGCGGCCAGGGCAGCTGACTTCAGAGCACAGGGCTCACGGTTCAATCCCCGGCTCCAGCGGCAGCTCAGCTCAGCACCATGTGACTCTGGGCAATAGCTCACTTAATTTCCACGACGGCCCCCAGCGCCTTGAGACCCGTAAGGGTGAGTAGCTTGCGCTTTACAAATACAGATTTTTTTTTTATTTACCAGGCTTTTCACTTCTGGAGGAGCCCGGGGTGAGGTCTGCTGCAGCCAGTCTCCGAGAGCAAACACAAGAGTGTGTCATGAACCTGCAAGATCCCTGAACACAAGCACAAAGGAATCCCCGCCCATATAATGACAACATAGGAATGTATTTTTTTCAGTTTCGTTAACATATTTACATTGATTACAGTCATTACACAATTTCACTACATCAGTGGTTCCCAAACTGTGGAAATTTGTTGAACATGGTCCCTCACTGTCTAACATAAAATGAATCATCAATGATCACTCACAATCACTCATTAATATATCATTCATTGGTGCAATAATTCACTGTTCCAAATCCAAGCACAGTGGTATTCAATTGCCGTATTGTATCTTCTCTTTTCCAATGGTAGCAACACATTGGCAGTCTTCAAATTAGCAATGCTAGGGTATGAAAAAATTGATAGGCATGGAATGGAGGCAGGCATTGTCTCCAATGTCTTGGAAGGGAATGGGGAAGCTTCTTCACTGCACACTGGTCCAACTCCAAACCGGCCATACATGTGCCTAAATGGTGGGGCTGCATAAGTCAGAAACAAACAAAGTATATAATGTTCCTCTAGCTGTATCCATTTTTTTACAAAGCAGTTTTAAGATAATCAAAAATTCCGATGGTGGCCTACTCAGTAGAGCATATTGCAATGTAATCCTTCTGATTGCTAATCATGAAGAAGTCCCAAACTGGGGAGGAGAACATTTTTAGTGGGCCACTGGTGCCACTGCCAATGTCTGAAGAACTGGAGGTATGTGGGTGTGTCGATGACTGCCTCTGTGCAGTGGGTACTTCCACTGAGGTAGTGGTGGATGCAGATCTCAGCGGGGGCCTTACAAATATGGAAGCTGGCCGTGGTGGTGGTACCAGTGCCACATCCGTCGAAGCAGGCTGAATAGGAGGGGTAATGTCGGTGACAGTGACTGCCTCGTCCTCCACATCCCCTTTCATAAATGTAAGGTTTTCAGGAACTTTCCTTTCCCTTGTTTCTCGTGGCGGGTCTAGGACTCAGCTGGTGGCCAATCAATGTCCAGATGCCCAGAAGGTGGGCTTGAAGAAGATGGTGGAGTACCCTTTCTTTTTCTTTCTGGAGTTCGGGAAACCAATGGTCCAAGAACAGGTACATATTGCTCAGCAAGAAGCTCAAACTACTGTTCTTCTCCTACTTTAGAATGATCAACTATTGCTGGCATGGCTACTATTATCAACTTTTCTCAGTTTCCTGCAACAATTGGGTGCTAGTTTGTGTCTGAGGCAAACCCAATTCAGGCTCACTGCTTGCTGTCATGTTTGTAGTGGCTGCCTCGCTGAGAGACAAGGGCTTGGGTTTAGGTTGGAGTGGCACTGTCATTGATGCAGAAGTGCTGCTCACAGGTTGCTGCCCTGAGGACGGAGCAGCAGGCACACTAAGCTTCCTGAAAAAGGAGGAGGGTGGAAAGCCAGTAGTGGCAATCTTCTTCTTCTCCTCCTCACTGGCCATTTTCTTGGCAGCACCTTTCTTTGGGGCCATCTTCAGGCTCTGTCAGTTGGCAGTTACCTGCACAAGTGGAAAAGAGGAGGACTCACGTGTTGTGGTCTCGTCACTTTGGGCCGGCGTCTGGCAGTACTGCGGGTGATGTCTCTTGTGCACCTGAAAGCAAACAAATAGGAAAAACATTTAGTGAAATGTGGCGTTTTGGCAGTTTGTCTTATTCATTGTACAGACAATATAATTTAGTGTGGTTAATTTTCCTCAATTATTAACAACAATAGTGTATCTATCTGAAAGACAAACCACACCTCCATAGCATAATATTTCAATCAGGATAACAACATATAGATGTAACTGTTTGCTTTATGTGAGTCTAAGGGGAGATACCTGTGGCAGGCAGGGAGGTGCAGGGAAAATTGGAATAATCCTTAAAACATGAATGCTGGTGTGCTCCTATTGCATGCGGGGGGGGGTCAGGGGAAAATTGATTAATCCTTAACAAATAAATGCTGGTCTGCTCCTATGGAAGGCAGGGAGTCCAGGGGAAAATGGAATAATCCTTAAAAAAAATGCTGGTTAGTGCCTATGGCAGGCAGGTGGTCCAGGAGAAAATGAAATAACCCTTAAAAGATGAATCGTGGTTCATTTATATTATGGCCTCATCTGCTTCTGAAAAAGGCTCAGTTGAAATGTAATTTTCATGTAATCCAGGAGAGGGGTGATATGTTGTTCTTGGTTTTTCAATTGGGTATGGGTGTATGTAATTGGCAATCCTGTCATTTTAAGTGAAACTTTCTCTTCATCAGGAAATTGTATGATGTGTCATGTTTATTTGTTTCTTTGAAACCACAAAATAAAATTGTTAAAATACTAATTTTGGTATGCGTCTATTACAGGCAGGGGGGTCCAGGGCAAAATGAGTAATGACAATCTTTAAAATATTAATGCCGGTGTTAAGCAGGCACCTATGACAGGACGGGGAGGAGGGAAAATGCAAAAAAGAAATTACAAAAAAGTAAAAATAAATAAATACAAATATAAAATAAATAAACAAAAAATGAATTTCTGATTTACTAAGGTTCCATGAGAAACCCAGTGCGAGGCAAGGAGGTGCAGGGAAAAATGGAAAAAATGCATTTAGTATTAAACATTGTTCATATATACATATACTACAATGATCCTCAAGAATATTAAACTAATACCAGGGAAAAGTAAAAAAATTAACAAATGCAAGAAGGCATAGCCCTCTCCTATCAATCTCCCTGGAAAATGGCTTTGAAAACTGGAAAAAAAGGATTTACACACCGGCTGTCTGCACAAAATGACTGCCGAGCACAGGGTCAAACAACAACAACAACAAGCAAGGAGGCATGGACACAACAAAGAACAATTGCAGGCCTATGGCAAAAGCAAATTGGCTGGCTACACAAAATGGCCACTAGCCACATGATCAAACAACAAGAAAGGAGGCATGGACAACAAAGAACACATGCAGGCATGTGGCAAAAGCACATTGGCAGGCTGTCCAAAATGGCCGCCAGCCACATTGTCAATCAACAACAGCAAGCAAGGAGGCATTGACACAAAAAGAACACATGCAGGCCTATTGGAGAAGCACACTGGCTGGCTAGGCTGCCAAAATGGCCACTGGCCAGATGGTCAAACAACAACAGTAAGCATAGAGGCATGGACACTAAAGAACACATGCAGGCCTATGACAAAAGCACACTGGCTGGCTACACAAAACTGCCACCGGCCACATGGTCAAACAACAATAACAAACAAGGGGGCATGGACAACAAAGAATACATACAGGCCTAAGGCAAAAGCACACTGGCTGGCTACACAAAATGGCCACCGCCCACATGCTCAAACAACAACAACAAATGTTAATATTGAAAAAGTCAATGTCAATATGAAGAACGATACATTTATGTATAAAAAGGAGATTGCATCTTTATTAACAAATTTGCCAGTTGTGAACTCCATGTCAACCCAGACTCAGAAATACGTAGTCAGGCAGGCTCTGAGATCTAAGCCTGAGGTCACTGATTGACATGTCACAGGTGGGGCAACACGTAGCCGGCAGACATATGCACAAACAGGAAATCCAAAATCAACCCCACACAGAGGTGCAGTGACACTACAATGGTCCAGGCAGATTGGCCCTAATAAAGCACACATAAAAGCGCTTTTGTCCTGTAAGTTTTATGCAAGAACTCCCTCCTCCTGCCAAGGTTTTCGCGGAGGTTGAGTCCGCCCTGGTAGCACCATCTTACCAGGGTGGGGAGATGATGCCTATAATGAAGCATGACACAATATTGTGTGTGAGGCATCCTGTTCCACTAAGGATGGCCTCCTAGACCTACTTAGACTACACATGACTTACAGCAATTAGACCTCCACATTCAACCACGGTTTCCTTGCTTATTACATTGATATTGGCAACCCACTTCTTTTGTGTTTATTGTTTCCTGCATGGGGACAGTAGTGTTGCCTCATTTTCCCCTAACTCTCTCTTTAGTGGTTCACACCCTAAATTAATACCTGCATTGCATGGACCGCTGGAGACCGCTGTGGGCCTTCAGCCTCTCCTTAACGCCTTTATGGATTTTATGTATTCTTTGGACTTGTCAACTAACTACACCAAATCACATGCTATGACGATTGGCTGTCAGAAGGCCGCTAGGTCAAAGTTCTTCAATAAAGGGGCTGTACTCACTAACGTTTCAAACTTTCCTTATCTCGGGGTACTCTTCGATGATAGAGGGTCCTGCCTAGCACAAAAATTCCTTTAAAAGAACATGCGACTATGGATTTTGCCAAGAGGCTTGGGTCTAAACCAGTGCAAGCCCTGGTAAAGGTATACTGAGAGACGTGCATTACAGCTATGGGTGTGATGTTTGGGGGTATAAAGACGTTGAAGAGATCCAGGTGATTGGAGATAAATTCCTGCCTAGTCTCCTTGCTGTTCCAGCTAGCACTCCATGATTCATGATTCATGAGGATGTGGGTCTAGGTTACATAACTGACCTCATTATTTTGGCCCCCATCATGCGGTGGCTCAGAATTTGGTCTAGCCCAGCCTTTAGTTCAAATCAGCTTGTGATTGAGGACTTTAGCTCACTTGCCGGCACACTGGATATTTCATGGCTTAGGTATGTCAAGTTGATGTTGAAGAGTGTGGATTGTTTAGATTTGATTACCAACCCCAGACAACTAAGGTCAGGGGAGATGCAGAATATCAAAAATATGTTTTCATCCAGGTGGCAATGTGAAAGAGAGGATAGGGAGTTACTTAAACCCATTGTGAAACAATATATTCTGTTGAAAACATGCCCCCGGGGGCAACCTTATTTGTCGTTCGTTACTAATGGCAACCATTGTTTTTTACTAGTATGGTTCAGTGTCAAGTACACCAATTGCGTTGCACGGGAGCAGAAAGATGCTAAATCCCAACTCCCCTAAATGCTTTCCCAGCCCAATGCCTGTTAATGCAACTCAGCTGAAGAAACCAACAGGGGGAAAGGGGTAGGGGATAAAGAAGAGACAGCTACTCTTCCATCTGGTTCACCTCAAAGCCATTGTACTTCATCTGAGGGTGTTGAACTGCAAGAAATGAATAACTTATTATTTCATGTAAATCGCATTAATAATATCTTATACACTAACTTACTTCTCAGTATTGCTTACCCTTGTCCTTGGTAGCTATTGCCTCTCTTCTGATTAAAGCGATATTGGTTATTGCTTAATTACTGCCTTCTTATCTGATATATTCTCTTCTCTGCAGGTCTGCTTCAGGATGTATGCACCAGGAATCTGTGGCTGTGTAGTGCTACGGTAAGTTTTTTCCTCTGTCTTTTATATAAATATATGCATTATCACCCTAAGATTGCTGGTACTACTCCTAATGTACATTTAATCTACTTTTCAATGTCGTAAGTGATTTCCCTCTTAACCACTTGGCAAGCACTGCCTTTCAAAGTATTCTCTAATGACGTTAAATCTCTACGAGACATTCACTCTCAGATTTTACATGTACGCGCTTGAATGCTTATGCAGGAATAACTCGCACTCAACACTTAATTTCTGTCAGCGCGTAACGAGAGGAACGCATCACTCGCAGATTCTACATGTGCGCACACAAATGCCCAGCCCAAACAAAGCGCACTCAATAACTAAATCCTGTCAACGTGTCATGAGAGGAAAGCATAACTCACTGTTTGTGCCTTGTACGCACTTGAATGTCCCAGTGGGCACTATGCGCTCTCAGCACATAAGGGAACGCATGACTCAAAAAGCGTTGTTGTATTCCTCTTAGAGTGTCCATACACGGGCTTTCCTGTATCATGTCCTTATATAGGCCCAATTCTCCCTGCCCTTATATAGGCATAAAATCCCAGTCCTTATTTAGGCATTAAACCGTGCACTCCAAATACAGGCATGGTCTCCGACATCCGTCCACCCTAACGTCACAACGAGTTCTTGACGAACAGACCCTTAGGCTTCGGGAGTTTCCCTAGCAAAGGACTATTGATTTCTTCAAGGACTCATCTATTATGCCTGAACCATTATACCTTAGGGGTTCATTCATGACGTCTTCCGCTGACGGATTCACGTCAATGCTAACATTGTGAGGTACCTCTCAGGTATAAATATACCTTCCCTAGCCCTTGTAAACTAGAGGAGACCTCGACTTCAGAGGAGCCCGTTTCCCGGCCTGACGCACTGAGAAGACGCTGTCATACCTGCATGCAGAGAGTCCAGCTTCCAGTGATCTAACTTCCCTTGCGGGGTGTTGGAGTTCGAGTCTGGCAAAGAGATTCCAACCTCTCTCATTCTAAAGGTATGGAGCTGACTAGAACCTAGAGGGACTCTTGGCATACTTGGCATACTAGGCATACTAGACTTAACATACTCTTAGTATACCATAGTAAGGAATACTTCACCTACTTCATACCTCTCCCTACACCTAGGTTAGGTTAGGCACATTGGGGTAGAACTAGCTTAGAAACGCATCGTATGAGTACTCGCATTTTTTAGTCTGTGTTATTTATGTGAATGAATATCTGCTAAAAGATAATGCTATCGCAGTATTATTTATTTCTACTGCTTACGCTGTACATTATTTATCTCGCATGCTGTCTTGTGATCGTAGCAGCACATTTAACTTACACGAGAAACAAG
The DNA here is from genome assembly GCA_963921515.1 of Calotriton arnoldi. Taxonomy (NCBI): domain Eukaryota; kingdom Metazoa; phylum Chordata; class Amphibia; order Caudata; family Salamandridae; genus Calotriton; species Calotriton arnoldi. Next base: position 205,337 of record CAWUFW010010495.1, read on the forward strand.
ACTGTTCAATAAACCTTTTATTGAAACGCCCGTCTATTTCTTTCTGTGTAACTTTGAGGAAAACTAAGCATGGACGATTGAGCTGAGTGAAATAGTTATCTATTGTTTCCACGACTCTGGGACACGTTCTGATTCTAAAGGGAAACAAAGTTGTCATGTTTTGTGGCTGCCAGAAACTACTCCCTTCTTGTCATCAAGGAGTTTCTAGTGGCCTCTGAGCTAGCTGGCACAAGTAATTACGTTTAATATACTCGATAGGGACATACTGACCTTAGTCCTATGTCAAACCTATAGGGGATATTATTCCAATGCGCAGAGCCTATTAGGGAAATAGGAGCTACACTACATGGCGCCCAACGTTTGGTAAGGCGGTAATTTAGCGCTAGATAACGTGCTTTTTCTCTCAGAGACCCCTACCCATATACTCCAAAAGACGTCTGGAGTGGGCAGGGTTAAGTATCCACCACGGCTACATAGGGAAACACCCTATATATTAGCTGTTTGGTTTGCTCAACGTTGAAGGATACAGTGTTCCAAAATATTGTGCACCTTATCTTTGTTTCCTTGAAACTTGTTCTACATTTTTCAAAAAACAAAATGATTGAAACCGGAAACGGTGAAGCTGCGGCTGATCCTGCCCAAGCAGCAGTTTTTAACATTACAGGTTTAATTGAAACCGAGGAGGGTGTTATAGACATCGCTCCAAACTTAAGAAGAGCCATCACTCTAAAACGTATAAAACATGGCCTACCACCAAGAGGCGGTAGAGCATTTTTCGTGGTAGAGGCACACGAATCCTTTCAGACAGAGGTATTCTATTCAGGGTAATATTTCCTGAATCAAATCCAGTAACACACATGTTTCACTTCTACAAAGAAGATGATCCACCAGAGGAATACATTTCTTTCGAGGATATTGAAATTCCACTAACATACCAGGAGCATCAGCTCTGGTTTAAAGGCGCCCTAAAACATCACAGAAACATTACCAGGCTCGGTCCACTAGGTAGACCAGGAGCAACATGGCCGATTCTAGCCGGCTACACACCTCATCCTGAACTGGATATAATGTCAGATGAGGAATTACTTATTCAACTTACACAGTTAATAAAAATCTACAGACAATTGGTCCAATATGTCATGCGGACTTTCACAGTCCAGCAACCATTGACACTTCCAAATCCAACTCCCCAACAGGGGAATACACTAAAAATTACACCACAGACTCTCTACGCAGTCATGGGTAAAATGCCCACAAAACGTGAGCAAATTCCATTCTGGATAGCTCAAAAAATTACTCAAATCGAAGCAGTATTTCCAAATACTAGCCCGTATGAGAAACACAGAATGCTAACAATGAGTTTACCGATGGGGATCACACCACAACTGGAAGACTGCACCACTTGGGGCTCAGTCTTTGCTGCCATCTATACTAAAACACATGGCATTCCGTCAATTGCGGTAATACCTGATGTCCTGAAACAAATTCAAAATGAATACGGGGCAGAGCCTGCTCTAAATTTAGGTATGAAATTACTGAAAAATTTTGACCAGGCATAATATTATCTAATATTAAAGGGGAGGCAGCAGCAGTGGCGATCTGCCAACGATTAAGGGAATTCGATGTTACAGAACATCAAACTGAACTACCCAGAATAATTGAACAATCTTATGCAGAATTAGGCAGAGATAGTTTGGGTGCAAGACCAGTGAAACCAAAACTATCTGAAAGTCCTGAGAAGGACTCTATTAAACAAACTCCTACATCTTCTAAAAAGAAGTGGGAGTCTACTAAACAAAAATCAAACGAGAAACGTTCTCAATCCTGAGGTAGGTCTCCTCAAAGGAGCCCTCTGAAAGGAGGTATAACCTCAGGAATAGGGATAATTTGAGAAAACCTGACAGGTATCAAGATACTGATACACGTTCCTCTCGTCCCTTTCAGATCTCATCACAGACTTCGGAAAGAAGAGGACGATCAGAACATAGAGAAGAACGCGTGAAATCCAAAGAAGAAAAACACGCTCCAAAAAACAAAACAAAACCTCAATTCTCCAAAAGAAAGTAGCAGGTCTGAAGATCAGACATGCCGAGAATACTGAGAACACAACTCAAGAACGGAGAATGGGCTCAGACAATGCTGGACAGTGCAGCAGAAGTCACAATAGTTCGCCAGAACCTGAAGGAACTTCTGGAGATAGTGGACTTGAATGAGTACATTACAGTTGAGACTGTAGACACCAGGGTTAGCACTCCACAAAGGGTATATGAAATAACACTCCGGATGGAGGGAGACAAACCTAGACAGGTGAAAGCACTTTTTTGGGAAAGACTATCAAGGGGCTATGACATACTTCTAGCAGAAAAAGACTGACCACCACAATTTGTCAGGGAGTGCCCACACGGCGAGGACATTATTATGCCTGCCTTCTCCAACAATATTCCAATTCATCTAAAATATACATATGCCAGGAAATGGGCAGTAGCCCAGGCCCCAGCATTATATAAAAATAATGTAAGATGGGATGAGGACTCACCTCACCATAAAATACATCTGAAACCTGAACCAACTGCACAAAGGCAGTATCCAATAAAGCAAGAAGCTAAAAAACAGGTCAGGGAGATCTTAGATCAACTTGAATACCAAGGGGTGATTGAAACATGCACCTCCTCAATGAACAATCCTTTGTTTCCTGTCTCCAAACCAGACAATACATATCGTCTAGTTTTGGATTACAGACACCTAAACACTTGTTCTAAAACTTTTGCAGTGCAAAATGCACATAGCACAGCATTAATGAATAACATTGTGCGTAAAAAATACAAAACAACATTAGACATCTCGAATGGTTTCTTTTGTCAAAACATAGCACCTGAAAGCAGGTACTTAACAGCATTCTCCATAATAGGGACCCAGCGTCACTTTTGTCGACTCCCACAAGGGTTCAAGAACAGCCCAGGTTTATTCTCAGCGAGGTAACGGAGTTACTACAAATTTATGACAATGAGGCATTGTCCTATGTCGATGACATCTATCTGACAGACGATGACCTGGACAAACACTTGAACAGGGTAAGCACCATTATACTGGGCTTCGCCTCTGAGGGCTACAAGTTCAACTTTAAAAAGTCCCGAATTGCCCATCTCAATGTCCTATTTCTAGGATATGAGCTTTCAAGTGAAGGCAAGAGCTTGGCAGCTAACTTTTTAGAAAAGTGTGCGCTGCTCCAACCTCCAAAAACGCAAAGAAACGTACAATCCATCCTGGGTTTCCTAAACTTTGGAAGAACATACATTCTAAATTACGCAGAAAGGGTTAAACCTCTCTACGCATTAATCAAACCTGATTTTTCAATCAAAAATTGGACAAACGAACACAGAGAAATCTTGCGTTCACTCCAGGCTAACATGTTAGCAACAAATCACTTACAAACACGCGTAAGTCAACGCAATTTGGTGATCCGAATAATTTCAGGTCAATGCGGATTCACCTACTTAACCTTCAATGAGGGTGAGAAAATACCAATCGCATACAAATCTCATTTGTACACACAAGCGGAAATGCGTTTCAGTTCAGCTGAAAAAATTCTAACAGCAGTTCAAACGCTGTAGCAAAAGAAAGAGCCTTAGCCCAAGGGAAACGCATTATTGTCATAACCCCAGTACCGGCTTTAGAAGCGGTCACAAAAGCAAGCATTCCAAATGCTAAAGCATTACATCCAAGATGGATACAATGGGTTAATTCTCTTGCTGCAACAGATGTTGAATATGTTTTTGATCCTGATTTAAAAACACAAGCATTCCTGCAATATGAACAAGAATGTCCTCTGCCTACTGAAATTCTGCCTCTCGATCAGTACGAATTCATAATTTACACTGACGGATCCGCACAACCCGCAAGAGGGAGTAAGCAAGCTTACAGTGCAGCGTGTGCAATCGTTAAAGGTCGCATGCGAGATGGCATCTTCAGACCTATGGTCACAAAAACTCAATCTCTAGGGGATTGTACAGCTCAGTGAGCTGAACTACAAGCATTCAAACTGGCACTTGAAAGTACAGATCGAGAATTCCCCACACTAATAGTGTGTGATTCCTTTTACTGTGTTCAGTTGTATAATGACTATATACAAAACTGGCTTGAAAATGGTTTCAAAGATGCGAAAGGTGGCACAATAAAGCACAAAATGCTTTGGGAACAAGTAGTTCAGTTGAAAAACGAACTACCAAAGGCTTACGTGATCCACACACTGAGTCATCAACGTGATGGCGTTCACGTTGCAGGAATTCATTGGCTGACGAAGCCGCAAAGGGGCTGTTCAGACGGCTTCCGTAGCTGCGATCACTCGTTCAAAAACAAAAATAGACGGTGAGATAATGTTGGCTGTCAATGCTTCAAGCAAAGGCAGCAGTGCAGCGTTACCAAAAAGTTTCCACTCAAGTACTCTTATGTAATTGATGCGAACAACGTTCCTTTTGCTCGAATCCCTGGAGTGGGGGATAGGGTAATCCCAAACAAGGAACGCAGATTAGGACTAATCCTAGCAGCACATGAAGGGATAGCTTCTGCCCATGCAGGTGTTTCTGCAACAGTATCTTTACTCAAGCAAAGATATTGGTGGCCTGGCATTAGAAAACAAACAAAGAACTATGTTTTAGAATGTGATATATGCCAACAGATGAAAGTCTCCACAGTGAAACACCCTGCGCAGACACCCCTGTTAATTTCAGACAAACCATTAGCTTGTGTTTACCTGGACCACTGCGGTCCCTTGCAAAGGGACGGTAACTATAAATATATCATGTTTGCAGTGGATTCATGCTCTAGGTTCCTATGGATATGGCCTCAGCGCTCGGCTGACGCTCGAACTGTTATAAAAGATTTGCAAGTCTTTATCGGCACATACGCAATAGGCACGCTACATTCTGACCAGGGCCCTGCGTTTAGCTCTCGGGCTTACAAAGAAGCCATGGCCAGTCTGGGCGTTGCATTGCGGTACTCCTCTCCATTCCATCCTGAGGGAAATTCGGTTGTGGAAAGGAAAAACCGGGACATAAAGCAGTCTATAACAGCTAGGGTATTAGGTTCGGGTGATGGGTGGGTCAAACATCTTAAAGGGGTCCAACGCTCATTGAATAATCTGCCAAGAAGTTCTCTAGGGGGGGTCACTCCATATGAGGTCCTATTTGGGACAAGAATGTGGGTACCAGATCTCGATCACGTAGGCACAGTGGTGGAAAATAAACCATTTGATATCAAAGATCGTTTGGCTGTTTTACAGGAACTGAATGAGTTAAGAACGAAACAAAGCAACGTATTTCTGCAGCCAACCACCACTGGGGAAAAACTGGCGGTCCCAGCAAGGCCTGTCTGGAGTCCAAAAGTTGGGGATCTAGTCAGAGAAAAAATTGCGGACAAGAAGGAATTTGGACCTTCTTACAGACAACCAGTACCTGTCCTAGCAGTTCAAGGAACAAGAACAGTACTTCTGCCGCCCCTTGCTGGAAGAAAGGAGAAAAGATTTGTGTCCATCGACCTCATCAAACCACAGTATGTGGCCAATACTAAATAGTAGGCCTCGTGGACTCCGACCTATTAGCAGACGCACTCCTCTCGCTACTATCCAAGAGGTTCAGACTGAAAGATTGATAACAATCGAGAATTCAGCTGTAACAGATGAAGGACTAAGCAACAATGCAATGGAACTCATCCCTCTTGAAAATCAAGTAACAGTTCGTCCAAATACACATGTCTACACCAATGTAGCAAGTGATCAACTGGTTCCAGCGATTTCTACAAATCCTGATGCAATTTCAACAATTGACAGAACTGCTTCTGGCTATTTCATTAACTTTGATACGTTCTCAGAAGATCCGAGTGAATCTGAAACGACGCCAGCATCATTGAAATTCAAGCAGCAAGTACAAGACTTTCTTCACTTTCTGAAAAAGACTTATTTGGTTTCTCCATGGATTGAACTCTGGATTACATCTGGACTTTTTGTTTTCCTGCTCTAGCTAGCTTTGGTTACAACTGTGAGCGTGCTTATAAGTGGCAGATACATCCATGTGAACACTGAAGGAAAAGACGTGAACGTACTTTTGAGACCTCATAAATCTTCCCATCGTGAAGCAAGAGACTTGTCATCAGTGAACATCACAGCTGTTCCTATACAGGATGGTATAGTGTGGGACAAAACAGATTTTGATATCTTCGGCCCGACAGAACAATTGAACATTCCACATTTGTTTAAAATTTCACTAAGTGATCTTATTTCGTCCAGTACCTATTCTGATGATTGGGACTTTGAGACTGTTAATGACATAATGTTTGACTTAGAAAAATCTGCTGCATTTTCTAAAAATGAATATTTAGAGGGTTCATCAGACTATGAACAAATGTATTGTTATAACCACTATGGTCATCATTTTTTGCATAAATCTGCATACCCTAGAAATGTGTTTATGTTTAACCAATGGGAGCATTGTCCTACACCACCACACGGTAGTTCAAAAACATTTGCTAACAAGTTTCCATATTTTTCAGGATACAATACATCTAATCCAGAAATGTTTTACTATAAAAATGTAAACAAGACAGTACTGAAAATTATGTTAACAAATACAAAACAGATTTATTCTGCATTATTTAATGCCCAAATGTCTAGACAGGGTTTCGACTTTTGGAAAGACACAATAGACACAAAAACTGTCTGGGGTACTAAAGATTGGCAAGTGCAAGGGATAGAAGCTTTATTTAGAGCCTGCATCATCCCTGAACAAATAATGTTTTTGAATGAAACTGTCCAACAAACATCTTGTCTTGGATTAGCCAAGATCAAAGAGATGAACACACCTTCTGTACCGACACCTGCCACTGATAATAATACACAGGCAGTGGTGACAGTTGACAATATACTACAACTCAACAGATCTAATCCTAATTGGAAAAAATGGTTGATCTGGCCAACAGACACGAACAACTGTCAGGAAAGATCCCTGAATAAAACTCAGGGCTTTACTATTCATAGGCCAGACCCAAGATACGTCCAAAGACAGCATCCGGGGGTAGTAACAACATACAGTGTAGGTAAATTATGCCTCGATTGGCTGCAGAAATCTACACTACAGGATGTGAAACAACACTTGTCCTTACTTAAAGAAGACGCAGACATAAGGGAATTCTTGCTTGGACCAAGAAAACCGCGTCAAAAATGTTTCATATATGCCGGCATTTATGCTGCCTATAAGGAAGCATGGAAAGTATCACAGATGGAGGCTGCAGAACGAATACATGAACTTGATTGTATTAATTTAGAGAAAACCCTCTCTGTGGTCGACAATGGGTTAACAACTTTGTCCTCCAGAATATATTCATTGGATGGCATTGTATCCTCTGCTATCGACATACTAGAACAAGATTTGGCGATGTTACAGCAAGGCCAATCTCAATTGCGTTCTATTGTGTTATTAAGCTGGACTCTGCAATCTTTACGAGCGGGCTATGTGCCTTGGCGTTTCATCAACACATCGGCTCTGTTTGCAGAATACAATCTAACTGATAAACAGATCGAACTGGCACAAAGAGGAGCAAAGTATACAGTGCTGAGCATTGAAAAACTGGAAAAGTTACCATTCACAGTGGCAGAAAAACCAGCTACAGAATGGCTCATTCATGGCAAAATCACATTACCTGTGACTAATTTTCAGTTTCAGTATTGCCTCACACAAATGAAAGCAGGCAAATATGAAAGGTTGGGTAAGGAATACATTAAGACATCTTGGGATTTACCGTATACATATAGATGTTGGAGTGGGGATCGTGAAGTGTTTTTGAGCGGTACACACTGTAAACGTGCACTGAGCGGTTCACTTATATGTCAGGACATTTCTTTACACGGGGCTTGTAATGGTTCTGTGGCAAATTTGTCTTGCCATCAGCAGGGTACACCAGCTGCTGTGATTAATCCAACGTTTGGACAACTTTCTAATGGGAGTTACCTCATGTTGAATGATCAGAGTTGCTGCGGCATGTTGCCAGGCATCCCATATCTAGTAACGGTCAACTCCAGGGTCACTTGCTGTATGCAAGTATTGTTTCCCCAATAGACACAGTCAGGGAGTCGCCTCTATGGCCTTCGCTGAATGTCTCTTTTATAAGATTTGATACTTTAAGCAGAATGAAAGCCATGCTTTTACAGCAAACAGTGCCTTTGACCTCGGCCAAAGAAACCTATGATCTACAAGTAGCAAGGACTTCGGCTGAGATACAGACTTTAATACGTACAAACTGCCCTATACATTTCGTAGAAATGATAACACGTATCTTCAACATGTCTGATACAAGTGGAATTGTACATATATTTAAGAGCATCTGTACCGGTCTGTTAGCACCTTTCCAGGCAATACTCGGAATAATCCCGAACTTTGCACATTGGGTGTTTGGTGGCACACCATTAATTCTAGCACTTGTTGCCGGAATTCTATTTCTCTTCCTGCTATTACGCTATGGCCAGCCTATTCGCAGACATCACTCCGAGCGAAATGGAGAAAGCTCTCCTTGAACGAAAGTGCGTGAGCGAATAGTACAGCTTTTGGGCATGACTCGTCTACAGGACCTTAATACAACTTGGTTCCTGTCATTCAGACCAATCTGGCAAGATTGCATCTTACCTGTTCTACGATGCCTGCTATGCGGTGAAGAATGCGTGTTGGACACCTGTCTAACATTTCCATCAGCTACGCCAACGGATGTCGATACTCTGCTGGTCCCGATAATGGCCCATGCTCTGTGTTGTCCCCAGAGGCTGCCTATCCTGATGTCAGCATTCATTGAGATCTCACAGACGCTTCCGGCTGCTGCTGAGGTACGAGAAAGATCTACAGGCACACAGGTAACAACGGACGCGAACATTGCTGCGGCAACCTATGCTGAAAGCGATGCTTCACATCTCTGTGCAATTAATCTACTACACAAGGTGTTCCAACTGACACCAACTTCAGTGGACGATGTTTTGTCTACAGAAATAGACGATCTCATGTTTACACCAGACCCGTAAACTGACTCTGATTCAGCCCACAGTGTTCCAGAGATGCAGTAACAATTTGGCCTTCATACTTCAAAAACTTGGAACTCTTCCAAAATTGAACTTTTTCCCATTTTTCGAACTAAAATGGCACTTCAATCTGCTTCAAGTAGAACTAGCCTTATAGTACAGACTTCGCGGTACTTCCTCAGACACTTTTTTCATCGTGTTAGTCTAAAAAAGTTCATTAATTTCCATGACATGAAATGACTTTTGATTTTGAAAAAACTTATCGATCATTTTTGTCACATTTAAATATTTCTGCATATTTCATTCAAATTGCATTTTATTTTAAATATATGCCGGAAATGAAAAGCAATGCTTCAAATGTACAGTACCTTTTGCATTCTAATGGGTTTTTAAATGCCTTTTTAAACGGTTTTAAGAAATATTTTAGAAATATGCGGTACTCCATTTAATGTTTATCATTTTAAATGTTTAGCATTTTAGTATTATCGTACACACGAAAGTGGAGTGGGTGTTGTATTCCTCTTAGGGTGTCCATACACGGGCTTTCCTGAATCATGTCCTTATATAGGCACAATTCTCCCTGCCCTTATATAGGCATAAAATCCCAGTCCTTATTTAGGCATTAAACCGTGCACTCCAAATACAGGCATGGTCTCCGACTCCGTCCACCCTAACGTCACAACGAGTTCTTGAAGAACAGACCCTTAGGCTTCGGGAGTTTCCCTAGCACAGGACTATTGATTTCTTCAAGGACTCATCTATTATGCATGAACCATTATACCTTAGGGGTTCATTCATGACGTCTTCCGCTGACCGATTCACGTCAATGCTAACATTGTGAGGTACCTCTCAGGTATAAATATACCTTTCCTAGCCCTTGTAAATTAGAGGAGACCTCGACTTCAGAGGAGCCCGTTTCCCGGCCTGACGCACTGAGAAGACGATGTCATCCCTGCACGCAGAGAGTCCAGCTTCCAGTGATCTAACTTCCCTTGCAGGGTGTTGGAGTTCGAGTCTGGCAAAGAGATTCCCACCTCTCTCATTCCAAAGGTATGGAGCTGACTAGAACCTAGAGGGACTCTTGGCATACTTGGCATACTAGGCATACTAGACTTAACATACTCTTAGTATACCATAGTAAGGAATACTTCACCTACTTCATACCTCTCCCTACACCTAGGTTAGGTTAGGCACATTGGGGTAGAACTAGCTTAGAAACGCATCGTATGAGTACTCGCATTTTTTAGTCTGTGTTATTTATGTGAATGAATATCTGCTAAAAGATAATGCTATCGCAGTATTATTTATTTCTAATGCTTACACTGTACATTATTTATCTCGCATACTGTCTTGTGATCGTAACAGCACATTTAACTTACACGAGAAACAAGACTGTTCAATAAACCTTTTATTGAAACGCCCGTCTATTTCTTTCTGTGTAACTTTGAGGAAAACTAAGCATGTACGATTGAGCTGAGTGAAATAGTTATCTATTGTTTCCACGACTCTGGGACACGTTCTGATTCTAAAGGGAAACAAAGTTGTCATGTTTTGCGGCTGCCAGAAACTACTCCCTTCTTGTCGTCAAGGAGTTTCTAGTGGCCTCTGAGCTAGCTGGCACAAGTAATTAAGTTTAATATACTCGATAGGGACATACTGACCTTAGTCCTATGTCAAACCTATAGGGGATATTATTCCAATGCGCAGAGCCTATTAGGGAAATAGGAGCTACACTACAGCGTCTCAGCTCAAATACTCGCGCAAAACCAGTGTGTATACGGAAACACTATTCCAAGACGCGCCCGACTGAAACAAGTGTTTAAACTCGAGTCATGCGCATTACGAATTTCCTATTCCGTTATTCTAAATTCCTGCGCTATACGCAGACTCTGACTTGCGTTGCCAGGATACCAAGACTCAACAATACTGCGTAGGGAAAGCTGTTGCTTATCAGGTAAGCCTTATGTAACTTTTAAAAGGCTTATTAGATCCCCACTCAACTGAAATCAAACAAGGTTAACAAATGCTTATCTCTACTGCTCAATGGTTTCTTTTCAAGTATGCTAGTTCTGTTTGACACGCGCCGCAACACTAAACTGCGACGACCAAGAAAACGTCAAAAAATCTACCTTAACTAGCTAGCACGTCGAATAAAGGAAAAAACACAACCAGTACCTTCAAAATCCTCAGGTGAAGTGCGAGGATTCTATTGCCTCAGCTGTCTAAGTTCTAACTCAGGCTTTACAGCTTCCTAAACACTAGAGCGCTAACCCTAGACCCATCCTGTCCTTTTGGCGGCCATTTTATGATTCCTCCATGTGTGGCATCAAACTCTTGCCACTCCATTTCTCACTCTGCGTAATGCCCGATGTGCGATCACACTAAATGACCACTTCCTTCTAGTGTTTGTGGGCTGGGTTCTGACAGTACCCCACCACAAGGGTGGCTCTCCCACACCTGGTTTATTTGGGTACCTCATGTGAAAGGATTTTACTAATCGTGGTACATGAACATCAGAAGCTAGTTCCCATGACCTCTCGTCCGGGCCATAACCCTTCCAATCAATTAAATAGTACAACTGTCCTCTCTTCTCTTTTGAATCTAGGATCTGTTTTATCTCAAATTCTTCTCCCTCATTAGTCTGAATGGGTTGTGGGGGTAACCTTTTCCTCAATCCCTCTGTGACCTTTTTCAATGGAGAAACGTGAAATGTAGGATGTATTCTTAAGGTTTCAGGTAGTTTCAATCTATAAGTGACTGTACTTAGTTTTATCTCAATTTCATAGGGCCCAATAAATCTTGGTTGGAATTTCCTATTCCCTTTTAATCTCAATTTTTTTTAACTTAACCACATCTTTTCTCCTACCTGAAAATCTGGTTCTTTACGCCTTTTCTTGTCAGCATAGAACTTGTAATTTCTTTTTGCTTTCTCTAAACTCTCTGTCTCTGACTTGTGAATCTTAGTTAAATGCTCAACTAAATCCGTGACTGCTGGAACTTCTGCTTCTTGCATATTTACTGAGAGATTGGGATGCCTGCCTGAATTTAGAAAAAAGGGAGAATAACCTGTGGAGGAGTTCTTTGCATTATTATGTGCAAACTCTGCAGCCCAAAGGTAATCTGACCACTCTCCTTCTTGATTTAATACATTTAACCTCAAATACTGTTCTAATTCTTGGTTCACCCTTTCCATTTGACCATCTCCTTCTGGGTGATAACTAGTGGTGTATCTGGTTTCAATATCTAGTTTCTTGGTGAATGCCTTCCAGAAGTGTGACAAAAACTGTGAACCTCTATCAGAAACTAAAACCATCGGAATTCCGTGTATGCGCACTATGTTCTGACTAAAAGCTTGTGCTGACTCCTTAGCTGTGGGTAACCTTTTTAAGGGGACGAAGTGCGCCATCTTGGTAAATGCGTCCACGCAAACCATTACTGTATTGTAACCCTGACTTACAGGGAAATCTACTATCAAATCTAGTGTTACTGTATGCCAAGGGTAGGGTGGACTTGGTAATGGTTGTAGCAACCCTTTAGGAGCTTGTCTCTCAGATTTTCCTCTAGCACAACTTTCACAAGGGGTGACATATTGATAAATGTCTTCGGTCATATTTGGCCACCAATATCTTCGTTTGATTAATTCAACAGTCTTTTGGATTCCTTTATGCCCAGCCAACACATGATCATGACATTCTTCCATAGCCTTCTTCTGCAATTCCTCTTTGGGTAGATACAAGACTCCCTCATGAAATGGTAGATGGTCTCGGATTTCTCTGTTGGACATCTGGGCTGCCCATTCCTTCATTTCCACTTCACTCATGACTTTCAGTATTGAGTTCTCCTGAGCACTTTTAAGAACCGCCGCTATAACTCTTCCTTCTTCAATTATGCTTTGATTCTCCAATTTTTCTGAGATATCTTCAGTGCCTATTCTTGATAAGGCATCTGCCTTGCCATTTTTAGTTCCCTGGGCGAAAGGTTATCACAAAATCGTAATCGGCAAAGTACAAGGACCATCGAAGTTGACGAGGGGTTAATGTTCTTGCCGATTTAAAAAACTTAAGATTTCGATGATCGGTGTAGACGGTAACAGTACGTTTCGCTCCAAGCAGATAGTGCCTCCATTCCTTGAAGGCATCTTTGATAGCCAGTAGTTCCTTTTCCGTTATTGTGTAGTTCACCTCCGCTGGAGTCAGCTTCCGAGAACGAAAGGTACTGGGTGAAGCTGGCCTGTTCTCTTATGCCTTTGCGATAGCACTCCACCAATGCTAGATTAGAGGCATCTGTCTCCACGTAAAATGGTTCCGATGGGTCAGGATGCAACAACACCGGTACTGTAGTAAAGGCCTTTTTTAGGAGAACAAATGCTTCTTCTGCCTCTTTGGTCCATGCAAAAGGAACTTCCTTCTTTAACAGCTTCGTAATCGGAATCAGCTTCTTGGAGAATTCTGGAATAACCCTCCTATAAAAATTTGCAAAACCAAGGAAGCTTTGCACTTCCTTAGCTGATTGCGGAGATTTCCACTCAATAACCGCGTCCACCTTGAGTCCGTCCATCGTTATTCCTTCTGGAGACAGGACAAAGCCCAGAAATTCTACAGTAGTTACTCCAAAGACGCATTTTTCCAATTTCACAAAAAGACTGTTTTCTTTCAATTTTTGTAAAATTCCTTTTACATGTGTCTCATGTATTTCCTCATTTTCAGAATATATTAGGATGTCATCAATGTACACAATTGTACACTGATCAATATATTCCTTTAGGACATCATTAATACAGTGTTGGAAGGCTGCCGGAGCATTGCGGAGACCATAGGGCATGACTTGATATTCAAAGAGCTCAAACTTGGTCCTGAACGCCGTCTTCAACTCATCTCCTTCTTGGATTAGTAACAGGTGATAGGCTCCACGTAAATCCAGCTTAGTATAGATCCTTGAACCCTTGACTTGATCCAAGAGGACTGATATTAATGGCAAGGGGTATCGATTCTTGACTGTAATTCAGTTGATTGCTCTATAATCGATACAAGCTCTCAATTCGCCATCCTTCTTTGGGATAAAGAAAAGTGGGGAAGAGACTGGAGATTGGGATGGCCTTATAAATCCATTTCCTAAATATTTCTGTAGGTAGTCCTTTAAGTGAGCGTTCTCTTTCTCTGTCAGTGCATATATGCGGCTGCAAGGCAAGTTGGCTCCCGGCTCCAATTCAATTTTACAATCATAAATTCTGTGAGGTGGAAGCTTCTCTGCTTCCATCTCACTAAAAACTTCGCTGTACTCTGCATATTCTCTGGGCAACTCAACTGTGTGAATAACACAGATCGTTGCACCGCTATCACAAAGATGAGTGGCCGAGGTCAATCTTCTATCCTGCTTTGAACTCTGATAGCAATTTTCCTTACAAAAATCGGAATCCATAGCTATTGTTCTGGAACTCCAGTCAATAGTGGGATTATGCTCAGTGAGCCAAGGCAATCCCAAAATTAACTGGAACTGAGGGGCGTCGATCAAGTTAAATTGTAATTTCTCACTATGACCATCCGAAGTTTCCAACTCCACCGGCTCTGTGTGACTAACTATGGGTCCCGACGATAAATTGGTGCCATCCACTGCTCTAACTGCTTCACTTCTCTCTTTTTAAGAGCTTGAATTCCAATCTTCTCTGCAAATCGTAGGTCACAAAAATTGCCAGTAGCTCCAGAATCCACCATCACAATAATTCCAATTAAACAAGTTTCTCTGAATTTCAATGTCATGTGCATGATTAAATGAGGCGAGGAGGACTGTAATGTATTTGCCAAGGTATGATCCTTAGGAGTTGTATCTAAACTCGCATCCACCAGTCCAACTCCTCCTACTGGTGGTGCTGCCAGTTTTCCTTCGGCAACTGTTTGGGCTTCTTAGGACAATTTCGAACAAAATGTCCTCCCCCTCCACAATAGAGACACTGCTTATTCAATCTGCGTTTCTCCTTCTCCTCTTTTGAGAGTGAACCTCTTATCATCCCTATTTGCATAGGCTCAGTACTGTGCAGGCTGTCCACTGTTCTAACTACATCCACTTTTGCTCGATCATATCGAGGAATACTTGGTCAAAAATCTCTTCTCTTCTCACCTTTTCGCTCATTTTTTCAGAAGTCTAATTCCAACACTAAATCTATTAGAGCCAAAATTTCAGTTGGTCGATTTGGTACTTGGGCTAGAGCATCTTTCAACTCCTCTCGTAGCCCCAGATAAAACACTGCTGCTCGCTTGTCCTCTGGCCAGTTCGTTTCCACTACCAGTTTATTAAATTGTGCCAGGTATGCTATTAATTCTCGATTCCCCTGTCTGAGTTCTAGCAATTCGTTGTCAGTGTTTTGGGAAACTCGCCGACGATCAAAAATTCTGTGGAATTCTTTCTTGAATTCATCTAAGTCATAAAGCATTGGATCACTCCTTGAAACCACAGGCATCGACCACTCTGCTGCGTCTCCACTTAAATATGATAATATGAACGCCACTCGTGATTGTGCATCTTGAAAGACTGCTGGCCTACACATAAAATGTAAGGTATATTGTGTCCAAATTATTTGCACCTTTTGGGGGTCCCCAGCAAACCTTTCTGGAGGCGCCAAAGGTATTACTGGTGACAATGAATGAATTACTTGGGTGGTAACCTTGGCCGATGAAGTGGTTGTGTCACTAAATAATTCTTCAGAGGGTGCTGGAAATTTTGGTTTTGAGTCTGTGATTAAACTATTCATTTTAATTGCTAACTCTGTGGTTTCTCTTCTGGAGTTTAAGAGATCTTGTCTTAATTCTCTGTTTCCTTTTGTATTCCTTCTAATACTTCTCCCAACATTTTTAAATCTAAACCTTCAGCCATTCTGCTCAGGTGCCAAAAAATAACGTGGGCACTTCACTCTGTCAAGTACACCAATTATGTTGCACGGGAGCAGAAAGATGCTAAATCCCAACTCCCCTAATCGCTTTCCCAGCCCAATGCCTGTTAATGCAACTCGGCTGAAGAAACCAACAAGGGGAAAGGGGTAGGGGATAAAGAAGAGACAGCTACTCTTCCATCTGGTTCACCTCAAAGCTATTGTACTTCATCTGAGGGTGTTGAACTGCAAGAAATTAATAACCTTAATATTTCATGTAAATCGCATTAAAAATATCTTATTCACTAACTTACTTCTCAATATTGCTTACCCTTGTCCTTGGTAACTATTACTGCCTTCTTATCTGATATATTCTCTTCTCTGCAGGTCTGCTTCAGGAGGTATGCACCAGGAATCTGTGGCTGTGTAGTGCTACGGTAAGTTTTCCCCTCTGTCTTTTATATAAATATAGGCATTATCACCCTAAGATTGCTGGTACTATTCCTAATGTACATTTAATCTACTTTTCAATGTCGTAAGTGATTTCCCTCTTAACCACTTGGCAAGCACTGCCTTTCAAAGTATTCTCTAATGACGTTAAATCTCTACGAGACATTCACTCTCAGATTTTACATGTACGGGCTTGAATGCTTATGCAGGAATAACTCGCACTCAACACTTAATTTCTGTCAGCGCGTAACGAGAGGAACGCATCACTCGCAGATTCTACATGTGCGCACACAAATGCCCAGCCCAAACAAAGCGCACTCAATAACTAAATCCTGTCAACGTGTCATGAGAGGAAAGCATAACTCACTGTTTGTGCCTTGTACGCACTTAAATGTCCCAGTGGGCACTATGCGCGCTCAGCACATAAGGGAACGCATGACTCAAAAAGCGGCTCAGCTCAAATACTCGCGCAAAACCAGTGTGTATACGGAAACACTATTCCAAGACGCGCCCAACTGAAACAAGTGTTTAAACTCGAGTCATGCGCATTATGAATTTCCTATTCCGTTATTTTAAATTCCTGCGCTATACGCAAACTCTGACTTGCGTTGCCAGGATACCAAGACTCAACACTACTGCGTAGGGAAAGCTGTTGCTTATCAGGTAAGCCTTGTGTAACTTTTAAAAGGCTTATTAGATCCCCACTCAACTAAAATCAAACAAGGTTAACAAATGCTTATCTCTACTGCTCAATGGTTTCTTTTCAAGTATGCTAGTTCTGTGTAGACACGCGCCGCAACACTAAACTGCGACGACTCAGGAAACGTCGAAAAATCTACCTTAACTAGCTAGCACGTCAAATAAAGGAAAAAACACAACCAGTACCTTCAAAATCCTCAGGTGAAGTGCGAGGATTCTATTGCCTCAGCTGTCTAAGTTCTAACTCAGGCTTCACAGCTTCCTTAACACTAGAGCGCTAATCCTAGACCCATCCTGTCCTTTTGGCGGCCATTTTAGGATTCCTCCATGTGTGGCATCGAACTCTTGCCACTCCATTTCTCACTCTGCGTAATGCCCGATGTGCGATCACACTAACTGACCACTTCCTTCTAGTGTTTGTGGGCTGGGTTCTGACATTCAGGTTTAATTTAATACATTGGTCTTTAGCTGTTCCCAAAGGATTTTATAAGCTGGGTGACATGCTGGGTTCCTGCGATAATTCTTCTGATCAAGCCATTTTACATGTTATGTTTTTTTGTGATTTTTATCAGGTATTAACGTCTAGATATGTTCTCTCGCTGGTAAGAAATAATCAATTTGCACAGGTCAGACTAGCTTTGCTGTATATACAAATGATTCTCTCTCCACAGTTTTTGTTTACGGGTTGCAAGTTTTCTTGCCGGTGCACTTATACTCAGGAAAAAGTTACTTTACTGGCTAGAAGTCATTTTTAATTACATCGAATAGCGCCATGTAGGGCCAGGACCCTGGTTGACCTTGTGTTTGCACTTTATGTATTTGGTACTGTAATGATGTATTTGCACTTTATACGAATGTCCGATATAGCCTATGCCTCAGCGCTTTATTGTAATTTGTAAAGAGATTTTGAATCGATGTGACTTGTTTAATGGTTTTAGTTGGCCCCGAATTTGCACTTTGTTTATGGTACTGTAAGAATGCATTGGCACTTTATACGAATGTCCGATGTAGCCTATGCCTCAGGGCCACAAGATAACTTTCACAGAGATTTTTAATCGATGTAACTAGATTAATGGTTTTATGTGGCCCGAATATTTCCTGCTAACATAGCAAATGCTAAAAAGAGGTTTTTGTTGTTAGGTTTTTACTAGAGTGAGCCCCTATATTGTTTATTGAAGCCATTAATTTCTTAGATGTTTTTTAACTTGCGCTTTGCACATATCATCATTGAATGCTATGTATGCACGTCAGTAATGAAAATGTAATTGTTTTTATTTTGCGCGACGTTTGTGTCTTAACATTTGTCTGTCCACTCATCTTAAGATACGTTTCTATACACAGCTGTGACATGTACCGATCTGTTGGGTGTTTATGTTGTGCTTTTATGGCCTATATTGGCCGAATAAGGAGCTAATGACTGACTGACTGACAAAGAAAACCCACATTTTAAATGTAATCAAATGCCGTCCCTGCCCTAAATGAAGTTTTAAAACAACACACATCACAAAAACAGTTGTTTGATGTATCTAATGACTAGTACTGGCTGGATGACCTGTGGGCAGACTAGGACACATAGGAAAATAGATGAATAGTACAAATTTAACAAACCTGAAGAACATTTGCTGAACTGTGCAACATTTTCCCAAAAATACAAAATGTAATGCAAAAAATACCTATGCCCCTATTGAAACGGCAGGCCGCCCACCACAACTACAATCAAATTTAAAACTAAAATAAGATTATATATAAATACTGGTGCATACTATCTATCTAACAAACAACACCCTTATACAAACGTTTTTGTACTTAACTTGTGATATCATACAAAACAAAGTCCTTAAAATCCAATGGAATATATGCACCAGGAATTGCAGACAAAGAGATTGATCCTTTCACCTTGAAATCCAAATGAAAAGTGACCAGGAGATGGACAAAGCCCCGGGACGAGCCTGCTGGACAGGAAGAGGAAGTTGGAGTCTCTGGGAAACTTCCTTCTTGTTGAAAAAAAAGCAAAATTAAAAAACGGTCCGTTGGAGTAGAATATTCACTTGAAAAAAGTTTTTGATTTGATTTCGCTGCTTCTCGAGGAGAGAATTAGCCGCTGCTTCTCTCCAGCATCACGTAAATGGTGGCGGCAGGCTCCATGGTGACTGGAACCTGAGCTAGTGGATGGCACGTTTCGCGTGCGCTCGCTAGCAGACTGCAAATCTCATTGCAGTCGCTAGAATGCACTAAACAATTCTCGATTGTGCCAATGGAATTATATTCTGCCGAGCATGGGAAGGCAGAATTTAGTGGCAACTCTGCGTTACATGCACAGTGCTAAGATTCTGAATTCTGCCAACTCTGCGGGCGTAATTCGAATTTTACCTGGGCCTATCCATTTTCCAAGTCCATGCTCCTACTCCTGCCATGGTATGTTGAAACTGCCCCTTCCTCCTGCCCTTCATGGTCTTTTGTGCTACCACTCCCCTCCTCCTTGCTTGGTCAATTGTGCTGCTAATGCCTCTTCCATCTTACCTGCTTGGCCTACTTGTTGCCCCATTTCCCTGCCTCCCTCCCACTGCCCTCTTTTTCCGAGTCCGATTCCATGCTCCTTTCCCCTCTATCCTGCCCTCCATGGTCCACTGTCATGCCCCTGCCTATCCCTCCTGTCTTCCATGGTCTGTTGTGCTACCAGTGCCCCTCCAGCCTGCCTTACGTGGTCAGCTTGCTGCCCTTGCCTCCCTCCCCATCCTCTGTTGTCCATCTGTATTCCCCTATCCCTCTCCACCCCGCTCTCCATGGTCCATTGTTCTGCCACTGCCCCTCCCACCTGCCCTGCTTGATCAGCTCTCTGCCCCTGCCCTCGATGTGCATGCCCCTGCCCTTTCCCACTTGGCCTCCAGTTCCATTGTGCTGCCATGACCCTCCTGTCTGCCCTGTATGGTCTATTTTGCTGCCCCTACCCCTGCTGCCTGTCCTGTGGTCAAGTTGCTGCCCTGCCGCCTACCGCCTGCCAGTCATTGTCCAAGTCTGTACCCCTACCCCATTCCTCCTGTCTTGCATGGTCTGTTGTGCTGCCACTGCCTTTACCTCCTGCCCTCCATGGTTCGTTGTTCTACCATCGCCCCTCTTGCTTGCCTTGCATTGTCCATTTTACTGCCACTGCCCCTTCCGTCTGCCTGAGATGGTCAGTTTACTGCTTTAGCCCCTGCTCCCTCCCCACTGCCTTCCATTGTCCCAATCGTAGACCCTGCACCCTCCCTCCCAACAGTGTTTTAATGAATAACTAGAGTGCTAAAATTCAATATTAATGACAAAAGTGTGGTTCACCTGAAGTCACCTTGATGGAATCAAAACTGCAAAACCTAAAATACTTCTTTTAGAAATGAACAGACTAAGGGGTTCTTTTTCTCATAGAAATTATGGTTAGTGCTTCAGAAAGAAACAATGAGTACACATTTTCTCAAATAGTGACAAAGAGATTTTAAAGTAGTTGCCATTTTTTTTTTAGCAAAACCAAAGGGGATGATGGACGGAGTGTTGAACAATGCAAGCACTCACCCCAGTCAACTGATCTGGGTTTAATCCATCATCATTCTTTAGCTCACTCCGCCACCCCAGTTCAGACATGGCCATATGCAAATCAGTCTGACCCTGTGCCTCATGGGAAGAGTCCAGCCCGAACTGCCAAACCATGTCTTCCCTGGACCGGAAACAAGCATCCTGGGACCGGTTTCTGGCTTACAGCCATCATCAGCCAGGCTATCTTGAATCCAGTGGCAAAGTGAGCAAGGGACCCACGTCTGGGCATACCCTGCCAACTTAGGGCGAACATAGCAAAACCAAAGGGGATGATGGACGGAGGGTTGAACAATGCAAGCACTCACCCCCAGTCAACTGATCTGGGTTTAATCCATCATCATTCTTTAGCTCACTCCGCCACCCCAGTTCAGACATGGCCATATGCAAATCAGTCTGACCCTGTGCCTCATGGGAAGAGTCCAGCCCGAACAGCCAAACCATGTCTTCCCTGGACCGGAAACAAGCATCCTGGGACCGGTTTCTGGCTTACAGCCATCATCAGCCAGGCTATCTTGAATCCAGTGGCAAAGTGAGCAAGGGACCCACGTCTAGGCATACCCTGCCAACTTAGGGCGAACATAGCAAAACCAAACGGGATGATGGACGGAGTGTTGAACAATTTAAGCACTCACCCCCAGTCAACTGATCTGGGTTTAATCCATCATCATTCTTTAGCTCACTCCGCCACCCCAGTTCAGACATGGCCATATGCAAATCAGTCGGACCCTGTGCCTCATGGGAAGAGTCCAGCCCGAACTGCCAAACCATGTCTTCCCTGGACCGGAAACAAGCAACCTGGGACCGGTTTCTGGCTTACAGCCATCATCAGCCAGGCTATCTTGAATCCAGTGGCAAAGTGAGCAAGGGACCCACGTCTGGGCATACCCTGCCAACTTAGGGCGAACATAGCAAAACCAAAGGGGATGATGGTTGGAGTGTTGAACAATGCAAGCACTCACCCCCAGTCAACTGATCTGGGTTTAATCCATCATCATTCTTTAGCTCACTCCGCCACCCCAGTTCAGACATGGCCATATGCAAATCAGTCTGACCCTGTGCCTCATGGGAAGAGTCCAGCCCGAACTGCCAAACCATGTCTTCCCTGGACCGGAAACAAGCATCCTGGGACCGGTTTCTGGCTTACAGCCATCATCAGCCAGGCTATCTTGAATCCAGTGGCAAAGTGAGCAAGGGACCCACGTCTAGGCATACCCTGCCAACTTAGGGCGAACATAGCAAAACCAAACGGGATGATGGACGCAGTGTTGAACAATGCAAGCACTCACCCCCAGTCAACTGATCTGGGTTTAATCCATCATCATTCTTTAGCTCACTCCGCCACCCCAGTTCAGACAAGGCCATATGCAAATCAGTCTGACCCTGTGCCTCATGGGAAGAGTCCAGCCCGCACTGCCAAACCATGTCTTCCCTGGACCGGAAACAAGCAACCTGGGACAGGTTTCTGGCTTACAGCCATCATCAGCCAGGCTATCCTGAATCCAGTGGCAAAGTGTGCAAGGGACCCACGTCTGGGCATACCCTGCCAACTTAGGGCAAACATAGCAAAACCAAAGGGGATGATGGACGGAGTGTTGAGCAATGCAAGCACTCACCCCCAGTCAACTGATCTGGGTTTAATCCATCATCATTCTTTAGCTCACTCCGCCACCCCAGTTCAGACATGGCCATATGCAAATCAGTCTGACCCTGTGCCTCATGGGAACAGTCCAGCCCGAACTGCCAAACCATGTCTTCCCTGGACCGGAAACAAGCATCCTGGGACCGGTTTCTGACTTACAGCCATCATCAGCCAGGCTATCTTGAATCCAGTGGCAAAGTGAGCAAGGGACCCACGTCTGGGCATACCCTGCCAACTTAGGGCGAACATAGCAAAACCAAAGGGGATGATGGACGGAGTGTTGAACATTGCAAGCACTCACCCCCAGTCAACTGATCTGGGTTTAATCCATCATCATTCTTTAGCTCACTCCGCCACCCCAGTTCAGACATGGCCATATGCAAATCAGTCGGACCCTGTGCCTCATGGGAACAGTCCAGCCCGAACTGCCAAACCATGTCTTCCCTGGACCGGAAACAAGCATCCTGGGACCGGTTTCTGGCTTACAGCCATCATCAGCCAGGCTATCTTGAATCCAGTGGCAAAGTGAGCAAGGGACCCACGTCTGGGCATACCCTGCCAACTTAGGGCGAACATAGCAAAACCAAAGGGGATGATGGATGGAGTGTTGAACAATGCAAGCACTCACCCCCAGTCAACTGATCTGGGTTTAATCCATCATCATTCTTTAGCTCACTCCGCCACCCCAGTTCAGACATGGCCATATGCAAATCAGTCTGACCCTGTGCCTCATGGGAAGAGTCCAGCCCGAACTGCCAAACCATGTCTTCCCTGGACCGGAAACAAGCATCCTGGGACCGGTTTCTGGCTTACAGCCATCATCAGCCAGGCTATCTTGAATCCAGTGGCAAAGTGAGCAAGGGACCCACGTCTGGGCATACCCTGCCAACTTAGGGCGAACATAGCAAAACCAAAGGGAATGATGGACGGAGTGTTGAACAATGCAAGCACTCACCCCCAGTCAACTGATCTGGGTTTAATCCATCATCATTCTTTAGCTCACTCCGCCACCCCAGTTCAGACATGGCCATATGCAAATCAGTCTGACCCTGTGCCTCATGGGAAGAGTCCAGCCCGAACTGCCAAACCATGTCTTCCCTGGACCGGAAACAAGCATCCTGCGACCGGTTTCTGACTTACAGCCATCATCAGCCAGGCTATCTTGAATCCAGTGGCAAAGTGAGCAAGGGACCCACGTCTAGGCATACCCTGCCAACTTAGGGCGAACATAGCAAAACCAAAGGGGATGATGGACGGAGTGTTGAACATTGCAAGCACTCACCCCCAGTCAACTGATCTGGGTTTAATCCATCATCATTCTTTAGCTCACTCCGCCACCCCAGTTCAGACATGGCCATATGCAAATCAGTCTGACCCTGTGCCTCATGGGAACAGTCCAGCCCGAACTGCCAAACCATGTCTTCCCTGGACCGGAAACAAGCAACCTGGGACCGGTTTCTGGCTTACAGC
The DNA here is from genome assembly GCA_963921515.1 of Calotriton arnoldi. Classification (NCBI taxonomy): domain Eukaryota; kingdom Metazoa; phylum Chordata; class Amphibia; order Caudata; family Salamandridae; genus Calotriton; species Calotriton arnoldi. Next base: position 229,076 of record CAWUFW010010495.1, read on the forward strand.
CATCATCAGCCAGGCTATCTTGAATCCAGTGGCAAAGTGAGCAAGGGACCCACGTCTGGGCATACCCTGCCAACTTAGGGCGAACATAGCAAAACCAAAGGGGATGATGGTTGGAGTGTTGAACAATGCAAGCACTCACCCCCAGTCAACTGATCTGGGTTTAATCCATCATCATTCTTTAGCTCACTCCGCCACCCAGTTCAGACATGGCCATATGCAAATCAGTCTGACCCTGTGCCTCATGGGAAGAGTCCAGCCCGAACTGCCAAACCATGTCTTCCCTGGACCGGAAACAAGCATCCTGGGACCGGTTTCTGGCTTACAGCCATCATCAGCCAGGCTATCTTGAATCCAGTGGCAAAGTGAGCAAGGGACCCACGTCTGGGCATACCCTGCCAACTTAGGGCGAACATAGCAAAACCAAAGGGAATGATGGACGGAGTGTTGAACAATGCAAGCACTCACCCCCAGTCAACTGATCTGGGTTTAATCCATCATCATTCTTTAGCTCACTCCGCCACCCCAGTTCAGACATGGCCATATGCAAATCAGTCTGACCCTGTGCCTCATGGGAAGAGTCCAGCCCGAACTGCCAAACCATGTCTTCCCTGGACCGGAAACAAGCATCCTGCGACCGGTTTCTGGCTTACAGCCATCATCAGCCAGGCTATCTTGAATCCAGTGGCAAAGTGAGCAAGGGACCCACGTCTGGGCATACCCTGCCAACTTAGGGCGAACATAGCAAAACCAAAGGGGATGATGGACGGAGTGTTGAACAATGCAAGCACTCACCCCCAGTCAACTGATCTGGGTTTAATCCATCATCATTCTTTAGCTCACTCCGCCACCCCAGTTCAGACATGGCCATATGCAAATCAGTCTGACCCTGTGCCTCATGGGAAGAGTCCAGCCCGAACTGCCAAACCATGTCTTCCCTGGACCGGAAACAAGCATCCTGGGACCGGTTTCTGGCTTACAGCCATCATCAGCCAGGCTATCTTGAATCCAGTGGCAAAGTGAGCAAGGGACCCACGTCTGGGCATACCCTGCCAACTTAGGGCGAACATAGCAAAACCAAAGGGGATGATGGACAGAGTGTTGAACAATGCAAGCACTCACCCCCAGTCAACTGATCTGGGTTTAATCCATCATCATTCTTTAGCTCACTCCGCCACCACAGTTCAGACATGGCCATATGCAAATCAGTCTGACCCTGTGCCTCATGGGAAGAGTCCAGCCCGAACTGCCAAACCATGTCTTCCCTGGACCGGAAACAAGCATCCTGGGACCGGTTTCTGGCTTACAGCCATCATCAGCCAGGCTATCTTGAATCCAGTGGCAAAGTGAGCAAGGGACCCACGTCTGGGCATACCCTGCCAACTTAGGGCGAACATAGCAAAACCAAAGGGGATGATGGACGGAGTGTTAAACAATGCAAGCACTCACCCCCAGTCAACTGATCTGGGTTTAATCCATCATCATTCTTTAGCTCACTCCGCCACCCCAGTTGAGACATGGCCATATGCAAATCAGTCTGACCCTGTGCCTCATGGGAAGAGTCCAGTCCCCTTTGGTTTTGCTATGTTCGCCCTAAGTTGGCAGGGTATGCCCAGACGTGGGTCCCTTGCTTACTTTGCCACTGGATTCAAGATAGCCTGGCTGATGACGGCTGTAAGCCAGAAACCGGTCCCAGGATGCTTGTTTCCGGTCCAGGGAAGACATGGCTTGGCAGTTCGGGCTGGACTGTTCCCATGAGGCACAGGGTCAGACTGATTTGCATATGGCCTTGTCTGAACTGGGGTGGCGGAGTGAGCTAAAGAATGATGATGGATTAAACCCAGATCAGTTGACTGGGGGTGAGTGCTTGCAATGTTCAACACTCCGTCCATCATCCCCTTTGGTTTTGCTATTTTTTTTTTTAGCCAATTAATCACTTGATTATTAGTTACAGGAGTAAATTAGGTTTTTGCACACTTCTATATTTGGACTATATTTAGGCTACATTTGGGTAACGTTTGGGCTAAATATGGGATTTTTTCTCTTGAGCGGTCATTTTGGGAGACTGTTTTGTTACCGAGCTCCCTCATTTTGTCATTTGCTGCAGTATCCTCTGTAGGAAATGCTTTCAGTTTTACAACTTTGTTTTCATGAAGATGGCTTTCAGGTGTGCCACACGTTTATCATTTTGTCATAAAGACAGGATGCTAGCACTATAGTTGCACATTTGAACACTAGTAAAACTGCAGTTGATCATCAAGGAGTTAACTGGCAGGCTGCTTCTCGTTTTGAAAGTACAAGTTTCAGTCTACATGTCAGAATGTTTTACTGAAATGAAATATATTTGAGAACTCATAGACAATGAGTCCTAATTTTGCTTTCAACAACACTAACTATAATCTGTATGACAAAACAAACCCCTTAATTTTGTTAATTTTTAAAGGGAATATTTTGAGTGTTACAGCTTTGATGCATTCAAGATGGCTTTAGGTGTACCATACTGTTCAGGTTGAGACCAACCAATCAGGATTGACCAGTCCCCTTTAATGTGGCCAATCAGAGCATAACTGAATAAGTCCATACCAGATAATTTTAACCTTCATTTCTCAAAAACCGCTGGACATATTTACATCAAATCACAAAAAGCACACTTTCTAAGTAAAGATCTAGTTTTCTGCTAAGTTTGGTGTCTGTCACTCAGTTTCTCTGTATCACTGTTAAAAAACCCCCTATGGAAATTGCCTGGGGAAAAAAGGTTCAACCAACTCACCTCAGTTGTGATCTGTCAAATGGGAACCGAGAAAAAGAGGGGTCCAAAAACGCCTTTTCCCCATGCGATTTCCTATTCCATAGATTTGGCAGAAAGCTAGATCTTTACACAGAAAGTGTGCTTTTTGTGATTTGGTGTAAATCCGTTCAATAGATTTTGAGAAATTAAACTTCAAAATGTTTAGACATTTCAGGCCACTGTAGTACAGTGGGACCAGCAGATCAAAAGATAAGATGTGATTGGCTGCGTCAACATGTACAAAGATGTTTGGCAGACATTTTAGGACTCAGGGACTCAGTCCTGTGTCATAGGAAGAAAAAAGAAAAAGCATACAGGGGCAAAGAAGGGATACCCTGTCTCCCTAGGCCTTGTGGAGCGGTTCCAGAAGGCCAAAAACAAAAAATAAATTGTAGCACCATGGTACTACCACAGTACTTTGGCAAAAATGTAAAAATAAACAGGGTGAGTCTGCCCTTTGCGATTCTAATCTCCCTGGGTTGCGTTAGGGCCTGGGGGTCAGCGCAGTTTTATATTTCTTTATTTATTGGGGATGGAGCTTTCGTAGAGATCCCTCACAAGGTAAGAAAAGTCCCTGGAGGCCCAAATTTCCCAGAGCTTGGCGTGGGTTTTAAGGGGTTTTGAGGCCTTAAAGCATTTAGAAATGAGGGAAGGCCCCTCCCACCCTCCATATTGCGTGCACCCTTCTACTTCTATCACCGGGGAAACGGATCACACAGTGCAGATAGACTAATTGCCCTAACTGGGTGTGCAGGGAGCAGGTAAGGGCCAACTCTTGAGCTAGCCCTGAGTTTGCTGGCAAGCGGGGATCAGTTTCTAAAGCAGAGAAGTGGGCTCTCTGCACTGCCTTTGCTTTAAAAATAAAAACAAGGCTCTATGCGCTCCCGAGGTGGGTCCTTCATTTCAGGGTCAAATTACTTCTTTGTGGGACAATTTGTAACTGATTTTCCATGCCTCTTGTCCTTCTCTTGGGAACCTGGGCCATTGTTTCAAACTTCAGGCTCCCTTGACTTCCCTGATAGGCTGCCTGGGCTCTTGTGGCCTCTCACACCCACTCAGGCAGACCCAACATTTCTGCATGAGTCTTCCTTTCCACCTCAGCCCAAGTAAAGATTTCAAGGTGCTGCCCAACAGACACTCCCCTGGAATGGCAGGGCTCACAGCTATGTTTTTCAAGGCAGTGACTCCTCCCCACCTAAAGGTTACCATTGCAATGTGATTAATCTTTACCTCATTGTCAGCGGTTACTACTCCATGGAGAGTATTTGGGATAATCTGCTCTGGGGAAACCAACTGGTCCACGACTGTGGTCATGCTGACTCCAGGTTCCATCAGAGCCTCTACCTTTGTCCTGTTAATGATTGGCCAATGCCTGTAGTTCACCAAGTTGGGCGCTAAGGTAGGCAGGGCCTCAACATCCACTGCACCCTCCGAATTTAAGGTGGCTTCAGCTCAACCCCTTGTTTCCCCTGGGCAAACTTACACACCAACTCCTACATAGCAATCCCTTGGGACTGCCCGTATGTGGGGGGCTTCTTAGAACAGACAGTCTCCCTTCTTATTTCCTGACTTGTGACTGTCCAGGCACACCCCAGCCTTCACAGGGTTAAAAGCTTTCTATGCTTGTACCCTCCCATCTTGGGTTTGGAAAAGGAGCTGGACTCTCCTCCCGAGTAGACACTTAGGCTCCTTGTTAGGACTGCATATGTTATCCTTGGGGATCCCATCTTTCCCCTGAGGGGGTTGCTGAACCTTCTTACTTGAGATCACCTCCCTAGGACTTTTTTGAAACCCTACTGTGCACCTACACATCAGCTGTCTTTCCAAGCTGTCTGGCATCATACAACTTGGAATCCAGTCGATGCTGGTGTAACTCTAAATGACAATTACTCAAGAAGTGCTCCTTCATGATCAGATTATATGACCCATCATAAGTAGTGACTGTATTGCCTTCCATCCAGCTCTTTAAGGAAACATCAACAAAATTAATCCAGAATTGTTATGTGTCTTTGTGAGTGTACTGGCACTTCTTCGATACTCCTCAGATATGGAATCATTCTAGGCATGGGAAGAATTTCAATTACGCCAGAGTAATCGGAGTCTGTTTGGTAATTCCATGTTACTCTTTGATGCAGAATTACCAGTAATAATGTAATTACACCTGCTAGCATAATTAACTGTGATTTGCTGGAAGAAATCCTACCACAAGGCACACTTTTGTAGTAGGCAAACCATTGGTCAATGTCATCTCCCACCACAAAGCTAGGTCCCTATCATGAACAATGTTGTTACCATTGATGTAAACTAATTTCAGATCTCACTACCGATCAGTACAGTCATTGAACATGTCAAGTGATGTAATATGTGAGGTCACAACCAATATGGGAAGGGTGCAAATTATAGTTACTTTGCGACAGTGTTTCTTAACCTTTTGACTTTTGTGGACCCCCACTTAATCATTATTGGAAGATGGGGACCCTTACTTAATCATTATTGAAATCTGGGACCCCTCAATGCGTCATCACTAGAAGCCGGAGAACCTAGCCTAAGCATTTACAATGATTTGCACTGCAAAATAATACACTAAAATACAGAAACAATCATTCATCAAACAATTCAGTTAAGGCCACTCATTGTCTATACTATATTCTGTTTGATGCACTTGCACTGCTCCCATGAATCAATCTGAGGATGATAGCTTAATGTTTAGCCTCAAATTTCAAATCCCTTCACATTTAGAGACTGCTTTAAGTTTTTTATTGTTACAGTGTGTTTCTTTATTTATATACACTTTATCAATCTGTTAATATAATGTCATTTCCTAAGCAGAGAAGCACCCCTTGAGGAGACTTCAAGGACCCCCAGGGGTCCCTGGACCACAGGTTAATCACCAGTGCTTTAGGGCACACGTTATAGTTAATTTAGATAACTGTAACGGCTCGATTTAATTGCTTTTGTTAGTTTAAAATGTTATGTTTTAACTGACATTCTGACCTAACTGTAACGCTCCTCTAGCTTTTGTTTTTTCAGTCAATTTCTATGATTTTTTTTAATGTAATGTTAAGTATAATTTCAATTCCTAACTATTGCATCACTTTAAGCTTTGTTTTTCTTTAGTGAATTTCTATTTGTTTTAATGTAAAGTTAGCTGTCCATTGACTGCTGGCACCCAACCCCAAGCCTCACACAGCAGTCATGTAACAATATAAATGTTGTTATTTCGAAGAAGGCAGACCGACTGGCTTTGTCAAAGAGTCATAATACCAAAATATAAAAAAGTGGGCCTATTGGTTTTATTAGGGGGTCAGCACATTAACATATATAAAGTTGGCGTATTGGCTTTGTCAATAAATGAACACAATAATATATCAATAACTACAATCCAGTGCACTTCCATGTATATACATGACAATGATTAATAATAACCACTGTCACATATAAAAAGTATTTTTTTCAAAACAACCATGCATGTTTTAAATCTTTCTTTACCATTATTCACACTTCAAAACGCAGCAATAGAATTAACCACAATGGGTCAGCACACTCCAGCTCGGAGTGCTTTAAAAAAGTATGGTAAGCCCTCCTAGAGTCATTAATTCAGTGACCCAGAAGACTTAATGAAACTTTTTTTTAAATATTCCTAGGTGAGCTGCTGCACAGCCTGTAGCCCCCAGAGCATTTCAAAAAAGGAAAGCTTGGTGGTGCCCCTGCCCTTTCTAGGGGCACCATCAACATACAAACTTTTTTTAAAAAAAGCCTTTGCAGGGCATTACAGGGCACTAACCAGCTGAAGCAGTGAATGTGAAATGAGCAGCTATTCCACACATTGGCACAGGGCTGACCGTTAGATTTGCGTCGTGGTATGAACGCACAAACTCCTGTCGGAGAGGAGGCTTATCAAGGACCCTTTTTCGGCACAGTGCTTATGACTACACATTACATGTGTGAATTGACTTAATACCACGCGTTGAATGGCCTAAATGACAAGATTCACTATACTGTAGGACCGACGACTTGGAGTTCTTTATATCATAAAAGGCTTGTTGATATGGAATTTGATGCTTCGGGTTGACTGTACCACAAGGCCAGTGTTGCCTTAGAAAACAAGAATTTTTGAAGCGCCTTGAAAAAGTCTTTTTGATTAAGACGAAACACGTGTGGCTGATGCTTGCTGAATCACACAAACAAATAAATCAACAATGGAATCAATGAACTTTTTGGACTCTTAAGAATTATTTCTGTTCATGAGAAAAGAAGAGATCAACTTAGAATCTTTGTACTTCTATGGGAATAGAGTGGACAACTAAAATCCACATTGTGATCATACTTGTGACTAATTTGTCTTTTGGTTTACTTTTAAGAGAGTGCTGCATAAAAGGTTCTAATATTTGTAAAGCTATTCCAATCATTTCACATTCACCACTTTAGATATTTTTTTTCTATGGGAGGGGCGTTTGCCCCTCTCCCAGACCCTTTTGAAGGCCCGGGGACCACATCCCTTGGGGCTGATCACTTTTTTAAAGGGGAAGGGGGTTTGCAGTCCTCCTCCCTGAGCCTTTTTCAAGGCCTCAGAGACCCAATTCCCGGGGGTGTATTACTTTTATAATGGCAAGCAGGCATGTGGCCACCTTCTGAGCCTTTTAAATGCTCCAGGGACCCCATCTCCGGGGCTGTTAACTTTTTTAATGGGGAGGAGGATGTACAACCTACCACCCAGGCCATTTTAGGGCCATGGGGATACATCCCCAGGGGCTGAAGTATTGTTTTCCATTTGGGGAGGGGGCATGGGACCCTTTAGCCAAGCCCTATAATGACCCCAGGGACCCCATCCCCCAGGGCCCGATGACAGCAGTGTCTCAAGGATCCCATCCTCTGGGACACTGGGTGGCTTCCAGCCCAGGAGAGCACTGGTAGGCAGGACTTCAACTCTCTGCCCACAGGCATGGAACACAGGTTTGTTCCTGTTCACTAGGAGCAGTAAGAAAAGCTGGTCTCACTGGGTGGGACTAAACAAATGCCGCTGGCTCCCTCAGCACCTGGAATTAATGCAGGCAAGATGAGCCAGTGGGGCCATGGAGTTCCTGGGGCTAACCCCATGGCCTACAGACCTGTCATTGCTGCCAGTGTCCCAGGTAGGACTGTGGCACAGACAGCAATTTTTATTTGTTTAGGCCCCAGAGGATCGAGTCCCCAAGGCCATGTAATGGCTCAGGGATGGGGATGCATACTCCTTATCTTTAAATGATGATGCAGCTACAGGGGATGTGGTCCCCAGGCTATTTAACGGCTTAGGCAGTGGTGCCCTACACCCCTCCCCTTTAAATAATGATTCACCCCCAGGAGTTAGCCTTTGTAATGGCTCAGGGAGGTAGGCCACATGCCTCCTCCCTTAAATGCAAAATTGGTCCCCCCCCCCAAGTTCAGGACCACCCAGGGGGATTAAAATAGGTTGTGGATCCTCTGCAGATCCTCGGTCCCATTAAAAAAAAATATCTGTTTTTTTCCACCTCAATTTTTGTCTAGGACCACCCCCTCCAACAGGCCAAGGTAGTCAAGATATTTCTACTCTTCCCCTGTATGTTTTTTTTGCCTTTCCTAATCCTAAAAAGGATGACTCTGAAACTTTACAGATAGAAGCTGAGGTGGATGAAAAAGTTTCATGAAGGTTTGTCTAACGGTGTCAAAGTTATTAGTAAACTAGAAATTAATTTCCTATATAACCATGCTCGTAACTATAAGAACCCAGTGGCGACTGTTGCCTCTTTCCCTTGGACATGAGTTGAGCATATTTTTTTCATAATATGCAGCAGGTCCCTTGTATTGCAGTAACTGCTCTAGTTCGCAATGCCTTCATTTTAATAATGTTCCTCATAAGTCACAGATGTCCACTTATGCTAAGTAGTTCCGGATCTGCTCCTCTCTGCAGGTCCATTAGAATCACAGCAGTCCTCCAAGGAGAAATTGAAAGTAGGTGCTGCTTTAAACAGATGCACTGTGCATGCCCAGCTCAAGCACGCTAAGTATCTATTTACGCATGTAACTTGACAACACAGATCCATAAGAGCTGAAAGAGTTCAAAGTTCGATGGAATTCCATGTTTTAAATCCACTGACCTGCAATAGTCTTTCACTTACGAATTTTGACATTCATTTTATATCATCATTGTGGATTTTCAGTTGTTAGATGTTTGAGCTCCCTGCACATTTTAGAGAATTTTTGTTTACCTTTTCGATTAACCTTTTTTTGGTACTAAGTAGAGAAATCTTTTTCAAAACAAAGAGAGCTAAGTTTGTTTTCTGACATTGTAAACTGAACAATATTTTGTAATGAACAACTTATCTTCATTAGAGCACATTCAACAATGTTATACTGTCATCCTAGCCAGAATCATTTGCCATTATGTCTGATCTCTTAAAAATACTTCAGACTCACTGCAGATATTAATATTTGAGCAAAAGGCAGGCAAGAGAATAAATAATGATTTGGGTTTGCTTCACAATGTAGATATATGAATGTAATTTGTGTTGATACTATGTGCAATGTCATTTCTGGCGAAAAATAGATGGTTTATGAATTAAAGGTTAGAATGTGACCATTGTTCTCTCCATCCACAGATTGGTACTAGGATTGGGCGAAATTGTGAATTATATTTCTTGTGAAATATACATAGGTTTTTCAAACAAATACATGAAATTAATTGAAAAATATTCAACATGTACTTGTGCAATATCAGTGTGAAAATTGAACATACAATTTCAGGAGGAAACAGATTTGAACAGAATTGGGGCTATTGACAAAGGTAACAATAATAAAGGTGTAAGTTACATTGGTGTGTTTACTCTTAATCATTTATGTACTTTTGACTCTTTTGGCTATTCACCATTTACAATTTTAGCTCACAAGTAATTTTATTATAGCTGAAACAAAATATAGTTAGAGAATACATTATAATATATAGAAAGAATACAATGGGAATGAAGAATATATGACTTCTATAAAATAGGTAAGAGTATAACATGTCGCATGGCTAAAATAACCCGGTATTTACATAGATAAGTGTAATATACATGAAGAAATAATAGAAAATAAGAGTCAATATTGGTATACAGGGAAAGTCAAGGAGGTCGTAGAACTTTTCCCTCATTAGGATGATTGGAAAAATATATTTTTTACAGAATTGTCCAAAAAGGTAGTGATTTAGGTCTATAAGGTCTTACGTTTTATAACCAATGAGATAGGATGCATGTAGGCATTATCGAGTCCATGGTTGTGGCATACCGCATACCACTATGCTTGAAAAGATAATTGGGTAAAGGGCCTGAATTAGATCTTGATGAACCGGTTACTCTGTCATAACGGTGAAGGATATCCCATCTGCAAAATATAAATCTGATTATATCCTATGGCATTTATATTTCTGCAGGGATGATATCCGTCACCGTTGTGATGGAGTAACCCTTCCGCCAAGATCTAAATCAGGCCCAAACTCTTTCAATTATTTTGTTATCTTTTTAAATGCTTTTGCTAATAACAAATCTAATATTCTCAAATCTATTGAAGAATGTACCCATCACCACATAAGCTGCCTAGGAAAAATACTAGTAATAAAGAAAGGTACTCTAGATTGAAAAATTAAAGTCATTTGGCTCCATATCTGTGACCAAAAGGCATGCACTAAAGGAAATGTGAAAAATAAGTGTTTAAGATCTGCATGCAGTGGAGAGCAGGACCAGCAACTATAGGAGAGGTCTGGGTAGATTCTGTGCAATGTTGAGGGGGGTAATAAGACTCTATTGTATGTATAAAAAGTGTTTGCATAGTATTTGTCCCCCGGGAGGATTTCCTAAATTTTGTCCAGATTTTCATCCACTTTAAAACAGGCCATGACATTTCTAGATCATTTTCCAAAGGTAATTTTGATTTGGTTGTATGTCTATCTGTGGGAATATATTGAGGATGAGAATAAATAGTGGTGGGTTTTAGGGTTGTAAGTAATAGATCATGTAGGTGTGTAGTGGAAAGGGAGGCCAAATGGGTGTTAGAATGGAAGTGAGTATATGCAGTAGATATGGAGTCTTGTAAAAGCTGAAATTTATTTTGAAAAGAAGGTAGGAAATCAAAAAGGTCTTGAGCTTGCGCAAAGGATATAGGGGAGTTTTGAACTGAGAGTTGTTTTACCCAGATTAAGCCTCTTGCTCTCCATATTTTCCAATAAATAGGTTTTTATAAGTTGTATAAAAGTGTTGTGCCAAATAGAGTTGAGAAATATGTGGATATCTGTAAGAAAATAGGATAGTATGGGATCAAGATGTTTACAAGAGAATTTAAGAATGGGAGTTAAAAGCGTTTGTGGTTTGCATATGAAAGCCTATTCTGGAAAAGAAAAAGGTGATAAAAAGTTTTCCCCCCAAATCAACCTATAAAGGGTGATATCTTGGGGACTCTGAAATCCAATATGCAGATTTTTTCAACATAAAAGCCATGTGATACTTGGAAAGATCAGAGAAATTTACATCACCATCAGATGTAGGACATTTCATTTTCAGCAAGGAGATACAAGTTTTCTTATTATTCCAGTGGAATGAAGAAAGAGTAAAATAGATTTTTTTAAATTTCAGATGGATGGTTAATGGGATGTTGGAAATGGTGTATAGAATGATGGACACTAACATTATTTTGATAGTATTGAGTTGACCCCACCACAATAGGTATAAAGGGTGCCATCAACTAATTAAAGACGTTATCTTATGTATACATTGTTCCATTAAATTAATGATATGGAAGTCTTAATGGATTGAGTGAATTGTAAGCCAACATGTTTAATTTGTTGTGAATTCCCTGTAAAATTAGAGGGTAAAAAGTCTTGTTTAAAAGTGAATTTGTTAAGAGGGAATAGCTCACATTTTTCATTATTTAATTTAAAGCCAAACATAGGAGTATAAGAAGCAACTTCATCTAATGAAGCTGGAAGTGATGAGTGAGGGTGTAAGATAAATAACAAGACATCATCAGAGTAAGCCGCTAGCCCCAACTGTTGAATATTATAAGTTAAGCCATGGATATTTTGGTTGTGTCATAATCCGGATAGAAATGGTTCTAGTGCCATATTAAAAATAAAAGGTGAAAGGGGACAACCTTGTCAAACTTCTATACACAAAGTAAAAAATGAGGAAGTAAGTCCATTTGCAATATTAGCCACTTGGGGAGATGATTATAGAAGAGACGTTAAGGAAACAATCTTTGGACCAAAACCAAACCATTTACGACTGTGCAAAATAAAAGGCCAATCTACTCGATCAAAAGGCTTTTCAGCGTCTAGAGTGATAGCTCCTAGGGGTTCAGGTATGTGAGTGGATATTGATAGAACATCAAACAATAGACAGGTGTTGTCAGATATACATCTTCCTTTAACAAAACCCAGTTGTTTTTTACCAAGAAGATCAGGGATAAAGGATTCTAATCTTAGAGCTAAAACTTTTAAAAAGAATTTTCAATCATTGTTACAGAGGAAAATATGCCTGTAATTTTTTACAGTAATGAGGGTCCTTTCCCTCTTTAGGGATAAAGTGAATAAGGGCATCTAAGAAGGAGCCAGATGATTTATGCAGATGTGAGAAAAAAGATAAAATGATTTGGAGCTTAGGGAAAAGTAATTTGGAAAAATATGGAAAGAACTCAGCCGTAAAGCCATCCGGGCCCGGAGATTTATCTTTCTTTAGCAAAATTAATGCAATATGAAGTTCATTTTGTGTGTCATCTGATTCCAGTGATGTAAATAAAGGTGAGTATTAAAAGATTTGAGAGTAGTGGAAAGGGAGTTAACAATGTCAGAGTCATCAATCAAATCAGCTTTATTCAGCTGGCATGCTACCATAAAAGTATGAAATAAAAACAATGAAGCAATATAAAACCAGAGACCAATCATAAAACTACTCATACATATGCAATTATAATGATTCAAAATAGCCTGTATATAACATCTATAAGAAGGCCTACTTAAAGTGCCATGTGTCTTAAAACACTAAAACAGTACATTAATCTGATTTTCACCCTTACAAATTAAAATCCCGCCTTATAAATTAAAAAACAGAAGCTTAGTCAAGGTGCATTGAGTGTCTAGAGTGTACAACAGCCCTTACAAATAGGCTTACATAAAAACCTGGGGCATATTAGCAAGAACATCGTTAAAACTATCGCCGTTTTAGCGGCAGGAAACTGCCGCTAAAACGGCGATAATGGGCTTGGTAATATGCGCTATAGAATTCCAATAGAAGCCCAGGTTAGATGTGCAGGAGATCTAACCTGGGCTTCTATTGGAATTCTATAACGCATATTAGCAAGCCCATTATCGCCGTTTTAGCGGCAGTTTCCTGCCGCTAAAACGGCGATAATTTTAACGAGGTTCTTGCTAATATGCCCGCATGTTTCATCATCACGCAGTTATTTCACAAAGAGTAATGGCTGAGTACAGTGTAATAAATTTCTGGACTTAACAAAAGGCATTAAAAACATTTTAGCACATTTCTGATACAAAACACAGAATAAAGTGAAATGAAGTATTGACTTTTTAAAAATATTATTACATGGGCAAACAAGCAATTCCAAATTGAGCTGAAAACCTGAAGGGTAATGCAGTATGAAGTTCAGTTTGTGTGACATCTGATTCCAGTGATGTAAAAACAAGGTGAGTATTAAATGATTTGTGAGTAGTGGATAGGTGGTTAAAAATGTCAGAGTCAGATGGTGATTTTTCTGGTGTATATAGTGTCTTGTAAAACTCAACAAATTTATCCAGAATTTTTGAATTTGTATGTGGTGGAATCTCATGATTATCTATGATAGATTCAATCTTTAATTTGTTTTGCTTAATTTCCAGAAACTTTGCTAATATTTGCCAGATTTATTTTGGCCATCATAGAATTTGGCACTTTATTTCAGAAGGTATGATCATGCATTGTTGGTAGACAATTTATTAAACTAAGGCTTAGCTTAGTTCTTTTGCCTTAGAAGTATATTATAGGTGCTCTAGTCTTTTAACCCCTTGGGTGCTCATGACGGCTCCACGCCGTCATGAGTCACGGTAGGCGTGTGCTCATGACGGCGTGGAGCCGTCATGCCGCTGCCGCTCCGCCTACGCGGGACTAATTCCCCGCCTGTGCGGGCGAATTAACGAGTGGGCGGGGTCATGACGGCTCCACGCCGTCATGAGCACACGCCGCCCGTGACTCATGACGGCGTGGAGCCGTCATGAGCACCGAAGCGCCACGCCCACCCCCTAGCCCCCCCGCGCCACGGTGGAATTGGCGGCGCAGGGAAGGGGTTAAATGTTGTAAAACTTTATTAGATTTGAGAGTGAGCCAATTACCTCTTCTTATATATGTAATTGATTATAAAGTCGCGGGCGGAGGCTTTGAAAGCATCCCAGCTAGTGTGAAAAGCAATATCATTTGTTTCATTAAAAAGGAAATATTCATGGAAAAAAGTAAAAGATGAAGTAAATAATTTCTTAATAAAAGGGAATTATTAAACCTCCATCTTTTTGGTAAATTTTATTTCAGAAGGATATCTAGTTGTGTAAAAATTAGAGCGTGATCAGAAACTAGGATGGAACCTATATCAGCAGAGTACAAGGTCTGTGCTAAATCATGTGATATAAAAATGTAATCTATTTTCGATTGCATTTGGTGGTTTGGAGAAAAGTACATTAATTCTCTCAATGTGGGATTGTATTGTCTCCAAACATCAATTAAATGTCTTTGTTTAATAGCGTGAACAAATGATTTTTGTGTTTGTTTGGAATGTACTGAGGATCAACGAGTTGGTTGCAATCTCCAAAAATAGCAAGATTATCTTGAGAGAATTACAGACGTTTTTGGGTATTAGTGGACCCAAAACAGGAACATTGAGACCATAAACATTAAAGAGAGAAATATGCGATGTGTCTATCAACAATTGAGGAGCAACCAACTTCAGTCTGTATCATTCTCTTGGGATATGAATTGGATATGAAGAGTACAACGGCACATAGTTATGACTTCACCTTTTTTCCCACTTGCCGGAGAGAAGAAAACTTCACACAACCCCTTAATTTTAAGGACTCTCTTTCTATAGGTTGAAACTCCTGTATGAGTACATTATCTGCATCAGGCTTTGATCAATGTGTCAAAACTCTTTGCCGTTTAATTGGAAAATTTAAAACTCTGACGTTCCAAGATACAATTTTGAAAGACATAGGAGAAAAACAGATTAAATAGATAATTCAGACATAACATCAAGGAAATTTAATATGAACCATGTAAGAACAAAAAGATTTGGTAATTTAAGAAGTAAATTGAAATAATGTGTTAGATCTTGCCCTTTTTACAGGGTTACCCCAAACTTTTTGCCTTCTTCCTCCTATTTTTTCGGACCTGTTTTTGTTGGCGCTCGGACTCTGGGTACTTTGCCACTGATGATCAGCGCTAAAGTGCATATACTCTCTGTCTAAGTTGTATTGGTAACTGGTTATCCATGATTGG
The DNA here is from genome assembly GCA_963921515.1 of Calotriton arnoldi. NCBI lineage: Eukaryota > Metazoa > Chordata > Amphibia > Caudata > Salamandridae > Calotriton > Calotriton arnoldi. The sequence continues at coordinate 244,379 of CAWUFW010010495.1, forward strand.
CATATTTGATTCACTGGTAAGTCCCTAGTAAAGTGCACTGTGCGTGCTCAGGGCCTGTAAATTAAATGCGACTCGTTGCCTGCAGCCCTGATTGTGCCACCCACATGAGTAGCCCTGTAAGCATGTCTCAGGCCTGCCACTGCAGTGTCTGCGAGTGCAGTTTTAAACTGCCATGTTGACCTGGCAAGTGGTCCAAACCTTCCCTTTTAATACATGTAAGACACCTCTAAGGTAGGCCCTAGGTAGCTCCATATGCTGGGTGCATGTTATGCAAAAGGTAGGACATGCACAGGTGTGTTTTGCATGTCCTGATAGTGGAATACTGCCAATTTTGTTTTTCACTATTGCAAGAACTAGCTCTCCCATAGGTTATTATTTGGAGGTGCCTTGTAACATGTTACAAGTGTAACTTTCAATTGGGACGAGCTAGTGATTTGGAGTTTGGACTCCCTGAGCTCAGGATTTAAAAATACATCTTTTAGTAAAGGTGTTTTTTTAAGTTATGTGTTTGAAAATGCCACTTTTAGAAGAGTGGGCATTTTCTTGCTTTACCATCCTGTGCCTCTGCCTGCCTGTGGAATTGATGTCTGGTTTGTTTGTGCCTTCATCTATACAGTCACACAAAGGGAAATGAGGTGTACCTTGCATATCATGATTACACATCACCAGGCTGTTGGGCCTTCCTGAGCTAGAGTGGTAGGAGGAGTTGTCACTGACACATGAATAGGGCTGTGTCTGGCCTCTCACAATGCTGTTTCCACCCCCATGTAGTATGTCTGGAGCCAGGACATAGCAATGCAGGATCTGTGCACTAGAAAGACTATACATTGAATTATGCCTAATTCAAAGGCCAAAAAGGGTATAAGTATTGTACCTGTAACCCTAGACTTTTGGAACACTTCTGGATCAAGAGGAGACTCTGTCATGGGGAAGAGCTGGAGTGCTGTTAGGAGGAGTACTGCCCTTTGCCATGTTGCTTTGCTGGGTTGACCTGCAGTAGCTGCTTCTGCCTTGTAAGAGGGCAAAGACTGGACTTTGCTGTTTTGAATTCTGCTTGTGAAGATTCTCCAAGGGCTTGTGTGTGTGCACCTCTGTAGGAAAGTAGGATCTGTTTCTTATGGTTACCTTCACTTTTTGCTTCATGTGATACTGTTTTTGACCAGTCTAACTGAGATCCTGCAAATCAGGACCACAGTCTATCTGCTTTCTCCTTAAACTGTAATGTCATGTACTTAGGTACATTCCAGATTGGATACTGGGGTACCCTTGTCAGTCCCTAATATATGGTACCCATGTACCCAGGGCATAGGTACCCCAGAGGCCTCCCATGGGCTGAAGTATGTATTATGCCACCCTTGAGAGGCCATGCAAAATGGAACTACAGGCCTGCCATTGCAGCCTGTGTAAGTTGGTGCATGCACCACTTACGTAAGATATAGGTTTGCTATATATAAGGGTCACTGCACTTAAAACCTATAAGTCACCCCTATAGCAGGCCTTAACAATCCTGAAGGCAGGGTACTGGGTTCTAAGTGAGAGGGTGCCACTGTATGAGCAGGACACCCCTGCAGCCTACGGAGTCCATTCTCCCGGGTTGTCAGTAAGACAGACATTTACAACATATAGAGTGGCATTATGTGACCGCGTGATGAACAACTCTAAAATGGCTGAAACAACCCCTATCATGTTTGGTGTCAAACATGTTGGAATCATACCCCGGTAACCGGTGTGGAGGTATGATTCCAACCCTCAGAAGCGAGCTTCGTTGGGTCCCTGGTGTTCCCGGTAGCAGCCTTCTAGTGCCGGGTGGCCCAAAATGGTTGCTGCCGACCAGAGACACCTTTCTGCCTTCCTGCTGCTGAGCCAAGCTCGAGCAGGGGAAGGCAGAATAATAGGCATCCTGTCACGGGTAGGTGTAACCACCTCCCAGCCAGGATTTAGTGTATTAGGGCTGGGTGGGTGCGCTTGCCAGCGACCGAAGGTCTGCATTAGGGGCACATTTAGTGTCCCTGTGCATAGTCCGGTTCAAATCAGTCCTTGGAGCCGTTGGCTCCTGCTCTGGTGTGAAACTGGACAAAGGACATGGGAGTATCCTCCCCACTGTCCAGACCCTTCCTTGGGAGGGTCCCCTGAATCTGTCCAACCCTATCCCATGGGTACAAAAGGGCGTACCTGGCTGTAGGACCCTAGATTCGACATGGACAAGATTCTGAACCAGAAACCACTGAACTTTGACCGTCTGGATACTCTGGACTTTGTTGGACTTCGTTTGGGCCTGACTTCGTCTCCCTCTTAGTCTGAAGCATTGTCTGTGCCCCTGCACCATACAGGCTCTGTGCAGGACCTGTGGAGCATCAAGGACAACTGATGATATCTCCCTTGGGGAGAAGGAGTCACTCCCCTGCATTCGCAGGCACAACATCACGACTGACCAGTCTGCTGTTCCTGAGCTCCTACGGACTCCAAAGGCTCCAGCAACACAAGAGATAGGTTTCTACATCCCTCAAGGTACCAAGTTTGAGGTCAGAATCCCTTGTGGGGGCTGCAATACCCGTACCCCTGTGCACTGCATTCATTTGCAAGTGCATATGCTTGTTGGCATTTCCCGAGCAAGTGCACTGGGCTCCGAGTAGCCCCAACCTCTGGAACCATTTCCTACCAAGAACTCCGGCCACCTCACACTGAGTGCTCCGTGGGCTGCTGTTTTGTGAAATTGCTCGAGGTCCTCTTGCAACTCCTGTGCCTCCAGCCTGTGGGTCCAATTGAGGGTCAACTTTGCTTTTCTTGGGCTCCACTGGTTGCTCCAGGCTTTCCCTGACTCCCCTGTGTTTCGTGAGTCACCTGTACCTTGCTGGTCCGAACCATACCCATCTGTGACCTTCTGCATGGGTTGCCGTTGCCAAGGCTTGTTGGTGCTCCAGCCAGACACCGACCCCTCAGTACTCGACATCCTTTATGGGACTGCTTGCATCCAGCTCCTGGTTGTCCTTGACATCTCCTGGTCCCGGTGGCTGCAGAGTCAAGAACCCCCTCAATGCACCTGAAGCACCCAACATCAGTGGGCATTCGTCTACCGAGCCCCTGGTCACTCTTGAGTGACCCAGACTCTGTCCCCTCTGCTTTCAGGTACTCTTCGACAAGAATCAACCTTTGGATTCCAATGGACACTTTTCTTCCTTCCAGCAGCGGCTCTTCTTCGAAGTCCTCAATTGGTTTCGACAGCAGCTTCCGACACCACTTCAGACCTATGCACCCGGCTTCCCTGGGATAGGTAACTCTGGTACTCTGTTATCCACGGGTGGGGTGGCTCTCCAACCTCCTAACTTCCACAGGGTTTCTCCGAAGTCCACTGGGAAGGGTCCTTAATCTCTAAAACTTCAACCGCGACTTTCCCATAGAATTGTACGGAGCACGCGGTCGTGTTCCCACACTGCACCCGTCCCCCTTGGGGTCCCTGTTTACTCGCCTTGGGTGGTTCCTTGCGGTCCCAGCAATTCTACTTCCTCTAGACACTGTCTTGACTCGAGTCGTGGTTCCTATACCACTATTTTAGTATATGGTTTGGTCCCCCCCGGGGCCCACTGTGTATTAGTGCTATTTACTTTCATTTCTGTGATTAAGTATTGTGTGCATTGTGATTATCTCCGTGTTGGAGATACTGTGTCATACTAGAGAGTGTTATATTAATAAATACATATTTTTATAACTACTGTGTGGTTCTCCTTTCATTTAATCAATACAATAAGGTTGCATTCTGGTAAAACAAGCTGATTAACATTCCTTCAAGACTAAGCCTGAAGGCTGCTCTCCACAGCTACCACTTGGATAGCTTTCAAAGGTTATCTTTGACCTCTTAAATCACCATAAGGGTTGTTTGGACTGGTGCAAGGTGCCCACTTTAATTAGTGGACAGCATATACCAGGCCAATCTCTCACATTGGAGTGCAGCAGTTGGGATTCAAATCTGCATTGTTTTACCAGATAAATCTTTGTATTGATTAACTGAAAACCACCAAGTACTAGGTACATATAATACTAGCTTAGAATAAGTAAGTTCTACTGAACTTAGGGTTGGGTAAGTCAAGGGTCTAGCACACCCTTTCTCCAACCTCAGACAGTTTAGTTCCCACTAGGTTAGGTAGGTGCAACTCCTTACCACACTTAGTATGTCTACTAAAGGAGATGCCAGTGGCTCTCTGCCCTCTAGAATACAGTGAGCTTTCATTCCAAGAATTGAAAACCCTGTGTGCCTCTAGAAAGCTGAAGACAGGGAGAAGTGCCAACACTCAACGTCTGATAGAGATGTTACTGTTAGATGACCTAAGGAAGACTCCTGGGTCAGATGAGCAGGACATAGTGGGTGGGACAGGGAATGAGGACAAGTCAGGAGGTGACACCTTTTATGACCTGGACTCTAACCCTGACCAGGGGGAACCTGATGGTTCCCACCTGGATAACTCAGATCTTCCAGAAGAGAATGGAGAAGGCCATGAAGGCCCCTCTTTACTCCTCCTGGAAGAGTGCAGAGTTTACCAAGGAGATCTAGATCTCCCTCTGCAGAGTCTTATCACTCAGGACAGTCTATAGGGACCTCTGTATCTAGCAAGAGGGACCACTCTTTTGACAGGGAATACCAATTGCTTGAACTTGAGAAAGCTAGGCTTAGGCTCAGGCAAGAGCAATTGGCCCTTGATAAAGAGTCCCTAGAAGTCCAGAGAGCTAGAAAAAAAGTTGGGACCTGAGTCCCATGGTGGCAGCAACAGTGTCCATAGAGTTAAGGAACATTCCTTTGATAATAGGAACATGAGCAAGATTGTCCCTCCCTACCATGTTGGGATGACATCCATAAATGGATAACTGCTTTGGAGAGGCCCTGTAAAGTTCAGAGGGTCCCTCAAGAGCAGTGGTCAACTATCTTGTGGCTCTCCTTTGCTGACAAAGGTAGAGATAAGCTCCTCACTGTTAGAGAAGAGGATGCTGACAACTATTCAATCTTGAAGAGTGCTCTCATTGATGGGTTTAGCTTACCCACTGAACAGTACAGGATTAAGTTAAGAGACACCCACAAGACACAGAATCAAGATTGGGTAGACTTTGTGGATAGTGCCATTAAGGCTCTGGAAGGCTGGTTGCTTGGCAGCAAAGTGAATGATTTCAAGGGATTGTACAATTTGATTATGAGGGAGCAGATCCTTAATAATTGCCAAAATTAGTTATTGCATCAATGCCTGGTTGACTCTGATCTGACTTCTCCCCAAGAATTGGGAAAGAAGGCAGAAAAGTGGGTCAGAACCAGGGTGAAGCAGAAAAACCAGAACAATGGTAGTGACCAAAAGAAACAAGATTCTAAAACTCCAAATAAGGGTGGGGACAAGGGTAAAGATCAAAAACAGTCTTCATCAGGGCCCCAAAAGCCTGCATCTGGGGGGGGAGTCACAATCCAACAAAGGTAAAGGCAAAAAGAAACCTTGGTGTTACTTGTGTAAGGTAAAGACCCATTGGGCAAGAGATAGTGATTGTCCAAAAGTCAAGGAAAATCCTCCTACCACCAATTCCCCTAAGGCAACTGCACCCCCTAGCAAAAGTACAGGTGGTGGTACAGGGAACAAGGGATTAGTAGGGTTAACCTTGGGCTCTGAGATGGGTTCTGGCCTAGTCAGAACTCCAGCTCAGGCTGTGCTTGTCTGTGATGGTGGCATGGATATTGCCACTCTATTTGTCAATCCCAGTAATCTGGGCAAATACAGGCAACAGCCTTTAATCAATGATAAGGAGGCCAAGGCATACAGGGACAGATGTGCCAGTGTCACTATGGTGACACAGGATCTTGTGGGCCCTGACCAAATCATACTTGGAGAAATGTACCAGGTAACCAATGCTAACAATGTCAAGGCTGACCATTTCTTGGTAGTTGTTAATTTCAGCTGGGGAGAGGTAACGGGCCCTAAGAAAGTTGTGGTTAGCTCAGACCTACCAGTAGAATGTCTGTTGGGCAATGATTTGGAGACTTCAGCCTGGGCTGAGGTGGAACTTAGGACTCATGCAGCAATGCTGGGCATCTCTGCAGATGTGTTTGCTGTGACCAGGTCACAGGCCAAACTGACAAACACTGAACAGGCCTTGGATTCTGAAACAATGGACCAAGGACCTTCCAAGAGAAGGAGCAGGAGGGGTAAGGCTGAGTCTTCCCCCCAGACTCAAAGTAAGGATCAGTCTCTTGAGGGAGATGATCTCAGTCCCTGTGAAGGAACTGTCTCAGATGAACTTGAACCTGACCAGGATTAGTTCTTGGGGACAGGGGGCTCTTCCAGGGCAGACTTGAGTTTGGAGCAGAAAACCTGCCCCTCTCTTGAACCCCTCAGACAGCAAGCTGCTGCTGAGGCTGCTGGGAGTATCAGTGGATCCCACTGGATCTATTGGGATGAGGGACTCCTGTACTCAGAGGGTAGAGACCCCAAGCCTGGTGCCACCAGGAGGTTGGTCATACCTCTGAAGTTTAGGGGCTTCCTACTCACCTTGGCACATTATATTCCCTTAGCAGGACACCTAGGCCAAAGTAAGACTTGGGACAGGCTTGTCCCACACTTTCACTGGCCTCACATGTCTGACGACACAAAGGAGTTTTGTCACTCCTGTACCACCTATCAAGCCAGTGGTAAGTCAGGTGGTACCACAAAGGCCCCCCCATACCTCTACCTGCGGTGGGAGCTCCCTTCGAGAGGGTTGGGATTGATATCATTGGTCCCATGAACCCTTCTACAGCATCTGGACACAGTTACATACTAGTGGTGGTGGACCATTCCACTAGGTATCCAGAAGCAATACCCCTTAAATCCACCACAGCCCCTGTGGTGGCCAGGGCCCTCATGGGAATGTTTTCCAGAGTGGGTTTCCCTAAGGAGGTCTTAACTGACAGAGGTACAAACTTCATGTCAAGTTATATTACTGCAATGTGGAAAGAGTGTGGAGTGAACTACAAGTTCATCACACCCTATCACCCACAATGCAATGGGTTAGTTGAAAGGTTCAACAAAACCCTGAAGGGCATACTCATGGGCCTCCCAGAAAAGCTTAGGCGAAAATGGGATGTCCTGTTGCCTTGCCTTCTCTTTGCCTACAGAGAGGTCCCACAGAAGGGGGTTGGCTACAGCCCTTTTGAACTTCTGTTTGGACATCCAGTTAGGGGTCCCTTGTGTTTAGTGAAGTAAGGGTGGGAGTTACCTATCAAAACCCCTAAGCAAGACATAGTGGACTAGGTACTTGGTCTCTGCTCCAGGATGGCTGAGTACATAAAGAAGGCCAGTAAAAACCTTGAGGCAAGTCAAGAATTACAGAAAGCTTGGCATGACCAAAAGGCTATTCTGACTGTTTATCAGCCAGGGCAGAATGTGTGGGTGTTGGAGCCCGTGGCCCCAGCAGCTCTCCGGGACAAATGGAGTGGACCCCATACTATACTTGAGCAGAAAGGTGAGGTCACCTATTTGGTAGACCTTGGCACTCCTAGGAGCCCCCACAGAGTGTTCCATGTGAACAGGCTCAAACCTTATGTAGACAGGGCTGACATGGGTTTACTCATGGCAACTGATGAGGGACAGGAGGAAGACAGTGACCCTCTCCCTGATCTCCTCTCTCAGAACCCTGATGATGGGTCAGTTGATGGTGTAGCTTTGGCAGGCAGGCTCACTGACCAACAGCAGATTGATTGCAGGAAGGTCCTCAATAAATATAGACATAGGTTCTCCCTGACTCATAGTCAGACCCCCTGGTGTACCTATGAAGTAGACACAGGTGAGAGGCTACCTGTTAAAAATAAGATTTACAGGCAGCCTGACCATGTCAGAGACTGCATCAGGACTTAGGTCCAAAAGATGCTAGAGTTGGGAGTTATTGAGCCCTCAAATAGCCCTTGGGCTAGTCCAGTGGTCTTGGTACCAAAACCTCATGCCCCGGGTGGTAAAAGAGAGATGAGGTTCTGTGTTGACTACAAGGGACTGAATGCAGTCACTAGGACTGATGCTCACCCATCAAGGGCAGATGAGCTCATTGACACTTTGGCCTCAGCCAAGTTCTTGAGTACATTTGACCTCATTGCTGGCTATTGGCAAATCAGACTAGCTGAAGATGCCAAACCAAAAACAGCATTTTCAACCCCTAGTGGGCATTATCAATTTATTGTAATTCCCTTTGGTTTGAAGAAAGCACCTGCCACATTCCAAAGGCTGGTGAATAAAGTCCTTACAGGCCTGGAAGCCTATAGTGCAGCATATCTTGATGATATAGCTGTCTTTAGCTCCACCTGGGAGGATCACCTGGTCCACCTGAAGAATGTTTTGGAGGCCCTGCAGAAAGCAGGCCTCACTATCAAGGTTACTAAGTGCCAGATAGGGCAGAGCAAGGTTGTGTACCTGGGCCACCTTGTGGTTGGAGGTCAGGTTCAACCATTACAGAGCAAAATCCAGCCCATCATGGACTGGGTTTCTCCAACTACCCAGACACAGGTCAGAGCTTTCATGGGCCTGACTGGGTACTACAGAAGATTTGTGAAAGGATATGGGTCTATAGTGACTCCCCTAAATGATCTTACATCAAAAAGAATGCCCAAGAAGGTTCAGTGGACAGTTAGCTGTCAGAAGGCATTTAATGATCTCAAGCAGGCTATGTGCACTGCTCCCATTCTGCAGAGTCCTGACTACTCCAAGCAATTTATTGTCCAAACAGATGCATCTGAGTTGGGGGTAGGGGCTATGTTATCACATTTTAATGCAGAGGGTCAGGATTAACCAGTAGCTTTTATTAGCCGAAGGTTGACCCCCAGAAGAAGCTGAAGCCATACCTGTTTGGCACTCACTTCATTGTTCAGACAGACCATAAGCCCCTCCTATGGCTTAAACAGATGAAGGGTGAAAACCCCAAACTTTTGGGGTGGTCCATTTCCCTACAGGGGATGGACTATACAGTGGAACATAGACCTGGGAGTAACCATCCCAATTCAGATGGACTCTCCAGATATTTCCACTTAGAAAATGAAGACTCAACTGGGCAAGGTTAGTCTCATCTCCTTACGTTTGGGGGGGGTTGTGCAGGAAAGTAGGATCTACTTCTTATGGTTACCCCCACTTTTTGCTTCATGTGATACTGTTTTTGACTAGTCTGACTGAGATCCTGCTAATCAGGACCACAGTCTATCTGCTTTCTCCTTAAACTGTAATGTCATGTACTTAGGTACATTCCAGATTGGATACTGGGGTACCCTTGTCAGTCCCTAATATATGGTACCCATGTACCCAGGGCATAGGTACCCCAGAGACCTCCCATGGGCTGAAGCATGTATTATGCCACCCTTGAGAGGCCATGCAAAATGGAACTACAGGCCTGCCATTGCAGCCTGTGTAAGTTGGTGCATGCACCACTTACGTAAGATATAGGTTTGCTATATATAAGGGTCACTGCACTTAAAACCTATAAGTCACCCCTATAGCAGGCCTTAACAATCCTGAAGGCAGGGTACTGGGTTCTAAGTGAGAGGGTGCCACTGTATGAGCAGGACACCCCTGCAGCCTACGGAGTCCATTCTCCCGGGTTGTCAGTAAGACAGCCATTTACAACATATAGAGTGGTATTATGTGACCGCGTGATGAACAACTCTAAAACGGCTGAAACAACCCCTATCATGTTTGGTGTCAAACATGTTGAAATCATACCCCCACACCGGTAACCAGTGTGGGAGGTATGATTCCACCCCTCAGAAGCGAGCGTCGTTGGGTCCCTCGTGTTCCCGGTACCACCCTTCTAGTCCCGGTTGGCCCAAAAAGGTTGCTGCTGACCAGAGACACATTTCTTCCCTCTTGCTGCTGAGCCAAGCTCGATCAGGGGAAGGCAGAACAATAGGCATCCTGTCACGGGGAGGTGTGACCACCTCCCAGACAGGATTTAGTGTATTAGGGCTGGGTGGGTGCGCTTGCCAGTGACCGAAAGTCTGCATGAGGAGCACATTTGGTGTCCCTGTGCATATTCCAGTTCAAACCAGTCCTGGGAGCCGTTGGCTCCTGCTCTGGTGCAAAACTGGACAAAGGACATGGGAGTATCCTCCCCACTGTCCAGACCCTCCCTTAGAGGGTCCCCTGAATCTGTCCAACCCTCTCCCAGGGGTACAAAAGGGCTTACCTGGCTGTAGGACCCTAGATTCGACTTGGACATGATTCTGAACCAGAAGCCACTGAACTTCAACCGTCTTGACACTCTGGACCTCGCTGGACTTCGTTTGGGCCCGACTTCGTCTCCCTCTCAGTCTGAAGCATTGTCTGTGCCCGTGCACCATACAGGCTCTGTGCAGGACCTGTGGAGCATCAAGGACAACTGAAGATATCTCCCTTGGGGTGAAGGAGTCACTCCCCTGCATTCGCAGGCACCACATTACAACTGACCTGTCTGCTGCTCCTGAGCTCCTACAGACTCAAAAGGCTCCAGCAACACAGGATGTGGGTTTCTACATCCCTCGAGGTTTGAGCTGCCCTCTTACCAAGTTTGAGGTCAGAATCCCTTGTGGGGGCTGCAATACCTGTACCCCTGTGCACCGCATTCATTTGAAAGTGCATATGCTTGTTGGCATTTCCCGAGCAAGTGCACTGGGCTCCAAGTAGCCATACCCTCTGGCACCATTGCTTACCAAGAACTCCGGACTCCTCACACCGAGTGCTCCGTGGGCTGCTGTTTGGTGAAATCACTTGAGGTCCTCTCGCGACTCCTGTGCCTCTGGCCTGTGGGTCCAATTGAGGGTCAACTTTGCTTTTCTTGGGCTCCTCTGATTGCTCCAGGCTCGCTCTGACTTTCTTGAGTTTCGTGAGTCTCCTGGTCCTTGCTGGTCCGAATCGTACCCATCTGTGACCTTCTGCATGGGTTGCCGTTGCCAAGGCTTGTTGGTACTCCAACCGGACACTGACCCCTTAGTACTCGACACCCTTTGTGGGACAGCTCGCATTTGGCTTCTGGTTGTCCTCGATATTTCCTGGTCCCGGTGGCTGCAGAGTCAAGAACCCCCTCAACGCACCTGAAGCACCCAACATCGGTGGACATTCATCTACCAAACCCTTGTCACTCTTGAGTGACCCAGACTCTGTCCCCTCTGCTTTCAGGTACTCTTTGACAACAATCCACCTTTGGATTCCAAAGGACACTTTTCTTTCTTCCAGCAGCGGCTCTTCTTCTAAGTACTACATTAGGTTTGACGGCGGTTTCCGATGCCACTTCAGACCTATGCACCAGGCTTCCCTGGGATAGGTAACTCTGGTACTTCGGTATCCACGGGTGGGGTGGCTCTCCAACCTCCTAACTTCCACAGGAATTCTTCGAAGTCCACTGGGAAGGGTCCTTAATCTAACCCTGGGCGTAGTTCGCGAAGTAACGCTTCGCGAAGCTACGCAAAGTGCAGTTCGCACTACGCGAGCTACGCGTAGCACTACGCGAACTGCGTAGTGCGTGTTCGCAATGATTGCACAGTGCCGGATGCTTGTCCGCACTGTGCAATCATTGAAAACGGCATCTTGCACAGTGCGAGCTGTCTTTTACTGCTGCTCGAGTAGATTTTTACTCGAGCGGCAGCTTTCTCAACGCGGACTGGTAGTTTCTCATCGCGAGCGGTCACGAGCATACGCGACCACTCGCAATGAGAAACCTGACCTCCCGCGTTGAGAATCTCGCCGGGAGGTTTATTTTCCACGCTCGTGATCGGCAACTTGATGTTGCTGATCGCGAACGAGAAAAAGTCTCGCCGGGATGTCATTTTGCTTGCTCGCGGTCGCCAACTTGACGTTGAGGACCGCGAGCAAGCAAAAAATGACTGCTGCATTACGCTACGCTACGCGTGTTTGCACTGTGCTACATGCAATTCGCGTCGTGCGAAGTAGCGCAAACTTCGCAAACTACGCGAGCGTAGCGTAGTTTTCCGGCCAGGCCTACCTTAATCTCTAAAACTTTAACTGCGACTTTCCCATAGAATTGTACGGAGCACGCGGTCGTGTTCCCACACTGTACCCGCCGTCCGTGGGGTCCCTGCTGACTCACCTTGGGTGGTTCCTTGGGGTCCCAGTGATTCTACGTCCTCTAGACACTGTCTTGACTCGAGTCGTGTTTCTTATACCACTATTTTAGTATATGGTTTGGTCCCCCCCGGGGCCCACTGTGTATTAGTGCTATTTACTTTCATTTTTGTGAATTAGTATTGTGTGCATTGTCATTATCTCTGTGTAGGAGATACTGTGTCGTACTAGAGAGTGTTATATTAATAAATACATATTTTTATAACTACTGTGTGGTTCTCCTTACATTTAATCAATACTATAAGGTTGCATTCTGGTAAAACGAGCTGCTTAACATTCCTTCAAGACTAAGCCTGAAGGCTGCTCTCCACAGCTACCACTTGGATAGCTTTCTAAGGTTATCTTCGACCTCTTAAATCACCATAAGGGTTGTTTGGACTGGTGCAAGGTGCCCATTTTAATTAGTGGGCAGCATATACCAGGCCAACTTCTCACAACCTCCTGCTAAGAAGTTTTAGGGCCATCAAAGACTTCTCCTGCAGTATCCCTCAACTCCACTGCTGGGAGTTCTGATATGCCAAGAGGTGCCAATTCCAGTTCTGGGTCCTTGGAGGTGGATCTGCTGCTTCAAGACTTAAAAATCCATGCATCACACTTCCAGCACCGTTCTTTCCCACCTTAAGCTTGCCATGCAGTTCAAAAACCAGCTCATTGCTGCTGTGTGACTGAAACATTGACTCAGCATCTGTTTGTGGCCAGAAGAACCGCCGCAGGCCGAGTCCAGAGCACCGTGTTTCGATGTCCTTGAACCCCGCTCCGACTCCGAAGCAGACCCTGCTGTGCGGCTGAAGGAATTGACGCATCACCGGTCCGCGGCTGTAAGAATCGACGCAGTGCCTGTTCCAATGTATCGATCCCGGCGTGTCTGGATTTCCACGCTTCGCACCTGTGTGCCAAGTTTCCAGCACATCGCCCCACAGAAAGGACTCGCTTTCTGATTTTGATTCATCGCTTCTCCTCACAGTGAGGAATCTAAGCAGCACTTCTCCTACATGCAGCAGAACTGACATCTTTATTCCCCTGGAACTTAAGAATTGATGCATTGCTGTGTTTTCCAATGCTTCTCTCCTTTGCAGCTGTTTTCATCTTGGATTTCGACACATCAAAGGTACTTTGTGCTAAAATCAACGCAGCCATAGAGTTCTATTGAAAGAATTTCCTAGGCCCTACATCCAACCCCTTGCTGCATGGCAGGGGGTTGGATATACATATTATAATTAAATATTACTTTACGTGGAAAAAAAACCCATAGAAATTCATTGAAAAAACAAGGGTTAAAGTAACTTTATATTTAGTTGAAATGTTCAGTAACAATGTAACATTTTAAACACTAAAAACACTGAAATTCACCACTTATAGTTACAGTTATCTCAAGTAACTATAACTCGTGCCCTAAGGTAACTATAACTCGCGCTCTCGCCATACACCACTAATTATCCCACATATTACATCACTCATGAAATCTTCTATGACATCATTGATAATATCATTGCAACATTTTCAGTGAAATTACTGATGAAAAAACTGTGCATGGCGGGTGCAATCGCCAGTGGTTATTTATAGTTGTTTGCATAGAAAAAGCATATTTTGTGTTCCTAATAACCTTGGCGCCATTTGACGAATCTGCATGAAACTTTACCCAATTTTTTTTTCCACCTCAGCTCCTTATTGGAAGTTTTGTGGGGAACTGTCAAGTGAGAGCTGAGAAAAAGAGGCAGTCCTAAAATGCATTTTCCCCATTCATTTTTCCATACAAACTTTAGATACAGCTACAGTCTAAACCACTGAACAGATTTAGAGCAAGTTTGACAGAAAGCTAGATTATGGTCCAGAAAGAGGGATTTTTGTGATTTGGTATAAATCTGTTCAGTAGTCTTTGAGCAATTAATGCTCAAAAACTTTGCATATTTCACACTTTGGAGGATGCTCAGACCCAAAAGATCTCAAGCTGAGTTCTTTTTGGATGCCGCCACATCAACAATGATGCAGTGACAGTCATCTTAAGACTTGGGATGAACAGATGTGGGCACGGAAACAGATATTGATCCCACTCAACAGGAGCAAGCATAAACAGCTGCTCCCTCTGGGTGGGTGCAATGATGCCTCCCGCAGTATTCGGGGAGCTGGCTAGATCTGTGGGGTCCCTGGGCGCCCCCTTGACCTCTAACTCTGTGCTTAGTGGGTTCCCCAGGTAGGCACTGAGGCACCTACCTATAATTTAGAGAGGCCACGGGGGATAGGGTCCCTGGGTCCACAATAGGCTCTGTAAGGGGGCCCTTTATAATGATATGTGGCACTGAGGGATGGGATCCCCAGGCCCTAATAGGAAGCGAGGAGTCAAGCCACACAGCCTCCTTCTCACTTTTTATTGGAATTCAGCCTCGGGGGATGTAGTCCCCGTGGTCTATTAAGTCTTGGAATGGGGCTGCATGCTCCCTCCCCTTAATATATATATATGTTTTGGCCCCAGTGGATGGGTCCATGGGGCTACTATTGGCTAGGGGAGGGGGACATGTGCCCCTTCCCCTTACATATATGGTTTGGCCTCAGGGGATGGGATCCCTGGGGCCACTATTGGCTCGGTGAGAGGGGCCATGCCCAGCATGGGGTTGGCTGCCTGAGGGGGTTGGGTGCAGGGCCTGTGGCCAACCCCCCACTACACACTCTTGCATTCACACATTCAATAAAGAGCACCAGAATTCCAGAGAATCCTTGCAAATTTGTTTTAATCCACAATTGATAAGTTTTGACAAAACCAACCTTTGTCTATCCGAGTTGCCCACTCACCATAAAATATATATACAAAGAAATGTAAAAATTAAGCAAAGACTCTCTTGCCATCCCTCGCATTAGTCCTATGCATATATGAGGCGTAATGTTCTCTCACATCCTATTTGTTTAAGAACACTTTACAAATACCTATGTTTTACCCAGAATTAACTTCATTTTGTGGACCATTGCATTCTTTGTGCATTTCATAAGCATGTACAATATTTCTTCATGGTGAACAATTAAATATATACTTGGCAACACTCACTGACTGTAGGGGGCATTCAATATCCCTCAGCTGAATGTATGGGGCAGAATTGCTGTAATGCAAATAAAATAACATTGCTTCATGGACCCTTGCCATTCACATATTTTAGTGTTATTTTCACATGCACAGCCCCTCACATATAATTATCTTGCCCCAGGGGGCCAATGCTCATTTCATTCATCCTCTGAGACTTTTACAGCTTTATCGCTGAGTGGGCCAACGCTCATTCTTTTGTGTCCCTGGTTATTGAGTGTTGTGAGGAAAGTGGTGCATTATATGATGTGGTTGTGCTACCTCATCGTGTAATACACTCACAATACCATTGTGGGTCCAGTCACGCTTGTCTGTAAAACCGTTAGATCAACTCTCAATAACTGTGGCTTTGAGTGTTCAGGCTTAAACAAAGAAACAAGTGTAAAGTATTTAAAAGTACCAAAACAACTGAATAAGAAAGTCACACAAATTGAAAAAAATCCATGACCAATTTATAAAAATAGATCTTATTTTTATGAATTTTTAGACACAAAAACTAACAAAATTGACTGGAGTGTCTGGAGGTATGTTTTTTTTACTAAAATGTAAATTGCAGGTTTTCACTCAAAATGTCAACAAGCATAGGTAACTACCGGGGTTAGTGGAAATTTTGGAAACTTGGTAAAACCTTTGAAGAGTTGTGTTCAGGTACTCGGGCCCACTTTGGGCAACCAACACCAGCAGGGAGTAGGTCAAGAGGGCCAGTAAGGAGTTGTAGGACAGTTACCTTGTCATCAAAGCAGTCTCCAGTCTAGTTCGAGACTCCGTGGGCAAACCGCCATAGACTTCAATGGAGTAGTCCTGATGCAAGAGATACATGACGCTGAAGATGCTGTTGGATACTGAGGCTGACGTGTGGTCGATGGGGGGCTTCCTGGGCTATGCCTTGGTCCACAGTCTTGGTAGGGAGACTTTGGGCACAAGGGTCGATGTCCCTTGAGGTCCTGGTAGGTGCAGAAATAATCCAGTTGCAACTGGCCTATGGGTCACAACAAAGCTATTGGTTCCCTTTGGTGAAGGTTAGTGTCCTTCTTGGGCAACCAGACAGCACTCCGATCTTTCCTCCAGGTTCAGCAGACTGGGCATCAATGTTTGAATATCGGGACTTGGTCGCCCAGGCTGCACTTCGGAGGTCAGCGGCGGTCAAGTGATTGTGGCTACTGACTTGAAAGATGGGCTACTTCAGCTTTTGTGGCCATGTAGCTATGACAGGATGTCAGCCAACTGACTCTTGGAGTTCACCTCTTCTGTCTGTGGCTCAGAAATTACCTTTCCATGGGCTTGGGACCACAGGCACAGTTCTCTCTTTGCTGGACCAGGAGCAGTAGGTGCAGTCCTTATTTTTATGCACCCTCTCTTTGCCAGGTCAGTGCTTTTCAGTCCTCTCTCCAGTGCAGACGTGATCTGAGGTCTGGGTGCCTGGGGTACCATATTTATACCGAGAAAGTGCCCTCAGGGTGCAGTGGTTACTAGGCAATGGGTTACCAGGTCCTCTCCCGCCTGATGACAACTTCCTGCAGTGTGTGGAATCTAGCTATCCCAGTGTGCAATATTCTGCCTACTCCTAAGGTGGCAGAGCCCTTCTTTCAGTGTTTGGAGCTTGGTAGCCCACCCTAGAGTTGTGGCTTCCTAAGGGCTACACGCACATGGGAATACTGGTTTGCCAACTGTTTTCCCCTCTCTTTCCCCACTACCAACCTATCCATTAGAACAAAAGAGCAGGCCTTCTCGTGTGATCCCACCATTTGCCCTTCAAAGGCGGCTTCCACTTTGAAGGTTGCCTTTTTGGGCTCACGCTCTTTGTGACTTCCTGCCAGGGAGAGGTAACACCTTGAAGGCCTCTATCATGTCCTTTCCTGGTAGTCATTCACACCTCTTTTCATTATGGAAGAAGGCTGTCTTGTAGCAAGCATCTGCGAATGACCACTGGAAGACTTGGGCAACAGAGTGGCAAATTTCTAAAAGTTTATTTTATTCAAAAGTTACATTAAATTCAACTTGGGCATCAAGCCTAGTTCAATGTAAAGGGTATTTTGGTACCTTAAAGTATCAACTTTAGTAGTCTATTTCAGAAATTAGCATGGTTGAGTTGTCAACGTGTGACACTGCATTCGTCAATGGGGCAAATCGCTTTGTCACAGTAAAAGTAACAATTTGCAGTTTTTACTGTTAGGACGTATAAAAATATATGTCCTTCTTTTCAATATACTGCACCCTGCCTTAAGACTCGATAGGTCGGTTGTAGGGGTGACATATATATTAAAAAAGGGCGGTCTGGACTTTGTCAAAAATTTAAATGGCACAGTTGAGTTCGCAGTTTAAAACTGCTCCTACCAGTCTGCAGTGGCAGGCTGGGAGATATGTTTTATCTTGTCACACTCAGGGTGGAACAACAAGTGCTGCAGTTGTGAGGGTAGAATTAACTTATGGGCCCTGGATACTCCTGGTACCATATACTAGGGACTTATGAGTAAGTTAAGTTACGCCAATTGTGTATAAGCCAATCAAACATTACACTTTAAAGGGTCAGAGCACTGGCTCTGAGGTTTGGTTAGCAGACCTCAGTGCTCTCTCAGAGTCCAAAAACTAGCAGCGTCAATCCAAAACATTGGGGGTGATCATGCAAAAAGAGGCATTTCCTTACAAGTGTCATTCCTGTATGTAGTTAACTTGCATTGGTCCCCAGTTGTGCCTGTAACCCCACATACATGTGCTGCTATGTGTGTCAGCTCCACTGCAGAATCACTGGAAGAAGATGTACATTGTGAAAGACAGCTAGAAACTAAGGGCCCGATTAACCATGGTAAACTTGGAGTTTGGTCTAAACGCAGGCCAAACATCTACGTTTATGACTTTGGGAATCCCTAAAGGGCATTTACTATCTTTATGTCCTCATTCGGGGCAGGGTTCCGGTCAGAGTGCAGACATAAAGATAGTACTCGTAAATACCCTTTGTGAATGCCCGAAGTTGTCAACTGAGATGTTTGGTCTAAATTTAGATCAAAGGTCTAAGTTTACCTTTTTGAATCAGGCCCAATGTTCTCTCTCTATTGTCCCCCTCATTCGTTTATCCTAGGCTGGCATGAGTACAGCTAGTTCTTCCTCTTGTTTCAGACCTCCTGGCTTTTTTTGTGCCCAACTCAATTTGAGGGATTTACCCTGTCAATACCAAAAAGGACAAGTGAATTGAAGTTACTTTCATGCACTTCAGTGAAATGTCTGGCCACAGGCTATGTGGAGTCTTTGTTTTTTATGACATAGAGATGTTACCTTATCTGCTTTCTAAATGGAAAGTTGGTACTTTCCGCATATTTGAGGTCACAGTGACATCTCAGGACATACACACGCTGATCCAAGGCACAGGCCAATTAATTTCCAGAACAAAAGAAGGAGACATGGAGAAATTACTGTTCACAGTTGAATCAAGATATAATATAGAGTGCTGGATATCTCCCTATAGAAAAGCATAAGGAAAAGTTTTAAAAAAGTTCATTAAACTTGAAAAAAGTAGTAAAGATATTTTTACTTCGAATATTAATGTCAATTAAATATATTTATTTATTGCAATTGTAGAACAAAATAATAACTTAATTTTAATTTAAAATCTAATTATGTTGAATATATTAAATTGTTTTTTAAAAAAGTTTAAATAAAAATTTCCCACCTAAAATAAAGTAAAATTAAAAACAGTCATGTATAGAATTAAATAAAAGTAAAAGTAACAAATATAAATTGATGCTAATTAATTTTGAAATTCAAAAATGTATTAAAATATCACAAAATAAAATAATAAATATTATTTATTTTCAATTCTTTTGCAACACTGAATTCAATTTATTTATATTTTTAACTAGTGTCAATAAATTCTTTTATTTTAACATTGTTTCCTTAAGGATTTTGTTTGATGTCTCTACCTGCATTATTTCCTATTGGAGGATGTGGGGGGCTGAACTTACTCCAGATCTAAGCTGATGTCCATTTACTACTGTTTTGTTTCTTTTCTGGCTGTGGTAAATTTAGAAGTGCAGTTTGTAATTAGCAATGGACTTATTCTTATCTTGGTGGATACATGCTACTGCCTAACCCCTCCCTAACCCTGCCTAAAGCCCTCCTTATTCCTTCTCAAACCTCTTCCATTTAGTAGTAAGTATCCCACTTTTCCAGCCACTCCCCTGTCCCCTCCTACATTTACTACTAAATAATAAACCTACATATGTGAGAATTAAGTTTGAGCGGAATTCGCGGAGTTTCACGCTGCTGAATTCCGTGGATTTACATAAAAACTACGTGTGACTCCACGGAGTTCCACAAGCCGGAGGAATTTGGCATGTTGTGCTGCTGGTACTGATTTTTATTGCTGGGAGCTTGTTCCACGCTGCAAAATCAGTGCAAACGGCACTATGTGGTGTGCCAGAGAATGCTGCTTATTTCTAGCTGCAACTTTCTCAACACGAACGGTCACGACCTTTCGCGACCTCCTGTTGTGGAAAATCTCACTGGGAGGTGTTCTAGCGCCCACAAATCACCCTAGGGGATGCACATTTTTGCTTCTGCTCACCAACTTAACATTGGCGAACTGCGCATGAGAAAGCGGAATGCAGAGTTGGCAAAACTCTGTGAACTCTGCTGGCGGAGCAGAGTGTATCGCCCACACCTAGTAGGGATCTCCCCATAGAAAAGTTAGGAGATGTGAAGGTGTAGATTTACACTTGTAGGTTTGTGAATTGCATTGTGTAGTAAGTAGTACTACTGTAGTACTATTTTACATTCTACAAAATGCAGTTTTTGAATCAGGCCCCTAGTCTCTAATCCATGTCAGACATCACTTTAACATATCCTGTGAGTCATTTGCCACCCTAACCAGCCTCTAGTGGCTGACAATTTGACAAAATAAATTTGCAGCAAAGGGGGAAACAATTTCCTTAAATTTGTCTGGCTCAAAAGACATCAGTTTTTTTACATTTCACCCATGAAATGCAAATGTTGCTTTTCCCTAACTGTTACTGCAAAGCAAAACCAAGGCCCTCATGTATGAAGATATTTCACATTCAGTAAGGCTCCAGTTTGTAAAATCAGAGCCTTTCCGACCACAAAATGGCATTTTCAATTCACCATACCCAATTTGCGATTCAGTAAGTTGTTACTGAATCTTACCAATTCCTAATTGGTATTTGGAACAAGTATTGATTCTGTATTTGGAAAGAGTATGTTAAGGGCGGCCTTTCAGATACCAAATTTTTAAGGTATGTATTAATGTTTTGCAACCAAAACCCAGTTGCAAAACAGTTGGGGCCAGATGTACGGCCATTCCAAATTGCGACTCGCAATTTGCGCTCAATTGCGAGTCGCAAATTGCGAGTCGCTATTTGGAATGTACAACAGTGTCAGAGACACTGATTGCGATTCCCAATGGGGTCGCAAATTGCGAGTCTCATGAATATTAATGAGCCACTCGCAATTTGCGACCCCATTGGGAATGGCTGGCCCTCCCAGGGATGGTGGCCTGCTGGGTTCAGCAGACTTCCATGTCTGGGACTGTTTGTCAATTAAGCAGTTTAAAAAAAAAAAAATGCAGCCCGTTTTCCTTAAAGGAAAATGGGATGCATTAAAAAAAAAAAATGAAACGTTTTCGTTTCATTTTTTAAGGGCAGGTAGTGGTCCCTTGGACCACTGCCTGCCCTTAAAAATATTTTAGAGCCAGTCACAAGAAAACATTGGTACATGGCTTGTGACTCGCTATTAGGAAGGGAACGCCCCTTCCTAATAGCGAGTGGCAAAACACTATTTTGCGAGTCGCAAATTATTTGCGAGTCGCAAAATAGTGTTTGTACATGGCCCTATCAGAATTAGCATGCGCAAACGGGTTGCAAACCCATTTGCGCATCCTAATTCTCGTCGTACATCTGGCCCTTAGTGTCAGATTTATCAAAGTATTGCATTGCCCTTGCGTCACACAAGACAACGCTAGGGCAACGCAACATCAAAATCAGATTTACCAAGCCACTCAGGGCTGCCATGGTCAATCTGAAGTGACGCAAGGCAGCGATAATCTCTACCTTGTGTTACTCTGTCCCGGAGTGGCGCTCCATGGGAGGAGTGTGGGTGATCCATGGATTTTGGTGCATTCCCAGATTTACCATGAGTGATAGACCTGTGAATCTGTCAAATGATAAGTCTCCCTAGGCCAGGTGTAACAAGGAGAAATACCTCCTTTTATCCTAGTTTTTTTCTCTTTATACTTGTGCAGAATTCTTCAGCACACATAGAGAGAGGAAAACAACTCAGGGGCAGATTTACAAGAAAGTGCCGCAGTGCGGCACCGCAAGCCCTTTGACTGCGCCACGCTGCGGCACTTTCAAAACACAGGAATGCAACATATTTACAATAATATGTTGCATTCCTGTGCTCTCACCTGCGCTGGCGCACAAACAGCTGCCTTGTGCCGGCGCAGGCACCCTTGCACTCTGTTAATGATACATGTTTATATTTAAGAACACAAATGCAGTACATGAACCACGTGTATAGAAAAACATGTTAAGTGTACCATTTGTTTTTTTTGAGTTTCATTGTTTTGAGTCTTTCCCAAATACAATAAGCCCCCTAAATAAAATATTGCTGTAAGATAAAAATGATTGTACTAACATAATTTGGGCCAGAAAAGTGTTTTTATCACTGAAATATGAGTGTATTTGTCAAGTGTCACTGGCTGCATCTTCTTTCAATTGTACATCTATTAGTAAAATAATGTAAATATTAATGAGGGTGGCCGTATGACACAGTGCCCTGGGTGAGCAGTGGATGTGTGTGCCTGATTTTTGTGCCTCTGTGGTACTTTGGTATTACAGACAGACCACAGATACTTGTGAGGCCCTTTCTGTAAAGTGGATGGTGCCTGAACTAAATGTGCGTGATTCAGAGCAGATCTGACCTCATTTGCATGGGAAATAAGGGAATCATTCTCTTTTGTGCCTAAACAGTATTTCATACGCTGGCACAGAGTGAAAGAGGCCATCAGGAAGGGAACTGACTGTACGCCAGATAAAGATGGTGCATAGTAAGTGTGCCCCCCTGAGGGTGCAATTTAAGAAGGGCCTTAGACTCCCAAGGCATGCCCTGCAGGCAGGTGCAGAAAATCACTGCACCCGTCTGCACTGGGATCTTTGTTCGTGTCTAAAACAGAGGCTGTCTCACCTCTTGTAGTGAAAGACAAACCAGCATCTTCAAACAGCCAGTCTGCCTTTCACTAATGTTCACACCTGCACTCTGAACAGCGCATTCAGAGGGTATACCATCCCATCTGCAACCTGCACACGCAGCTTGATGTCAGGCAGAGGAGGATGATACCTACCCAATCATCCTCTTTCCCTTTTTTTATTCTTCTACTAAAAGTGGTCCTATAAGCCTCAGTTAACAAGTTTGTATTGATGACCATACTCAACTTGCTAGTAAGCAGTCACAACTCTTTCAACTAATATTTTATGAGGTAATGCAGATTGCAAGTGTTAAATTTAATATACAGAAGAAACAAAGGGCCTCATGTAAAGTTTGTCAGAGTGAGAGCATAACAGTAAACCAGTGGTCCTCCTGACAACCAAACAGATGGTAGTTACTGTGGTAAGGAGGAGGAACGACACTCCAGGTATGAACACTTGTACTTTATTTAGTACAAGTTGTAGCGAGCTGTCCTGGCAGCGAAGTCCAAACTCAACTGTCGCCAACATCCTGAGCATGGAATCATCACACTCACGCTCTGATTCCATGCACAGCGCAAGGCGACATTCTATAATCGTTACTAGGGGAGTCACAGTTCCTATATAAAGAGTGTGGGTAAGAGTTGTTCTCTTAGAATAGTGTCTGAGGACAGTGTGCCCTTTTCTTGGTGCCCTCACACACCCCGAATTATGTCATGCTTCATCATCGGGCGGTGCTCCACGTTGGGCCGGCGCTGCAATGCCCTATGGGTCCCCCGAAGGGTCACTTTATCGGAGATCTTTTGATAAAGCTGTAAAGGTGTGTGCGAGTCATAGTGTAGGTGATGTCCTAGTGTAAATTAAAAAATGGCTGGAGTGTGAGCTAGTGAATTTAATAGGTAATAACCCCTCTGTCATTAGTAAAAAACCAAAAGGTTGTGCTGCTTGAGGGGTGTTAATGGCCCCTGTTAGCTAGACGGGTGTCATGTGCATATTGGGCATTATGACGGTCAGGTCGACATGTTTCGCACTGTTCGTGGTCTTAGGAGGAGATCCTATGCGCTTCTTTAGGACCAGTGTAGAGAGTGTTGTGAGTGATAGTATGGTGTGGTGGCCTGTCAAAGTGCCACTAGCTAGAGTAGTGTACTCTGGAAAGACAAAAAAAAAGAAACAGGGTAAAAGGATTGCAGAGAATGCAATGCTGCGAGTCACCCCCATGTAGGGTGATATAGAAAAACAACATAGCTCAGGTCCCCTAATGGTAAACCATGTGCTCATGGTAAAGAACAAATACTGTTTTCACCCAGTGTAGTGTTGCCGGGTAACAGGCAGTAATAAGAAGAAATACTATGGTGACGTTACTACACTTGCACTCTGCCTTCAGGTCATGACTATGACCTTTTACTTTTACCCTCCCTACAGGCAACATTATGGCAACAGGCATATATCACTGCTGGGCACTAGCTTTATCAGATGATCTGATCGATTAGGGGCACACACCTCATTACGCTTCACACATTAGGCTCATTTAACGTGAGTTTACCATTACTTAAAGGCCCATATTATAATTTACCCTGAGTGGAACTCCCACCGTTATGAAACAGGGCACTCTTTGTCTTTTCTTTCGACCCTCACTATACATATACACTCCAAGATGGCGCCTGAATTCCGAATACTTCCTTCGAATGACTACGCCATGCGCTAGGCACTTCCGGAGTACTTCCCTCTTCTCTGTTATTGAAACCCACCCCAAGATGGCGCCCCCCGCCCTCCATCTGACACGCATACCTCCCCATCGCATCACGGACATGGAGCGGCCGGACACACCTCCGCGACTGCTAGCCATCACATACTATAAATACACAGAGAGCCGCAAAGAACATCCTCCGAGGCAGCGAGAGGTCAGGTAGGTTAATAGACCTGCAATTCACTACAAAACTGTAAGTACGGACTCCCTTTGGTCCTGCTCGCTGCTAACCTCCAGTCTTTCTTATATTTAGCATCTAAACGCCAATAATTTCCTCTGTACAGATTTCGAGGATTCCCTCAGCCGCACCTCATGGGACATTATCCCCGTTTTATTTAGGTAAGCGTCCACCTTGCCTCTGACCCTGTGCCAACACAGTGAGACCTGAGGCTTTGCCATCAATGTTTTTTGAATATTCACATCTGTTTTTAAATCACAACGCGGCATCCTTCTATGCAGCCGACGCAACATATAGCACTTTGAATGGGTGTGTTTTTTGGCTGAACATAATGCCTCCATATATCTGTTCGCCTCCGCCAGCATGTCTTTGACAATCTATATCGTACCATAATTCCAAATAACTTATGTTTATGTGTGTTTGTCCAGTCTTAACGTCACCATGGCATTTCTTCTCATGACTGCCTATTACCTGGCAACACTACGCTGGGTGATAACAGTATTTGTTCTTTACCACGAGCACATGGTTTACCGATAGGGGACCTGAGCTATGTTGGTTTTCTATACCACCCTAAATGGGGGTGACTCGCAGCATTGCATTCTCTGCAATCCTTTTACCCTGTTTCTTTTCTTTTGTCATTCCAGTGTACACTAATCTAGCTAGTGGCACTTTGACAGGCCACCACACCATACTATCACTCACAACACTCTCTACACTGGTCCTGAAGAAGTGCATAGGATCTAACCCTGGGCGTAGTTCACGTAGTCGCGCTACGCGAAGCTACGCGAAGATGTTAAAGAGCTATGCGAGCTACGCGAGCATGCGTAGTTGCTTGTGCGCCCGTTCGCGATGCGTTTTTCTTCTTCGGGAACGCGTTGTGCATGTTCTGGACGCTGTTTGCGTGCTCGGGGGATAGTATCTCGCGAACTTGCCAATGCGGTCGCCTATGGGCGCGGCCATCTTGTTTTTCACTTGTCCCGCCCATTCGCGATGCCTTATTTCCTGTTCCGGGTCGCGTATAGCGTGCTCGCGATGCGCATTTCATGTTCGGGAACGCGTCGTACGTGTTCGCGATGCTTTTTGCGTGCTCGGGGAGAAATATCGCGCGAACTTACACACGCGGTCGCGGTGGGCGCGGCCATCTTGTTTTTCCCTCTATGCTATGGTTCTGGGCCTGCTTTTCTATCCTCCCTCAATCTTTGCAATCCTTAGTTTTTTACACTGTTTTTCAATTTTTTTTAAATTTATTATCTCTCTCTCTGTCCCTAAGTCTATATTTTGCATTTATTTCTACTTTTTACTGTGTTTTTTTTACTTTTCTACTGTTTTATATTACTTCCTTTTTTAAGCTCCTACTTCTTCCCCTAACTTTATTTTTGCCTTCTAACTTTTCTTTTCCGCCTCCCACACACCCCAGAGCGAAGGGTAGCAGCACTACCGGCTCCAAGGGCAAGGCGCGTGCGCCCAAGAGCCGCCTGCCTTGCGGCAGACTGCGCCCTGCAAGCCCGGCAGCTTTTTAGCGAGGCGGAGGTGGCTGCCCTTGTTTTTTTTGTGCAGTGCCACCTCCCCTTGACCTTGGCAGCAGGCGGCAGGCCAGGCTCCGGGTACCCTACCCAGGAGCGTCACTGCCAGTGGGCGAAGGTGCGCCGGGCAGTGTTTCGCTGCTCATGGGTCCGGCGCACCCATAACCAGCTGGCCCACCGGTGGTCAGACATCCTGGACCGGGAGCAGGACCTGTTCGACCTGCTAGGTGTCGAGGTCATGGGACTTGGTGAGTAGCTAATATATATAGTAGTATAAGTATTGTGTATAATTTTTTTACGAATAACAAGAATACTGCTGCTTACATTGCAGGTAAATTACGTTTCAAAATCTTCTGTGATTGTAGGACACAGGTGCTCGGCGCTACTCTTACTTGTTTGCAACTTTGCGCTCGCTTGGGCTGATTATTATGTAAGAGTTTACTTTAGAGAACTTAAGTTAGGTAATGCTATTGCTAGAGAGACTCTAGTCCTTCCTTTGTCCTCCTGTCAAATAGTGGTGGATGAATTGATACTAGGTTTAGTTAGTATTAGTTGATAATCTTTTAGCGGTCTGCATGACCCATCCTCTGTCACTGAGTGCTGCTTACCCCAGTCCTTAGTAGAACCTTTTGTAGTTTGTTTAGTGAGTGGTAGGCTTAGCAGTGTCAGTCAGTAGCAGAACATCAGACGCAACCAACCAACAATTTGGTGTATGCACACATTTATGCATGTGTCCTCCATCTCATCTATGCATTTTTGAGGGCTAAAAACAATGGAAATGCAGACTTAGTGAACAATTGGCCCGTCTGGAATAGGTGGGCTAGGTCAGGTGGTACTTAGGCTTAGTTAGTGTTCTGTATTCGAATCAATCAGAATGGAACACTGGATTAGTGTTGATAAATAAGTAGACGGTCCGTGAATCCCGCAAGCCAGTAGTCGATCTGATTAGATAGGTCAATTTTATTGCAATTATTGTTTCCTAAAATATTTTTTGAGCGTTTTTTAAAATAATTTATTTGTTTCACAGCAATCATTAATGTTTGTCTCTTTCTTTATTATATCTTACATGATCACTGATCAGCAGCACCCAGGGGCAAGAAGGCGGGGTCCGAGTCGGCGGGACAACCAGAGGACCGCTCCTCTACCGAGGGCCCTGCTGCTGGCCCCAGTAAGTCCTCCAGTGGTTGATATTAACAATTATATTTCCCTAACTTTTACTGCACCTTATTTTTTCCGAACTATTAATTCTGGTTCCACTTCCTAATTCTATTTTTTACAAAAGCTTCTTTGATCTTGACTGGACTATCTGTTTCTAAATTCTGGTTATCCCTGCCTCTAAGTTCTAACTGCCTCTGCTATGACTCTCTGTACTACTACTATTAGTCTGTCTGTAGCTAAGCTTGACCAGTTTGCCACTCTTTATTTTACGGTTTTGAATAAAACTCAGATTGACCAATAGCTCTAGCCACTGAGTCCAGTCCTTTGGGTTGTCCTCTTCTAGTCTTCTTAATCTTGAGGCTTTAACAATTACCACCAACAAAATGCCCAACCAGATATTTGACTATTTTTGATAGGATATAGTACATACTACTCCTGTTGTGGGGATTCTGCACAGCCACATATAGAACTATTTCGGCAGGGAAAAATTTAGAGCAATCTGCTCTCTGGGCTGGGCTTAGTAAAATTGCATCATGGATGCACGCCAATTTTCTCAAGCTGAATGGTGAAAAAACTGAGGTTTTGGTGCTGGGGAAAAACAAAGAGCTATGGGGTCCACAACATTGGCCCTCGGAAATGGGTGCAGTACCGCAACCTTCCCATCATGTGCGCAACCTCGGCTTTATTATTGATGATTCACTATCTATGCGTCAACAAGCCATGAAGGTCGCTGCAACATGTTTCACCATTCTGAAATGGCTGAGAAAAATTGTGTGGATGCTACCAAGCCCTACTCAGAGAACCGTAGTCCAGGCTCTTGTTACATCTAGACTGGACTACGGTAACATCCTCTATCTTGGAGCTAATAAAGATGTGCTACGAAAGCTACAGAGGGTACACAACTCCGCGGCCAGATTGCTCTGTCGAATCCCTAGAGCAGCCTCTATTTCCGCTTCCTTGAGGGACCTTCACTGGCTAAGGGTCGAAAATCGGATCAAGTTTAAAGCTCTGAACTATATGTTCAGAGTTAAGCATGGCATGGCGCCCATGTATGTGCAAAATCTAGTCCACCCCTATTTGCCATCACGCACCCTCAGATCTACTACTCAGGTTAAATTTCAGGTGCCCAAGATTAGACTATCCCTTATGGGTGGCCGCTCTTTCTCCTACCTAGGCCCTGTTTTGTGGAATGCTCTCCCGATGTCCCTCAGCACACAGACTAATTCTGTACTTTTCCGCAAGTCACTTAAAACTTGGCTTTTTAATCAGTAAGTTCCACTTCCTTATCTTTTGCTGTTTCTGACGGGTGCCGGGAAACCCTTTTTGGGTAGCTGTTGCGCCTATATATACATTTAAATAACATAACATAACATAACTATGCACAAGAAAATAGGATGTTGGTGATGGGAGGTTGGACCTTCCTCACACCTCAGTCAGAAGTGAACCCACAATCCCCTGACCGACTAGCTATAGTGTCTCATTAGATCCCCGAACCCCCACCCGAAGATACCCAATGATAACACAACCCAGAACCTAACACCCTTTCGCTCACTCACTCGTGTAAGTCCACCACCACACCAAATACCACAGAGTCTATGTGTAAGTTCAAAAGGTTTATTTTCAACTAACAAGCTCTGTACGTTGTTCTATAAAATTCAGTGTACTACAGCCAGCTCCAACAGCAAAATGCATAAGATTAAAACAATAAACATTGTTACAAGTGCAAGATAGAAGACAAAAGATCTGTGCGAATTCTGGGAGACCCCTCACCGTAGAATGTAGAAGTACTGGTTACATGCATCATTCATAAGCTCTGCAAATCTCTGGTTCGTAGAAGGGAATCTTCTGCCTGTTATGAGAAAAATGGTGCGCGTTAGATAGTATAATGCAAGCATTTCTCAGTCATGCCAAAAAGTGTAACATGTTACTTATGGCTAAGCAATACGGACTAACCGAACTCCATAACAAAGTGGCTTGTTTTTTTACCTCTTGTACGCAATGCTCAGATAGTAGCTGTATGAGCTCATGTGGGCTCAAAAAGGCGTCTTACTGCACAACAAGCTGCGAGGTAACTAACATGCGCAAAAGACATGAAGCGAAAATGGTTGTATGGCTCAGGCTAACTTTGCAAAGAGTAGAGTAGACCATAACACTACTAGTGTCTATTGACTCTACTCTAGTACCCGATTTGGACTAGTGATGTATGTTGTATATGTATGTATTAACTTTTTTTTCAATCTTGCTAGTGAAAACGAATAAATAGGGGGAGGTGTACAGGCATCTAAAAATGTGTAATGTTTTTCTAGGCGTACTACCGACCACCAGTGCCGGCGGGGCCAGCGGCGATGGCGATGCGGCCATTCCGGGGGGGCAGGAGATGCGGCACCTGCAGGACATACAGGGGGCGAGCCAGCAGCAGTGGCGGGTGGTGGTAAGTTATATTCATTACTTATTGACATTACACTAGCTGAAAGGGTGTTCACTTCACTCACTGTACTGTTGCGACTTATTAAGTATGAAGTTGTAGTGAACATTATACAACGGTTGAAGAAGACACCCTTTACTTAGCATTAGCAATGCATTAGCAATAGCATTAGCAGCGTGAGTTGAGTAACCAATGGCCTCTTCTATCTGACTCCAACTCAGCTGTGAAAGTTTTATGGAGAAGACTAAAAGTCAGATCAGATGACCTTGATGGATGTGTTGAACAAAAGGGAAAGAAGGGTGGAAGGAGGAAGGACGGGCGAGATGTAATATGACTGGCAGAGAAGGATACGTTGGAAGCATGCATAGGTGGCTGATAGGAATTAGGAATCAGATGCATGTGTTGTTGAAGGATGGGTGGAAGGTGAAAGAAGATGCCTGCCTGGGTGGGTGGGCGACACAGTATGGGTGGATACTGGGGATAGCAAGAATCATCAGCGGTGTTTGGGTGAAACTCAAAGCCAAGGCAAGCAAGGAAGGAGTGGACGCATGGGTGGTTGTTGGTGAAACAAACTAAGGTTTGTGGATAGATTAAGAAGAATGATAGACATTTACTTAGAATGGATGGATGCCTGTATGTATTCATCATAGACAGCATAGGTGGAGACTGTCACTGGATGCAGAGTCTTAGTTTGAAGAGAATGTAAAAGAAACCGCGCAAGAGTAGCAAAGCTGAGGGGAATACAAGTTGTATTTTCAGAATACAGTTGACTCGCAGTAGTTTGCAAGCACATCATATATATATATTGTGTATAGTTAGTTATCAAGCGTCTTCCTCCGACTCCGAGGACCACTCCCTACCTATGTTAATTTATTTTCGAATGTGTCAGCCAGCCTGCAAAGGGTGGCCTATCTGTTGGTTACACAATCAATCAAAACAAAGTACCTTATGCAGTAGCGGTCGGTGGTGGGAGTGCTGCCGGGCGGTGATGTGGGGAGGGGCAGGGTGGGGGGTAGTAAACTATGGATTACGGCCAAATACAGGTAAGTAAACATAAAAATAAATAAAGCGAATTTCATTGTGCGCACTGCACCGCCAAATGCGATGCAGTGCACGCAACAAAATTTGTTTTATTTATTTATATGTTTACTTACCTGTTATTGGCCATAATCCATAGTTTACTACCCCCACCCTGCCCTCCCCTCCCCACGTCACCGCCCGGCAGCACTCCCACCGCCGACCACTACTGACCTTATGTCGTCATCCCATATATAAGCAATGATCATTGGATCAGATATATAATCTGCCTTTTTGTAGTAGCCAGGGCAGGGTGAAAGTGAAATTGAGCAATTGCCCTTCATGTAACAGAGAGAGTATGGCCAGTGCCACCCGTAATCGAAAAATACGAGCTTCCCCACCTGCAGACAGAAGTAAATAAAACTAACGTGAGTCTGCGTCATGACTCGTATGTTTGTCTTGGGTGCAAGCTTAGCTGACTGAGCTGGCATGCTGGCTACAACCAGGTTATGTAATTTCACTAAACTAGAGATAAGAAGAAGACTGGTGTATTGTGTACTGGAGTCCATAGTGCTAGTATAATGCCTGAAACTCCCACAAATGTTAGAGGCCGAGGAAGTAGGAGGATAGATTATTACCACAAATGTTATGTGCTGTGCTTGCTAGTGCTACTGTGCCACTATGTGTTGAATTAATTTTGTGTTACTGTTTTGCTAAGAGTTTTGGTTACAACAATATTCTTTTTCTTTCTTGATATAGATCCTCCTTCCCAAGAAAAACCATCACGGAAGGAGTTGGCAGCCAGGGCTTGGTGCCGGAAACTGGAGGCCATCTGCAAAGAGTACCGGCGGCTGGTGGCTCAGGCGGAGGAGGAGGTGGCAGCAGCTGCAGCCTCCTGCAATGCCCCGGGCCCCAGCCAGGCCCCGCCTCCAGTGGTACGGCGCCGCGGTCAGGCAGCCGCCCGCCACCGCAATTCCTTAACAGCCATCACTGCTGCCCCCCACCCTGGATGCCACTGCAGGGCATTTTGCCACCAGATGCTCCTCTGGATTTCACGCCTAGAGGAGCGGGTCAAGGTCCTCATGGACAAACACCTGAAAGCCCGCCGAATCTAAGAACTTTGTAGGACCCCGTTGGGTTGCCCCTTTTTTATTCCTTTTGTTGGTGGGTGGGAATTGGGCATTGGGGTTTATGGACATTGTTTGGACTTTTTCATTTTGGACATTGGTTAGGGTTAGGGAGAGGGGTGGGTCAGGTGTGGGATAGTTTATTTTTGTTAGGGTAATAAATTATATTTATACTTAAACATACGATGTTAATGTTTTGTGGGGGGTTACTGTTTTACGAATTTACGTCACATGGTTTCCTTGCTGCTGCAGGGCCCCAGCCAGTGTTTGATTTAAATAATCTGCTGATTATGTAACACACAAACAGATAGATGCGGTACCCCTCACTGACTTATTTGTCCTACTAGTACTGTCAGTCTCTCCTCCTAGTCCATTATACCTCCCACCAAACTTATCTTACCTGTGATTGATGATGATTAAGTTCGGCACAGCGATGGCTGCATGGTTTCCCAAGAGAATGGAGAAGATGCCATGGTTGTGGTGGTAGTAGTAGACACTGGCAGTAGAATTCGCAAAAAAAATAAAAAAGAGACAGTCACTTGCCTGAGAGAGACTGTGGGAGGAGTAGTAGAACAAAGTAAAGTACAGTACAGATGAAAACTGCCAAACAAACAATATTGCAACTGCTAAAGTAAGATAAAACATAATGGTGGCGGGGACAGCCTAGTACAAGAAGTTACAAACTGTTGTGTCGAGTGAGTCACTTAACTTAACACAATCGTAATTCGTAACCTTTACTGCTGTGTGGTAGGATGTTGATGATGAATCCAATCAATGCCGGCAATTAATTATGATGTATTAGGTCCCTTTGGAAAAAAAATTGGCTTGCACATAGACTGAGCATGGGTGGGCAAGCAGAAGAAGATCCTCGCCCTGCCTTGAAATTGAATTAGTGTTGCTTTCACTACATCTGCCCCAGCAAGCGTGTGATCAATTGGTGCACATTTAATGTAGTAACATCACACCTCAATATAAATCACAGCCCGGGGGAAGAGGGTTAGGGTTTGATGAATGGATGGGAAGGGGGTTTGGGGAAAGGTTTGACAAAGAAAAACAGTACGCATGGACACAACAAAAGCAAAGCACAATCTTGGCAGACGACCATGATCTTATCCAATAAATCTATAAAGGGAGAAAAAGGAAATGCATGCATGATGATGAAGAAGATAACTTGATGGTTAATGAGTAGTACTTACTAACTACTACTAGACAATTAGACAGTACAGGGCAGCAGTATATTCTATGCAATTTGCCTTGCCTGAATGCCCTCAGAGAGACCCAAATTACATGCTGTACCGGGCTTACTTTTAAAGATAGCAAAGAAAATTAAAAAATAGTTGTAGGGATCAATTAGCAAACAAACAACAACACAACACACAGTCGTAATGATTGAAGAGAAAAAAGGAATCAAATTAATTAAAAGACGAATGATGAATGATACTAAAGTTACTGTATTATCCTGGTCAAATTGTGGAGTTGAATCTCGTCATTCCTCTTGGTCCTATCTTCCATGGACGCTCCGCACATCAATCTTGGGTGCCACTGCCTGCCTGATGCGGATTGGTAAGGTAAGTGTGAGTTGTTTCTTCCAGTATAGCACAGGGTGAAGGCCGGCATGTAAGTGTAGATGGAAAAACAAAAGGGGTATTGAAAAATCAATGAATAAAAAAAAGCATCAATTACGGTGGAGTCCAAGAAGAGAAGAGAGAACACTTTCAGACTGAGGCGGCTTGGATACATCGTGTCTATTCTGTTTACAGCATTAAGCTACAACAACAACAGGACAGAACAGGTCCACGTCACCAGGCCGTGACCCAACCTCCATTTACCTTAAATTTTGACAGAGCCAGACAAAACTCAAAAGGCATATACAGCAACCTAGCATTTTCAAAATTAAGTGACTAAATCAATGCGCCGCTGTCAGTCATATGACTACACTCGACTCCACCACTACATGGACATGTAGGTCTGCTGTGTTTACTTTCTTGTTGAATTGTTGTGTTTACCTTTTATGCCACTTCATGAAACGCAGTTATTCCATCAATCATCTCCGATCCAACTGACTGATTGCGTGCAAAGGTAGTATGGTCATCATCATGGTGTGGTACGTGTTGTCCAACTCCAACTCAGTCTGTAGTGACTAGTCTCCGATTAAGTCCATATTCCATATTAAAAAATTGCAACGGATATTGGCCTGCACCTGCAGTAGTAGGAGTACAATTTGGTTATTAAACAACAAGAAGGGAAACATTGACTGTCACTTGAGTCACTTTCACTTTGTAGATTAACTAGTAGAGTTCGACTTCATGCACAACATCAACACAACAAACAACAGCAATCGCTCAGAGTCAGCAAGCATCCAATGCATGCCATCATTATTACCTGTCTTGCTCTTCTCTTTGGCTGTCAGATCATCAGATGCCTAGTTCTGACAGGTGTGTGTTTTTATTTAACGAAGCAGTGGCCTCATTATTACTCCAATTGCAACGGATATTGGCCTGCACCTGCAGTAGTAGGAGTACAATTTGGTTATTAAACAACAAGAAGGGAAACATTGACTGTCACTTGAGTCACTTTCACTTTGTAGATTAACTAGTAGAGTTCGACTTCATGCACAACATCAACACAACAAACAACAGCAATCGCTCAGAGTCAGCAAGCATCCAATGCATGCCATCATTATTACCTGTCTTGCTCTTCTCTTTGGCTGTCAGATCATCAGATGCCTAGTTCTGACAGGTGTGTGTTTTTATTTAACGAAGCAGTGGCCTCATTATTACTCCACATTCATTTTGAGTGTTGGTAGTCACTGTTTCAGTTTTCATCTTATTCATCTGTGGCACTTTGTCGCAGTTTAAGTTGGTTCACATGGTCAGCGCTGTGATGGGCCGCGGCCTGGGTAGCGGTCATTGCTGGTCAATTGAGTATGAAGAAATGTCAGCAAGTTTCTTCGAAGAGTCTTGTCTTCCTCTGCCAAGTACCTTCTGTCCTGACAGTGATGAGCTTTGGATGCCTGCCGAGGCTGTAGCCTTCTGACAGTGATGAGTTTACTTTTGGATGCCTGCCCAAGTTCTGACAGTGAAGAGTTGTGGATGCCTGCAGAGGTGATAGCCTTCGGACAGTGATGAGTTTCGGCTCGGAAACAAAACGGATGATAGCTATAGTCACGTTTCACTTCTTATGGAGGGACTGTTAGAGGCAACATTTCTTGTACTTCAATGTCTGGCTTGATGGAAATGTAATTAGGGCGAGTCAGGAAGATGGAGCAGGACTCTGAGGAGTGGACAGTTAAATGCACAGACGTGCAACTCCAATAGGGAAATAAAAGAGAAGACGGTGGCGATGGATTTGTTGTGATTTGATTTGAACCAGAAAGACAGATACACAGACAAATAAAGGAAGGAAGAAAGTAACAATTTGAAAGCCTAGTTGTCAGGGAAGAGGAGCTCGTCCTCAAACTCTGGTGGTTCGGACAGAAGTAGATCCTGTAACCCACTACTTACGTCATCGAAGTCGCTCTCCTCTTCCTGCTGTGATTCACGTATTTTGTAATCCGGTGGTATAAAGTGCTGATTCATTTTGATCATGGTTAACCTCTCCACGCTTTTGGGCGAGAGACTGGTCCTTTTCAAAGTTACAATGGCACCAGCAGCACTGAAAACACGCTCAGAAGAGACACTTGCGACAGGGAAGCCAGATAATTTATCGCCAGCCTGCTGAGCACTGTCCATTGGCTTCTTTTCCCATACCAATACACCAATGGGTTTTGATCCATGAAGACCTCTGTTGGGTCATCCAGATAGGCCTGGACCGTCCGCTCAATGCTCAGGGGTGCTCCGATGTGCTCGGCCTGGTTTGCCTTTGCATAAGCACTGGACTTACCATACCCCTGCCGTAGAAACCAATCAGTTGCTGATTGTACTGTGGATGATCCTGTTCTTGCTGTTGTTGATGTTATTGGTAGTGTTGGTGTCGGTGACTGCTGGGAGGCAAACGCACTGCCTTCAGGCTCCGAGTAGAACTTGACTCTGGATGCCCTGTAGTACTTGTTATGGCCTGGGGCGGGGGGCCTGTAATTACCAGACGTTCGTTTTCAAAGTCAATGGCTAGCTGAGCTATCGAAGTTTTGTACTTGGCAACATCCACTTCTGAAAAAGGAATTACTGCCTTACTGTTCAGAAATACTTTGTACCGTGGATCCAAAATTGTGGCAGTAATGTAATGTGGATCTGACACAATTTTATTTTGAATCCTTGTATTTTCAGATAAGCGAACGGCTAAGGACTCCGCCAAATGATATGCGTCTTGTTTGTCATCCACACCTTCGTACGTTTCAGACACCTCCTTCAGCTGTTGCTCTAGCATGTGCAACAATGGGATAGCTTGGCCCATAGTACAGTACTCCCTGCTGACTTCACGTGTGAAGATCTCAAAAGGAAATAGCATCTCTGTCAGGCATTTAACGAGGTCCCATTGACCCATCTCAACGGTCATGCCTCTCACAGTAGGATCCCCTAATCTTTGCATGACATAAGCATTGAGTGGTATGTACTGCTCAAACAGACGATCAAGCATGTAATAAGTTGAGTTCCAACGTGTTGGCACCTCCTGGATGAGTGCTTTGACTGGCATTTTATGCTCACGTTGAATGACCCTCAGCTGCTTCCGGGCTTTAAAAGAATGGCTGAAATGTGTGCATATTCTTCTGCAGGTGGCCAGTAAGTTGCTGACTTTGTATTAATTTTTCAGAAAGTCTTGAACAACAATGTTAATGCAGTGTGCCAAACACGGGACCCTGAAATAGCCACCATTTTGCATGGCCCTAACTACATTACTGCCATTGTCCGTGGCAACAAAACCAATGTTAAGCCCTCTTGGGCGCAGCCACTCAAAGACCTTGCTGTTAAACTCTTCCAAAATGTTTGCAGCAGTATAAGATTTCTCCATGGCAAACATGGCTACAGATGCATGTTTGCGAGTGGCATGAAAAATCTCAGCAGCGTCAACACCAGCAGATATCTGTTCTCTAACCCCCGCAAAAGAGATCCAGTGTGCAGTGATGCACATGTAATCAGTGGCTTGGCAACTGGTCCACATGTCTGTTGTCAGGTGGATACTATGAACAGCACTCTGCTTCAAGGCTTTTCCAAGCAATTCCAGCATGTCGTGATGTAGTGCTGGAACAGCAACTCTGGCAAAATAGTAGCGGCTGGGAACATGCCATTTTGGGCAGATGGCTGTCACAAATTCCAGAAAACCCACCCCTTCAACAAAAGAAAAAGGGAGAAGGTCCAGTGCTAACATTTTAGCCAGCTTCGCATTGTACAGACGTGCTATTGGGTGGTTGCGTTCGTACTGCCCCTCCCCCCAAACATGCTGATAATGGTAGGCTGCATGGTTTTCCTTTCTCTTAGGCTCAACAACGCACTTTTTTTCATTGCGGTACTCCTTGCTGTCTCAGGCTGACTCTTACTCTTGTGCCACTGAGATGTTGCTGAAGAAGATGTGGGCGGCGATAACACTGCACTGCTGGGGACAGGGCTACTTTGTGTAGCACTACCAGAGAGAATGTCTCCCTGTCCTTCCTCTTCCACCGTGATCGGATCTTCTACTCGTTTATCTCCACCAACACCAATGGTTGCAGTATTTATGCCGCGAAGGTGGTCCTCCCAGCTGATCAAGTGGTGTTTTTTCAGATGGGTTATTTGGCCTCCGGTACCATAGTTTGTACCAAGCTTACCCCGACTAACAGAGGTATTACAAATGGAGCATATAGCAATGTTCTCCTCCTTTTCGCTAACCGTAAAGAAGTCCCAAACTGGGGAGCTTAACTTTTGCCTCCTGCTGGAGGTGCCACTTCCAATGCCGGATGAACTGGAGGGTGAGGGTTGAATTTGACTCTGTGCTGTACCACTACCTACTTCTACTGAGGTGGTGGTTGTGCTGGATATAGGTCGCTGCCGGGCCTTTGCTAATGCAAATATGGAAGCTGTAGGTCGTGTTGGTGTTACCTGTGGAGGTATGCGTGCTACATCCCTTGCAACGATTTTGGACAGGGTAATAATGTTGGTCTCCATCTCCTCGGGGCCGGGAGTGATGTTCGTGATGACTGTCTCATCATCATCCTCCTGCTGTTCTACATCGACCTCCATAAGTGTAAGGCTTTCTGGAACCTTCCTTTTCCCTAGCCTGGTCTTGGGACGTGTCTCCCTCTCAGACTCAGTTTGTGGCTTCCAAGTGGCATCTAGATCATCAGAAGGGGGGCTTGGTGAAGAACTTGGACTAACCCTCCTTTTCCTTGCTGGGGATTTGGAAGACAATGGATCTTCTGAATGAGTGGCTTCTTCTTCTACCTCTGCATGAGGCTCAATTTCCTGAACTGCCCCTACTTCGGGAGGAACAACAACTACTATTGCGGGCGGTGGGTGCGGCTGTTGTTGTTGACCACTTATCTGCTGTGCTTCCTCCTGCGTTGATTGGGTACTACTTTGAGATAGCGATAAGTTTATCTCAGGCTCAGCATCACTGCTTTCCACCATTAGGCTGGCTACCTCTTCCACACTCATGTGCTTGGGCCTGGGTTGGTGGGTTGGGCCCACTGATGCGGAGGTGCTGCCCCCAGCTTGCCCCCCGGACACCGCTGCTGCAGGCGTAATTTTTTTTCCCCAAAAAAGGTATTGGGCGGCACATCAGACTTAAGTGTCACTTCCTTCTTCTGTTCCTTCTTCTCAATAGCAACTTTCTTGGAACTGGAGGACCTGGTACCTGCTTTCTTTGGGCCCATCTTCTTCAGATGTCAGCAGCACTCAGTTGCACAAGTTGCAGAGATGTCTGGTCAGGTCACACGTCACGTCGTGTACAGCAGCAGGACGTCTGTCTGGCAGTACAACGGGCAATGATGACACACCTCCAGAGTCCTCAGTCTTTTGTGCACCTAAAAGCAAAAAAGCCAGAAGAACATCAGTCAAACGATAGCACAAATCAAACTAATATAATATATAAGTGTGTGGTTGTCTCAATTATTAAATTTTAGAAACTCAGTGAACTACAACAGTGTAGCCATTTATGAGACTTTGACAACAAGGCCAGGGCTTTCCTGGTGTACTGTGTACACTATGGAAGAATAAGAATAGCAAAGAACAAAAACAAAAATGTAGTGGAGCCTGTTTGGCCTAAATTTGTGCATCACGTGGGATGGATGCAGCATCAGGGAGCTGCAGCTGGCAATGGGGATGGATTTGGAAGCAGTAAGACAAGAGGAACAATGGAAAGACACGCAGGCCTATGTGGCAAAAACAGCACACTATTAACTACCACCACAAAATGGCCCCCAGCCACATGGTCACTCACAGGCACAAGGCACGGCAAACAATGAACTCAAGCAGGCCTATATGGCCAGACAAAGGATGCCTGATAAACAACATACACAGCTTTAATGCAAAAACTAAAATCCACATGGCTAAAAACAGGTTGGAAAGTTACACAACCACAACAACAACACATACACACGCAAAAAAGGCATTTTTTAACACACCCAAAAAGTGAAATAGACCCCCCCAAAAAAACCACATTTTGCAATTATTCAATCCAATGCCATCCATGCCCTAAATGATGTTTAAATTCAACAGACAACACATATGCACCCATGATGACTACCTCTGGGCCTACTGGCAGACTAGGCCGCAAGCTTGGAGGCCTATGGCAAAAGCACAGTGGCTGGTCCCACAAAATGGCCGCCACCACATTGCCAGGCCACCCACAACAACAAGAAAAGGAAGACAAGACAGACAATGCAGGCCTATGGCAAAAGCACAAAGCCTGGCTTCACAAAATGGCCGCCACCCACATGGCCATGCCACCCACAATAACAAGAAAGTGAAGACAAAGGACAGGACCAGGAAGTTGGAGACTCTGGGGAACTTCCTTCCTCTTTAAAAAAATTGTAAAAAAAAAGAAAAATGACTCTTTGCTCACAAAACTACATCTAAATGACAACCTGAGGAGTTTTTTGAGCAAATTGAACAAAATCATCATTTTCGAGAAGGTTTTATGCTGCTCGAGAGATATTCTTCGCCAGATTGTAAATTCTGCGTGTTCGGCATCGCGATCTTCACAAAAAGTCGTTATCGCGCGCGAAAACGCATATTGAGCGCGCGAAGTAGAAAAAAAGTGTAAGTCTGCGTTGTCGCGCAGTGCGGAGTTGCCAAAAGTCCGCAAGCTGAACGCCCTGGATTACCTACTGGCTGAAAAGGCCTATTTATTTAACACACACCAAAAAACTGAAATACCACCCCAAAAACCACATTTTGCAATTCAATCCAATGCCATCCATGCCCTAAATGATGTTTAAATTCAACAGACAACACAAACAGTTTTTATGCACCCATGCTGATGACTACCTCTGGGCCTACTGGCAGACTAGGCCGCAAACTTGGAGGCCTATAGCAAAAGCACAGTGGCTGGTCCCACAAAATGGCCGCCACCACATGGCCAGGCCACCCACAACAAGAAAAGGAAGACACGACAGACAATGCAGGCCTATGGCAAAAGCACAATGCCTGGCTTCACAAAATGGCCGCCACCCACATGGCCAGGCCACCCACAATAACAAGAAAGTGAAGACAAAGGACAGGACCAGGAAGTTGGAGACTCTGGGGAACTTCCTTCCTCTTTAAAAAAATTGTAAAAAAAGAAAAATGACTCCTTGCTCACAAAACTACATCTAAATGACAACCTGAGGAGTTTTTGAGCAAATTGAACAAAATCATCATTTTCAAGAAGGATTTATGCTGCTCGAGAGATATTCTTCGCCAGATTGTAAATTCTGCGTGTTCGGCATCGCGATCGTCACAAAAAGTCGTTATCGCGCGCGAGAAAACGCATATTGAGCGCGCGAAGAAGAAAAAAAGTGTAAGTCCGCGTTGTCGCGCAGTGCGGAGTTGCCAAAAGTCCGTGAGCTGAACGCCCAGGGTTACCTACTGGCTGAAAAGGCCTATTTATTTAACACACACCAAAAAACTGAAATACCACCCCAAAAACCACATTTTGCAATTCAATCCAATGCCATCCATGCCCTAAATGATGTTAAAATTCAACAGACAACACAGAAACAGTTTTTATGCACCCATGATGACTACCTCTGGGCCTACTGGCAGACTAGGCCACAAGCTTAAGCCTATGGCAAAAGCAAGCACACTGCCTTGCTCCACAAAATGGCCGCCACCCACAAGGCCAGGCCACCCACAATAACAAGAAAGTGAAGACAGACAATCAATGCAGGCCTATGGCAAAAGCACACTGCCTGGATGGCTCCACAAAATGGCCGCTAGCCACCCACAACAAAAAGAAATGGAAGACAGACAATGCAAGCCTATGGAAAAAGCACACTGCCTGCCTTCACAAAATGGCCGCCACCCACATGGCCAGGCCACAACAACAACAAGCATAAGCCAAGGGGGACAAATAAAAGACATGCAGGCCTATATGGAAAAAGCAGCACACTACTAAACTACTACCACCACAAAATGGCCCCAAGCCACATGGTCACTCACAGTCACAACAGGCCATGGAAAACAATGAACTCAAGCAGGCCTAATATGACCAGACAAAGGAGGCCTGCTAAACAACACAGCTTTAATACAAAAATGCAAAAAGGAAAATCCACAGGGCTACGAAAGGTTGGAAAGTTACACAACAAGCACACACACACATCCAACAAAGGTATTTATTTATTAACACACCCAAAAAGTGAAATACACCCCAAAAACCACATTTAGCAATTCAATCCAATGCCATCCATGCCCTACATGATGTTTAAATTCAACAGACACCACAGAAACATGCATCCATGGGTACCTCTGGGCCTACTGGCTGAAATTTCAATCAAAGAAAAACAACTAGGCCCCTACTGAAACTACAGGCCACCCAGGCCACAACAATACATTTTAAAAACGATGAAAATCCCAAAAAATGTAGGTACAAACAAGCCCCAATCAAACAAACAAGTACACCAATTCTCCAATTTACTTGTAAAATCTCAAATCCAAAAGTCCTCAAATCCAATCCAATGATATGATGCAGCAGACAGACACAAAAAGTGATCCTTCCAGCTCCAAATCCAAATGAAAGTGAACAGCACATGGACAAAGCACTGGGAGGAGCCTGCTGGACAGGAACAGGAAGTTGGAGACTCAGGGGCACTTCCTTCCTCTTGAAAAAAAAGTAAAAAAAGAAAAAGGACTCCTTGCACAAAAACCACAGCCAAATCACAATCTGAGGAGTTTTTGGAGCAAAATAATCATTTTCGAGAAGGTTTTATGATGCTCGAGAGATATTCTTCGCCAGATTGTAGTTTCTTCGTGTTCGGGATCGCGATCTTACCAACACTGCCGCCGGAAGTCAGATCGCACGTCCGAATGACGTGTTCGCGTTCGCACACTCTCGCGGGATCGTGCGGCCGGATTCCAAATCTCGTGGCGCCCGCGAACCGATAGGAAATCGCGTCGGCGAACGCAAAATCACGGTATGTCGTTACCGCGCGCGTGAGAACGCATATTGAATGCGCGAAGAAGAAAACCAGCTACGCTACGCTGCAAATTGCGTAGTGCTCTGTAACTTTGCGTTCTACGCGAATCGCAAAGTTACCGAAACTACGCAAACTCCGCGAGCGTAGCGTAGTTCACCGCCCAGGATTAATAGGATCTCCTCCTGAGACCACGAACAGCGCGAAACATGTCGACCTGACCTTCATCATGCCCAATATGGACATAACACCCGTCTAGCTACCGGGGGCCATTAACACCCCACAAGCAGCACAACCTTTTGGTTTTTTACTAATGGCAGAGGGGTTATTACCTATTAAATTCACTAGCTCCCCCTCCAGCCATTTTTAAATTCACACTAGGACATCACCTACACTCTGACTCGCACACACCTTTACAGCTTTATCATTAGATCTCCGATA
Organism: Calotriton arnoldi; assembly: GCA_963921515.1. Classification (NCBI taxonomy): domain Eukaryota; kingdom Metazoa; phylum Chordata; class Amphibia; order Caudata; family Salamandridae; genus Calotriton; species Calotriton arnoldi. The sequence goes on from CAWUFW010010495.1 coordinate 286,872, forward strand.
AAGTGACCCTTCGGGGAACCCGTAGGGCATTGCAGTGCTGGCCCAACAAGGAGCACCGCCTGATGATGAAGCATGACATCCTTCGGGGTGTGTGAGGACACCAAGAAAAGGACACACTGTCCTCAGACACTATTCTAAGAGAACGACTCTTCCCCACACTCTTTATATAGGAACTGTGACTCCCCTAGTAACGATTCGAATTTTCAGGAGCACGAGTCACTGGACCTAGATTGAGCTCCTTGTCCCCCCTCACCCTCTTTTTGACATTCTATAATCACCACATGGCTCTTTCCTTTTGCAAAAGTATAAACTAGTAACATACTTCTAAAAAAAACAAGAAATACAAAAACACAAAATTACCTAACAGGAGTAGGTGTAAATGGAGGAAATCAAACATTAGGCAAATACAACAAAAGAACATTTCTTAGAACAAAAGTAATTTTCTTGAGAAAAATTAAACAATGTGCTTGACAATTATGGACAAGAACCTCACTCTCCAAGAAATGGCATATACACCAAGGATACTGTACAACAATGTAAATCTAGACAAAATCACAATACTTGGCTGTAAATTTGATTACCTTGTGCTGTGCTCACATCCACACCCTTAGCTGTAACACTAGCAGTGGAGGACAAGTCATTTGAACACATAGCTTTTCTTCCACTCACAACATTATCCCGACACTCTCCACCTTCCCTCCCCTTCCTCTGCAAGTTGGTTTGCACCGGTTCCATTTGAACCATTCTCTTAACAGTTTCAGCATTGTCCACTTTCAACTTGCACACTATTACCATTCACTTTAATGACTCTGACCGGGTAACCAAATCTGGCTTTACCCTTGTTCACATGAACAGGCTTACATATACGAACCAAATAACCCACATTTTACATCCATTTCCTTGACTCTGTTTCTTTCATCAAAATTACATTTTTGTTTTTCCTGAAAGACAGAGACTTTTTTCCTGACTACATCATCAGTCATCTGACGCTGCTTTGATCGTTCCCATTTATTTATCCAAGCAGGACAGAAACAGGTGGTTGCCCTTCCCTCGCAACAATTCAAAAGGAGAGGCACCTGTTGCTGGATGTGGAGTCGTACAGTAGAACCAAAGCATACTCTTAACTGCATTGACCACAACACATTTATTGGCAATTGCCCACTGGATGCATTCTCCTAAGACTATGTTCATCCTTTTCACTAGCCCATTTGTTTGGGGATGATATAGTGAACTCCTTAGATGCTTTATACCACTTGTCTCTAGGAACAATCTAAACTCATCCGAGGCGAACTGGGCACCATTATCCGAGACTAGGGTTGCAGGAAATCCTTCCTTCAGAAAAACTTCCTTCATGAAGTCAACAAATACCTTGGTTGTAACCTCATTGACAAATTTCACTTCAGGCCATTTATTGTAATAGTCAATCATGACTATAGCAAACCTAAATGTACTACTACATGCATAAAATGGTCCGACAATGTCGATACCCACCTTGTTCTAAGGACCTGTGGGTAATTCAATGGGACATAGGGGAGGAGTTTTTTAACTTAAAGGATTTGTCACAACTTGAGCATATGACACAATTTTTGACCATTAAGTCTGTCTCCTGATCCATAGCTGGCCACCAGAAGGATAACCATACTCTTTTTTTTGTCATGGTAGCTCCAAGATGTCTATCATGTGCCCCCACAATAATATTTTTCTGAAGGTCACAGGAGAAACAGACTTGTCAGCTCTCAACAGCAGACCATCCTCAACAGAATTTTTGACCACTAAGTCTGTCTCCTGATCCATAGCTGGCCACCAGTAGGATAGCCATACTCTTTTTTTTGTCATGGTAGCTCCAAGATGTCCATCATGTGCCCCCACAATAATCTTTTTCTGAAGGTCACAGGAGGAACAAACTTGTCAGCTCTCAACAGCAGACCATCCTCAACAGACAACTCGTCTGCCACCTTAACAAAGGTTTTCAGCTCAAAATCTACATTCCTCTCCTTGGGCCAACCAGTCTCAATGTACTTCATGGCTAATTTAAGGCTGAAGTCCTCTTTCAGAGCAACCCTCCAATCCTGCTCTGTAAAAGCACCTACCAAAGGTAAATCAATAGATGCTACAATGCAATTCTCTTTATCCTTGTCATAACTCAATGCCTTGTCTTCCTCACCCCAGTCTGATGATCGGGATAAGAAATCAGCGCAACCATTTTTCGTACCAGGGATGTACTCTGTGGTGAAGTCAAATTGTAGCAGCTTGGTAGAGAGACCAACTTCGGAAATAAATTAGAGGTTTGTGGTCTGTTTGAATGACAAAGCGTGTTCCCCATATGTAGTTTCACAACTTCATGACCCCCCACCAACAAGCCAACAATTCTTTTTCAATCACAGAATATTGTTTTTCCGTGTCAGACAACACATGTGATACATAACCAATCATTTGCATTTTTGTATTCTTGACCTGGCTAAGCACGGCACACAACCCCACGTTGCCTGCATCAACTGTTAGCACACACTGGAGTGCAGGGTCATAATTTTTTAACACCTTTGGTGATGAAAATTGCTCTTTCACCCACTCAAACACTTCTTGGCATTCTTTGTTCCAATCAAACACAACACCTCTTCTCAACATGCTGGACAGAGGCCTCAACTTTGTAGCATAATCTTTGATGAACCTGGAGAAAAATTCACATAGCCCAAGAAACAATTTTAGACTAGGCTTGTCTACAGGGGCCTTGGCATTGGTAATACTTTTTACAAACCCCGGCTTTGGCTCAATTCCACACATCCTGAACAAGTGTCCACAGTACTCAACTTTAGCTGTGAGGAAAGCACATTTGTCCCGCCTGAACACAACACCGCGACATTGAAATCTGCTCAGGACCTCATCTAGAATCAGATCATGTGCACGCTTGTCTAGGGCATAGATCAATATTTCATCTTGAAATATTGACACCCCTTTGATACCTTTGTGCATGTTCACCATAACCCTCTGGAAAACAGATGCGCTGATGCCAACCCAAAAGGCATCCTGCAGTATTAGTACATACCATAGGGGGAAACAAAGGCTGTCAGGTGTTTGGATTCATCATCCAGTTCTATTTGGTGATACGCAGAGGCTAGATCAAGTTTTGAAAAGACCCTGGCCTCTGTCAACCCTGCTAATAGCTCAGAGATGTTGGGTAATGCATGTGAGTCCACCCATATTTCTTTATTCAAACATCTGAGATCAACACATACTCTCAACTCCACATTGTGCTTCCATGCCACCACTAAAGGGGACAACCAGAGTGATGATTCCACCCGTTCGATTATGCCCCTCTTACATAACATGTCTAACTCTTTTTCCAGATCTTTGGCAATGCTGAACAGGACATTCCTAAGTTTATGTTTACCTGGCCTGGCACCCTCCTTTACGATGATTTTGTGTTTTAACCCAGAAATTTTTCCCAACTCGCCTGAAAACTCATATGGATACCTGTTCATAATATTTTCTAGTTCTGAGTCGTCTCTTATGGCTAGCACCTGCTCTGAGGTTCCTTGTTTCAGAATCATTCCGAAAAGTCCCTGGTGAAACCACCCCAGAATGTTTAGACCCTTGTTTGCAACATATATTCTGCCTGCAATCCTCCCCTTGAACTTAAGTATATTATCGATGTAACTGCAAAGATCAATACTATGCTCTTCATAAGCTGCAGCTTTTCGTTCAGGTGGAGACAACACTCTGGCAGGCCAGACTCTATCAAATAATTCACGTGCTATCATTGTTATTCGAGCACCAGAGTCTACCCATAATGACAGAATTTTGTCACCTACAGAAATGTCAACATAGGGATCAATACAAGAACTGGGATCTCCACTTCTTATATCATCTGTTTTGACCACCAAAACCATGTCTCTCAAATCCTTTTCAATGTTGTCCTCATCTTCTGCTGCACAGTCATCTGTAACACATTTGATTGCTGACGTCATCTTGTTCCTGTGACGCTGGCACACTTTTGCAAAGTGTCCACGTTTGTTGCACACTCTGCACACTACACTTCTTGCAGGACACTGTCTCCCACCACGAATGTGACTGAAATTCCTGCATCTGAAACAAATATCCTGCTGGGAAAATACATTTTTGGTTTATCCTGCTGCCTACTATCCTTTTGTATTTTGTTCAAGTTCGTGTTGATAGCACCCACTAATTCTTCTTTATTTGTATCCAGGTCCTTCGACGAAACTTGTGAAGTTTCTATACTCTTTGCCACTTTTATTGTTGCCTGTAACGACGGAATGCCCTTGGACAATATTTTTTTCTTAATGGAGCTATCAATGCAGTGACCAATGAACTTATCCCTCACCAACTGATCAGCAAAATTCTCAAACTGACATGCGGACGCCAATCTTCTGAGTGCCGTTATGTATGTGTCTACATCTTCACTTGCTTGTTGTATTCTTTTAAAAAACTTATGCCTCACCACTACCAAACTAGATTGAATGTCAAAACGCTCTTGTAATTTCCTTACAGTTACCTGATAGTCATCTAACTCCTCTTCCTCATTCTTAACTTCAGGTAGGTGTTTTAAAATCGCTCTCCCTTCAAATCCCAATTAATGAAGCAGCAGGTATTTCTCCCTTTCCAGTCAAAAACGAATGGCACCAATAGCACCCACATAAGTTTCAAATGCTTCAAACCATTCTTTCCACGCTACTGTTGGATCATCTGGCGTTCGCAAAAATTTGGTGGTGGAGAAACAACCTGCATATTGCACACAGGTGTATACTTATCCCTTTTTCTTTTTTTTTTTTAACTACTACAGTAAACTTGTACTAACAGAGATGGTCTTTGCTACTTCTTGGGATGGGAGTAAAAATGTCAAGAATAGCTAGAATTAACCAGCCTATAACCATATTAATAATCTGCTGTTTGGCATCATTTCACTTCAAGCATTTCAACCTAATTTAACTTTTCACAGAACTAATGCTATGCTCTGCCTACAGTATTTTTGTACATTTTTTCCTTATACAAAAGTTCACAAATATGCATTATTTGCTGTGCGTCTCAGCGAATGTTCATCTTTTTAAAAAAAATTTGATGACATCCTAAGGGGCATATTAACAAGGCGGCGATAAACAATTATCGCCGCTTTTGCGGCCGTTTTCGGCCGAAAAGCGGCGATAATTATATTGCCTTATCAGCAAAGACACGCTATCGCATGTTTTGCTGATTTTGCTCCCGTTTCCAGCACGCCTGACTTCGCATCGATAATGAGATGCAAAGTAGGCGTGTCTGTGGAAACAACATGGGTAAATATCGCGAAGGCAGCTTCGCGATATTTACAATGCAGGGAAGCGATTATTTTAATCGCGTTAAGTATGCCTTAACGCAGGAATTTAACGTCTGTTAAATTCCTGACTAAGGCATTCTTAACATGGGGGGTGGATTCTGTGGCTAAGACCACAGGCCCTATCATCTAGGATATCGCCGTTTTCCAAATGGAAAACGGCGATATCCACGCTGTCTCTGAAATTTTTATCGCCTCGGCGATGCGCGTTGTTAATAACGCGCTAACCGGGCGATAAATTACAGAGATAGCCGGCGATAAATATGCCAGCGCTAAGCGCGCTTTGCGATATTTATCGCCGGCCCTTGATAATATGCCCCTAAGTGTTTTTTTAACGTTTGAATACTCCGCAAATAAAACGTAAAAGTTGCTGTGCATGTCAGCATGCGTGACACGCATACGAAACCAGCTTTGCATGTCAGTGCATAAACTGTGATCTTCCTACATTAAAAAAAATGTTTCCTTAGAGGCACAAGCTGTGTGAGTCAGCATACGAGCTTCCTGAAACTCGTAAGACTCACATTCGACTTTTCCTTGACCTTTAAATGGCCGCCAGATACGTAACATGCTTCGATGCGTCGCGTTTCACAGAGCTGTATGCGTTTCAAGAAGAAAAACAAACTTGCGCTCTATATCCTTTCCTTAAACCAGCGCACCGCTTCACTCTTTCCAAAATCTTTCTCCCAAACCACTTATCTTGTGTCCGGTTACAGTCCACAGCTCCGTTTCTCTTCACCACGAGAACAACACCACTTGTAGGTGCCGTGGTTACGCAGCTCTCATTTCTACAAATTCTGGCACAATGGGTCCGTGTGGACAGCTCACTCGCTCGTCGCCATCAAAAATGTATGGTAAGGAGGAGGAACGGACACTCCAGCTATGAACATATGTACTTTATTAAGTTGTAGTGAGCTGTCCTGGCAGCGAAGTCCAAACTCAACTGTCGCCAACGTCCTGAGCATTGATCATCGCGCTCACGCTCTGAATCCATTCACAGCACAAGGCGACATTCTATAATCACCACAGTTACCCCGCTCTATTTACAGTCAGAGGAAGGTATTTGTTTACGCAAATGGAGCCTCTGCTGGCATCCGCATTGTAAATGATTGTCCTGGCTGTCCATCCACCAAAGGAACACAATGTCACAATGTTGGTTGCCCCACCCTATTAAAAGCTAGGCTACTATCATTCTTTTTCCATGCCGTTACCCACAATGCAAGACTTGGCATATACAGGGAGGGAAAATGTAGAACTATCCTCATGTGCAGGGAAAAAATTCCATGCATGCCGGCCATTTGGTTTTTGTTTTAAAAAAAATAATTTGGGGAGTACATTTTCACAAAATGAAAAAATGTGTTGAGGGGCTGCTTTAAACACAGCGCCAGCTCAGAAAACCTTCAGAACTGTAAAGAGGGCCTAAAGCAGCACCCTTCATAGTATAGAGATCCCCATCAGTCAGGCAGGGATCCCAAACTGGAAAAAAGGTCCTCTGCTAGAGTGATGTAAGCCATAACCTTCACCCCACTTGCAGACACATGGACTATTCTCCAGGGTCTAAGTGCCCACAAAGTTTCAGTAGTATTGTTCAAAAAGGAGGGCCCGCACTCTGCACCAATTTTGCGCTGCTCTGCCTGCACTGTTTACCACCAGCATTGTAGTCTGTAGGGCCTCAATGACTGTACTGATTTTTATTAATCAGTTTCTTCAATTATTCATCAATTTAAAATTGTAATATTGGCATTCTTGCGTACATTGTATCACTCTAATTAATGCTTTAAAACTAACTAAAATAGAAATCCTGGTACTGAAATTTTAAGTAAATGCTTTTTAAAAAATTAAAACAAACATTTTGAGTAATAATAGATGGCCTATTTATAAAGAGCTTTTCTCTTTACGTAAGGGTATCTTTCTCCATAAAATTTAGATCTGCCAGGTTCTCCGGCAACGAAAAACTTGATGGAAATCACAATTCTTCCTCCTGCGTCACAATACGTTGTCACATTACAGACATCATTATGGGAAAGTCTATAATTGTGGAAGAAAGAGAGGGTAACAGATGAATAAAAACACTACAGTGACTTGAGGCCATATGTATGCACCTTATTTAAGGTTGCAAACAGCAAGATTTGCAGAATTGGGCCATTTGCGACCGGAAATAAGGCTTTTCCTATGAATCAAACCCTATTTGCGATTCGGTAACCTATTCCTGAATCGCAGTCAGGGTTTGCGATTCGGTGTTAGGAGGGGGCGTGTTTAGGGCATCCCTTCCTAATACCGAATCGCAGCGGTATGTGAGAATGTTTTGCGACCCAAATGCTGTCACAAAACATTTGCATATTACCACCAACTTCAAGTTGGTGGCAACCCTTTGCAAATGGGAAGGGGTCCCCAAGGGAACCTTACCCATTGTCAATGGTAGTTCAAAAAAATTTCAGCGCAGGCAGAGGTCCCACGTACAACTGCCTGCTCTTAAAAAATGAAAAGAAAACTTTTCCTTTTCTTTTTTAAAAGCAACCCGTTTTCCTTTAAGGTAAACGTGCTGCATTTAAAAAAAAAATATTGCTTTATTTAAAAGCAATCACGGACATAGTGGTCTGCAGACTCCAGATGGCCACCATCTCCGTGATTTTAGCAATTCCTAATGGGTCGCAAATAGTGACCTACCTCATTAATATTCACGAGGTAGGTCAATGTGCGACCCCGTAGGAATCACTAAATGAAACTCATGGAGTTTCATACATTAGGAATAGCAATTACCTAATTGCGATTCACAGAAAATCGCAATTAGGTAATCAATATTCCTAATATTGATACATGCGGCCCTTGGTCAGAAAGCGTCTGTGAGAATGCAAACTGCCCAAAGGAAAAACTAAATAGACATGAAGGAGCAGAAACAGTAGTTGCAAACAGGACCATGATGGGGAGAATACAGCAAACAGGAACAGATGCCAGACACTGAGTTACTGCTGAAGCCCCTTTTCATGTTGCCTCAATATCTCAAAACCTAAAAGTGAACAGTCAAATTCAGTAAGCTTCTGTTCTAACCTTATATTACCCTGACCAGCTAGAGTGCTAACTGCCTCTCTAATGCGTCCCATAACTTGTGGAGAGTAACTGAGGCCTCTTTTCAAAGTCCTGTGAGTATAAATCAGAGGCAACCATTTAGAATTGTGACTAAAGGTATCTCTAATCAAAATACTCTAATCCTGGACAAACCCCTTGCATGCTCAATGCTTTGTGTCATAGACAACGAAGAAACAATTAATTTAGGAGCAAGTACAAATGAAGCAGGTTCACAAGACCTGTCAAAAAGACCTTTCCACACAACCAGATATTGCCGTTGGTCTCAGCAGAAATGATTGCCAATTATAGGGGCATATGTATCAAATAATGGTTTTGCGATTCTCAAATAGCGATTTTTTGAGAATCACTATTTGAGATTCGCAAAACGAGATGTAATTAAAAATTCGCAAATATTTTGCAATTCCCTGACATTCCTTAATTGCGAGTCGCAAATTGCGAGTTGCAATTAAGGAATCCCTTCCCATTCATTCCTATGGGCCAAGAGGCCCATAGGAATGAAAGGGAATTGCATGCGCAAATTGCAGTACCCAATAGGTACTCGCAAATTGCGCACGCAATTTCAAGGGTTCCAAAAGGACACCCTGTTGCACCCTGAAATGTGCATGTGTGCACATGTGGCGCACATACATGCCCTAAGGGCATGTATGTGTGCCACATGGCACTTTGAAAAAAGCAAAAAAGTGTTTTTCTAGGAAATCGCAAATTACCACCAACTTGAAGTTGGTGGTAATTTACGATTCCTAAGGCAATATCGCAATTTGCGATGCCTACTAGCATAGCATTTAGGGAATCGCAAATTGCGATTCTCTAAATGCATGCGCAAAATAGGGAATCGCTATTCCTTATTTTGCGAGTAGGTTTAAACTTACCTACATGGCACATGCAAATTTCAGCGTTTGCGAACGCAATTTAGCTTGATACATCTGGCCCATAGAGTCTTCCTCACATTCTTATGGCCGCTCCAACAAAACTGGAAGAGGGTATCTCATCTATTGCCACTGGGTTCACTCTTAACATAAGGATCGCTTATGTGCTTTCTGCTGTGAGTATAACTGTAGCTGGTGTGTGGCTAACCTTACCAATTCTTTGACAGAAAAGGGTCCAGCAGCATTTAATTTACAGGCCCTGGGCACATTTAGTGCACTTTACTAGGGACTTAGAGGTAAATTAAATATGCCAATTGGGTATAAGCCAATGTTACCATGTTTTGAGCAGAGAGCACAAGCACTTTAGCACTGGTTAGCAGTGGTAAAATGTGCAGAGTCCTAAGGCCAGCAAAAACTAAGTCAACCAAAGCAGGAGGTCCGAAGGAAAAATATTAAGGGGATGCCAGGTCGAACATGTGTCCCCTCAGCTGAAAGAGGGGCGAATTACACAACCCCCTGGGAGCTTTCTTCACTCAGGCAGAAGAACCTGGAGAGACCATCAGCATTGGCGTGTTCCAGGATGGTGTTCCACCATAAAGTTCATTCCCTGTAGGGAGATGGATCACCTCAACAGTTTAGGATTCTCACCCCTTTTCTGCATTAACCATCTGAGGGGTCTGTGGTCTGTCTGAACCCGGAAGTAGCACCAAATAGTTATGGTCTCAGCTTCTTCAGCACACAGATCACTGCAAAGGCTTCCCACTCTATTGCACTTAACCTCTGATCCCGGGGAAGTAGCCTCCTACTGATGAATGCTACAGGTTGATCCAGGCCCTCTTTGTTTAGCTGTGAGAGCACAGCCTCTATACCATGCTATGAAGCATCTGTCTGCACAATGAATTCTTGGGAGACGTCTGGGGCCTTAAGCATGGGTGCTGTGCACATGGCCTCCATCAGGGTGTCCAAAGCTTTCTGGAATACCTCTGTCCAGATCACCTTCTGTGGCTGCTTCCTGGAAGTCAGCTCTGTCAAGGGTGCAACAATGGTACCATATCTCTTGACAAATTTCCAGTAGTAGCCCATGAGACTTAAGCAGGCGCTCATCTCTGACTCAATTTTGGGGGGTTCCCAAGCCAGAATGGTTTCAATCATTGCTCGGAGGGGCTGCACCTTGCCTCCTCCCACTTGGTGACCCAAGTAGAGCACTGACCCCTGCCCTATCTGGCACTTGCTGGCATTGATAGTCATGCTAGCCCTCTGCAGATTCTGAAGCACTTCTCTGAGGTGGCATAGGTGATCTCCCGGACTGCATCTCCCGGCTAGAACTTGACCAGATAGATGGCACTGAAGTTCTCCAAACCCAGCCAGGAGCTGCTTGGCCAATCGCTGTAAGATGGCAGGGGAGTTCTTTAACCCAGAAGACATGACCCAGAGCTGTGAGTGCCTTCTGGGGTAGAGAATCGAGATCTCTTTTTATCCCCTTCAGTCAAGGCATCTGCCAAACCTGCTGAGGAACTTGGCAGCTCCTAGCCGATCTATGAGCTCATCAGCTCTGGGGATGGGGTGTGCATCAGTCTTGGTGACTGCATTGAGCCCACAGTTCTCTACACAGAACCTAAGTTTTAGAGTAACACCTGGAGGAGCAGTCATGGGGACCAAACCCACTGGGCTGAACTAAGGGCTGTTTGAGGGTTCAATATCCCCTAACTCCAACATCTTGGATACCTCCTCCTTGATGCTGGCTCTCACCTTATCAGATAACCTGTAGATGTTATTCTTCACAGGCATGCTGTCCCCAGTATCAATATCATGGGTACACCATGCAGTGAGTCATGGGGACAGGGCAAATAAAGAGGGAAACTGAGCCAAACACTGGTTCTAGGGTCAGTGTAAGGGAGAGGCTGACGCCCTCCACTGACTCATCCTGCTTCTTGGAAGAAAGAAGGTCGGGAGAGGTTCACTCTTCTCCTCCACCCCATTGTCTGTGACTAGGAGTATGATTAATTCGGACCTCTCAAAGTGGGGCTTGAGGCGATTGACATGCAGGACCCTTTAAGGGTTCCCAGGAGTTTTGAGGTACACCAAGTAGGTGACATCACTCTTGAGCTCCTTCACCTCATAAGGCCCAGGCTAGCGGTATTGTAGGGCCACGAGCTCCATAACACCCATTTTTGGACAGGTTGAAACTCGACCAGGGTGGCATTCTGGTCAAGCCTCTGTTTCATATCCTCCTGGCTGGCTTCTAGATTGCTTCCAGAAGCCCTTCATCTGGTTACGGAGTGCCAGCATGTAGCTGGCCACATCCTGGGGGGGCCTTCCTGGGAGCTAGCTCCCAACCCTCCTTTACCAGACTGAGTGGTCCTCTCACAAGGTAGCCATAGAAAAGTTCAAAGGGGAAGAAGCCAACCCCCTTCTGAAGTACCTCCCCGTAGGCAAAAAAAAGACATGACAGGAGGCCATCCCTCTTCTGCCTCATGGGCTCTGGCAGGCCCATTATCATGCCTTTTAGGGTCCAGTTGAATCTCCTAACAATTCCTTTAGTTTGAGGGTGGTAAGGAGTGGAGAACTTGTAGGTTACCCCACACTCCTTTCACATGGACTTCATGTACCCTGACATGAAGTTAGTACACTGGTCTGACACCACTTCCTTGGGGAACCCCACATGGGTAAGAATCAATGTCCTGGCCACTGGGGGCACAGTCACTGTCCTCAGAGGGATGGCCTCTGGGTACCGGGTGGCATGGTCCACCAAGACCAGTATGAACCTGTTGCTCATGGCTGTCTTGGGTTCCAGAGGCCCAATGATGTTGATGCCCACCCTTTCAAAGGAGTAGCCAATGACAGGAAAAGGTTGTAGGCAAGACGAGATTCTCTCCTAACTTGCACCTGGCTTGGCATGTAGGACAGGACCAGCAGAACGTATCTGAAGCCTTTCTCATTTGTCAGTAAAAGTGGGTGACAAGCCTGTCAAAAGTATTGTTCAACCCTAAATGACCTGCTAGGGTTACATCACGAGTCAGCTCCAGGAGAAAGGCCAAGTAGCACTGGGGGACCACCAACATACAGGAACTTTAGGCTCACTATATAGGAGACCATACTCCCAATAAATCAGGTGATCACCCAAGGTGTCGCCAGACACCTTTGTCTCAGGCTGCTGATGTAGGCCAACAAGAGTAGGGCATTACCTCTGTGCCCTGCAGATCTCCTTCCTGGTGGGACCCCTTTACTTCTGCCAGTTGGACAGCTCAGGGAGGTTTCCCAGAGTTGCAACATCATCTCCTGTAGTTTCCCGGGTATTCCCCTCAGGGTCAGCCTCCTCCCACACCATGGGAGTTTCAGAAGCAGGTTTTCTGAGCCCCTTGCCCTTCTTCTTTTTGGTAGGTACCTCAGCCATTCTTCCATTTTCCAGGTCCTCCTTACTACCCTCTCAGGTTGTTGTGGACTGTATGGTCAGGCACACACACTCAGGCAACCCTAACATCTCCAAGTGGGTCCTGAGCTTCACGTCCTTCCAGATGGTGTGCTCCAGGCCATTGCCAAGCCACAGACATTAACAGAGTCACAGCTACCTTCAAGGAACTTGAGACCTCCCCCCCCTCCACTCAAAGGGAACCAGAGAGACTGGATAGTGACTCACATTGTTATCAGGTGCAACAACTCGGTGGAACACTTTAGGGACTACCTACTCTGAGGACACCAGATGACATCTGATAGTTGTCATGCAGGATCTAGTGTCGCTCAGAGCCTGCACCATTTGCCCATTGATGGTGACCCACTGCCTGTATTTCCTACTATTACTAGGCATGTCAGTTCTCTGCACCATCTCTCAGTCACCCAGGGACACTAGGGTAACAACTACTCCCTCTCACCCACTAACTGGGACAATCTCCTTCCCAAGTGCTATACTAGCCAACCCCAGTGAATGCTCACCTGTGAAGGCTGGGCCCGCTTAGGACACTTGGCATCAACCTTGAAGTGTCCTTCCTGTTGGCACTCATAGCACTTGGGGGGTGCCTTCCCTAAAGACTTACTGTCAGGGAACCACCTCTTCTTTTTCTCAGTTGGGGGATGGGAGTCATGACCCTTGGAACTATTTTGGAACCCTTTAGAGATTTCCTTTCTTTATGTTTATCTCCCTCTTCCTTCTTCTGATGGGGACCCTGCCCACCCTTGTGGTGATCCCCCAGATACCTTCTTGTGAACCCTGGTGCTGACCCAGCTGTCCGCCTCCTTACCAAGCTCCCTGGGGTCAGTGAGTTTACTATCAATCAAGTGTTGGCACAGATTTGCAAAGTCAAGACTAAATGTGTGCTCCTTTTCAATCAGACTTACAGCCCTTGATAATCTTTCACTTTACTCCCCTTCACCCAACGATCCAGTACCATGCAAAAAGAGTCCACATAATCCACCCAGGTCTGCTGGGCCAGCTTCTGACTGTCCCTAAACTTCGGTCAGACCATATTTCCTGACAAGGGCATCCTTCATGGGGGATACCTCATCCTGTCTTCCATCTCTAGGGCCAGTAGGGTGTCCCTCCCCTTACTAGGAATATGCATCCACAGACTAGCCCCATCATCCCCCTCAGTGATCTTGTGCATCTGTAAGGCAACGCAATAAGCCTCAAACCACTTCTCAATATCATCTCCCACAACAAAGTCAGGCACCAGACCTTTAGAAATATGGACGATCTAGTCTCCAGAGGACACTGATGAAATGCTGCCACCATCACTGCTGGACTCTGTCCATCTGGCCTTCAGGTCTAACTCCTGAAGGCTTAGTTCATGAGTCAACATCAATTTCCTCTCATCTACAGCCAGCTTCTTTTCCTCCTTCTCCAGCTCCAATCTGGCCAGCTCTAGCTTGAGCTTCCTTTCATCCCTCCTGTCCTCCAACTTCTCCGGCCTATGGCCACTCAAAGACACACTGCTCCCTGCGTGAGGAGCAAGTATCAACTTGAAGAAAAATCATCCACCTCAACTACAGGTGGTACCACAGCGTCCTCCTCTTAACTGGTATCCAGAGTCTCTCCTTCTGCGACCAGTGACTGGTAAACTTCCTCCCAGGCCCAAATTGCCTTTTGCAGCTCCACCTTCCTGGCAGTGGTCTTTGCTGGAAGTCCCCTCTCCTTACAGAATTCCTTGAGCTGGGCCACAGTGTGGGACACCATGTTAGCCAGCTCAAACTCTATGCTGGTAGAGGTGGATTCTGGCACAGTAGTCAAAGTGAGAATTTAGGAAAAGCAAAAAGGCCAATAAGAATTGGTCTGGGATGGTAATGTATACCAAATCACTGTATGGCACTGCACAAATAAGTCCTATCCTCAGTGCTGATCACCAATGTTAGAAATTGGCTTACTGGTTGACAGGGATGTGAGCCCTGATCAAGCAGCAACCACATTCCTAGTCATGATACGGCACAAGCAAACCCCCAAATTAACCTGTGCTCATCCCCCTGGCAGCTTAGCACAGAGCAGTCAGGATTAACTTAAAGACAATGAATAAAGTATTTGTACAAAACTTCAAACAGTAAAACAGTGAAGAAACCACGCAAAAAGAATCCCACACCAGGTTAGAAAAGAGCTTAATGTAATAAATAAAACAAGACCAAAGCTATAAAAATCCAATCAGTAGACCTGAAGCTATTGGATTTTAAATTTTTTAGAGAAAATAGTGCCAAAAGGCGTAAAGCAGCATCTGTGGATATCTGGTCGCGCCGGACCGGGACAAAGTCATAAGTTCAGGCCAA
This sequence comes from Calotriton arnoldi, assembly GCA_963921515.1. Classification (NCBI taxonomy): domain Eukaryota; kingdom Metazoa; phylum Chordata; class Amphibia; order Caudata; family Salamandridae; genus Calotriton; species Calotriton arnoldi. Next base: position 301,890 of record CAWUFW010010495.1, read on the forward strand.
CCATGATGGAGCATTGGCCGGCTACAGTGACCCAGTCAGGCCTGCTAAAAAGAGTACCTTAAATCCTGGGTTGCAGAGCATTGCGTGGGTCCACATTGAAGATGTGTTCAGCAGCCAAGGCAATGCATTGGTTCTGAGATGCAAGGAGGCTGCGGTGTGAGGTCCTGTCGCATCGATGTCGAGGACCCATTTGATGGGGATTGTGATGCAAAGTCCAGTGTCGTCATTGAGGCTGCTGTCAACAAGAGATGTGAGGGCCTGCGCTAAGGGTGTGTTGCGCAGTGGTGGTTCCGAAGGTGATGCAGGCTGCGGAGGCAATATGTTTTTTTTGCGATGGGTTCAATTCACGCAGCAGTGGAGATGCATTGATTCTGCTCGGGGGGTGTACCATACAGCAGAGGAGATGTTTTGGTTCCTCTGGAACCAAGGAGGCTGGCGTAGCACCTTAGGTCCACTTCCAAGGGTCTAGAACTGGGGTGGCATCACTTGACAGGGTAGACTCACAGATGACGGTCCAGGTGCATATGCAAGGTTGTTGAAAGCCTGTTATGTTCCTGGGACTTCAGATCAGGAGGCCAGCCAGCTAGCACTTGAAGTCACTCTGGGTTCTGGGTTCAAGTGATGCAGGTCCAGTCCTTCTCACCCAGGTAAGAGGGCTGAAGGCATCAGGTCTGCACAGCACGGAAACAGTTCCTTCAGAGCAGCGGTCCAGCAGAGTGTCAGTCCTTGCAGCAGCACAGCAATCCTTCTTCCTGGCACAGTATCCACAGCTCCAGAGGTGTACTGAAGTGGTGGTGTTTGAGGTCCTTCTTTTATGCACAGTTGTGCCTTTGAAGTGGGGAGAAGCTTTGAGAGTCATGCCTTTGAAGTGCACAGATACCCTGCCTTCCCTGCCCTGGCCCCAGATTATCTACAGGACAAATGCAACAATTTGTGTGGAGACAGGACAAATCCTATTCAAGTGTAAGTGAGGCTGGATCTAGCTCCTCCCTCCCATCCTGCCAGTGATGGCCATCTAAGCTCCCATTGTGTGTGGCTGTCTAGGAGGAATGCACAAATCCCAACTGTCAGCTACACCAAGTCATGTGACCAGAGAAGGGCTGCAGTCACCAAATGGCTAAGGCAAGAAAATGCCAACTTTTTAAAAGTTGCATTTTCAGAATTGTAATTGAAAACCTGACTTCACCATAAATTAGGATTATAAATTTGGATTCCAGCGACACTAAACATGATCCAGGTATCTCTTCCCATTTGAAAATTGCACTTATAAAATGTAATAAGGCAACTCTAATGTTATCCTCTAGGCCTTGCTGCAGTGAAAAGCAAATTTAAGAGTTTTTCACTACCAGGACATGTAAAACATAAAAGTATATGTCCAACTTTTTAAACAGACTGCACCCTGCCCTTGGGGCTCTCCAAGGCCTTACTTAGGGGTGGCTTATATGTATGAAAAATGAAGGTTTGGGACTGGCAATAGGTTTACTTTGCCAGGTCAAAATGGCAGTCTAAACTGTGCACGCAGGCTCTGCAGTGGCAGGCCTGAGACATGTTTAAAGGGCTACTTACGTGGGTGGTACAATCAGTGCTGCAAGCCCACTAGTAGCATTTAATTTACATGTCCTGGGCACATGTAGTGCACTTTACTAGGGACTTATAGGTAAATTAATATGCCAAATGGGACTAAATTAAATATGGCAATTGGGTATGAGTAAATGTTACCGTGTTTTGAGCAGAGGGTCACAAGCATTGTAGCTCTAGTTAGCAGTGGGAAAATGCATGGAGTCCTAAGGCCAGCAAAAACAAAGTGAGCAAAACCAGGAGATCTAGAGGCAAACGGTTAGGGATAACCAGGCCAAAGATGCCAGATCTAACAGGTTCCAAGTATCAAACCATAAAGTTTGTCTGGGAACAGGAAATGAAAGAACACAATGAGGGTAAAGAGACCTGATCCACCACATTGTATCTAGGGAATGGCCACTGATGTTGGTCTGTCACTTTTCATGCAGCTTTGGCCTGTAGCAAAGACTGTATTGCTGTTCATCTGCCTCCTATTTAATAGAATAGCACTGTCACTAATGGAACGTTAGTGTTATAGAGGTGGGTTGAATACCAGGCAAACAGTACAAGAAGCCTAGAGCCCTATGTAACGACCTATTATATGTCAATTGAGAAAAATATAATCACTGTACTTGCTTCAGTTTCAATAAAAAATTATGAGAAACTGACCCAGAGTTTGAGTCCATCGTTCAGTCATGCCAACATTTTGAGGTTGCAAATTGTGGATGGGCGACTGGCTGTTTTAATGGTCGATAGAAGACCTTTGAGAAAATTAAATTACATCGGCATAATTTGCGTAATGTCTTAAACTTCATACTGTACTTGTTATGCCAAATTTATGAATTTAAGCCCCTACACTACATTGTGTACTTTCACCCTTTTTAATTTAAAAATCAGTGAATGTGCCATTTGCTATGACAATGTACTGCAGATGCACAAGATCAATAGAATGTGAGAGGCTGTTGTTCACAGTGCTTTTGCTTTTTTAGACTTTTTTATTGAAATCTGTCCCCTTTTCAAAGATCATTTTGCCAATATTTTGTGGAATTATGCAAAAACCAAATGATGAAGATTTTGCGCACCCTTAGTGTGGAGCAAGGTTTTCATAAGATGGGATCCAAACTGTGCTCCTTTATCTTTGATAATGTCCTCAAGCAACCCATAAAAGGGAATGACTTATTTCAATAATGCATAATCCAAAACAGGGGCTGAGGGCCAATTGATTCACTTTAGTAAAGTAGTCCATGACCACAGAAACTATGGTGTTATTAAAGGAGTCAACAATCTCACAATAGAGTCCATTCAGATGAGCACCCAAAGTGTCATAGTTGTTAGTGTAGAGTAGGAACATTATGAAAGAATGTGTCTTCCCTCTGCCCGATTGCCTGATCCCAGAGGTAAAAGAGACAGTCCTATCTTTTTATTTGCGGAGTTTCTGCCATGAGAAAGAAGACTCTGCAGTCATAAAGATACAACTTATGTAATACCTTTGTGAATAGGAAAAAATCATGACTTACACAAAAGTGTATATTTACATTTTTGAATCAGGCCCTCAACTATCACTCCCTGGACCCCCGAAAACCTCTATCCACTCTTGAGGAGCCAAACTTAATGTGATGAATTGAGAATGATCTGGGTGCAGTTTAAATACCCAAGGTTCTAAGAAGGTTTTTCATGGGAGACGCACATCTCATGAGACCATGTGATCAGCAATGATGTTGCCAGAAGGAAGAAATGTATTACCTTGCAGGCAGCAGGATGGGGTTGTGCTAAATAAATATATTGATAAGGAATCATGTAGAAATAAAAATTAATGTAAATATGTGCAAAAAAGCAGGATAATGGTACTACACCAGTGATCTCCAACTCTTTCTTTAATAAGAGCTACTTATGATCAATGAAATTCATTCCGAGCTACTGATATTATTAGTGTTGTACCAGTGACCACATCAGACAAGATTACATTAGTGGCCAGAATTTGCAAGATTACAAGCAGTGATCACCTCAGAGAATCTGAAGGGTTAACAGCAGTAATGTGAAAAAGGCACTGTCAATTTGGAATACTTCTATATGGGTAATATATAACATGTATGTAATGTCCTGGCACCAAGGTAATAAAATTAGTAATAAGTCTCCCCAACGTCACATGATTTATCACTCAAATATCAGCTTTATAAATATTTTAGAAATTCAACCTTCTTTCTCCAAGCATCAGCTTATGAGTTCTGAAAATACTCACATGTTTGTCTCGAATTCACCCTTATCAATTTTGGTATAGATATATTAATTCAACCAAGAAAGGGCTTCTAATTTATTAGGCTCAGCTGGACACAGGAGAGCTACTTACACATAGCTATAGAGCTACCAGTAGCTTGTGAGCTACTCTTTTGGGAAGTCTGTACTACACTTTGTATAGTGCAGGTACCATATAACTGGTTAGAGATTTTTTGTTTATATAGCGCAAACTAGACCCAGAGATCGGGTATCAGAGCGCTTTACATGAGCACCAGTTTCGTTACAGATGGACACATTCATTTTTGTTAGGCACAGGGAGATTAAGTGATTTGCCCAGAATCACAGGATGTTGAGCGTCGTTGCCGAGACTCGAACGCGGTTCCCCAGCTTCAAGGTCGACCGCTCTAGCCGTAAGGCTACATCCTCTCCCCTGGTTGTGCCACTACACATTGGGGCATATTCTCAAGAACGTGTGATAAGCACCGCAAGTTTAGCTTAACGCAACTTTGCACATCGCAGTCTATCGCGGGAAAACAACGCCTTGTTAACGTAGTATTCCCAACCTGGCGGCACCATGCGATAGCCCCACGATAACGCGTCAAATGACCGCGTTAAAATTAACGTGACGCCGCAAAAATGCAAAACACGAACGCGAATAAAGTTGCGATGAGGCCAACCGCGATACAAAAATAAGCGATAACCAGCGACAGGCCTGCAATCCCCACGAGTCATGCGGGAAAATGCACTATAAAAGCTAAACAAGAAAAACACACCTCAAACAAAATAAACTGCGTAGCAACATGGAGGCACCCGGAACGAGTGACCAGGTCAACGCGAACCCCACAAGCCCCACAGACCACCAGCAAGGAACCTCGGGGTCGGGGAAGGCCAAGGAGAAGAGGAAGAGGAAGACGGGGTACAGTCCGCATGACAACCGGATCGTCGTCACGGAGGTGACAGAGCACCAACAACAACTGTCCGTCACCTCCACCGTGTCATTGGCAACACAGACGGAAAAATGGCATTCCATCGTGAATGCAGCCGGAGTGTCGAGGAGGCCAAGATGCGCTGGCACGATGTGAAAAGCCAAACCAAGCAGAAACCCGCTGCCAACAGGAAGGCAGCAACGGCGAATGGAGGTGGGAGTCCTGCGCCACAGGAGGAGCTGGAGCAAATGGCGGCCACAATCATCAGTGTGGAGACGGTGCAAGGAGTCGGGAGTCCAGACACTGCTCGACATGACCTGACACAACAGCAACAGGGTGAGTAACGAACAGGGACTGTGGGGACGGGCACAATGGCACACATGAACAACGATGTGTAGCACACCGCACACCCACAATGACCCTGGGTCATGTCCCTGATCCCCGTGGCACACTGCAGCACACATACAAACATCAAGTAGGCCCCCGTCCATGATGTGCCCAAAGGGGTCCCACCCCACACATAACCAATTACACAACACACACATGCACCCGTGCGAAACACAGCAAAGATGCGTATGTGAGAGCCACACTGACAATGCAAGTGACACCACATGACCAGCAGCATGGCTGGAATACAATCACCATGACACTGTGCACGCCACGAGACTGGGGTGGCTGAGTGTGGACCACATCCGGAAAGGAGCAGGTCACACTCTGACACATCCACCTGCACAAACAACCAGTGACGTCAGCAACACATCTGCAGATAAACAATGTACAAGAGTACAAAAACCGTCCAAGAGCACAAATGACCCAAGTCGCCAACATCACAGCACCTCAAAAGCACAAAAGCCAAAGGCACACCGCCTCCAAGGGATAAGGGGCAGCAAAATCACAGCTGCAGGTGTGACTCCCACACAATGCAGCACACACACATAGCAATGAAGCACACCCACATGGACGACAATGTGGTACACAGTCCAACACCTACATGGCAGAACAGAGGACACATCTGGGTCCGCCTGTGCGTAGAAAATGGCCAATCACATCTGACATAGCAGGAAACTGTGAGATGCAAATGTACGTGTACAACCTCACCTACGTCATGTAGCCCAAATGTCCACTGTCCCGCATCAAATAGTCCGCCCCTCCGAAACAGTCACAATGTACATTGTCATACAGTCTGTATGTAAACTTGAACAATGCGTCAACATACATGCCAACACAATGTCAACAAGCATCTCCCCTTCACATTGCAGAGGGACAAACAACACCTCCAGCAGAGCAGACCAGACAACTCTACAGTGATGCTGAAGAGGACCTCCACACTTCCGACACTGACGCCCCACAACAGTCCATGGACATCTTAGGCAATCGACCTCCAGGAGCAGGGCAGCACCGCTGCATCGAGGATACCCCACCCCTGTACAGACAACACAGCTGGACGCACCCACCACCCCAGCTGGCTCCCAGCAGCCCACCGAAGCACACATCGCATTCCAAGGCCAGGTGTCAGACTGCCAGAAGGGGTGGCCGAACATGTGCGGGTGGGGTACTACCTCATGGAAGCCGAACTAGATCACATACGTGGGTGTCTAAGTCCCATCAGGGACCACCTACACTCCCCAACGGAGACCCACACTGCGACAGAGACACATGCTGTTGCACATTTCCAGTACTGAACCACACCCAGAGCCATGGGATGATCATCCACAACCCCACGCTGGACTGGCGTACGCCGGCCCAGTTCACTCCTCTTACGTATTGAGTGGTGGACGACAAAGCTACATGTGCAATGTCCCACCCGCTGCCTGCGGTGACATGGCTGCGCCCTCTGTACACGGCACAATGTAATGTTGTAGTGCCCGGGGCACTAATGCATACATCATGAGCACACGGACACACTCAGATGGTTTGTTGAACTGGCTACGGGCACGTGCGCTCGACACCTTTATTGGCATGGTCACATGTACAGAGACGCATGTGCTGGATGTGTGTGGGGTGAGTGTAAGCCATCCCTCATGGAGTCGTTGGTGCTGGCAACAACTCGAACAGTGATCACAATTAAAGCGGAAACAGAAAACACCAGCATAACAGAAACAACTGTGAAGCATCATGGTGGTAGCCGGAGAAAGTACAGTGGTCACCCAACATGCAAGCAGAATGGTCCTTGATTTGTGGTGCACTGACTTAGTGGCACCTGAAGAGCTGAGCAGGGAACAAGCTGATGATGGCAGCCACGACTGGTGTGAGCAACTCTGATAGTCTGGCAGTAAGACACTTACGACTCTGGCACCTGTTGTTTGGAGTTGGTCCTGGCGGTGGTGGCGTGCGCATCCTGCGGTGATGCGACGTCCGGGCAGGCCAGGACTCGATTTGATGTGTGAGCCCAGGTGGGCCACAGTTGAGGCCGGAGGCAGCGGACAGCGCAGGGCCATAGACACATGGCCTTGATGACCCCCAGTCCATCGACCCAGAGGCCATCCAATATGCTATCAGACAGGGGCCATGACTTGAGCTGCAAAGAGTTAGTGGCCCCGGATGCACTGCGGCCGGCACAGGCACACCGCCATGGGACAGTGACTTGCGGTGCAGTGAGATAGGGCCACGCGAGGCGAGCGGGTCCTCGTCAATGTCGAAGGTGAATGTAGCGAAGGTTTGTGGGGGACAGTGGGAGGTGTCCTCCAGGGCATGATGCAGAGGGCAGAAGCCGGCCAGAAGCGGCAAATGGAGGAGTGGAATGCTACAGCCTCGTTTTTGCCAGAAAAGTCAGTATCACCGACATGATGCTGAAGACAAGCCCCAGTCCATAGACTCAGTTGCCACCAAAGTTCAACCAGAAAGTGTCCATGGATGTCGGGGAACAGACTTAGTGGCACCGGAGCTGAAAGGGGATGCAGTCTGCGATGAGGCCAGTACAATGATGTCAAGTCTGCCATAAATGATTCATGACTGAATTCCCAATGTGTGACCTACTTGACCGCAGTGTAGGCCCGAGGCAGCGGTCAGCAGGGGCCCACAGCCACGTGTCATTGGCCCGCGATGCACAGAGTTAGTGACACCAGAGCAGTTGTCGGCAGTGTTCGATCACCTCCATAACGATGATCCTTTTCTCCTCCGGACTGAACCGCGTCTTCCTCCTACTCGTCTCCTTGAGTACAATGATATGAACTTCGCCATGCAGAATTCAAGACTCAGTTCCACATGTGTGACCTACTCGACCGCAGTGTAGGCCGAAGGCAGTAGTCAGCAAGGGACCACAGACAGGTGTAGTTCGAATGCTATGCACAGAGTTGGTGGCACCACATCGAAGGGAGTACAGTGATATAAACTCAGCCATAAAGTGTGTACTCTGCCATTGCATAATCAAGACTCAGTTCCAAATGTGTGACCTACTTGACCGTAGTGTAGGCCCGAGGCAGCGGTGGAGTACGTCAACAGAAAAGGAGTAAAGCGGGCCTGTGTCGCGGAGGCCGTGATGGTCTGAGGAGGCTCCCAAGGTCGCGGGCTTCGGGCTTGGAACTTGCGCCGGCACGTGGGGGGCCCTCTTTGACACACGCCGGTGTCGGCAGGTGAGCACTGAGGCCTGACTGCGCAGGGGCGGGCATGGCGGGTTCGGGGACCAGCAGCCAGGGGTGCAGCAGGCGCACAGGATCGCAGGCCAAACCGCTCAAGGCGACGGCGTCGGCTTCATGGCGGGTTGGGAGGCGCCGCCCTGGCAGACACGTTGGGCATTCCAGAAGAGAACCACGCCCAGAGCTACGTGCTTTTTATTCACACCCCTACGCTGGCCTGGGGTGGTGGTGGTGGGTGTTGTTGCCCTCTCGGGGCTCCGGGATGCATGGTGAGTGGCTCCATGGCATCTGTTGTCCTTCATGTGTGGCTCTGGGCTGGGCTCCCTTTGATGGTGCAGGTTGTCGTCCGACTTTACACCAGGTCGGAGCAGGTGTTAATTTCCTGCTGCTAACGCGCCTTATCGCCTGTTTTGTGGTCTTACCGCCGATGTGGCTGGTCGTTGAGAATGTTGAGGTGTGGTGTTGTCGGAGATTTTTGCTCGAGAACGCCTACTCTGTATCTCATTAGCGATAGTTGCCGGGGTCATCTGTGGCGATGTTTTTTGCGGATGCGTTCGCACGTTAACTGGTGGTATCGGCTGTTAGCAAACACAAGAGGATGATGGACGGAGCGCTGAAACTTTTCAGACACTCACCCTCAGTCACAGATCTGGGTTGAATCCATCATCATTCTTTAGCTCACTTTGCCACCTCAGTTCATACTCAGCTATATGCAAATCAGTCTTGACCCTGTGCCTCATGGGAACAGTCCAGCCCGAACTGCCAAGCCAGGTCTTCCCTGAACCGGAAACAAGCATCCTGGGACCGGTTTCTGGGTAACACCCTTCATCAGCCAGGCTAGCTTGAATACAGTGGCAAAGTGAGCAAGGGACCCACGTCTAGGCATACCCTGCCAACAAAGGGCAAACAAAGCAAACACAAGAGGATGATGGACGGAGCGCTGAAACTTTTAAGACACTCACCCTCAGTCACAGATCTGGGTTGAATCCATCATCATTCTTTAGCTCACTTTGCCACCTCAGTTCATACCCAGCTATATGCAAATCAGTCTTGACCCTGTGCCTCATGGGAACAGTCCAGCCCGAACTGCCAAGCCAGGTCTTCCCTGAACCGGAAACAAGCATCCTGGGACCGGTTTGTGGGTAGCACCCTTCATCAGCCAGGCTAGCTTGAATACAGTGGCAAAGTGAGCAAGGGACCCACGTCTGGGCATACCCTGCCAACAAAGGGCAAACAAAGCAAACACAAGAGGATGATGGACGGAGCGCTGAAACTTTTCAGACACTCACCCTCAGTCACAGATCTGGGTTGAATCCATCATCATTCTTTAGCTCACTTTGCCACCTCAGTTCATACCCAGCTATATGCAAATCAGTCTTGACCCTGTGCCTCATGGGAACAGTCCAGCCCGAACTGCCAAGCCAGGTCTTCCCTGAACCGGAAACAAGCATTCTGGGACCGGTTTCTGGGTAACACCCTTCATCAGCCAGGCTAGCTTGAATACACTGGCAAAGTGAGCAAGGGACCCATGTCTGGGCATACCCTGCCAACTTAGGGCAAACAAAGCAAACACAAGAGGATGGTGGACAGAGCGCTGAAACTTTTCAGACACTCACCCTCAGTCACAGATCTGGGTTGAATCCATCATCATTCTTTAGCTCACTTTGCCACCTCAGTTCATACCCAGCTATATGCAAATCAGTCTTGACCCTGTGCCTCATGGGACCAGTCCAGCCCGAACTGCCAAGCCAGGTCTTCCCTGAACCGGAAACAAGCATCCTGGGACCGGTTTCTGGGTAACACCCTTCATCAGCCAGGCTAGCTTGAATACAGTGGCAAAGTGAGCAAGGGACCCACGTCTGGGCATACCCTGCCAACTTAGGGCAAACAAAGCAAACACAAGAGGATGATGGACGGAGCACTGAAACTTTTCAGACACTCACCCTCAGTCACAGATCTGGGTTGAATCCATCATCATTCTTTAGCTCACTTTGCCACCTCAGTTCATACCCAGCTATATGCAAATCAGTCTTGACCCTGTGCCTCATGGGACCAGTCCAGACCCGAACTGCCAAGCCAGGTCTTCCCTGAACCGGAAACAAGCATCCTGGGACCGGTTTGTGGGTAACACCCTTCATCAGCCAGGCTAGCTTGAATACAGTGGCAAAGTGAGCAAGGGACCCACGTCTGGGCATACCCTGCCAACTTAGGGCAAACAAAGCAAACACAAGAGGATGATGGACGGAGCGCTGAAACTTTTCAGACACTCACCCTCAGTCACAGATCTGGGTTGAATCCACCATCATTCTTTAGCTCACTTTGCCACCTCAGTTCATACCCAGCTATATGCAAATCAGTCTTGACCCTGTGCCTCATGGGAACAGTCCAGCCCGAACTGCCAAGCCAGGTCTTCCCTGAAATGGAAACAAGCATCCTGGGACCGGTTTGTGGGTAACACCCTTCATCAGCCAGGCTAGCTTGAATACAGTGGCAAAGTGAGCAAGGGACCCACGTCTGGGCATGCCCTGCCAACTTAGGGCAAACAAAGCAAACACAAGAGGATGATGGACGGAGCGCTGGAACTTTTCAGACACTCACCCTCAGTCACAGATCTGGGTTGAATCCATCATCATTCTTTAGCTCACTCTGCCACCTCAGTTCATACCCAGCTATATGCAAATCAGTCTTGACCCTGTGCCTCATGGGAACATTCCAGCCCGAACTGCCAAGCCAGGTCTTCCCTGAACCGGAAACAAGCATCCTGGGACCGGTTTCTGGGTAACACCCTTCATCAGCCAGGCTAGCTTGAATACAGTGGCAAAGTGAGCAAGGGACCCACGTCTGGGCATACCCTGCAAACTTAGGGCAAACAAAGCAAACACAAGAGTTTGATGGACGGAGCGCTGAAACTTTTCAGACACTCACCCTCAGTCACAGATCTGGGTTGAATCCATCATCATTCTTTAGCTCACTTTGCCACCTCAGTTCATACCCAGCTATATGCAGATCAGTCTTGACCCTGTGCCTCATGGGAACAGTCCAGCCCGAACTGCCAAGCCAGGTCTTCCCTGAGCCGGAAACAAGCATCCTGGGACCGGTTTCTGGGTAACACCCTTCATCAGCCAGGCTAGCTTGAATACAGTGGCAAAGTGAGCAAGGGACCCACGTCTGGGCATACCCTGCCAACTTAGGGCAAACAAAGCAAACACAAGAGGATGATGGACGGAGCGCTGAAACTTTTCAGACACTCACCCTCAGTCACAGATCTGGGTTGAATCCATCATCATTCTTTAGCTCACTTTGCCACCTCAGTTCATACCCAGCTATATGCAAATCAGTCTTGACCCTGTGTCTCATGGGACCAGTCCAGCCCGAACTGCCAAGCCAGGTCTTCCCTGAACCGGAAACAAGCATCCTGGGACCGGTTTCTGGGTAACACCCTTCATCAGCCAGGCTAGCTTGAATACAGTGGCAAAGTGAGCAAAGGACCCACGTCTGGGCATACCCTGCCAACTTAGGGCAAACAAAGCAAACACAAGAGGATGATGGACGGAGCGCTGAAACTTTTCAGACACTCACCCTCAGTCACAGATCTGGGTTGAATCCATCATCATTCTTTAGCTCACTTTGCCACCTCAGTTCATACCCAGCTATATGCAAATCAGTCTTGACCCTGTGCCTCATGGGACCAGTCCAGCCCGAACTGCCAAGCCAGGTCTTCCCTGAACCGGAAACAAGCATCCTGGGACCGGTTTCTGGGTAACACCCTTCATCAGCCAGGCTAGCTTGAATACAGTGGCAAAGTGAGCAAGGGACCCACGTCTGGGCATACCCTGCCAACTTAGGGCAAACAAAGCAAACACAAGAGGATGATGGACGGAGCACTGAAACTTTTCAGACACTCACCCTCAGTCACAGATCTGGGTTGAATCCATCATCATTCTTTAGCTCACTTTGCCACCTCAGTTCATACCCAGCTATATGCAAATCAGTCTGGACCCTGTGCCTCATGGGAACAGTCCAGCCCGAACTGCCAAGCCAGGTCTTCCCTGAACCGGAAACAAGCATCCTGGGACCGGTTTGTGGGTAGCACCCTTCATCAGCCAGGCTAGCTTGAATACAGTGGCAAAGTGAGCAAGGGACCCACGTCTGGGCATACCCTGCCAACAAAGGGCAAACAAAGCAAACACAAGAGGATGATGGACGGAGCGCTGAAACTTTTCAGACACTCACCCTCAGTCACAGATCTGGGTTGAATCCATCATCATTCTTTAGCTCTATTTGCCACCTCAGTTCATACCCAGCTATATGCAAATCAGTCTTGACCCTGTGCCTCATGGGAACAGTCCAGCCCGAACTGCCAAGCCAGGTCTTCCCTGAACCGGAAACAAGCATCCTGGGACCGGTTTCTGGGTAACACCCTTCATCAGCCAGGCTAGCTTGAATACACTGGCAAAGTGAGCAAGGGACCCATGTCTGGGCATACCCTGCCAACTTAGGGCAAACAAAGCAAACACAAGAGGATGGTGGACGGAGCGCTGAAACTTTTCAGACACTCACCCTCAGTCACAGATCTGGGTTGAATCCATCATCATTCTTTAGCTCACTTTGCCACCTCAGTTCATACCCAGCTATATGCAAATCAGTCTTGACCCTGTGCCTCATGGGACCAGTCCAGCCCGAACTGCCAAGCCAGGTCTTCCCTGAACCGGAAACAAGCATCCTGGGACCGGTTTCTGGGTAACACCCTTCATCAGCCAGGCTAGCTTGAATACAGTGGCAAAGTGAGCAAGGGACCCACGTCTGGGCATACCCTGCCAACTTAGGGCAAACAAAGCAAACACAAGAGGATGATGGACGGAGCACTGAAACTTTTCAGACACTCACCCTCAGTCACAGATCTGGGTTGAATCCATCATCATTCTTTAGCTCACTTTGCCACCTCAGTTCATACCCAGCTATATGCAAATCAGTCTTGACCCTGTGCCTCATGGGACCAGTCCAGCCCGAACTGCCAAGCCAGGTCTTCCCTGAACCGGAAACAAGCATCCTGGGACCGGTTTCTGGGTAACACCCTTCATCAGCCAGGCTAGCTTGAATACAGTGGCAAAGTGAGCAAGGGACCCACGTCTGGGCATACCCTGCCAACTTAGGGCAAACAAAGCAAACACAAGAGGATGATGGACGGAGCACTGAAACTTTTCAGACACTCACCCTCAGTCACAGATCTGGGTTGAATCCATCATCATTCTTTAGCTCACTTTGCCACCTCAGTTCATACCCAGCTATATGCAAATCAGTCTTGACCCTGTGCCTCATGGGACCAGTCCAGACCCGAACTGCCAAGCCAGGTCTTCCCTGAACCGGAAACAAGCATCCTGGGACCGGTTTGTGGGTAACACCCTTCATCAGCCAGGCTAGCTTGAATACAGTGGCAAAGTGAGCAAGGGACCCACGTCTGGGCATACCCTGCCAACTTAGGGCAAACAAAGCAAACACAAGAGGATGATGGACGGAGCGCTGAAACTTTTCAGACACTCACCCTCAGTCACAGATCTGGGTTGAATCCACCATCATTCTTTAGCTCACTTTGCCACCTCAGTTCATACCCAGCTATATGCAAATCAGTCTTGACCCTGTGCCTCATGGGAACAGTCCAGCCCGAACTGCCAAGCCAGGTCTTCCCTGAAATGGAAACAAGCATCCTGGGACCGGTTTGTGGGTAACACCCTTCATCAGCCAGGCTAGCTTGAATACAGTGGCAAAGTGAGCAAGGGACCCACGTCTGGGCATGCCCTGCCAACTTAGGGCAAACAAAGCAAACACAAGAGGATGATGGACGGAGCGCTGGAACTTTTCAGACACTCACCCTCAGTCACAGATCTGGGTTGAATCCATCATCATTCTTTAGCTCACTCTGCCACCTCAGTTCATACCCAGCTATATGCAAATCAGTCTTGACCCTGTGCCTCATGGGAACATTCCAGCCCGAACTGCCAAGCCAGGTCTTCCCTGAACCGGAAACAAGCATCCTGGGACCGGTTTCTGGGTAACACCCTTCATCAGCCAGGCTAGCTTGAATACAGTGGCAAAGTGAGCAAGGGACCCACGTCTGGGCATACCCTGCAAACTTAGGGCAAACAAAGCAAACACAAGAGTTTGATGGACGGAGCGCTGAAACTTTTCAGACACTCACCCTCAGTCACAGATCTGGGTTGAATCCATCATCATTCTTTAGCTCACTTTGCCACCTCAGTTCATACCCAGCTATATGCAAATCAGTCTTGACCCTGTGCCTCATGGGACCAGTCCAGCCCGAACTGCCAAGCCAGGTCTTCCCTGAACCGGAAACAAGCATCCTGGGACCGGTTTCTGGGTAACACCCTTCATCAGCCAGGCTAGCTTGAATACAGTGGCAAAGTGAGCAAGGGACCCACGTCTGGGCATACCCTGCCAACTTAGGGCAAACAAAGCAAACACAAGAGGATGATGGACGGAGCACTGAAACTTTTCAGACACTCACCCTCAGTCACAGATCTGGGTTGAATCCATCATCATTCTTTAGCTCACTTTGCCACCTCAGTTCATACCCAGCTATATGCAAATCAGTCTTGACCCTGTGCCTCATGGGACCAGTCCAGCCCGAACTGCCAAGCCAGGTCTTCCCTGAACCGGAAACAAGCATCCTGGGACCGGTTTCTGGGTAACACCCTTCATCAGCCAGGCTAGCTTGAATACAGTGGCAAAGTGAGCAAGGGACCCACGTCTGGGCATACCCTGCCAACTTAGGGCAAACAAAGCAAACACAAGAGGATGATGGACG
Source organism: Calotriton arnoldi (assembly GCA_963921515.1). Lineage (NCBI taxonomy): Eukaryota > Metazoa > Chordata > Amphibia > Caudata > Salamandridae > Calotriton > Calotriton arnoldi. The sequence continues at coordinate 317,006 of CAWUFW010010495.1, forward strand.
GAGCACTGAAACTTTTCAGACACTCACCCTCAGTCACAGATCTGGGTTGAATCCATCATCATTCTTTAGCTCACTTTGCCACCTCAGTTCATACCCAGCTATATGCAAATCAGTCTTGACCCTGTGCCTCATGGGACCAGTCCAGACCCGAACTGCCAAGCCAGGTCTTCCCTGAACCGGAAACAAGCATCCTGGGACCGGTTTGTGGGTAACACCCTTCATCAGCCAGGCTAGCTTGAATACAGTGGCAAAGTGAGCAAGGGACCCACGTCTGGGCATACCCTGCCAACTTAGGGCAAACAAAGCAAACACAAGAGGATGATGGACGGAGCGCTGAAACTTTTCAGACACTCACCCTCAGTCACAGATCTGGGTTGAATCCACCATCATTCTTTAGCTCACTTTGCCACCTCAGTTCATACCCAGCTATATGCAAATCAGTCTTGACCCTGTGCCTCATGGGAACAGTCCAGCCCGAACTGCCAAGCCAGGTCTTCCCTGAAATGGAAACAAGCATCCTGGGACCGGTTTGTGGGTAACACCCTTCATCAGCCAGGCTAGCTTGAATACAGTGGCAAAGTGAGCAAGGGACCCACGTCTGGGCATGCCCTGCCAACTTAGGGCAAACAAAGCAAACACAAGAGGATGATGGACGGAGCGCTGGAACTTTTCAGACACTCACCCTCAGTCACAGATCTGGGTTGAATCCATCATCATTCTTTAGCTCACTCTGCCACCTCAGTTCATACCCAGCTATATGCAAATCAGTCTTGACCCTGTGCCTCATGGGAACATTCCAGCCCGAACTGCCAAGCCAGGTCTTCCCTGAACCGGAAACAAGCATCCTGGGACCGGTTTCTGGGTAACACCCTTCATCAGCCAGGCTAGCTTGAATACAGTGGCAAAGTGAGCAAGGGACCCACGTCTGGGCATACCCTGCAAACTTAGGGCAAACAAAGCAAACACAAGAGTTTGATGGACGGAGCGCTGAAACTTTTCAGACACTCACCCTCAGTCACAGATCTGGGTTGAATCCATCATCATTCTTTAGCTCACTTTGCCACCTCAGTTCATACCCAGCTATATGCAGATCAGTCTTGACCCTGTGCCTCATGGGAACAGTCCAGCCCGAACTGCCAAGCCAGGTCTTCCCTGAGCCGGAAACAAGCATCCTGGGACCGGTTTCTGGGTAACACCCTTCATCAGCCAGGCTAGCTTGAATACAGTGGCAAAGTGAGCAAGGGACCCACGTCTGGGCATACCCTGCCAACTTAGGGCAAACAAAGCAAACACAAGAGGATGATGGACGGAGCGCTGAAACTTTTCAGACACTCACCCTCAGTCACAGATCTGGGTTGAATCCATCATCATTCTTTAGCTCACTTTGCCACCTCAGTTCATACCCAGCTATATGCAAATCAGTCTTGACCCTGTGTCTCATGGGACCAGTCCAGCCCGAACTGCCAAGCCAGGTCTTCCCTGAACCGGAAACAAGCATCCTGGGACCGGTTTCTGGGTAACACCCTTCATCAGCCAGGCTAGCTTGAATACAGTGGCAAAGTGAGCAAAGGACCCACGTCTGGGCATACCCTGCCAACTTAGGGCAAACAAAGCAAACACAAGAGGATGATGGACGGAGCGCTGAAACTTTTCAGACACTCACCCTCAGTCACAGATCTGGGTTGAATCCATCATCATTCTTTAGCTCACTTTGCCACCTCAGTTCATACCCAGCTATATGCAAATCAGTCTTGACCCTGTGCCTCATGGGACCAGTCCAGCCCGAACTGCCAAGCCAGGTCTTCCCTGAACCGGAAACAAGCATCCTGGGACCGGTTTCTGGGTAACACCCTTCATCAGCCAGGCTAGCTTGAATACAGTGGCAAAGTGAGCAAGGGACCCACGTCTGGGCATACCCTGCCAACTTAGGGCAAACAAAGCAAACACAAGAGGATGATGGACGGAGCACTGAAACTTTTCAGACACTCACCCTCAGTCACAGATCTGGGTTGAATCCATCATCATTCTTTAGCTCACTTTGCCACCTCAGTTCATACCCAGCTATATGCAAATCAGTCTGGACCCTGTGCCTCATGGGAACAGTCCAGCCCGAACTGCCAAGCCAGGTCTTCCCTGAACCGGAAACAAGCATCCTGGGACCGGTTTGTGGGTAGCACCCTTCATCAGCCAGGCTAGCTTGAATACAGTGGCAAAGTGAGCAAGGGACCCACGTCTGGGCATACCCTGCCAACAAAGGGCAAACAAAGCAAACACAAGAGGATGATGGACGGAGCGCTGAAACTTTTCAGACACTCACCCTCAGTCACAGATCTGGGTTGAATCCATCATCATTCTTTAGCTCTATTTGCCACCTCAGTTCATACCCAGCTATATGCAAATCAGTCTTGACCCTGTGCCTCATGGGAACAGTCCAGCCCGAACTGCCAAGCCAGGTCTTCCCTGAACCGGAAACAAGCATCCTGGGACCGGTTTCTGGGTAACACCCTTCATCAGCCAGGCTAGCTTGAATACACTGGCAAAGTGAGCAAGGGACCCATGTCTGGGCATACCCTGCCAACTTAGGGCAAACAAAGCAAACACAAGAGGATGGTGGACGGAGCGCTGAAACTTTTCAGACACTCACCCTCAGTCACAGATCTGGGTTGAATCCATCATCATTCTTTAGCTCACTTTGCCACCTCAGTTCATACCCAGCTATATGCAAATCAGTCTTGACCCTGTGCCTCATGGGACCAGTCCAGCCCGAACTGCCAAGCCAGGTCTTCCCTGAACCGGAAACAAGCATCCTGGGACCGGTTTCTGGGTAACACCCTTCATCAGCCAGGCTAGCTTGAATACAGTGGCAAAGTGAGCAAGGGACCCACGTCTGGGCATACCCTGCCAACTTAGGGCAAACAAAGCAAACACAAGAGGATGATGGACGGAGCACTGAAACTTTTCAGACACTCACCCTCAGTCACAGATCTGGGTTGAATCCATCATCATTCTTTAGCTCACTTTGCCACCTCAGTTCATACCCAGCTATATGCAAATCAGTCTTGACCCTGTGCCTCATGGGACCAGTCCAGCCCGAACTGCCAAGCCAGGTCTTCCCTGAACCGGAAACAAGCATCCTGGGACCGGTTTGTGGGTAACACCCTTCATCAGCCAGGCTAGCTTGAATACAGTTGCAAAGTGAGCAAGGGACCCACGTCTGGGCATACCCTGCCAACTTAGGGCAAACAAAGCAAACACAAGAGGATGATGGACGGAGCGCTGAAACTTTTCAGACACTCACCCTCAGTCACAGATTTGGGTTGAATCCACCATCATTCTTTAGCTCACTTTGCCACCTCAGTTCATACCCAGCCATATGCAAATCAGTCTTGACCCTGTGCCTCATGGGAACAGTCCAGCCCGAACTGCCAAGCCAGGTCTTCCCTGAAATGGAAACAAGCATCCTGGGACCGGTTTGTGGGTAACACCCTTCATCAGCCAGGCTAGCTTGAATACAGTGGCAAAGTGAGCAAGGGACCCACGTCTGGGCATGCCCTGCCAACTTAGGGCAAACAAAGCAAACACAAGAGGATGATGGACGGAGCGCTGGAACTTTTCAGACACTCACCCTCAGTCACAGATCTGGGTTGAATCCATCATCATTCTTTAGCTCACTCTGCCACCTCAGTTCATACCCAGCTATATGCAAATCAGTCTTGACCCTGTGCCTCATGGGAACAGTCCAGCCCGAACTGCCAAGCCAGGTCTTCCCTGAACCGGAAACAAGCATCCTGGGACCGGTTTCTGGGTAACACCATTCATCAGCCAGGCTAGCTTGAATACAGTGGCAAAGTGAGCAAGGGACCCACGTCTGGGCATACCCTGCAAACTTAGGGCAAACAAAGCAAACACAAGAGGATGATGGACGGAGCGCTGAAACTTTTCAGACACTCACCCTCAGTCACAGATCTGGGTTGAATCCATCATCATTCTTTAGCTCACTCTGCCACCTCAGTTCATACCCAGCTATATGCAAATCAGTCTTGACCCTGTGCCTCATGGGAACAGTCCAGCCCGAACTGCCAAGCCAGGTCTTCCCTGAACCGGAAACAAGCATCCTGGGACCGGTTTCTGGGTAACACCATTCATCAGCCAGGCTAGCTTGAATACAGTGGCAAAGTGAGCAAGGGACCCACGTCTGGGCATACCCTGCAAACTTAGGGCAAACAAAGCAAACACAAGAGGATGATGGACGGAGCGCTGAAACTTTTCAGACACTCACCCTCAGTCACAGATCTGGGTTGAATCCATCATCATTCTTTAGCTCACTTTGCCACCTCAGTTCATACCCAGCTATATGCAGATCAGTCTTGACCCTGTGCCTCATGGGAACAGTCCAGCCCGAACTGCCAAGCCAGGTCTTCCCTGAACCGGAAACAAGCATCCTGGGACCGGTTTCTGGGTAACACCCTTCATCAGACAGGCTAGCTTGAATACAGTGGCAAAGTGAGCAAGGGACCCACGTCTGGGCATACCCTGCCAACTTAGGGCAAACAAAGCAAACACAAGAGGATGATGGACGGAGCACTGAAACTTTTCAGACACTCACCCTCAGTCACAGATCTGGGTTGAATCCATCATCATTCTTTAGCTCACTTTGCCACCTCAGTTCATACCCAGCTATATGCAAATCAGTCTTGACCCTGTGTCTCATGGGACCAGTCCAGCCCGAACTGCCAAGCCAGGTCTTCCCTGAACCGGAAACAAGCATCCTGGGACCGGTTTCTGGGTAACACCCTTCATCAGCCAGGCTAGCTTGAATACAGTGGCAAAGTGAGCAAAGGACCCACGTCTGGGCATACCCTGCCAACTTAGGGCAAACAAAGCAAACACAAGAGGATGATGGACGGAGCGCTGAAACTTTTCAGACACTCACCCTCAGTCACAGATCTGGGTTGAATCCATCATCATTCTTTAGCTCACTTTGCCACCTCAGTTCATACCCAGCTATATGCAAATCAGTCTTGACCCTGTGCCTCATGGGACCAGTCCAGCCCGAACTGCCAAGCCAGGTCTTCCCTGAACCGGAAACAAGCATCCTGGGACCGGTTTCTGGGTAACACCCTTCATCAGCCAGGCTAGCTTGAATACAGTGGCAAAGTGAGCAAGGGACCCACGTCTGGGCATACCCTGCCAACTTAGGGCAAACAAAGCAAACACAAGAGGATGATGGACGGAGCACTGAAACTTTTCAGACACTCACCCTCAGTCACAGATCTGGGTTGAATCCATCATCATTCTTTAGCTCACTTTGCCACCTCAGTTCATACCCAGCTATATGCAAATCAGTCTTGACCCTGTGCCTCATGGGACCAGTCCAGCCCGAACTGCCAAGCCAGGTCTTCCCTGAACCGGAAACAAGCATCCTGGGACCGGTTTCTGGGTAACACCCTTCATCAGCCAGGCTAGCTTGAATACAGTGGCAAAGTGAGCAAGGGATCCACGTCTGGGCATACCCTGCCAACTTAGGGCAAACAAAGCAAACACAAGAGGATGATGGACGGAGCACTGAAACTTTTCAGACACTCACCCTCAGTCACAGATCTGGGTTGAATCCATCATCATTCTTTAGCTCACTTTGCCACCTCAGTTCATACCCAGCTATATGCAAATCAGTCTTGACCCTGTGCCTCATGGGACCAGTCCAGCCCGAACTGCCAAGCCAGGTCTTCCCTGAACCGGAAACAAGCATCCTGGGACCGGTTTGTGGGTAACACCCTTCATCAGCCAGGCTAGCTTGAATACAGTGGCAAAGTGAGCAAGGGACCCACGTCTGGGCATACCCTGCCAACTTAGGGCAAACAAAGCAAACACAAGAGGATGATGGACGGAGCGCTGAAACTTTTCAGACACTCACCCTCAGTCACAGATTTGGGTTGAATCCACCATCATTCTTTAGCTCACTTTGCCACCTCAGTTCATACCCAGCTATATGCAAATCAGTCTTGACCCTGTGCCTCATGGGAACAGTCCAGCCCGAACTGCCAAGCCAGGTCTTCCCTGAAATGGAAACAAGCATCCTGGGACCGGTTTGTGGGTAACACCCTTCATCAGCCAGGCTAGCTTGAATACAGTGGCAAAGTGAGCAAGGGACCCACGTCTGGGCATGCCCTGCCAACTTAGGGCAAACAAAGCAAACACAAGAGGATGATGGACGGAGCGCTGGAACTTTTCAGACACTCACCCTCAGTCACAGATCTGGGTTGAATCCATCATCATTCTTTAGCTCACTCTGCCACCTCAGTTCATACCCAGCTATATGCAAATCAGTCTTGACCCTGTGCCTCATGGGAACAGTCCAGCCCGAACTGCCAAGCCAGGTCTTCCCTGAACCGGAAACAAGCATCCTGGGACCGGTTTCTGGGTAACACCCTTCATCAGCCAGGCTAGCTTGAATACAGTGGCAAAGTGAGCAAGGGACCCACGTCTGGGCATACCCTGCAAACTTAGGGCAAACAAAGCAAACACAAGAGGATGATGGACGGAGCGCTGAAACTTTTCAGACACTCACCCTCAGTCACAGATCTGGGTTGAATCCATCATCATTCTTTAGCTCACTTTGCCACCTCAGTTCATACCCAGCTATATGCAGATCAGTCTTGACCCTGTGCCTCATGGGAACAGTCCAGCCCGAACTGCCAAGCCAGGTCTTCCCTGAACCGGAAACAAGCATCCTGGGACCGGTTTCTGGGTAACACCCTTCATCAGCCAGGCTAGCTTGAATACAGTGGCAAAGTGAGCAAGGGACCCACGTCTGGGCATACCCTGCCAACTTAGGGCAAACAAAGCAAACACAAGAGGATGGTGGACGGAGCGCTGACACTTTTCAGACACTCACCCTCAGTCACAGATCTTGGTTGAATCCATCATCATTCTTTAGCTCACTTTGCCACCTCAGTTCATACCCAGCTATATGCAAATCAGTCTTGACCCTGTGCCTCATGGGACCAGTCCAGCCCGAACTGCCAAGCCAGGTCTTCCCTGAGCCGGAAACAAGCATCCTGGGACCGGTTTCTGGGTAACACCCTTCATCAGCCAGGCTAGCTTGAATACAGTGGCAAAGTGAGCAAGGGACCCACGTCTGGGCATACCCTGCCAACTTAGGGCAAACAAAGCAAACACAAGAGGATGATGGACGGAGCGCTGAAACTTTTCAGACACTCACCCTCAGTCACAGATCTGGGTTGAATCCATCATCATTCTTTAGCTCACTTTGCCACCTCAGTTCATACCCAGCTATATGCAAATCAGTCTTGACCCTGTGTCTCATGGGACCAGTCCAGCCCGAACTGCCAAGCCAGGTCTTCCCTGAACCGGAAACAAGCATCCTGGGACCGGTTTCTGGGTAACACCCTTCATCAGCCAGGCTAGCTTGAATACAGTGGCAAAGTGAGCAAAGGACCCACGTCTGGGCATACCCTGCCAACTTAGGGCAAACAAAGCAAACACAAGAGGATGATGGACGGAGCGCTGAAACTTTTCAGACACTCACCCTCAGTCACAGATCTGGGTTGAATCCATCATCATTCTTTAGCTCACTTTGCCACCTCAGTTCATACCCAGCTATATGCAAATCAGTCTTGACCCTGTGCCTCATGGGACCAGTCCAGCCCGAACTGCCAAGCCAGGTCTTCCCTGAACCGGAAACAAGCATCCTGGGACCGGTTTCTGGGTAACACCCTTCATCAGCCAGGCTAGCTTGAATACAGTGGCAAAGTGAGCAAGGGACCCACGTCTGGGCATACCCTGCCAACTTAGGGCAAACAAAGCAAACACAAGAGGATGATGGACGGAGCACTGAAACTTTTCAGACACTCACCCTCAGTCACAGATCTGGGTTGAATCCATCATCATTCTTTAGCTCACTTTGCCACCTCAGTTCATACCCAGCTATATGCAAATCAGTCTTGACCCTGTGCCTCATGGGACCAGTCCAGCCCGAACTGCCAAGCCAGGTCTTCCCTGAACCGGAAACAAGCATCCTGGGACCGGTTTGTGGGTAACACCCTTCATCAGCCAGGCTAGCTTGAATACAGTGGCAAAGTGAGCAAGGGACCCACGTCTGGGCATACCCTGCCAACTTAGGGCAAACAAAGCAAACACAAGAGGATGATGGACGGAGCGCTGAAACTTTTCAGACACTCACCCTCAGTCACAGATCTGGGTTGAATCCACCATCATTCTTTAGCTCACTTTGCCACCTCAGTTCATACCCAGCTATATGCAAATCAGTCTTGACCCTGTGCCTCATGGGAACAGTCCAGCCCGAACTGCCAAGCCAGGTCTTCCCTGAAATGGAAACAAGCATCCTGGGACCGGTTTGTGGGTAACACCCTTCATCAGCCAGGCTAGCTTGAATACAGTGGCAAAGTGAGCAAGGGACCCACGTCTGGGCATGCCCTGCCAACTTAGGGCAAACAAAGCAAACACAAGAGGATGGTGGACGGAGCGCTGAAACTTTTCAGACACTCACCCTCAGTCACAGATCTGGGTTGAATCCATCATCATTCTTTAGCTCACTCTGCCACCTCAGTTCATACCCAGCTATATGCAAATCAGTCTTGACCCTGTGCCTCATGGGAACAGTCCAGCCCGAACTGCCAAGCCAGGTCTTCCCTGAACCGGAAACAAGCATCCTGGGACCGGTTTCTGGGTAACACCCTTCATCAGCCAGGCTAGCTTGAATACAGTGGCAAAGTGAGCAAGGGACCCACGTCTGGGCATACCCTGCAAACTTAGGGCAAACAAAGCAAACACAAGAGGATGATGGACGGAGCGCTGAAACTTTTCAGACACTCACCCTCAGTCACAGATCTGGGTTGAATCCATCATCATTCTTTAGCTCACTTTGCCACCTCAGTTCATACCCAGCTATATGCAGATCAGTCTTGACCCTGTGCCTCATGGGAACAGTCCAGCCCGAACTGCCAAGCCAGGTCTTCCCTGAACCGGAAACAAGCATCCTGGGACCGGTTTCTGGGTAACACCCTTCATCAGCCAGGCTAGCTTGAATACAGTGGCAAAGTGAGCAAGGGACCCACGTCTGGGCATACCCTGCCAACTTAGGGCAAACAAAGCAAACACAAGAGGATGGTGGACGGAGCGCTGAAACTTTTCAGACACTCACCCTCAGTCACAGATCTTGGTTGAATCCATCATCATTCTTTAGCTCACTTTGCCACCTCAGTTCATACCCAGCTATATGCAAATCAGTCTTGACCCTGTGCCTCATGGGACTAGTCCAGCCCGAACTGCCAAGCCAGGTCTTCCCTGAGCCGGAAACAAGCATCCTGGGACCGGTTTCTGGGTAACACCCTTCATCAGCCAGGCTAGCTTGAATACAGTGGCAAAGTGAGCAAGGGACCCACGTCTGGGCATACCCTGCCAACTTAGGGCAAACAAAGCAAACACAAGAGGATGATGGACGGAGCGCTGAAACTTTTCAGACACTCACCCTCAGTCACAGATCTGGGTTGAATCCATCATCATTCTTTAGCTCACTTTGCCACCTCAGTTCATACCCAGCTATATGCAAATCAGTCTTGACCCTGTGTCTCATGGGACCAGTCCAGCCCGAACTGCCAAGCCAGGTCTTCCCTGAACCGGAAACAAGCATCCTGGGACCGGTTTCTGGGTAACACCCTTCATCAGCCAGGCTAGCTTGAATACAGTGGCAAAGTGAGCAAAGGACCCACGTCTGGGCATACCCTGCCAACTTAGGGCAAACAAAGCAAACACAAGAGGATGATGGACGGAGCGCTGAAACTTTTCAGACACTCACCCTCAGTCACAGATCTGGGTTGAATCCATCATCATTCTTTAGCTCACTTTGCCACCTCAGTTCATACCCACCTATATGCAAATCAGTCTTGACCCTGTGCCTCATGGGAACAGTCCAGCCCGAACTGCCAAGCCAGGTCTTCCCTGAACCGGAAACAAGCGTCCTGGGACCGGTTTCTGGGTAACACCCTTCATCAGCCAGGCTAGCTTGAATACAGTGGCAAAGTGAGCAAGGGACCCACGTCTGAGCATACCCTGCCAACTTAGGGCAAACAAAGCAAACACAAGAGGATGATGGACGGAGCGCTGAAACTTTTCAGACACTCACCCTCAGTCACAGATCTGGGTTGAATCCATCATCATTCTTTAGCTCACTTTGCCACCTCAGTTCATACCCAGCTATATGCAAATCAGTCTTGACCCTGTGCCTCATGGGAACAGTCCAGCCCGAACTGCCAAGCCAGGTCTTCCCTGAACCGGAAACAAGCATCCTGGGACCGTTTTGTGGGTAACACCCTTCATCAGCCAGGCTAGCTTGAATACAGTGGCAAAGTGAGCAAGGGACCCATGTCTGGGCATACCCTGCCAACTTAGGGCAAACAAAGCAAACACAAGAGGATGATGGACGGAGCGCTGAAACTTTTCAGACACTCACCCTCAGTCACAGATCTGGTTTGAATCCATCATCATTCTTTAGCTCACTTTGCCACCTCAGTTCTTACCCAGCTATATGCAAATCAGTCTTGACCCTGTGCCTCATGGGAACAGTCCAGCCCGAACTGCCAAGCCAGGTCTTTCCTGAACCGGAAACAAGCATCCTGGGACCGGTTTCTGGGTAACACCCTTCATCAGCCAGGCTAGCTTGAATACAGTGGCAAAGTGAGCAAGGGACCCACGTCTGGGCATACCCTGCCAACTTAGGGCAAACAAAGCAAACACAAGAGGATGATGGACGGAGCGCTGAAACTTTTCAGACACTCACCCTCAGTCACAGATCTGGGTTGAATCCATCATCATTCTTTAGCTCACTTTGCCACCTCAGTTCATACCCACCTATATGCAAATCAGTCTTGACCCTGTGCCTCATGGGAACAGTCCAGCCCGAACTGCCAAGCCAGGTCTTCCCTGAACCGGAAACAAGCATCCTGGGACCGGTTTCTGGGTAACACCCTTCATCAGCCAGGCTTGTGAATGGGGCGATAAATTTATCGCGCATTTGGCTGCGATAGAGTGCCGATAACTCAGCGATAGCTCCTTGAGAATATGCCCCACTGTATGCTGTAGATAATATGTAACTTCTTTTGTCATGACTGTGCCACAGGTACTATACCACATGCAAACAAATATTCTGAAGTTCTGCCAGTGGAACCATACTTCAAATGCCATAATACCGCCCAAGAAGATACTGAACTGACCAAATGTTGCAGTTTCATGACATGTAAGTAGTAATAGACAATGGGTCTTTGATGACTAGGCTTCTGCTTGAACACACACAGCACTAAAACATTTCACATAAGCATTGTGTGCAGTCACTTAGCAAGGACACCACATATTCCTGCTAATTAATTCCAGTGTTTTTCTTGCCACTGGCTGTGCTCCAACTGGAGTGTTCTGGCACTATCCTAACCTGTTTGTCCGCTATTTTTCATGTGGCATATATGCTAATTGTTTTCAACAAAAAAGTCTGTCAATCAGATATCTGTTGCTTAGTTTTATTTAAAGCCATGATGTTAATTTAAGCCTTGCTGTTCCTCTTGCACCTGGTGAAAAAAGCAACAGCACACTGACCTCTTAGTATGTCTTTCCAAGTAGAGAATACTGAGATTTGTCATTTAAGATTCCAAATTCTCAATGATCCCGACAGGCTGTGTTGTGAAATAGTTTTATTAAAACTGAATCAGAATAATATTAAAAACTCCCAACTGAGACAATTCTAGTATCAGGTAAAAGGGATTAGTGAACAGCCTTTTGACAATCAAGTTCCTTATTGAGGTGGAGACTTAACTAACAATTCTCCCTTACCCTGCCTACGATGGACGGGACATCAGAGGAGAAAAAAGGATCTAAAACCATCAATCAAAACACAATCAAAAGCTCGGTGACAACAAATAACATCCAAATTTCTGATAAATGATAACGAGTCATTGTTGTCTTTTTTAGAACCTAACCCTGCCACGTTCTATGAAAGGAACTGTAAATTTCTTGCAACCTGTACTGATTACTTTTTAGTTCCTAATATCGGGTCCTCTGGTAAATCTGGAATGGTACAGGCTATAATGAAGGGCTAGCGTCACTTCTGGTACCGGTTAGCCAAATACACCCCCAGGAGGAGGCCTATTTGATGCATCAAGCTTTATAAGGAGAGACTGGTTGAGATTTGGTGGCGTGTCTGCAGATTGTACATTACGTGCTGAATAGTGAACCCGGTGGCTTGAACAAGTGTTGGCGACATCTTTCCCCACATTTTGTATCACAGACACTTGAGGTCGCCAGGAAACCTTTTTAGTTACTCAAAAAGTCCTGAACTCTTGACAGGCCAGGCTCCCTGTTCTCCTCTACGGTGTGTGTGTGTGTGTGTGTGTGTGGGGGGGGGGTTGGGGTGGTAAGATGTCATTCACGTGCACATAATGGTGCATTATTTTCATGAAATCCTGCTTCCCTTGCGAGGTTTGAATATGAGGTTATGCTTTTGGAAAATGTGCTAAGTACAATACTGAGCACTACGGGTACTGGGCCTACTATGCCTGTGAAAGGTTTTCAAAATCACTGGAAGTTTCAGGCTAGTAGAAAGCAAAATCCATATGTGAAAAATTGTTGATGCATTCAGGACTAGTATGCAGTTGTCAACATTGCACTTCATAGGTGTATATGAACATAATACAAGCATATTTTAAGGATATTTTCAGAAGTGTAAATTGCACAGAGTTAAAATCAATTGAAATTGATGTGTTTCCCCAGCTTATTTGTCTGGAATAGCCAGATCGTCACAAGATTGGATGCACCAGAACGCCCTCTGAATTTGGGGTGCCCCCAGAGAATTACTCTCTTGAATTGAGCTTTCTCCAATTGAAGCAGAGAGACTGAAAGGCAATACTGTCACATGGTTTACTATTGATATAACGTATATAATAGGAAGGTTCTCTCTTGCTGAGACATCGCCAAATCATACTGTATCTTAGCAACAGCTTGAATGACAGCCTATAAAGGAGATACATCATGGACTACCTCTTAAAACAAAGTCATGAGAAACTATCAGGGAGCAAGGAACTTGATGAAAATCGCAATACTCCCTCCCTTCTAGGTCATTTAACATGCCACACTACACACATTGTCTTTTGGAAGAACATAAATTGGGAAAAGGGGAGGAGAGGGGAGGAGACAAAACACTGGAGTGACTCAGCCAGGAAGTTTCTTTGGGTAGGTTAGTAAAGCAATCACCAGTTGATCTCTGGGGCGATTGAGCTGCTAAGTAAGCATCAGAAAATGTGATGGTCATATGACACCAAGGGAAGCTCACAGTACTTCACACTACAAAACTGTAAAATATGAGCCTTTACCATTAATGGTCTGTCACCCAAACAGGTAATGATGAAATCCCCAGCAGACCTGTATGCACTTACGGAAGAATACAGAGTAAAGGTACCAGCTGGAAGGGTCAAATTTGGATGCTAAAATGGTTAACCTAAGGAGTCTGGACCACCCAAAGGGAAAACAAACAATTTTAAGGAGTGGAAAGGCTAGCATCAACGGGAGACCTCAGCAATCATACACTGAGTTAATGCCGAAGCCCTTGTGTGTGTTGCTTCGGTGTCTCACAACCAGTCTGTAGCGTGGCTAAAGTGTATTCTCCTTTTTAGATTCAACTCCTTAGTTTGACATCTCTTTCTTACGGTGCCCTTTGCCACACTTTCTGCTAATGCGTGAATGTGGTGTATGTGTATCTCTGATAGGCAATGACGCCCTGTAGTCTGTAGTTAGTTCTAGGGTCGTACATGAAAAACATGATGCCATTGTTTTCCTTTCTTTAAGTGCTTGTTAGGAGACGCTTCATTTTAGCTAAACAAAATCAAATGAGCTGCTCTGCTCCTCTGCCATAGTTAACAAGAACAGTAATGTATTACATAAATTGCTTCCATGCTAAAGTTCTTTGAGAGGAACATTTCAATGCTGGGATTATCACGGAACCTCTACGAACTGTGACTGAGATGCAGCCCTGCTTACTCCTACCTCCATCTTGCTAAGGAAAATAACCTGTGCACTGCAACCGGTTTCCTGACACCTGGAATCAACAAATCCCTGCTATGCAAACTCCAGACCATCCAGAACACCGCGACCAGACTCGTCCTCGGCATCCCACGGCAAAGGGACATCACCCAACACCTGCGAGATCTCCACTGGCTCCCCGTCGAGAAGAGAGTAACCTACAAGCTACTCACCCACGCCTACAAATCCCTCCACAACAGAGGACCCAAATACCTAAACGAAAGAGTCTCTTTCCACATACTCAAAAGGAACCTCCGATCCGCCAACCTCACCCTGGCAGAAACCCCGTGCATCCGCTGAATCAGAGCGGGTGGAAGAGCCTTCTCCTACATCGCAGCCAAAGCCTGGAACGAGCTCCCAGTCAGCATCAGGTGCTCCCCTACTCTGCACACCTTTAGGAAGAGCCTCAAGACCTGGCTCTTCGGCTGATCCAGTGCTGCGCCCCCCCCCCCCCAGCGCCTTGAGACCCTCACGGGTGAGTAGCGCGCTTTAAACCCCCTGATTGATTGATTGATTGATTGTAAGACCAAGGAATGGGGGTTAGCTATTCTAATTGGTCTGGCAGATGGCACTCCTGCTATGCTCTCTTTAGTATAGTATTAGCTACAGATAGGAGTAATCAAACATTAGCAACAATTAACATGGTTGAATTGTTCATATTGTTTACTATTCTAATAATGCTGATTACAGAAACATGTCTCATCTTTCTAATAATTGCAGCTCATGCTTTCTTTGCAAGAACACAATCATGTCAATAAATGTTTGAAAATGCATTGTTTTATCTTTCTTGTTTTTACCTTGGGCATGCAAGAGTGACCAAATTAAAGGGTTAGATGTGTTTCCACTGATTCCTTAGGAATTAGAGTGTCATGTTCAAGGTTGCCAATAATATCTGTTACTCTGGTTAGTTTAGGGGTTGGATGTGGTACTGTGAGCTAGCCGAAACCCACCAACACTTACTGATGATATATGTGGACTGAGTCCCCATATTGTGAAGTTCTTGATGGCCCAATGCACAGTCATGCTATATTTGTAGGAAGCATAGAACAGGTCATAGCACCAAACTAAGTCACTCTTAATTCGAGAGCAAGATACAAATTTAAAAAATGCTTTTTTGAGTAGGCCCTGAACAAATCAGCTTAAATCTACTGATGGGCAATGCAAGTTTATAACTGCTAACCACCCAGTTTTTGACCGAACACTAACTTGGAAAGATTTTGACACAGATTCTGATTTCCATTAAGACATAAAAACTCTAGCTATTTTAGCAACTTTACAATATTTTCAAATGATCAAACTCTGAACAACACCTAGATTTAGAAGGACTTAACAAAGTACTTAGACAGGTGGAGAGTAAAAGAAGGCAAGACAAAGTGCCAAGGGTGCCCTTTTTCTATTTGTTTGATTAGCCTTTAATCATGTCTGCCTCTCTCTCTCTCTCTCTCTCTCTCTCTCTCTCTCTCTCTCTCTCTCTCTCTCTCTCTCTCTCTCTCTCTCTCTCTCTCCCTCCCTCTCTCTCTTTATACAACATTAAAGATAGTTTTGTTTCCTACTTACAATGTTGAACAACTGAAAATAAACAAGGTATGCCAAATTCTGCTATTTAAATGCTTGCAAGATTTAACTGGACATCTCTCTTTGAAATGCAGAGGTTTATTTTGGAAACCTTTGTTCACATTGCAACTGTCCCTAAAGGTGTTGGCTCAAACTTCAAATGTGTTTGCGCATTGAAACCTGGGTGTTCCTGCAGTTGCATAGGGTTCTTCCCTAATGCATATGTGTCAACCCCATTGGCACATATGTATGATTGTATTGCCAACACTCGTTAGCAAAGAGGCCAAGTAGGATTTGCTGCATGTTCACATCCCCATCAGACGCCAGACATTTTGTACCACATTACATGGCATGACAATCCCAGGAGAGTCCCAGGCACTTTCAGAAGGCACCCGTCCCAATGGATGATACAGGCACAGACACCACCCCTCTGACCTCCTCTTTCAAATGTATACTGTAGGTGATGATTCAAATGTGATGTTAGGGGTTCAGAATGTATGCATAAGAACCAGGAATCCTGGCCCTTGAATATGAACTTGAGAACCTCAATGAGCACTTAGATTGATTCCAATAACTGTGAGGACCTTCTAGGTCCCTCTTGCGGGTCAGTCTAAAAACAGGGCCACTCCTATGAGGCAAAAATTACACTCACTCCTCCATGACCTTCTACCAAGCATTTCCCTCTACAGATGTTTGCAATGTTTCTGAAAGCCTGTGCAGTTGAAAAAGTATTATTTTTTGGTAAATGGGAAGAAACAGACCCATAGTTTTTGAGTATGCTGCATACAAAAGTTGCACAAATATGCACACAGACCACTTTACAGAAATAAGGACCCTCGAAAAATAAGTGAATAAGTGAGTGTGCTTCAAACATTGTATTCCTGGTGCCTTCAAAGGTAGAATTAGTATAAATTGCTCCAAATATCAACAGCATTTCTTTCATAGACCTTGGAAGAACAACGGTTTGAGTTTTCCTTGTATGGAAAGAACTTCATGTCATATAGGTTCCATGTAAATCACCACTGTAGGTGCACAACCTACTGAGCCATTACCGCTTTATAACAAGCACATATTTGTGAATGTTATTAATATAATCCATGACCAGCATACTACAGACATATACCTGCGATGATACCCTTAGCCTTAACCGTCAGCCCCATTTGAACATAAAAAACGAATCTGTGACAGAGATCACTGAGTTCGGACCACAGTTGGGCCCACCGTGGTCCGACACCAGACTTGTCCGTGCCTTGGTCTCACTGCACTTTTCTCTGGGCCTGCCTCTCTTTGTGTCCTAGGGCCTTATTACGAGTTTGGGGGTCCGACAGCCTTAGGACTGTGCCTGCCCCACCAGCAGCCCACGGAGCTGGCGGTCCAAAGACCGCTGTTTGAAGAGTTGACCACAGGGCAGGCAGTTTGGAGGCGGGAATCTTGCAACAGTGGTGAGCACTTTTCCCAAATATGTCAATGCCTATGTGTGCATTTCGACTGCAGATGTGTTGGACGCACACATATGCATGATATATGTGTAAAAATACTGTATATCCCATTACCGGGGTTCAGTCCATATGTGGTCACTCCTGGCAATGGGTATATGGTACCAAAATGACTTACCTGTAGATCACCGCGAATGGGGTCGTAATCCTCGGTGTGAATATCCTGCTGTGATGGGGGAACCTGGAGAAAAGGATCCAGGTAAGAATCTGACTGGAAGAACAGGAAAGGGGTGAATATGCACCCCAATTCCTTTGTCACCGCCACCTTGAAGCAGGAGGTCGGACGGCTGCAGTCCGCTCGTGGAACAGGCAACATGTAATACGGACAACGGTGCAGCTCCCCTGCACCGCCCTATGGCAGCTGCCTTTCCCTGATTGCAAACCCATTGGTCGGAGGTCTGCTGGTGGTCTCAGCGGCCCAGTGGTGGTCTTCGCAAGGCTATCCGCCCAACTCGTAATACTCGCCGCCGTGCTCTCCACATCAGACCACCACTACTGTTACGAGGGTCCATGGGTCTTCCAGGTTTGAAATAAGGTCCTTAGTCTTCGATGAGCCGTCACTTCTTTCTCTCTCTTTATCTCTCTCTCTCTCCCCACCTCTCCTGAGCTGTACTGTGACAAGTATGCCCTGAGAGCAAGTGGAAACAAAAGGTGGAGGGTGAGAAAGGATAGTGGAGAGTAAGAAAGTGAAGAAGTAAATCGCAAAACAACAAATGCAGAGGAGGAATGCAATATCAAGAGTTTTCTCAACTGTAACAAGAAGGGGAGGAAGGAGAGTGCCTCATACCAATTATCTTAGTTCCCTTGGTCCCAGAAATTAAGGAAATTGATTTAAAGTAAGTGCTAAATCTGAAAAATAGTCTGCAGTCTGCCAGTGGAATTCCATGCACCAGAGGGATAATGGTGATAGTAGAGGAAATACTGTAACGGATCCCCAATGTCAGGTTAAGTGATAACCTGAGGTGCCAGGAGCTGCCTCAGTACTCTTCCCATTGGCATAGCAGTGAGACAATGTCCATGATACCTGAGGACATAACTAAACTGTGATCATTTCTGCGTGTTACTAAGCAGGGGGCACATTTTTCCTTGCCTGCACAAGGGCCCATGGCACCCTTGCTACACCATTATTACTTGCCTTGTCTGACTCTATGCAGGCTGAGCTATAGCAGGAAAGAGTTCAAAATTATTCTCATGCAAATGCTGCCTGACTGTAGCCATAGGTTCTTAACTGCTGCACATTTTAGCTCTGACATAGGAACGCTCTGATTACCTGGATCTAACTGCCCCAGCTTGAGAATACTGTGAATGAACTGGAGTGAAGGGATTTGTGCTGCTTCTGAGCATTGACTGTTTTTACAGCGGTATGTTAGAGGAGTAGCGCTCTACCATGTGTCGGACGTTCGCAGACACAAACATTAGCAGTTGCGCTCATGTTCTCCAATAGACGCCGACCGTTTCACAGCGGTTCGTCAGAGGAGTTGTACACGATTTTGAGTTTGACTTGCGCAAATACCAAGAACATTTTCTAAGAGGTCTCGACCAGAGCTTTGTAATTTGACGCCGACTGCAGGGACAGCGGCCAGTCATAGGAGTAGCGCCCCTCTCTTCTCTTGTTTGACAAGGCTCTTCAATAGCTCGTTTCGATACAATCAACCAGGTAGTCTTTACCAACAGATTAAGTCATGCTTAGACATTCCTTAAGGAATGCTCAAAAGGGTCATATAACAGTTCAATTGATCATCCTGAAGATGGTCAAACGGATGTAACACCTACAAGACCGAAACGTCAACAACTGCATCTATTTCCTCTTCAATTGATTTTCATTGGAAAGTGTTTTCTGTTTTGTTCAGACTCACTGTTCTATTTATGTATTTATATTTGGAATAGATGACCGCATCAATGACTCTGAGGTGCTAACAGTTTAAAATTCTTTTGTAAACCTCGGTCATTTTTGTGCTGCTCTAATTCTTTGTACCCTCTTTATTTACATCACATAAATTCGTTTTTTGAAGAATTTACACCCGTTTCACTAGTATCTTTTACAGATCTTTTAGGAAGTAACCAATAATTAAATTACAGATTGTTTAACTGCAGGTTACCGGTAGGAACCTTGACACACTACCATATGAACGGTCTAACTGAGTACGCCTAAACAAATCCCTTGTAGGCACATTTACCTGTTAATAGCTTCTGAGCGCTATCATTTTTCACCTTCCATCAGTACTTCAGGAATGTTGCAACTGTGCTATGACCCCTTCTCCACTAGGGCATTCCAGAAAAAAAAGTTCAGGCGAGAAATTAGTCTCATCACACTAGCATAACTGATTTAATCCACTAATGATAAAATGTCATTAAAAACATCACACATAATGAATTAAAATGTCACACATAAGCCCGCTTTGCAAAAATGAAAATGTCACACATAAGCAAATTCAAAACAGCTACGCATGTCCTAGGTCTCCTATGTCTCCTTGGGCTGGATACTTGACCCCGGGTCACCAGCATGGCGTTCGGTGTCTGGTGGTTGCAATTTTGTATAAATGCGCCTTCATCTCTGCCATAAGTTGTAGCAGCACCATCTCTCAGAAGAGAACCTGGGACTGACATGAATGAGCAGTGGAAGGGAGGAACTGTGCAAAGCAGCCAGGGATGTAACACAAGCCCTTGCAGCCTATCCGGCACAAAGGAGGGGCCCTCTCAGCCGAAGGTCTATGAATATTTGTAAGAAATAGGAGTGTCAAGGGCACTTTACTTTATTCTGTAAGGGGGGGCATCATTTGTGTTACACAAAGTGAGAGCAGCTGCTTATTTGACTATATGGTGTTTCTGAAGGGTGCATGGCCAGGCGCTGATGGTGTAGAGCTTGCAATCCAGAGTTCCTGCATGGCAAACTCCATCCAGCGGCATCCTGATTGATCCTGTAGGTTTAGTGAGCACCTAGTATGTGCTGCATGCCCCCAAACCTATTGGACATTTTGCTGTGCTGTTTGCAGGTTTTTGAATTGAGACAGTGGCCCCGGTGGCTGGCTCCAAGGACGTGAGACGGGGCTCCCAAAATGGCAGATGAGAGCCGCACCAGATAAACATAATGGACCGCTCCTGGGAGATATGTAGGCTTGCTCCCAGAGGCAAGCACCTGAAGCGGAGAACAGAGAGATCTAGCTGACACCATTGCAGGGACACTGCGGAGGAGGATGACCCTGCCTGGCTGGCCACCCATAAAGCTGCTATGGATCATGGAGACATGGGGGGTTATATGCCGGTGACATGAAGCAAGGTGCGGGTTATTGGAGAGGCTCACCCGGGGAGCCTGGGGAGGAACACTGCCCTGAACACAGACATCCCACCGATCCCGCCACATTGAGGATGATCTGCCCTGGAGGCTTATGCCTGGAGGCTACAAAGGCCTAGAGCTGCTCTGGAGCCTAGGAGAATGGTTGTGACGTGAGCGATACCAGGCCCCAGAATTGATCTGACTTACTCATCCTGGCAGGGTGGCTCTCAGTGTGACTCCCTGACGATGCGCTCGTCCTGGGTGATCTGAGCACCAAGACCCCTTTGCAGCCCATTTGCCCTCCCCTGCGCTTCACTACCCTGCCTCATGTGTCCCGGCTGGTTCCATGGTGATGCGGCCTAATGGAAATGAGCTCCTTCTGGAGGGCCTGAGTGTCGGCAGACATTTATGGCACCATTGACGCTTTCCTCACTGTGTCCATAGAGTTGCGCCAACAAACTTCACTAGTCGGGCAGCTGCTTGAGGGCCTAAGTGCGAGGTGGCATCATGGAGCAATTTGGAATGCACAGGGATCCACTGACCCCCCCCCAGAGCCCAGTGTGATGATTTCACTCACTGTTCCTTGCTACACCTAGTCATATGCCACTCTTTTGCATGTTACCTGAGCGAGTTTTCTGCTTGACTGCTTTAAGATCCTACAAACCCTCTGCAGACTCCCCCGGAGGGCCCTACTGTGAGCTGAGGTCTCTCACAGAGCAAGGTGTTCAAATCACGGACTAGACACTGACTGCAGTTTTGCTCTCTGCCAATCCTGCTGATGATCTCTGTTTCCAGGACTCCTGCGAATCATTGATGCCTTCACTATGGCCCGCTGGGTTTCACTATTGTAATAGACAGCACTCTAGTACAAAAAGAACTGTTGCTTACGGTTGCTGTTCTGAGCAGGGGGGCCTGGGCACGCACCAGGGCGTGCAGCGCAGCACCCCACTCTGTTCTACTCTGAACCCTGGTGCCCTACCCTTGTACTCTTGAAGTTCTCTTTGCCCTCTCTCCAACAGGACAAGCTCTTGATTCTTTGTCACAGTGGTCAGGGCACTATAATCTGTCTGCATTACCATCATCATCAAATACTATTTTCGATCACAAAGATCTTATAAAGTGCCAAGTGCCATACAATGTAAAAAACGTACATGCAATAAAAGCAGTATACAAAATACAATATACAGCAATGGTTAAGAACAGTACAAAGTTAAAAATCAATAAAAATAGCCCCGATTTTGACACACAAAAATTTAGGAAACTATGCAATACATTTCGAGCGTTTGAGCCATAATGCATGCCAGAATCTGACCAAACCAAATACCACCACCCTGTGTGTATCGGTGGCTAGGATTCTCATAGCCTCCAAGTAATGCCCAGGTCCTACCAATCTACATAATGGCACAATCAACTTAGCCCGCAGATTTTGTAATAATAAGGGTAGAAGAATAGCAAGTGGACTATTGACTCTACGCAAACATTGCATGCAGGACACTGATCATCTGCAAAGGCATTGCTACACCACTTTTTACAGAACACTTTAGTCGGCAAAGTTTTGAAGTGGTATTGAATATATAATTTCTGTGCCAGCGGTGGGCCAATTTCATCACTGGTTTCCTCGTAAAAAGGGGAAAATTTAAAATCAGCAAAATCTTGGGTCAGGGTCCCACCCGTTTGGCCGCCTCCTTCTCCATGATAATACCCCAGTATATCTTTTTGACCCTACATTTTGGGATGAGGCCCAGTTTTTCTGGGGTGGACCAGCATTCCTCCATCCCAAGACTCTTCAATAGATTCTTCAAACAACTAAACCATGGAATACAGTTGACCTGGGTCACTTTAAGAGATCTATCGTCTCTGCTCTATATGGAGTGAGTTCATTTACCGACCACAGGCGGTGACAAAACATTACCTGCTTGTAGCCCATCTTGTGCAATAACGTTTTTTGACCCTGGTCTAAAAACAATGGGGCTAAGGGAGTGCTAATGGGGAGGTTTAACATTGATCGGATGAACCTGTTTTCTACCAAGGTGAGGGAGTTTGTATTTCCAATGCCCTACAATTCGGCCCCATAAAGAGTTCCCCCCAGTATTTTGGTATTATAACACTGGGGCCACTTTCCTGGACACTGTTTTTTTGTGTATCTTGCCTAAGTGAGCAGTTTGTTGGATTAGTGATAATTGGGCTTTTTCAATTTGTGATGCCCAACTTAAGTTTGAGGTTAGGTTAATACCCAAAAAATCAAAATGCAAAAACTTGCTCGAGGAGGCTATCTCCTACATACATTTGCCTTTTGGGTGGCTTGGAATTCCCCTTCGAGAAGATCATGTATTTAGTTTTTGCCTCATTTAGTACCTTACAAAATTTAATAAAATTATTCAGCAATTGTTGCAAACCAAGGGGGGATTTAGAGATTGATAGAGTATCATCCGCAAAGAGTAGGGCTGGTACTCTTTGCTCCCCCACCTTTGGGGCGTCACATCCATCCATATCTAGATAATCAATCACGTCATTAATAAAAAGAGAGAATAGCGTGGGCGCTAGGACGCACCCTTGTCTCACTCCACAGTTGACGGAATTGCTCAGTGAGCTGGTTGTTATCCCCCCATCTACCTTGTGCAGTGTTTGAAGAGTGCAGCCAAATTAAAATTTCTAATAAATTGCGTGGCAACCTTAATTCGGCCAACACTCTCCACAACTTTGCTCGCGGTACCAGATCAAATGCAGTACGTAGGTCCACAAATGCAGCATATAGTTTGCCCCCTCTTATACTAACCTCCCTCCGGTAGATACACAGGAAGCGGAAAACCTGATCCAACGTGCTAATGTTCGCACGAAAGCCTGCTTGAAGATCGCTCAGGATATGGTGCTCAGAGATCCATTCCTGTACTCGTCGCAACACCTGTTTGCAGAAGATTTTCTGCAGTGAATCAATTAGGCTTATAGGCCTATAGCTGGCCGGATTAGCTCTGTTACCCTTCTTAAAAATTGGGATAATCTCCCCTATATTTCAAGACGGAGGAATATCCATACCTGCTGTAATGGCATTTGTAATCATGTTGATGTAGGGGACCCAAACAGTTAAATCCTCTTGTACAAATCGTTTGGGATTCGATCAGGGCCGTAGGTCTGGCTGCAATACCAGAGCAAATTGCCACCCGGGTTTCTTCCATGGGGAACACCAGGTCCTCCGCGACTTCATCCTGGTTTCCACCTTCCAATCTCCTAAAGGAGCCTCCGACTTGCAGTCACCTTGTGCATAAAGTCCCCCAAAATGGGTCACCCATTCCTCAGGTTGAACTGTATACTACAGTTTTGGTTTCCTATCATTGAGCCAATAGGCCGCTTGTTTCCAAAAGGACTTAGAAACCTTGGCTAGAGATGTCTTTTGAAGAGTGGACCAAAGGGAGTCTTCCCATCTCTTCCTAGCTGACTCTAAAGCTTTCTTATAATTTCTTCTGCATATCATTAGATCTGGGTGGACATTGGATTTTGCTGCCCATACAAGATCAGTCTTGGTTTTCCTGCAGTCCTGATTGTACCATACTGCCTGGGTCTGTCTGTGTTCCAATTTTTGCTCCCTGCACAGTTTGGCCAATAGATCCCTACTTCCATTAAAAGTGATTTCATGCCTAGTAGGCAGCTTCCTGTTTAACCTATCTTTGGGACATTTGGATAGTTCTTCCACATTCTGGCGTACTATGCATTTCACTGGTTCCAGGGCCTCGGGATGTTACTCCACCCAGTCCCATCTAATCATTCTTATATTATTTGTAATAGAAAGTACTCCCAGATCCTTCTTACCCCAACTACTTATTTCTGTAGAGCTGTCACCCAGATTTGTTAAGGACAGGGTCAAGGCGTTGTGATAGCTATCTAGGCGATTGACCACTACCATGTCATGAACTAGGGGCCAGAGACTAAGTGCAACCAGACAGTAATCAATCCTGCTGGCATGGCCAGGTCTGTTATAGGTTAGCTCCCCTTTTTGGTCTGATTTTGTTCTCCCGTTAGTGGCTCTCAAGTCATGTTGTAACGAGAGGGCCAGCACCTGACCACCTCTCTTAGTCCACCTAACTGGGGGGAGATCTAGCTGAGGAACCTGCCAGACCTTGTCCCAATCCTAGGTCAGGTCTCTAGGGGTCATAGCTAAGAGTTCAAAAGTACAATTTAGGTCCCCTGCTACCAGGACTCTCACGTCACTAGGAGATTCAGAGAGTACATGGTCTAGGATTTTTGACGGTATTAGTATCTTCAGAGCCCCGATCAACTCTGTTATAAACATTATAAATCCTGATATTTAAATCACCACAGATATTTAGATCTATAGCTAATAAATCAGGGGAATCTATGTAAACCAATTTTATTTTTAGACACAGAGTGTTTCTGACCCAAATTGCCAGGCCTCCCGATTGCCTCCCCTTCTCTTTCCTGATGACATTTAGGCCATAAGTAGAGAACCTGTTCCTATATGGGGTGTGCAGACTCCATGTTTCTTGAAAGAGTATTATATCATGTGAGTCCACAAAGAAACCCCAATCGGGATCGGCTAAAAGTTTAGTAATCCCTGCCACATTCCAAACCAGAATTCTTAGTTGACTTGGGTGAGTATTTATAGTGATACAGTTGATATTGCTCTCTGGGGTTTCCTCTAGCTCAACATTGAGGAAACCGCTAGCCCCCTCTCCTCCTCCCACATTCCAATGCACACTACTTCCCTCCATAGTGGCAGGCACCCCCATTCCTCCTACAACTTGTTCCACCAACCCTTCCCGAGTTTCGCCAGGGGGAATCATACATTCATCTGGGTGCAGCAATCCTCCTCTCTGCAGTCATACCTGTGCACCTGGACCACTTGTTTCAATTCGGAGCTCCCCACTCCGTACAGACCCGGAAGTCATTAACTCCATTTCTGCCGGAAGTCTATATCTGATCGTAATAGAGGTATTAACGGTGGGGATAGTGCGTGAGTCAATTGACATTACATCCCACTGCCTACCTGGAACCCTGGGGAAAACGTCCGTAAGGAAACGGTCACTAGAGATATAACCACGGGGGACACTGCTACTCCCCCACACGAAAACGGGCATCTACCTCATAGCTGGGAATTTCTGAAGGCCCCTCACTCAATGATATCCTACAGGCCATAGCAACATCCCAGGGGATGCTGGAAACAAAGATTGACACTCTGTTGGCAGATATGGGAATCTTGAAGGATGATAATCGACGAATGGAGAAACATGTCACAATAGTGGAGAGAGAATTAGCAGGGGTCCTCCAGTTCTACTGTCAGTGAAAGAGCAGCTCACAGAAATCAGGACCAGATTTGGAATATTGGAGATCAGAGTAGAAGACGCTGGAAACAGAACGCGTTACAATAACATCAGGGTAATTAGCCCACCGAAGAATGTGGAGGAAGGCAGTATGTTAGATTATCTCATACAATGGTTGAGAAAGGAGGTGGCGACAGAGGGGCTCTCCCTATTCTGTACCCTGGAGAGAGTGCACCGCGTGCTGGAGTGGCCTCCGCCCCCATCGGTACCATTGGTATAGAGAACAATGGTCCTAGACTATTTCTTTTAGGAAGGTATTCTTTAACTCAAAATATATATACATGGTACTCATAGAAGTCAAGTTGCATCATAAATGTACCCCAGTTATTTCTCAATTTAATTCCGTATATCCTCAAAATGACACACAAGACCAAAAATAGCTCCAGTAGTGACTGTTTAATTTCACAGTTACTATAACAGATCAATGTAGATAATACTTCAAAACAGAAAGAGGGTTGCTCCGGGGGGAGTGTAAAGAAGGAGAGTGCTCGTGAGAATAGAACAGATATGTAGGGAGGGAAATCATAGAATAATTTAAAACAATCAATTTCATATAGTAATGTCCTTAGTAAACTGGTCGTGGTTTACAATAACACCAGTCTTACAATGGGGCCTGTCTCTCATAGATTTTACAGGTTATTTGCTGTTTCCTGATGGCGCACAGAGTATATTCATCTGTGAAAAGGTTGGGGTGAAGAAGGGTACAGGCCCACTTGGGGAAAGTGTCGACGTTTCGACCCTGGTGCATGGAGGGTAGTTTGTATCCTCTGCAGGCGGGTCTTCCTCAGGACGGGGAGAGGTGAAGGGGGGGAGACAACCTGACGGTGCAAAAGGACTAAGTTAGAGACATGAATTCATTAAACCCGAAAGGTATTGCAAAATTAGTGTGTCTACTCACTGACCTATGTTGAAGTGAAGTCAGGATTACAGCCCCTCAAGTGGCGGTCTGTAAGGATTGAGGATATAGGTTAAAAACTGTTATAGAGTAGAAAAATTAAATAAATCGCAGCCCAGTAGACCACCATCTACTTACCCACATTAATTCAGCGGTGAAATGAATAGGTATGAAGAATTGGATAAGAAGAATTCAAGGCTGCAGTGTAGAATGAATCAGAACAATGGTAAGTAAATTACCCATGGCATCTAAGATAAAGAAAATATAAGGGGCTAATTAATTCGCATGAGGTGGGGTGGAGCAGGAAAGGGAAGCCAGCGTTTTGAGCCATAATATTACATCATTAAGCTTTCACGGCGCAGTCCCGGTGATCAGCGCTGTACTCCTTGAGTCAGGGACTGCGAGTGAGTCAGCGCGCTAAAAATAGAGGCTGATTGGGAGCGCATGCACGTTGCTAACGTGCGTTCTCACTATGACACGTAGCTGGCAGGCTGCCAGTGTGTCACGTAGCTGTCTTGTGAAAACAGACTGTTCCTAGAGAACGTCCTGGAGGCATTTGTGAAATTAACCCAGAACTTGGTGAATTAAACGAAAGAAGGCTGGAATATTTGTAAACTTAAAAAGGAGAATGCTACTGCATTACATGATCGGTGAGGAAGACAGACTGCTCCTTCTATGGAAATTAACATTTCAAAAACGAGCAAAACTTGACGAAGATTATACGTACATTTAAAAGGATTAACCCAAGGCATGCTGCGGCATTACATGATCGGTAAGGAAAACAGACTGCTCCTTCCATGGAAATTAACATTCAAAAAGAACAAAACTTGACGAAGATTCTACATACATTTAAACAAATATAAACAAAACAAAAGACAATGGCATTGGTGATACCGGCACACGTGTAATGTAAACCCAAGATTTAAAGAATTCTAAAGTATAATCACATTGGGTAACGGCTGTACAAGCAAGATTACATATATAACACCTAAGTTGATGTACATGGAAGAACATATCCAATCTTAATAAATAAATACAGTGTATTATACATGGGTGAAAGGCGCAAGTGATCAATTGTGTAGAAATACAATATGTACATGACGCAGTGGGTGATATGTACAGTGACTGGGGAATATTGTGTACAATATGACTCAGGAAAGTGCTATATAGGGGGGTAAATATGTAGAAGGGGTGGGGGGATCTAGCCATTGTTTAGGGTGGCCACCTGTCTTGCGATCTCCTCATATTCATTCAGCCCCCTAGATACAATGTCAAAGGTATGTATCCATTTACACTCACGGATACTGAGTGTGTTTGCAAAATTTCCCCCCCTCGGGTTGGGTTTTACCTGTTCAATAACCCACCACTAAAGACTCTCAGCCGAGTGTCCAAAGGAGGTGAAATGTTTCACAAGGGGGGCACCCTGTACTCTGCAGCGTATTCTGCTGCAGTATTGCAGTATTCGGGCCTTCAATTTTTGTACGGTTTGGCCTATGTACCAAAAGTCACATGGGCAGGCTATAGCGTAAATCACTCCCCTAGAGTTGCAATTGGTGTGGCTCTGCATAGTGTGAGTGTGGTTGTTATATGTACACCGACGGATTTCTTTAGTCTTGGCACAAGCCTTACACTGTCCGCACTTATAATGGCCCTTAACGGGTGGAATGTTCCAAAGGGTCAGTTGGTTATCCCTGGTTTTGGTGGGCAATAGTGATTTGACCACATAGTCCCTCACGTTTTTGCCTTTCTTGAAGGCGTGCATGGGAGGTTCAGTGATCCCTATCTCGTCCGCCACTAAGTGCCAGTGCTTGTTGACAATTTTCTTTATTTTGTTGCTTTTGGTGCAGAATGTTGTAGCGCATACGAGGCATTCCTGCTCAGGTGTATTTTTGGGTTTAGGTTCAAGAAGGAATTCCCTATGGCAAAAGCATGCCCGTTTCCTCGCTTTTCTTAGTAGGCTCCTCGGATATCCTCTCTCCAGGAGGCGTGCTATGAGATTGTCAGATTCCTCAAAGTAATCGTCCTTACGGGTACAGTTTCTACGCAACCTCAGGAACTGTCCGAAAGGTAGATTGTCCCTGAGGTTGCGTGGATGATGACTTGAGTACCGTAGGAGTGTGTTCCTCTTGCTACTCTTTCTGTATAAGGTAGTGTGTAATTTCCCTTCATCCTCCCTGATGGAAATGTCCAGGAAGTTAATCACTTTTTTGTTGAATTCCAGTGTGAACTGGATATCATGTGATTGGTTATTAAGCCAGAGATGGAATTCAATGAGCTGCTGTTCGTTACCCTTCCATATCAACATGACATCATCTATGTAACGTCTCCAAAGTTCAATGCAACCCCCGTAGGGGTTCCGTTCATGAAGGACATATGTATGCTCTTTTTCATGGCGATTTCTAAGAGTTTTATTATAAAGTCTGTAGGGACCTGGGCCGGTCTGGGGCGGTTTTCCAGGACCACTCTAATGGTGTCAAGAGCATCCTGTTGAGGGATGTTAGTATATAGGGACGCTATGTTCATGGTCACTAAGATTTGGTCGTCTGTGTTAAAAGGGCGGTTGTCCACCAGTTTGATTGTCTGCATTGTGTCCCTCAAATACGTCGTGGTGTCTTCTGCAATGGGTTTTAAGAAAACATCAATGTATTTGCAGAGTGGTTCTAGGACAGACCCACATCCAGAGATGATGGGTCTCCCTGGCGGGTTAGTAAGTCGTTTGTGCACTTTGGGGAGGGTGTATATGGTAGGCATTCTGGGTTGTTGATTGTTCAGGTAGTCATATTCATGTTTTGAGAGGAACCCCTCATCCATTCCTTTGTCAGTGATCTGTTTGATGTTTTCAGCGATTTCTTTTGTGGAGTCAGACCTCAATTTGGTATAGCTAACCTCTACACCCAACTGTGTGATGATCTCTTTCTTGTAATCCTCTACATCCTGAATGACAATAGCCCCCTTGTCCGCAGGTTTTATCACTATTTCTTGATTCTTCCTTAGTGATTCTAATGCTAGCCGCTCTTGTCTTGATACATTGTATTTAATGTATTGTCTTTGTGAAAGACTTATGTTGATGTCTCTCATGACCACTTGTTCATATCCCAGGATTCTATGTGACATGAAATGGGGGGGGCGGGGTAAAGGTGGAAGGTGGTCGTAATCCTGTGCTTGCGAAGGTGGGGTTGTAGGGAACTTTGTTGAAGTAGTGTTTCAGGCGTATCTTTCAAAAAAACTGCTGTAGTTCGATTTTGAGGTTAAAGGTGTTGGGTAAGGTGGTTGGTACAAAGGACAGGCCTTACTCAAGTATTGTTCTCTCATCTGGTTTCAGGACATAGTTGGATAAATTAATGAGAGGGCTGGCAGGGATGGTAGGTGGAGGAATTACCATCTGTAGTGTTGCCGTCTGGTTTGGATTTATCCATGTGTCTCCTGCCTAAATGTACCTGTTTCCAGGGGATGCTGGAAACAAAGATTGACACTCTGCTGGCAGATATGGGAATCTTGAAGGATGATAATCGACGAATGGCGAAACGTGTCACAATAGTGGAGAGAGAATTAGCAGGGGTCCTCCAGTTCTACTGTCAGTGAAAGAGCAGCTCACAGAAATCAGGACCAGATTTGGAATATTGGAGATCAGAGTAGAAGACGCTGGAAACAGAACGTGTTACAATAACATCAGGGTAATTAGCCCACCGAAGAATGTGGAGGAAGGCAGTATGCTAGATTATCTCATACAATGGTTGAGAAAGGAGGTGGCGACAGAGGGGCTCTCCCTATTCTGTACCCTGGAGAGAGCGCACCGCGTGCTGGAGTGGCCTCCGCCCCCATTGGTACCATGGCAGCCAGCAGTGGCCAGGCTGTTACATTATAAAACCAGGACCACATTTTCAGCTGAGCCAGGCAGGAAGGAGACCTTAAAGTTGGGAATAGCAAAGTCCTGATATTCCCAGACTTCACTAGGGAAGTGCGAAATCAGCACTCCACCTTCTTGGACGTGAAGCGGCGACTCCAACAACTAGGTCATACTTATGCCATGATGTTCCCTGCCCAGCTATGATTGACGATGCTGGTTGGTGTACAATTTTTCTGGACCCCACAGGAGGTATGGGAATGGATTTTTCTGCATCCACAGTCTGGCTCGAGCCAAGGGTCCCAACGATGGAAATCTGTGAGGGTAAGGTCAAAGCACACAGCTGAAAGCTATAGAGGGGGGCTCCCTCCAGAGAGGGAGTCCAACAGAATCAGCAAATAAATAGCAGTGACAATGAGTGATATCAGAGTGAGTCCCCTACCAACACTGAAGGATGATGATGCTAGAAACTCAGACTCTGACTGCAGATCCAGATTGTCTGGCACCTCGGAAACAAAACTGCCCACTGTGATACCTAGGACTCCTGATAGTGCAGCTACATTGTTGATATTGTTAGGTTCATGGTTCAGGGTGTGATTCACTGGAATTCCTAAGGTTTGTCGAGAAATCATCCTGGCGCCCTGGACCACGTCCCCTTCTCTCTCAACTGCTGCTGGGTGGTGGAGAACCCGGAGGGGTGCTCCTGAATAGTCACAGCCCCCTTTGTTTGTGGTATGTTGTGGGTTTACCCATGAGTGTTCGCTGTCTGACTGCGAGTTTGGATGGGGGGAGTTGTCCCCTACTTGTCCTAGGGACTAGGAGTTGGGTTGAATGTTGTTTGAGCCACAGCATCATAAAAGCTGTCAATACATAGTCACGTCCTCGGGCACTTTCAAAACGGTCCTCTGTTTGTATAGGGCGATTAGAGAAGAAATGCTACAGCCCCTAGACACCTTGTGGACCAGATCAGTTGAGGACCTGGGAATTCCCATACCCGAGGGCAACAGGGTGACTTTGTTGTAGTGAACCCCCAGGGTATCCAGAAATGCCAGATTCAAATTAATCAATTTCTATGTCCTACATAAGGCGCGCCTCACCCCAGGGAAAATAAATAAATATTTCAACACAGCTGGTGCAACATGCTCAAGATGTGGGATGGTGGGAGCAGAATTCCTACACATTCTACGGAGCTGCCGGTCACTGACAGACTATTGGGAGGAAATCATGAACATGGTTGCTGACATCACCATGAGGGAGGTCCCATGCTCCCCGAGGCATTGTTTGTTTAGCTGATTCCCACCCACTGGCAAGACCAAGGTCACTAGCAGATTCCAAGACTGGGTCTTTTTTTGGGGGGCAAAGAAGGAAATTACAAGAAATTGAATGGCCCCAAGTTGACCCCAGGTTGCAACCTGGCGCAGGGAGCCCAAGAGTTGGGGGGATATGAAAGTGAAGTGCTGATCCAGGAGGCTAGATGGGTACATGGATCGCTAGACGTAGCCAGGGCATGGGGAGCATTAGTGGACTGTTTAAAGGACCCGGATGCCCTGTCATTGGCATCATCTCCTGGTAGTGCATTGGCTCTGACCCCTGATTAGAGCTGCTGACATGCTTGTGATCACACCTTTGGCTGCCTGCACCCCAATGACCTAGTTTTCAGCCTGCTACTCTTCACCGGCTGTGTGAGACTAATGCTAATGGGACTTGAATATTTGATATGTGTATTTCTGTGAATGATTCGGGGAGGTGAGTGGGAAGGGACGTTTGGGGCACTGCTGGACACTGCTGCTGATTTGTGTTACTGGTATTGTGTACGATGCCATCTGCTGCCCGTTGTTTGATGCTGCTTCGAAACTCAATAAAGTCTGTTTTTCAAAAAATGGTGGTTCTGAAGTAGTTTAGTAAATGTTTGTAGCAGAAGTTCTGTTTCATTCCAGACTTTGAATATATTTAAATGAAAAGCCTATTCACTGTAGACCCACATACCTGACTGCTGTCAAAGTCAATTTCCCTCTTTGTGCTTATCTCTTACACCAGTAATAGGGTTGCCACTGTCCTAGAGAAAATACCAGCCACCTGTTCACGTTTTCAGATTCTGCCAAGGGCTGGGCATGATTCTTCAGTGGAACTTTATATGAAATTATCTGTATTCATTTTTAACATGGCCTTTCTGTATTTGTTTCTTTAATTCTCAGTCAAACGCCATGAAAGCAGCTGTAGAACAACTTTTAAGGCATTTTGGGGCATATGTATGAAAAATCCGTTTTGCGAGTCCTTAATATCGATTTTTAGCGAATCGCTATTAAGGACTCGCAAAAGGCAATGTATGTAGGATTCGCAATATTAATTGAGATTCCTATGTATTCCTTAATTGCGAATCGCAAATTGCGATTCGCAATTAAGGAATACCTTCCCATTCATTCCTATAGGCCTAGAGGCCAATAGGAATGAATGGGAAGACATTGCAATTTGCGAGTACCCATTAGGTACTCGCAAATTGCGAATGCATTTCAAGGGTGCAAGGGTGTCAAATGGACACCCTGTTGCACCCCTGAAATGAGTGTGTCGGATAACCGACGCAACTCCAGCAATGTGTCATTACACATGGGCGAGTCCCATGTGAAAAGCCCTGCGTCAGTCCTTAGCATGCGTAAGGATTGTTACGCTGTCAAGTCGTAGTAGTGGCGCAGTAAAATCTCATAGATTTCACTGCTCTACTTCTACGAGGCTTTTTTACGGAGGAACGCCCACCTTGCATACATTATACCAGATGCAGGTATAATGTGGCGCAGGCCTTTACAAAGTGATGCATCTGCCTAGATACATCACTTTGTAAATAGGGGGCAGTGTGGCGCATTGATTACGCCACCGCATCGTCACTGAAAAATTGTTTTTTACCTGTAGGACATTAAAATACCAGTCATGCTGGTATAAAATTGGCCAAATGCCAACACTAACCAGTGGCGTAGCTAGACCTGCGGTGGCCGCCCTCACATCAGACGCAGGTAAGAGCGGGGGAGCGGGGGGTGGTGGCAAAACCCGTGCTGCCCGGGGTGGACCGCCCCCGTCTCTCTTGCTACGCCACTGACCCTGACCAGGAAGCACTGCGTCTGTGCTTTTAAAAAAATTCCCAAGACCCCAAGCCTCATTTAGAATGTTTCACAAGAGCGAGGATGAAAAAAATAATTCAGATTCAACTGGTGTTACAGAAATAAATGCTAGCACTTAGTACAACTCCTCAGCATTCTGAACTGAGTGGCAGTTTGAGTTTTTAGTTGCACAATGCATTCTGAATCCGGTTCTTCCCTCATGTTCCAGCCTGGCTACAACAATTACAATCTATTTGCACAGTTACTTGGCTCTGACCTGAGGGGATCAGTGGGGAATTGCTGGGCTACCTGTATGTGTACGATACAATGGTACTGGGGCTGCGTCAATGGCAAACTGCCATTGTGGGGCACAGCTACATTAAAAACAAAAACAAAATGGTACCCGCCGTTGGCTGGGACAGCCTGGCCCGTCCGCCAATGCTTTCACCCAGGTAGCAGCGTTTACAACACTGCCATTACATCACGTTCCTTTACAACGTGGTCATAACAACGACCGCGTTGTTAGAACGCGATGCCTTTACAACGCAAGTTATTAGATCGACTTGCTGTAGGGGGCGCTCTAACCTAAGGAATAGTATAATTTACTATTCCAACACCTTCCCTACTGTTGCGCAGGCTGGAGTTGAAATAGTAAATTATACTATTCCTAAGTCCAGCGCGCCCCCTACAGCAAGTCGATCTAATGACTTGCGTTGTAAAGGTATCGCGTTCTAACAACGCGGTCGTTGTTACGACCGCGTTGTAAAGGAACGCGATGTAATAGCATGCCATGTAACATGCTATATTCCTTTCACCCATCAGAGAATTGGCTATTTATTGATTTATTTCTGTTAGGGTGTAGGGTAGCAATGCCCGACGGATCCTGAATGACGTTGTTAAGAGCCAAGGGAAGGCATGTACTGTTTTAATGCTGTGTGCTCTGCAGGAGTGACCCGCACGCGGAACAAAATGGGACCGGACATATATTGCGATGGGGCCCACCAGCACTCACTGGCACAAATTAACCATTGTATTCAGAGCTCCCAGCACCCATAGACACGCTCATGGAGGGCAGTTGCAAATAAGTCTTTGAAGTTGATGCATCACACGGGGGGCGAGCAAGCAACATGATGTCACTCCTCACTTGTAATGCTTTTTTACGTGTGACAAATAACATGCGCTGTTTATTATATATACGTGTTGGCAGAAACGTATTTTATGGTAAGAAAATAATGTACATCAGTTTTTAGAGATTACATAGCCCAACATATATATACAAGTAATATGTATGTTTGCACTGTTTGTGAAATAAGAGGAGAGTTGTGTATTTATGTGCCTTGTCTGCACGGGAAGCTCCCAATAAGCTTATAAAATTAAAACAAAGGAGCAAAAAATGAGTGCAAATGAGCTTCTTCAGCAGTACAGAAATACCTTTACAAATGCACTCCTTAATTCATTCAAAAACATTACAAATGCGGTATAAGAGCGTAGTCCAGAATGCTTTGGTATCAGCAGATGCCGAGAAAACGCAATGCAAAATGAAGAATAAACACAAAAAGCTCCAGGGATATAATGAGGGTGTTAGCCCCCCCCTTCCACCTTTGGTAGACACCGACCGTGAGACAGCATTATGCACCAATTATGCAGCCGACGTCGCCCTCTGCAGTCAAGCAATGTTATTAAATCGATACGTTAATGGGGGGAGGTATAGAACATCTAAGTGTCCTGAAATAAAAACAAAATAAGCCTTGAGGAAATTGTCTCCAGAACATCCAATTGTAAACAACAGCAAAGATTGAAAAATAGCGCAGATCGCACAGGGCTAAGCCTCTACAGATGTTTACCCAGATGTCTGCTCGTTAACATAACTGTAAAACTATTTCCCTTTTTAAATGTGGTTTTAATTACCATTTGTTCTCAACTGAGGAAACTTGCAAAGTCCAGTGTGATCCCAGATGCTCACATCAGCACTGACATGTACATAACATGGTTTGATTGTTCCAATTATGGCCGGGCCGGGAGAGGATCCCTTCCTGTGTGTATATTTGCTTTGCGTTGTCCAGAATTGTGTGCCCGGGGCCTCCCTGATCTTTCCAGCATGGAGCACTTTAAGGCCCCCACAAGGATCAGTTCATTCTCTTAAGAGTCTACTCAAAGTCACAGTGGTGCTGGAACAATTTTCATAATGGGGTGCTGTCATCAATGTTACATCACAAAAGTCGCAGCATTGTGATAAATCCAAGTGAGATATTTACAAGAAAATGGCAGAGCGTTACGTTAAGCTAAAATTGCCAATGCCGCACTCCGCGATTTTGAAAATGCAGGGATGCACCGTATTTACAAGAATGCGGCGCACCCCTGCGTTTTCCCTTGTGCTGGCACTAAATTTAGCAGCCTAGCTCCAACGCAGGCACCCTTTCACCATAGTGAAAGGGTGCCTGCGTTGCGGGGAATGATTGTTCATGTGTAGGAAGGTGTCCCTTCCTGCACATTAACAATCTGTAATAGCGATTTGTAATTTCTATGTGTGCTGCTTTATGCAGTACACATAGAAGTTGCATCTTGTCATTTTTGAACGATTTTTTATGTGCAGGAAGGGACACCTTCCTGCATATGAGCTATCACTAGTGGCGATTTGCTGTTTCTATGTGTGCTGCAAAATGTAGCACACATAGAAACAGCAAAAACGAGGAGAAATGAATCATTTCTCCTTGTTTCACCAGGTTAAGACCAGGTTTTCCCTGGTCTTATTTTTGGCACTGCCTACTATTTACGCCAGCCTTGTAAATAGGGGGCAGCGTCAAAAAGCAATGGGTGTTGCGGTGGAACGTCCACCGCAACACCCATTGTCCGCCCCTTTCACACTAAGTGCTGCTTGAAAGGGGGCCTTATTCACAAGGCGACGTTAAGCTACATTAAGTGGCTTAATGCTGCCTTGTTAACAAAAATCGATGTTCTGGTGGCAATAAGTTCTTGCAAATATGCCCCCAACTGTCACATAAAAAAGAGGTGTAGCAAATGTACCACGTCCATTCAGCAAGAGAATGGTAAGGGTGTACTATGTAGCCGATGGTATATTTTAGAGCACTGTTGAAGTTGCACACTGTCATTACAGACACCACATTTTCCGTTGAAATGGCCACAAAATGGGCATAGACGTGCATTGTGGAAATCGGGTTCCAGCAAATATTTATCATTTGCGCATCACCAAATAAATTGTCTTGATTTGTTTTGATCCTATTAAAATCTTTGCTTCCGTCACACTTCAGAATTACAAAAATCTGTTTCATTTGTTCTTTCCAAATTGCTGATGTACTTTTAAGTTTAGAATGCTTTATTAAGATTATTTAACTACATCAATTAAACAAAATGTATAAGCAACTGATGTACTTTTAAATATGTGTATTGTTCATTTACAGATACTTAAATGTTGTGTGTTAGAAAAAAAACTGACATCCTCCAGCTTTTGTTTTCACTTCCTGTACCCCAGCAAGTTTGTCACCTAAGTCACTTTTACAAAGTCATCTCACTTTGCAGTTAGAGAAATACAAGTAAATACCAGTTTCTGAGTAAGCAGCAATTTGTCAGAAGACATAGCATAACATTTGTCTTTTGTCTTTGAAGGCTCAGAAAATGTGACAAGTAAAGCACAAAATCTTAAGGCATCTTTGTTACACATTCACATTCTGAACTGCAATATATTTTTGGGGGGGCTGCAGCATCCCCATCATCCCTACTTCCAAGGCCTATGCAAGGTCACGCTCTGTATGACTATGAATGTGTAACTTATTGAACACCATTACCTCCTGTTGGAACTGAGTTAGAGATCACCCATCTGCAATACCGCATGGGGAAGAAAAGAAGGGTCTAAGGACAAAATAGGCACTGGGCATAAAATCACACAAGCTAGAGTTTTCCAATTAAAAATGGTATCTGAGGGCATTTCTAAGGGGGTCATGGTTTAAGAAGGATAACAAAGTAAATGCTATTAATGGACAGCTTTCCAAATATTTGGAAGAAGATCAGTTGGTGCATCAATCCCAGTCAGGCTTCCATTCTCATTTCAGTACTGAATCAGTTTTAGCTGAAGTAACCAATTCCATCAAGCTGGCTGTGGATCAGGGGAAACAGGCCGCATTGATAATACTTGATCTATCCAAGGTCTTTGGTGCGATGTCCCACTTTATTCCTCTCCAACACTTGGAAAATATACGAGCTAGTAGCTCCACGCTGGCCTGGATAGGCTCCTTTCTTGCTGACAGATGTCATTCTGTTTGGAAGGCACCATTTACATCCGATCCCAAACAGATCAAGTTTAGAGTCCCACAAGGCTATGCCTTGAGCCCAACCCTTTTTAATAAATACATGACCCCTCTAGCTTCCCTCGTGGAGTCCTTTGGGGTCCAGATAGTGTCATATGCTCATGACATGCAGCTTCTTCTTACTATGGATAACAACTCACTGGATGCCTTTACAATGTTTAAGAAATGACTGACGGCCGTCTTTCAGTGGATGCGGGCTAGCAACTTACAATGCAATGCCAGTAAAACTGAGATCTTGCTATTTTGCTTGCCTCCTCCAACTTTGGATAGGGCATACTGGCAAAATTATATCTCTCCACATTTGTTTGACTGAGGGTAAGTTGAGAGATCTCTGTGTGGGAATGCCGTCCATAGACTTCAGACCAAGAATGAGGTGGGCCTTATAATGTTGTACACAGTCAATGTTGAATAATTTCTGAATATCAACAAACAAAGCTAGTACAAGGGCTATTGTTTGTAATAGAACACAAAATGGACAGAATACTTTAAATGATGCAAAAAAACGGTAAAACACATTTTTCGTTACACTGTTCAACAATGGAATCAGAAAAATTTAAATCAAGAAGCACAGGCAGGTTATGGGCAGTTTGACAGGGAAATACTGGCATGTCCTTCAAGAGAAATCTATTAAATGGAAGACTAGTAGAGTCACCAAAACCTATAAGCATTATTTCAGACTTATATGTGTTAAAGTGGCCTGACCTTGACTGGTAGGTCGCTCCCCCACCACACAGCTCCGTCTGTGTGCCCTGCTGCTGCCCCTGATTGTGCTCGTTTTTCCTTTCTGTGCCCCCTTGCTGCCCCTGATTGTGCTCGTTTTTTCCTTTCTGTGCCCCCCTTGCTACCCCTGATTGTGCTCGTTTTTTCCTTTCTGTGCCCCCCTTGCTGCCCCTGATTGTGCTCGTTTTTTCCTTTCTGTGCCCCCTTGCTGCCCCTGATTGTGCTCGTTTTTCCTTTCTGTGCCCCCTTGCTGCCCCTGATTGTGCTCGTTTTTTTCCTTTCTGTGCCCCCTTGCTGCCCCTGATTGTGCTCGTTTTTCCTTTCTGTGCCCCCTTGCTGCCCCTCATTGTGCTAGTTTTTCCTTTCTGTGCCCCCTTGCTGCCCCTGATTGTGCTCGTTTTTTTCCCCTTTCTGTGCCCCCTTGCTGCCCCTGATTGTGCTCGTTTTTTCCTTTCTGTGCCCCCTTGCTGCCCCTTATTGTGCTCGTTTTTTCCTTTCTGTGCCCCCTTGCTGCCCCTCATTGTGCTCGTTTTTTCCTTTCTGTGCCCCCTTGCTGCCCCTCATTGTGCTCGTTTTTTCCTTTCTGTGCCCCCTTGCTGCCCCTCATTGTGCTCGTTTTTTTCCTTTCTGTTCCCCCTTGATGCCCTGATTGTGCTCGTTTTCCCTTCTGTGCCTGTTTCCCGCCGCTGCGCCCCTGCGGCCCCGCCCCCTCACTGCCCATTCGCTGCCCCATTCCCTGCTCCTCCCTCCCACCTCCCCATTTATGGCGGCCGCTGTGCGGCCGCGCAGCAGACGTGCACAGCGGGCGCGCCACTGGCGCGCCAAAGGCGCGCCTAAGGCAAGCCCGTCTGCGCCCGTCCGCGCCGTGACCGCGCCCAGCGCCAGACCCCCTGGTCCGGGCATCCCCCGCGCCCGCCACATCAACAGACGCCGATACGACGCCAGCACCCTCCACGCACTCAACCCCGGAAAAGATCACGCCTGCTACCGGGCCACCCCGAAGCGCACCCAAGGGCCCTTCACCTGCCGGAACTGCAGCTTCGCCAGCACCCGCCCCGCCAAACCACCGCCCAGGAAAGAACCCAACTACCTCAGATGCATCCTCCTCAACACCCGCTCCGCCCGCAAACATGCCATCGAACTCTGGGACCTTCTCGACTCAACCTCCCCAGACGTCGCATTCCTGACGGAGACCTGGCTGAATCCCGCTTCAGCCCCCGACATCGCCATTGCCATCCCGGACGGATACAAGATCACCCGCAGGGACCGCACCAATGGAATCGGAGGAGGCATCGCCATCGTCCACAGGAACACCCTCAGAGTCTCAACCAACACCGACGACACCCTCAGCACCGCCGAACACACGCACTTCCAGATCCACACCGATCCCAACACCACCCTCAGAGGAACTCTCATCTACAGACCCCCCGGACCCCGATCACAGTTCAGCGATTCCATCGCTGACTTCGTCAGCACACACGCCATCGCCTCCACGGACTACATCCTCCTCGGGGACCTGAACTTCCACCTCGAGAACAACAAGGACACCAACTCCACCACCCTGATCGACAACCTCGCCACCCTCGGACTCAGACAGCTCGTGACTACACCCACCCACGCCGCCGGCCACACGCTCGACTCCATCTTTTCCGCAAGCCCACACGTCTCCTTCAACCACACCTCCGAACCCCACTGGACTGACCACCACTGCATCCACTTCACCTACAGGAAGCCCACCACGCACCACCGCACCGAACAAATGCCTCGCCGCTGCTGGAGCAGAGTCACGGAAGACCAGCTAACCACAACCCTCGCCCTGAGCCCACCCGCCGAACCCTCCGACCCCGACACCGCCGCCCGCAACCTCAGACAGTGGATCGACGACTGCGCCAACACCCTCGCCCCGCTCAAGAATGCGCCCAACAGCCACACCAGCAAGAAAGCCACCTGGTTCACCGAAGACCTCCAGGCCTCCAAACGAACATGCTGAAAACTGGAGAAGATCTGGCTCCACGAACGGACAGCGGACAGCTACGCCGCCCACAAGAGCGCCACCCGCAGTCACCATCACCTCATCAGATCCGCCAAAGGGCCTCACTCAAAGACCGCCTAGACAACAACGCACACAACAGCAAAAAGCTCTTCAACATCGTGAAGGAACTCTCCAACCCCAGCTCCAACACCAACGACATCCAGCCGTCGCGAGACCTGTGCGACTCACTGGCCACCTTCTTCCACCGCAAAATCGCCGACATCCACGACAGCTTCAACACCACGACCGCCCGGCAACCACCGAGACCACTGCCCCCACAACCACCAACCGCCTGCTCTCCTGGACCAACATGAACGACGAGGACACCAGCGAGATCATGAACACCATCCACTCCGGTTCACCGCTAGACCCGTGCCCTCACCACATCTTCAACAAAGCCAGTACAGCCATCGCGCCCCATCTCTGGAAAATAATCAACATCTCCTTCGAGACAGCAACCTTCCCGGAAAGCTGGAAGCACGCCGAGATCACCGCCTTACTCAAGAAACCCAAGGCAGACCCCAAGGACCTCAAGAACTTCCGACCCATCTCTCTGCTCCCGTTCCCCGCGAAGGTCACCGAGAAAATCGTCAACAAACAACTGACCCGCTACCTCGAGGAGAACAACATCCTGGACCCTTCCCAGTCCGGCTTCCGCAGCAACCACAGCACCGAAACCGCCCTCATCGCCGCCACCGATGACATCAGGACCCTGCTAGACAACGGAGAAACAGCAGCCCTCATCCTCCTGGACCTATCAGCCGCCTTCGACACGGTCTGCCACCACACACTACGAACACGCCTTCACGACGCCGGGATCCAAGAGAAGGCCCTGGACTGGACCACATCCTTCCTTTCCGGCAGAACACAAAGCGTCCGCCTCGCCCCTTCCGATCCAAGGCCACCAAGATCATCTGCGGCGTACCCCAAGGCTCCTCCCTCAGCCCAACGCTGTTCAACATCTACATGGCACCCCTCGCCCATGTCGCCCGACAGCACAACCTCAACATCATCTCCTACGCCAACGACACCCAGCTGATCCTCTCCCTCACCAAAGACCCTCACACCGCCAAAGCCCACCTCCACGAAGGAATGAAGGCCGTCGCCGAATGGATGAGGACCAGCCGCCTGAAGCTGAACTCGGACAAGACGGAGGTCCTCATCCTTGGTTCCAACCCTTCAGCCTGGGACGACTCCTGGTGGCCAACATCACTGGGAACAGCCCCGCCACCCACCGACCACGTACGCAACCTAGGGGTCATCCTCGACCCCACCCTCTCCATGACTAAGCAGGTCAACGCCGTTTCCTCATCCTGCTTCAACATCCTCCGAATGCTCCGCAGGATCTTCAAGTGGATCCCCACCGAAACAAGAAAAACAGTCACCCAGGCCCTCGTCACCAGCAGGCTGGACTACGGAAACGCCCTCTACGCAGGAACGACGGCTAAGCTCCTGAGACGGCTGCAACGCATCCAGAACGCCTCTGCACGTCTTATCCTCGACATCCCCCGACGCAGCCACATCACACCCCACCTGAGAGACCTGCACTGGCTCCCTGTCAACAAGAGGATAACCTTCAAGCTCCTCACCCACGCACACAAAGCACTCCACAACTCCGGACCAGCCTACCTCAACAGACGACTCAGCTTCTACACCCCCACCCGCCAGCTCCGCTCGACCAGCCTCGCCCTCGCCACAGTCCCCCGCATCCGGAAAACGACCGCCGGCAGCAGATCCTTCTCCCACCTCGCCGCCAAGACCTGGAACACCCTCCCCACCAACCTCCGACAGACCCAAGACCTACTGGCCTTCAGAAGACTCCTCAAGACCTGGCTCTTCGATCAGTAGCAGCACCACCCCCCTCTTCCCCCAGCGCCTTGAGACCCTCGCGGGTATGTAGTGCGCTTTATAAGTGACACGATTGATTGATTGATGTAGTCAAGAGAAAAATGCATGCCTTCTTTCCCAATATGACACGGTAGAAAATGAGCATCTTTGGTATGGCGTCCCTCTAGGTTTTACCATATCTTGTTTGCTGGAATTACAACTCTGTGCACTTTACCCCTGTTAACGGGACTGAAGTGCCAGAGTTCCAACTTTAAACATGATTAAATTACACTATCCCTAACTGACATACTCTACATGTCTACAAGCCTCTAGTATATGGTGTAGAAAATGCACCCAGGACTTGGAAGATAAATGCCACATGTGGACTACAGCACTTTTTATGCCATCCACAGAGTGAGCCCATAAATCATGACTTCAGGCCTATCATGGGTAGCCTCAATGTAGCAGACCACAAACCTGCTGTTAAACCTGTCAACATAACCCTATCTGACAGGTAAAATATTAACACGTCACCCCTAACTACATCTTGTTTGCCCCCTAGGTAGGTTGCCTTATATTTATAAGTGGAACATACCCAAAATTAAAGTTTTGGTATGTTCCTTTAGTGAGGAGCCCCCAAAAACTATTCTTATTGGCAGACTCTAACTGGATTCTAGAAAATGTTGAAGTTCAAATTAAATACTTTAATATGTAATTTTTGACAGGAAACAGCTAGAATGCTCATTAAAAGCCTATTTTTCATATTTAATAAAAATCTAATTTATCAGTGAAGTTACATTTCTAATCAATATTAAGGAAAATGGAACTTTACAGAGTTACTTTTTCCCTTCCTGTCAGCTAATTTCCAATAGCCTGTCAGCTAATTTCAAACCAGTGCTTTACCTTAATGAGGTGAGAAAACCACTCCAAGTACAGGACAATGGCTTAGGCCTGCTGACAGGATAGACTTGGTGTGGGGTTAGTCACTCCTAACAGTTAAGTAAAGACAATTGGGGAGGTTCCAGGAACTTCATTAACTTGAAAGGAACAGAGGTGAAGCCTGGCTATACATATTTTGTTGTAAGGAAATAACTGGGAGGGGAAATTCTTTGCCTCCCAGGCCCACACTAGCCAACCTGGCTCCAACCCAATGGGAGGAAACCTTTCCAAAGAACCAATTTGGAGAGGACCTGGGGAGTGGGCTGTTTATTGTCCACCGCCACACCAAGGGAGGAAGAGTTCCCCCATTTTAGATTTTAGGAGTGTCGTGTAGTTCCTATAAATCTATATAGAATCTGTATGTTTAGACAACATAAACTGTGGGATCGGTGTCCAGACTGATTCCAGAAACCCCTACTGGATATGTTATGTTAACTCTTTTTATATAGCGCACAGCCGCCTCAGCAAAGAGGCGTCCCGGCACTGGTAGCAGTGTAAGTAAAGAAACTAGGGACTAAGCCACAGGAAAAAGGTAGGTTTTGGTAGCCTTTTGAAATGTCAGCAGGCTATCCAGACAGCGAATCTGAAAAGGCAGGGAATTCCACAATTTAGCCGCTAAACAGCGAAATTACCGTCCCCCAGCTCGGAGAAGCTTCACTCGAGGGACCGTAACCAGATATTGCCCTGCAGAGCGTAACTGGCGTGTAGGTACGTACGGTACCAACAAATTGGACAGAATCTCAGGGGATGAAAGTTTTAAAATTTTAAAAGTCAGACACAGGGTTTTAAATTCGATCCTTTTGGTCATAGGCAACCAATGTAAACGTCGAATAGCCCCCGTCGCAGAGCAGCTTCTGGGAAGCCTCAGCAAGACTCGGGCTGCTGCATTCTGAACTCGCTGCAGACGAATCACCTCTGCCTTATTTGCCCCTAAAAGGAACGAATTTGCATAGTCCAGTCTAGACAAAATAGCTGCCTGGACTATCATCTGGC
The DNA here is from genome assembly GCA_963921515.1 of Calotriton arnoldi. NCBI lineage: Eukaryota > Metazoa > Chordata > Amphibia > Caudata > Salamandridae > Calotriton > Calotriton arnoldi. The sequence continues at coordinate 361,424 of CAWUFW010010495.1, forward strand.
GGGTAGATGGATCGAAAAACCCCAACAAGGGCCTTAATCCCCGGAGTAAGCCAAAGCAAGTGCCTGCTACTTTCTTAGTGTGCTCCTGAAACCTAAGAGTGGAATCCAACCATACCCCAAGATTTTTTACTACCAACTTGGGGGTAGGAGCGCTACTCAAAGTCTTGCGCCACCATTGCTCACTCCATAGACCCTTATCTCTCCCCACCAACAACACCTCGGACTTATTGGCGTTAAGCTGAAGGCAGTTGGTGGTCATCCACTCCGCGACTGAAATTTGGAGGCGCCCTGCGTAGGGTCGTCGGAGAGTGCCACCACCAACTGCGTATCATCGGCATACGAGACCATGGTAAGACCATTGTCCCTGGCCACCGCAGCTAGGGGTTGAACGTACAGATTAAATAGTATGGGGCTCAGGGCCGAGCCCTGAGGAACACCCTGCCCGATGGACTGGGCACGGTAGAGAAAGGGAGGGGCAGTTACTTGGAATGTTCTGTCCGACAGGAAAGATCTAAACCATTCCAAGGCTAGGCCAAAAACACCGGCCTCCTCCAGACGATGTAAAAGGATCCGGTGGGAGACCGTGTCAAACGCGGCACTTAGATCAAGCAGTATCAGTGCTGCGGTGTGCCCAGCATCCAGAATGGTCCGCAGATGTTCGGTCACAGCTAGGAGAGCAGTCTCCGTGCTGTGACCAGGGCGGAAGCCATTCTGGGACAGATCCAAGAAGCTGTTGTTATTCAGAAAGCACGTGAGGGTGTTATTGGTGTGTGCCTCAGCAATTTTAGCTACCCATGGAAATAATGATATAGGGCGGAAATGTTCCAATTTTGCTGGATCCAGTGAGTGTTTCTTGAGTAGAGGGACTACCCTCGCCTGCTTCCACAGCCTAGGGACAACTGCTGTGGTAAGGGAGGTGTTAATTACCTGGCACAATGGTGCAAGAAGCACAGGTAGGGAATCCCTAAACTGGGCCGGCTTCAGGGGATCTGTGGGGGAGCCAGATTTAACTTTCCTACTTAATAGGAGAAACTCATCCTGTGAGATGGGAGGGATGGCTGCCAGAGTATGAATGGGAGGAGGACCGTGCGAAACAGCAAGACCAGTAGTGTCCACAGAAAAAGACCTATAAATGGCTTCCACCTTCTTAACAAAAAACGTAGCCAGGTCCTCACACTGCTGCCCAGACGTAATCACAGAAGTAGAGGAATCTTTCCTACTTTTAAGATCGTTAAGTATTTTAAAAATACACTTGGCTGGATTATTGCTGGACTTAATTTCATTGGTGAAGTAGGCCGCCCGTGCAGAGTGTATGGCCTTGTGATAGCTCTTGATCGCATCCTGGTAGCATTTCTTGGCCACAAGGTCATAATCCCTTCTCCAGGCCCGTTCCAGTTTTTTACAAGATTTGCGTATGGCGGCCAGAGAATCGTTGAACCACGGGTTAGAATTAGAGCAACGGCCCTTAGACCATTTAGCTGGAATGAGGGAGTCTAGAGCATGGAGAATCCAGTCGCAAAGTGTTTTGTACGCCAAATCGTGGTCACTAGACAGAATAGGAGGACTAAGTGACAATAGGGCATGTAAATCCTCCAGATTCAATCTATGCCAACGGCGTCTAAAAGAAGCCTTTGGATCAGCTCTATACATAGGCTCAGACAGCGGAAGAAGCATGGAGACCAAAAAATGGTCAGACCAGCACACCGGACTGGGTGTCTTGACAGTAAGGGAGGGGATGTTGGAAAAAACAGGATCAAGCAAGTGACCAGCAATATGAGTGGGGCCAACAACGAACTGACTTAATTGGCAAGCGGCAAAATCTGCAAGTAAGCTGCTAATTTCAGGGTCAGAAGAGCAGTCAAAATGCAAATTCAGATCTCCTACAATACTGAAGTTAGCTGCAGTCAATGCCAAGGAGCCAATGGCCTCGATAAGAGCAGATTTGAACTCCATGGCTGGCCCAGGGGCGCGATATACTAACAGTCCAGTCATGGTAAAGTGAGCGCTAAAGGAGATTCCGAAGCAAGCGCATTCGCAGCCAACCACATCCTCCTTAAAAAATGAACAGCGGTAGCAAGATTTAAAAATAACAGCGATGCCACCGCCTCTGGATTCCCTATTTAAAGTCAAAATACTAAATCCCAGCGGGAGCGCTAAACCAGGTTCAGCCACCATAACATCGGAAAGCCAGGTTTCAGTTAGAAAAAAAACATCAGGTAATTCGTCCTGTATTAGGTCATAGATCTCCATATAGTGTTTAACCAGAGAGCGGACGTTAAGATACAGAATTTTCATAGAGGGCCTGGGCGGGGACAGGGGACGATAAGGGAGCAGCGTAGGATGTGAATCAAAGCCACAGCAAGAACAGCAAAAAGGCCCTTCCACGGAACCCACCAAGGGCTGGCTGCATGGGCTTACCAGCATGCTGATGGACAACAAGTCCTCTCTGGAGTATGACGGCACACATAACTCGACTCCGCCAGCATTTCTGGCATCTGGCGGCGTCCAGGCGCAGACGGGCTTGCCTTTGGCGCGCCGGCGGCGCGCCCGCGCCATGGGCAGTTTAAATATTGTATCGGAGAAGGATAGCAGAAAGACTAGACCGCCTCCCCCAAAACAATGGCGGCAGAGAAACGGCCCACCGGAAGTAGGTTACTCCGGCAGGGGCTGTACAGTACTCCCTCCACACAAACAGCCCGCTAATGACTGCGGTGGACCGGGGAGGTGAACAGCCAAAAAACACACCGTCTCCAAAGAAATCAAAGCGGAGCACAGGTTGGAACCAAAAAAGAAGGGGTAGGGATATTAAAAACAATCAAGCAGCAACTAGGAGCAGCAGAATAAAATGTATTAAAAAATAACAGAGATATTAAATAGACAGTACAATCAGTGGGCAATGCGTGAAATTGCCGCCTCGCTTCCTAACACAGCTGCTAGCTCATCAATTGCACTCCCGCCATGGCCAGTTTAAATATTGTGTCGGAGAAGGATAGCAGAGAGACTGTTCGCCTGTATACCAGCTAGCACACAGTGCCACTATGAACTCCTCTTACCAAGAAGAGAATAGTTTCTGGCAACTATTGAACATGACAACCCTGTCTCTTCAGGGATCGTGGAAACAGTACAGTATTTTTCACTCAGTCACCTATGCTCACTTTGTCTCAGGGAGATACACAGCATAAACGATGGGGACATTTTCAATAAGCATTTATTGAACCAGCGTCATTCTAGTGTGAAATATGTGTGCTGCAACAACCATAAGACAGAAACAGATGTATACTGCTATAAGCACAAACAGAGTAAATAGATGGTAGAATTCTACCATAGTGCTAAAACAATGAATATATGTAGGCATATAAAAACATGACAATAATAATGCGTACTCCTATGAAGCTAACCCTAACTAGATGTACCTAAATGTACCTAGCATGTATGTGGGTGTATAGCCAAGAATCCCCCTAGGATGGAGCCAATCCCATTACCTGAAGTGAGAAAACGAAGAACCCCGTCTTGGTTGCTGGAGTGTCTGCGTGCAGGAACCTCAGTCTGTCCCAGCAAAGATATGGTTCTTATATACCAAAAAGGTACCCTCAGGGGTTCTACTTTGCTGTGTTATGTCGGCTGAATATGACAATTGGGGTGACCATTATACATAGTTATTATGCCGGAGATGCAGAAGATGCAGAAGATGGTACTCCTGCTGTGAGTCTGAGAAACCTCATGCATAATAAATTAGGCTAGTTTTCGGAGAAAACCACATGACATTTATGTAGCACTTAACTAGGTAAAAGGTCAGCACATACCTGTTATGTAGTACAATGGTACTGTAAAATTAGGTGAAAGGTTAGGTGACTACCCAGGCCTATATTGGGGTACATTACAAATCATTACCTTAATGAGGTGAGAAAACCACTCCCAGTACAGAACAATGGCTTAGGCCTGCTGACAGGATAGACTTGGTGTGGGGTTAGTCACTCCTAACACTTAAGTAAAGACCAATGGGGAGGTTCCAGGAACTTCATTAACTTGAAAGGAACCGAGGTGAAGTCTGGCTATACATATTTTGTTGCAAGAAAATAACTGGGAGGGAAAATTCTTTGCCTCCCAGGGCCACACTAGCCAGCCTGGCTCCAACCCAATGGGAGGGAACATTCTCGCAGAACCAATTTGGAGAGGACCTTGGGCAGTGGGCTGCTTATTGTCCACAGCCACACCAAGGGAGGAAGAGTTCCCCCATTTTAGATTTTAGGACTAAGCTGCAATGTGGTTTTGTTTGTGGTATAGCAAGCAAGAAATAATGGAACTGTTCATAGGGCTACCCATGGGAACATTTACCCCATTGGTTGAGGGGGCTAGGAGTCACTTCTAACCACTGGCTAATGCAAACCATAAATGTGACACCCCAAAAAACCCTCCTTGGAGCACTTTCTGCAGAAGAACAAAAGAGGACCGGTCCCTGCTTGTTGTAACCTGATTTGGTGGATCTGCTCCCTCTTGTACCCATGACAAAGAAGTATACATCAAGGGTCAGTTAGCTGACTCTCAGAGTGGCTACAGGGATACAACAAGGTGCAAGAGTCCTTTTTACTAAAGTGACTAGCTGACCAGTATCAAAAGGACCTGGACTGCACCTTTTTGATGTTCTCTGCTGGAGTTAGTTCTGGCACCTAAGTGCTTTCTCCGAGGTCTGGGAACTTTAGAGGTGACTCAGACGAGCTACTCCTGAGAACCAGAAACAATTTTTGGAGTTCCAAGACCTCTAGAGCATCAGTGGGATCTCATAGAAAAGGTGTTCTATTTTTATGCATCTTCATCGGATTCAGCTTGGCCCTCTGGACGAATTTGAGCTTCATGAACATAACTAAGTCAGAAGGTAAAATCTTTGGCTGGAAACAACCTGCTTGGAGTATCCAACTTGAGCTCCATCACGGTTGCCCTAAAATCATACCTGGGTCTCAGTCTACTGTTCCATATATTAACATTGATGTTTAGTGCTTTTTGGCTCAATTTTTACTTAAAACTTTAAAAATGTATATACACGGCTCGCCTTACTTGATTTTTGTTGTTTTGGTGTCATTATTATTTATTAAAATGTACACAATTTTTTTTAATTCGGTCTGGGACTTTTATTGTTTGATGTTTTGACTTTATTACTCTTTTGGTTCTGCTTAAAAAATCATATACATGGCTCCCTTTGCTGGAATTTGTTGTTTTGGTGTCATTATTATTAATTATTATGTGCTTTATTTTTCTAATTTGGTTCGGGATTTTGATTGTTTGGTAATTTGGCATTATTGTTGTTTTGGTTCTGCATAAATACTTTATACATTGCCTAAACGTAAGCCTGTCTTCTCTGTACCATAGCTTCCAGAGGGATGAGAGCAGATTAATTTAATTATTTTTGTGGTTCATTCGGACAAGTTATTGTTATTATTATTTGAGGTGGGCAACCACCCACCCTAAATAATAATTCACTTTCTTACATACATCATAGCAATTATTAGCGATATGGGTTCCAGAAAGCCCCTTTGTTTGATGATGTATGATTGGGTTCGAAAACATATTGCGACATTGCTTACTGACAGAGCCAGATTTGGTGCATTAAAATTTGAATACATGCTAAACAAGCCATTAAATGCCAACCATAACCTGGATTGCTAGTGGCTTTGATGTAAATGTGGATGTTGTTAGCATACATATATCAAACCATGTTCAATCTACCAAAAGCCTTTATGCTGAGTTTCATAGGGCCATTGAAGAGAATTGGTTCCTCTGATAGTAGTGATCAGTGCCAGACAGCACACAGGATGTTTTTGGAGGCCAAAGCATATAAGGCCACTGGTGAGACTGATTGAACAAGAAAGTGGTGAATCATTTGTTGACTCAACCATGTCACAATTGGTTGAAAGATGGCTGAGCAGTATACTGTGATTCATCTTGCTATATGCATTGGGAGTTGGACTGGGCACTGTATTGCTCCCTGCAGGCTGTAATGTTTTTGATTATAGGGATAGGTCTTATCTTTTGGCAATTATTTGCGGGATGAGTCAGGACTGCCTCCACTTACCACTTTTTTATGCCCTCTACATGGAAACCTTCCTTCTAATGATTCAGCACATTATATGGTTTGTTCTGATTATAAAACGAACAGGGAGACTGGCCAATATTTGCCTATCCCTAGAAAATGTACAAAGGGTCAGTTTTGGAGAACTTGGATGGGACTTTGATGGGTTGTTAGAGTTTTGCAGCAGTAGATTATTCAGTCATGAGAATAGGTGGAAAGGGGAGGAGAGGACAGGTGGAATTTCCAGACCAAGATGTGGGCTTAAAGGGGAAACTGGATTTAACTGTTGTTAAAGGATTAGAGACACCTGGTTTCTCTGTCATGCACAGTGCACCATTGATGGACTAAGGGCATTATTATGAGGTACTGGATCATCATCTGGTATTTTCTTTGAAGAAGGGCGGGTCAACATACCATGTTTTTTATTTATTGTTTGACCAGATCTTTTTCTCTATGTCAGTTAGATCATTGTTGTATACATTTTCACTGTTATCTAACAACCACAAGCTTGCACCGACAACCTGTTTGCATGTCCAGGGTGTGTGTCTGTGTGTCTACAGTGAGTATTTGATAACTGTATAGCAGTAGCACTCTATGTGCATGTGAGTACTAAAACGAATCACATGCATATTGGATGCCCCTGTTTTTGCATAGTACACAATGGATGATGAGGACAGCTGGACAGTGGAAATGTATTGACTGCATTCTTCTTGCTGAAGGGTTATCAATCCAGACACTGAGGATTGAGACAGGGCTACCTTTATAAATACCAAGAAGGTTTTGTTAGAAAGTGGCTGCTGATTAATGGGAAACAGCGTTTTCAACGCTGTCTCCACAACACAGTACCTTTACAACGCGGTTGTTACTACGACCAAGTTGTTACCACGCGTACCATTACATCGCAAGTCGTTTAACCAACTTGCTGTAGCAGGCGCACTGGTGTTGGATTTACAATCCAACACCTTCCCTGCTGTTGCACAAGCTGGAGTAGGAATAGTAAATAAAACTATTCCTAAGTCCAGCGTGCCCCCTACAGCAAGTCGTTGTAATGACTTGCGATGTACAGGTTCACGTTGTAACAATGCAGTCGTTGTAACAACCGCGTTGTAATGACATACAATGTTTTCGCATGCGTTGTAAGGAGACGTATTCCTGAATAATTCTTCCGAAGCTCCCCAATTTGGTTGATGATAGGGGTGAGGGGTGGGATTGCAGTTTCTGTTGTTCAGTGCGAGGAACTTTCTAGGGCATGCCTGCCCTTCTATCTGCCCCGATTACTACTGCAAGAAAGTCAATGACAGCTAGGTGCTAGAGAGCTCTAACACCATTCTGCCAACATATTGAGTATTCCATGTTTGGAGAAAGACCCAATGCTGCCTGCTTTGAGAAGCAAAACCACCCCACTTTCTTCCAGTTCCAAGTTCTTCATGACCAAGGAAGGGAGAATATGTCAGAGTACTCGAAGGGCTGATGTGTAACCAAGGCTGGTCTGTGCTTCACAGCCAGTCCTCAAGAGGTTAGGGAACATCATTGGATTTCAGCACTTTTGGCTGGAAGAACTTTAGAGTCTGCAGTGCGAATGGACACCCGACTGCTTGTTGAGAGAATGAAGAGAATGAGGGAATGAAGGAGTCTGCTCTGTTTTGTAGAAAGAGACCCTATCGAGGAGAAGCCCAACATTTTTCCAGAGTGAGATAACCCATAGAAAGCAAACTACTTGAGACAGTGAAGCCAAAAGGAACCTGTACTGTCAGTGGACCTCCCAGTCTCTCTCAACTGTTCATGCTGAGAGCTGCAATCAAAAGACAACACAGATGCAACAACCATCATATCCACCAGTTAGCAGCTGCAGGCCATGATCTGGTGCTGCCACCGTTGCTGGAGGAAGAAGTTGTGTTGCCAACAAGGTACAGTCCGTTGGCCCGGGAAGGCTGCAACTTTAAGGGACACATTCTCACTGAACAATAGGCCATGTGGGGCTGCAACTGTCTTGCTGTAGGACCCATCTGCATTTGGTTAGTGGAGGGCCACAACTGCCAAAGATGCCATGACTGCTGTGACAGGACCCATCATGCTACATTCATCTGTCAAATATTGTCCCAAAGGGAGACCATGTATGCCAAAGACATGATCTGCACCAGACCTTCCCCCAACAACCACTGCAGAGCCAACAAGCCGGCAACATCTGCCTCTGCCTGCAATTGGAACAGAGAGACTATTATATGACCAAAGGCTTGTGTGTGATGAATTGAGACTTTTCTGCCCACATCAATAATGATGGGTAAGAACGAGTGAACTCTTTGCATATCTGAACCTGTGGGGACAGCATGAAGTAATTTGCACCTGTGCCTAATTCATGTCTCTATCACAGAATACTGGGAACTAGAATTTATACGGTCATCTGGCGAGTGAGAGTACTAGAGGATTGTGGTGTAGCACACATGGGAGATCATAACCAGGGGTGCAACTCTGCAATTGCTAATCAAATTGCACTGTGTAGCATTTAGTTCTGCTATATAATTAGAAGTACTTCCATTTACATAAAGACAAGTATTGGGTTGGACAATAAAAAGTTATTGGGTCTGTTGAGCTCTTGCATCCACACTGACTCCCTGAAAAGCCTGTAGCTGCTTGCCCTCTGAGAATGTGGAAAAATGTACTTAGCCCAGTTTACAGAGCCTTAGTAGGAGGTGCCCCAGGCCACCAGTGCAAAAGACTTCAACCATGAAAATTGGTGCCCAATATCCCTTCTCTACCCTGTGGCCCACTCAAAAAGGTAATATTTCATAAATCATAATAACAATGTGATATACTATAACATGAAGAGTTCTCAGTCTCGGCGAGATCATCTCATTGTGGGGGCGGGTGCTTATTTTTCCATCATTAGTCTTTGGCCCAGAACAAGTGAAGAGAAAGGAGGAAAAGGGGGAAAGGACAAGGAGGAGAATGATGTAAAAAAGGTGTCAAAGGGAGAATCCAAAAATGAAAAAGAACCTTCAAGGGTGCGATAGAGGGACAGGGAGTGTATGGTGGTGGATAGATGTGGCATGAGGTGGAAGCAAGACTAGACAGCCTTCGTATTCGACAACTCCAACTTTTGGCAGCATCGGGCATGGGCTACTGAGAAAACGTTTTGGCACCAGCACTTATTTACAAGTTAAACACTGAGATCAATTCAGCCTTCCATTCCTTCAATGTTTCTAAACAGGATACCATTACATATGGTAATAATTTGACAGTGAATGCATCCTTTGCCAGACTCATGCTGGACTTTGGCATTGGGACATGGATGCTGTGTGCTTGACCGCTTTTCTATTGATAATACTGGAGAGTATAACTTTCCATTTGCATGTTCCTTTTCATTCTTATGACATCAGTAATATCAGTGATTTTGTCTGTGGGCAGGCATCCATCCATCAGGTATGTGGGCAGGCACCAATCCTGCATGATAGTTGGCAATAATACGTGTGACCTGTACATAGTTTCTGAGCCTTATGATTGGTTGCAGTAGTTTTGCAGCAGGTTCTTTGTGGAAAAGTGGCTTACTGTCTTCTTCTTCCATTTCAGCTACACAGTGAATGCTGTTCATGTTGATTCTTGGTTCATGTGTGCCTTATCTGCCAGTGTTCGTTCTCTCCTCACCATTCTCTCCCTTCAACTATATGTCCTTATGGCATGGTTCTACCCATGTTTGCATGCTTTTATTTTTTTATCTGAAAATTTGTATATAGTTCTGAATTAATGTTCTCTCTCTGCTTTCACTGTCATTCCATGTCGGATGCATAGCACAGCCACCCTCATGTTTAATTACATGAGTTGGCATCCACTTATGCCCATGATCTGTGGCGTGGAACTATGGGTTGCTTAGTGGATGTTGCTTTTTGATTCTATTGCTGTAGTATGACGTTTTTAGTGTGCACCAATACACTTTGACTTCCATATCATATTGTAGTTGCCAGATATCAATATGTATTAGGTGTGACAGTAATAGGGTGACCACCTTTCTCCAGGTCATTACGGACACTGCTTCCAGTTCTGAACTTTTGAGTTCTGGGTGTTGTGGCCTTGTTTTAACCCCAATAAACTAATTAGACTAACGCAACTTAAATCAGTAGTTTGTGAATGAAAAGTTCTGAACCGGAGGCACTGTCTGTAATTTATTGATGTAAAGTTGTCACCCTAGATAGGGTGGGCTGTATTATATATTCATGGAGGAATGCTCATTCCTGTGTTTTTGAATCGGTAATTGTAAGGTGGTACTGTTATAGTCGTGTCTTTGACTACATACACTTCACATAATCTTTGTCATCTGGATCTATGCACCAATGACAGAACCATAATTTGAGGGGTGAGTTTTGAAGCAATGAGGATCATTTTGCCTTTTGCATTTTTTGCACTAATCACATTATAGCTTAGTCTGTCGAACCCCAAGAGTACAGTGATACTCTTGACATGTGATTCTTAAAGTTTATAACTACTGTGCACATATCTGAACATTAAAAAGATTCCACCCCAAACAGCTGAAAGACATGGTTATCCTACTGGAGACATGCTGGAAATGTAATTCCACTGATGGCGACATAGTCTATCTCCTACGGGAATACTCCAGCTTAGCACCATACTGGAAGGGGTTATGGAACACAATGAAGGAAACACTAGGTACTCTAGGGCACCCCAGGAATTGAGCAATCCCCCTGCATGATCATACAGGCTTCCCCCACATAAAGGACAGAGAGCCAGGTGGTTCACCACTCCCTTTGTGGTAGCCAAGATAGGTATCCTTAGAAGTTGGAGAACCCTCTGCATTCCATATCTCTAATCCTGGCTGCAGGAGATGTACACTACAGCGCTGTATGAAACTATATTTGACCACTTGTGAGAAATTGGGTTGTTGGTTGAGGAGGTTGTGAGCCCTTCTCAAGTAAGTGGCACAATTTCCCATCAGGGTGTACCATAAAAGTCACTAAATTAATCTGTGCTTATCCCTTTGGTAGCTTGGCACAAAAGTAGTCAGGCCGAATTTAGAGGCAATGTGTAAAGTATTTATGCAACACACAAATGGTAATAATGTGAAAACACAACACCAGATCCTAAACCAATTTAGAACAACAGAGTAAATGTTACTCAATTATTTGACACCAAAATGACAAAAATCCAATCAGTGAAATCGGAGACATGCAGTTTTTAAAGATTTATGTAAAAATAGTGCTCTAAAGCTGTGGGTATCTGGTCACGCCGGACACAAATTCAGGCCGACCACGATGGATTGCAGACCCACTTTGGGGACCAAGTTAGGCCTGCTGAGAAATGTACCTTACATCTTGAATGTGAAGCATTGCGCTGCGCAGCAGCTGTCCTGAGGAACAATGTGAGGACTGTGTCGAGTTTGCATCGCACAGCAGTGGTTCTGATGGGCTGGGAGAGGCATGATGCATGCTTGCATTGAGAATGTGTCATTCAGTGGGGGTTCTGATGAACTGCTAGGGCTGTGAATCAGGCTTACGTCGGGGCTGCATTGTGCTGCACCAGTTCCGATGAAAAGTTGCAAGATGTTGTTTCAGCCACGTATTGCGCTGAATCAGTTTTGGTGCTGACCACAACTGGGCTGCCAGAGCACCTTTAGCCCCGCTTCCAAGGGCTCAGAACTGAAGGGGCAGCACTTGGAGAGGTAGGACTCAGCAGGCAGAGTCCAGTTGCAGGGTTCAAAATCATTAGAGGCTTTACTGTTCTTCAGGCTGTGATCAGGAGACAAGCCAACTAGCTCGTGGTGTCACTCTAGTGGTCCTGGGTTCAAGGTGCAGGTCAGGTCCATCTTAATCAGGCAGCAGGGCAGAAGTGTAGCAGGGCAGCAGGGTAGTCCTTCTTGTAGCAGAGCAGCACAGCAGTCCTTCTTCTGAGTCTTCCACAGGTCCAGAAGTCGTATGAAAAGTGGGTCAAAGGGTCCCTTTTTTATACCTAGTGCCTTCCTTGAAGTAGGAGAAGTTTCTAGAAGTCCCTGTTTCAGAAGTGCTTGGAATTTCTGCCTCCCTGCCCTGTCTCCAGCATGGCTACAAGCACAATAGCCTAGTGTGAAATCCTTCATGTGTATGTAAGCAGGACACAGCCTATTGATGTGTAAGTGGGGATGTTCCCAGCTCCTCCCCCATCCTGGCACACCTAATACCTCTATTGTGTGGTTCTCTTGGAGGAATATACAAAGTCCTTCTACCACTCACACTGAGTCATGTGACCCAGGAATAGGCTGCACACTCCAAAATGTTGGGACAAGGAAATCCAACTATCTAAAAGTAGCATTTCCAGAATTGTGACATAAAATCCCGTTTTATCATTAGAGAGGATATAGAAATACAATTCCTCAGATGCCAAACTTGACTTTCCTGCCAGTCCCCAATCAAAAGATATCAAACATGAAATGCAATAAGTTAACCCTATGGAAGAGGTAAGTCTCACATCAGTGGAAAATGAATTTTCGAGTATTTCACTGCCAAAACATATAAAACTTAAAAGTAGATGTCCAACCTTTTAAATTACAATGCACCCTGTCCTATGGTCTGTTTAGTCCCTACCTTTTGCTTGACTTATATGTATTAAAAAGGTAGTTTTAGGCTTGGCAACGGGGTTATTTAGCCAAGTCAAATTGGCAGCCTAAAATCACCAACAGGCTTTAATGTTATAGAGGGCTACTTAATTGACTGGCACAATGAGTGCTGCAGGCCCACTAGTGTTGATTAGGAGAAGCAAAGGAAACCCAAGAATGTCTAAGGATCAAGGGTAATATTATGCTATGAGGAACAGGGGTCCCTAAGCAGAGATTAAGTAGTTACACAATGCACTGGGGATATAGATATAAGTTAACCCAGGGATTGTTCAATCAGCTTATAAAACATCAATTTATTTACACATAAAGTGAGACATAAGGGTGTACCCCTCTGGGGCGCAAATGTATACGTAAGTAACATATGCAGGCAAAAAGAAAAAGAGTGACAAAACCATATAAAATGAAAGTCATTACTCTGTAGAACAAAACACTGCTGAACTCAAATGTAATTTACATATGGTCAGAAGGGTCAGAGTACTATAGTTGATGACATTTTGATCCACATAAATGTCAGTATCATCATCAGGACGATACAATGTATGCTTGACACCAAATAACTAAAAAAAGGAGAATTATCTATATGGAAACCTGCAAAGAGAAACAAGATGGAAGAGAGGAGAGGAGAGGAGAGAAGGAAAGGGAAAGAGAAAGAGAAAGAAAAAGAGAAAAAAATAATAAGTAAGAATAGTCAAGGGATAGAATGTCTGCTTAAGTGAATTTTCATGCAACACGACCTCCATGCTGAGGTCATTGTGGTGTAATAAAGTGGTAGACACTCGCAGTCGCTGTGGAAGTGGTGCAAGGGTCTTACTAAGAGCTGTATCTCAGGTAAAGGAACGACGGTTATCTATCAATGGAAAGTGGTGCCATGTGTAGCATACAATTAAAGTGATTGATTGAGCTGATGACTTAAAGTGGAGGAGAGCGCAAAAGGTAGGTACCAACCATATGAATGATTAATGGGATGCGCCGTCAGAATATCAGCGGGCAACTAGATGGAGGCCAGTTGGATGGAGCATTAAGTGAGGCATGCTCATCTGCAGTATAATGTCCTCACATGCATAACCACAGAAACTAAGAGGGAGCCAAAAATGAATCAACCTCTATACAAGTACACACTAAACAATTGTGGTGCAGTAATACCAATTCATCCATCATACCTGTGGAACACAATGGTAACCAAGAGCCTCCCCAATATTTTAATTAAGGGGCCCACGGTAATCGAATTCGGTACAATATAGTGAGGTCAGTCCCCTGTCACTGGAAGAAGAATGGGGAGAGTTGAATACCCTGCCGTGTTGTGGAGTTAGAGTAAGAGACTCGCTTTGGGGATTAGAATAAACTGCTTTTGGAAACAAGATTTTTTTTAGGGAAGCAGAAACATTAAAGCAAAGCTGCTTTCACGAAGTTACCCACAGTAGCTGGTTACTAGATCAATAAAAAGAGCATGGTACTGCCCGCATGAGGTACTTCTCACCCCCAGAAGAAGGGATAATACAGAAAGGATTGTGTGTGTCACCACATTCTCCCCATTCTCTGATCAAGTCAAAAAAACTATTTTTTGCCACTGGCCTGTGCTAAATGCTGGAGAGCTATTCCTGCAGCAGTGTTTTGTTCTACAGAGTTGCAACTTAAATTTAATATAGTTTTGTCACTTTTTTTCTTTTTGCTTGCATATGTTACTTATCCGTACAATTGCGCCCGTAAGGGTACAACCCTTGCAGCTCACTTTATGTATATAAGATTCCATTCCACATGCATATGATTTCTACAACCTAATGAAAATACATGCATTTGTTGTCCAGAGTATCAAGACACATCAAGATACATGGCTTGGTTTAGAGAAGTGTGATATTCTTTGAGAACAGTGCTTAATTAATTCCTTCCATAAGTGTAATTTTGTATTGGATAATTCCAAAAGGAGGAATTTCCACTGCCATACTACAGCATGAAAGCCGTTATTCCACATGTGGAAAATTCTACAGTTGAAATTACTCTTAAGGATAACATCATGTTCTACTGTCTTTCAGAGGGGTATATATTACCATGCTTCTGTAATCCAAGCACACTGTGGATAATAAATAATCTCAATGTATTTTGATAATTACAGTTCGCAGGCAGAGCATACCTGTATAATGTGAACTGTTCTGGTTTTGCAGCATGAACTTGAGAAAAGGTATGTTTAGTGGACATGGAAAAGTTCTTTTTAAACAGATAGAATACATTAATATTTCAGTAGAATATCACAACCGACAAATTAGTAGGTTCGAACCAACACATTGAGGCACAATTTTCAGAAAAATGTAGAAATCTGAACCTGCCTGCTTATGATCGTGCATGAATGCATAGTTTCTGAATTTTCATAATTTACAATGGCTTTCCTGGGTACCTCTGGAAAACTGTAACACACATTTACTCTAGAAACTATAACTTTCAAATTATTCTTGCATTCTTCCTACGAGAAGAGCCTGTCACTTGCTCACTAGCACCCATCTGTAGCTTCTTTTTATCACGTTGTGTTATTTCACTTTGCACGCTTTTTCTTCATTATCACATATGAGAACACCTTGAAGTACATGAGTTCAGGGAGTATGCTATACAAAACCTTGGTGCCTTGTGTATGATTTAATAAACTATAATGTTATTCGAAGTATAACAACAACCTAGGCCCCCAGAGGGATGACATGTCCAAAGCCTTGCCTCTTGGTTCACTAATTACATTGTTGTCAAGGTGGGCGGAGGCATTAATGTTTCTAAGTTCATTTTGAAAACTATCACTTCTAATTAATGCTTCCCAAAGCAGTGATACAATAAGATGTACTAAGGTGAAACACTTCTGCATGTTAATAAATTACACTTTTTTAATTTTGATGAGAGTGTTCCTAAAGATAAGTGGCGCAGGACACCTTCTTTGCTTCTTTTCCTTTACTCCTCCAGTTAACCTGTCAATAAACGTTTGTCTGCTAAGTGCTGCTTTTCACAAGGGGGTGACATGTAGAAGTCCAGGGGGCCACAAGCATCCTTGGACTCTACTTTGAGTATCCCTGCTCTAGTTCTTGATGTGGCATTTTGCCCTTAGCTTATTTTTGTTGCTTGCTGGCTATTTTGCATTAAACATGTGTTAGAATTCTATGAGCTATCCTCATTGTCTTTTTTACACAGCCATGAATCATCCGCATCATGCCCTATGAGTAAAAAAAAATCTTTATGCGAGTAACTCTTTTTATGATTTTTTATAATTTCTGAAATGGTTTTACATTCATAAAATGGCTATTTGCATATGTACGCTAAACTGACGTGCACAAATAAATTTGGCCATTTAAAACAAAAACAAAAAAACAATGACTTACTAATAGGAGTGAGGAAAGAAATAGCAATAATACAAAAAATATTAAAGTGCAATATAAACCAATAACTGTCATGAGGTGATGAATTTGGAGAAATATCAATATAATATAAGTACACCTCACTCTTTGGCCGCGGAAAAAGTAAATACAATTTTACTCATGTTACACCTTCCAATGAAGCAATTGCTGGATCCTTTTGTATGTAGCAGTGCATTGCTTTTAGCCTTTGAAAATCTCATACACCTGTTGTCTTTGTAGTTCCTGCCAATTAACTCACAATTCTTTTGTAGCAAATGTTGTCTTGTTCTTCAGTATGTGTCTATTTATGTCCACTCTCAGTACCTATCAAATGCCAGGCATGACTTTCATGGTATTTCCTCTCCCTACTGATCAATTTAGCTTTTTTTCCCTCCATTTTTGAATGATGAAAGGCGCCATGGCACACGCTCTTGGCATTACTTGTCAGCGTTCATCTTTGTCATGACAGAGGTGCGTGCCCGCCTAGCCCCGGGGGAACCTAAAACGCTTTAATCCCCATCCATCAGTCTAGTGTCACATTTTGCAGGTGTTCACAGATGATAAATGAAGTGAGCACACACATGCTTTCATAGCCTTCATAGTTTGCAGTAGCAAAGTTATCCCTAGAACAATATGTTAATTATGCATGCCTCAAAAAAGAAAACACATGCCAGGGTTAAAAAAACGGGCATACATTTTAGTTGTGTAGACAGACTCTTGGATTCAAGTTTAGTTACACACAAGCATTTTGCAGGCTGTGGTGTTGCAGATATATAACAATTTTTTTATATGGAATATATCAGCAGAAACATGTAAACCATGGAATAGGGTCCAATATAGTACACAAAGTAACCACAACTGCCCCTAAGCAATGGTATTGACATTACACACAATCCAAAATGCTGACACAGTTGCACTCACAAATAAAACATTTTTCTAAGTTCTTTGCCCTGTGTCCATGTGAAAGCCTGCTCACCCGTTTACTATTTTGTTAAAGCTGGCATGTTTTATAGTGCAACATACCAGCTCACTAGTTTTCTGACAAAACGTCTACATAATTTTGTCAATTTGCTCATCAACAGAGTATTAGGGCCTTGTTATGAGTTTGGCGTTCTGACCGCCCGAACACCATGGCCGCCAGGAGACCGCAGCACCAGTGGTCTATAGACCGCCGTATTACGAGTTTACTGTGGTGCCGGTGGTGTGGCTGCGGAGATTTTGCAGTTAAACATTAATGGGGCGACCCTGTGTCCCTCAGAACCTGGGTATGGATAAGAAAACAAACACAATGGTTCTGTCGGGTTTTCAATTATTTCTTGTAAGAACGCCTAGTGTGGATATATTATTTTGTAGTTATTTTGTAGTTACTAACATAAGTATCTCAGTTGTCCAGACAGGATAGAAAACATAACAAATAATCCAGAGCATGACACAAATTTCTGTCTACTCACTTGTTTTTATATAAATTGAATCATTTATATATATTTGACACATTTGTAACGAGGCTGTCAACACGAAGTGAGGTATATACACGGTAAGTGAACATGTGACATTAGTGCTCAGTGCTGGTGCTCAGTGCGTAATATGTACAGTGGGTTTCAAATATGTACATGGGAAAGAATAGGCCAGAATTTTAGGGAACAACAATAACTCTGCTGTGTAATGAATATTCTTAATCACACAGAGCCTTGGTCAATCTGGACCGTGTGAGGTCGTCGACGTTTCAACCCAAACTCAGCTCCATTAGGTAGTCAAGGCGGGTCTTCATCAGGACAAGGAACGGGGGTTAGGGGTGACAGCCTATAAATGAAAAAACACGAATTAAGCGTGTTCTATATCTAGGTCTGGACGAGATAAGAATGAGGGGAAGGGCAGTATGAATACTCACCCAAAGGAAACCAGAGTGGCTCCTGGTTATTCAAAATTCTTATAGGATCCAAGTTAAATCAAGCGATGTGAGTCTAGAAAGAGAGGGTGTAAAGTTCAGACCCGTCTGTGTGTTAAAATGGCTCATAAGGACTGACAAAGCAGGAGAGGTACACTGTTTGCCTAAGTATCAACTCTGCTAGTTCATGTGTATAGGTGTACTCCTTTTGTTTCAGTTAAACTAATGGAAAACAGGCGCTGTTGATTAGACCCCCGTAGGTAAAGAATTCAAGTATATCTCCATGTACTCAAAAGACCCTAAAGAGAGGCTAAGTGTTAAAGATGCAGTCAGGGGGGGGGAGTTACCTCAAGCATAATAGTATATTAAACAGCCGGCGCGCGCTGTAGTAGGCTCCGTGTTAAAGATTAAAGCAGGAGTCAGCCAGGGGGCGCTTAAACCAAGCTGACTAATGTCAGGATGTAAAGGTGTGTTCAGAAGCCACAGATGCGTTAAAGGCTACTTATTGTTAAAGAAGCACATAGTCAGAAGAGATTGCCACACGTATAAAGCAAATGTATCTCAATATCGCGCTAATAGTGGCTCAGTGATTATAACAAGAAGGCGCTTACATCAAGCTAACTGATGCCGGGTATAAATGGGGCGCGAGGTGCAAGTTAATGCCAGGATTTAAAAGAAATGGGGCGCGTGGTGTGAGTTATTAAAGACCCCGAGCGTTGTTCAAAAGGCTCCGTGTGCTTTCATCTGAAGGGCCAAGATAACGAAGGATCCTATTTCTAAATTCCGGGCCAAGTGCTAGCTACAAAGTACAAATAAGCGTGGTGCAAGTTATTAAAAAGTTATTAAAAACCGCAGCATTATTCATGTGCTTGCATTTGAAAGGCCATCGTATCAAGATGTCTTGTGATCCTAATTATAAACGCGGGGCCGGGTGCTAACTACCAAGTAAAATCAGAGCCGAATGAGAGATAAATACACTCACCGTGAGAAAGATCCAGGCGATGAGTCTCGGTATTAGTGGCAGCAACGGAGTGTTCACTGCTGCTCAACGGAGACAGGCATGTGTCCTGTTCTTCCGCATCCGTTTGGTTAGAGAGAGTCCCCGGTTACGATGAACCGAATTATAAAGTTAGAGCACGCACGCAATGGCAGTGTGCACGTAGCACTTGTGAAGGCAGCAGCTAGATGCTGTCAATCCCGGTTGCTCGGGAGACGGATGTGGCTGCCTAATCGATGAAGGAGTGAGGATGAACTGATCTGGGCTTGACTCAGGGAAGATACAGACAAGTGTGTAATACATGCATATTTCGGAGAGCAATGCATGCATAGTCATAAGCAGTGTTAAATTAAAAGCAATGTATTAATTACAATCGTTGCCATAAGGTAAAAATTAAGTTCAGTTTACACTCCTAAGTAACGCACATAGTCCAATGTTACTGTAACACCAAGTGCATTCACTTTACAAAACTTGATGATTGTACAATGCATATACACATGATAAAACAACGCTTGGTGTACTGTCATTCACTGTACAGCATTTGTCAATAATCCAATGCATATATATGTGATCACATAAGGCAAGGTGGACTTATTGTTGTCCTGATTAGACGCCAATTGCAACCCAATTTGCAAATATGTAATCTGATGAGCATGTCTGAGGGACTTATATATGACATATTCCCTTTAATGTATGGTGATCACATAAGTTATGGTAATGTCATCATGGACCACTCATCTGTATGAGATGGCATCACTAAGTCAAACCGAACAACATAGCTAATTCTGGCAACGCCTTGCAAAAAAGGACCATTTTTCTTACGGTAAAAATCGCCACATGTAATCATGATACAGTCATTTGGGCAAATTGTGCTACAATTGGCCCATTTGTTTTGTGGACTCCTCAAGCTCGTTGAGACCCTCTGCCACCGAGTTAAAGCAGTGGATCAATCTACACTCCTTGTAATTCAGGGTCGCAGCCACAGACCCACCCCTCGGATGGGGGCAGATTTTCTCAATGACACACCAACGGATGCTTTCGGGGGGTGATTGTGGGTGGTGAAGTGCTCAACCATAGGGGCTCCCTGTACTTTGCACCTGACTCTGCTCATGTGTTGCAGTATTCTTGTCTTTACCTTCTGTGTGGTCTGTCCTACATAAAGTAAGTTACACGGACAACGGATGGTATAGACCACGTTGGTACTATTGCAGTTGGTGAAAGTAGGTAACTTGTGTGTTCGATTTTTGTGTGTAAAGGTAGTTCCTTCAATGGCCAAAGGGCACGCTTTGCACTGCCCACATTTGTGGTGTCCAGTTATTGGTGGCAGACCCAGTTGGCTCCTCAAGTCAGGTTGTTTTTCCGGCTCAAGATAGGCTTTAACGACATTGTCCTTGATGTTCCTGCCTCGCTTAAGCGCGAACACTGGGTTTTCTGTGGTATACAGTTCACTCGCAACCAAATTCCAATACTTGTTGACAATCTTTTTGATGTCATTGCTTTTGGAATTGAATGTGGTCACACAAACAATGTTTTCGGTTTTTGTCTGTTTCTGTTTTACATGTAGTAATTCGTCTCGTGGGCAATACCAGGCTCGTTTTCGGACCCGTTTGAGTAGTCCTTTAGGGTAGCCTCTTTCTCTTAAGCGAGTCGTGAGGGTATAGGTTTCTTTAAAGAAATCCACTCTTCATGTACAGTTCCTCCTGAGCCTGAGGAATTGACCAAAAGGTAAGTTGTCCTTCAGGCTCCGCGGGTGGTGCGATTCATACTTAAGGAGAGTGTTTCTTTCTGTAGGCTTGCGATATAGATCACAGTAAAGGAGGCCATCATCTACTCAGAATGTAAGATCAAGGAAATCAATGGCTTCATTGTTGTAGGCCATGGTGAACTGGATGTCGCTTGTTCTGTTGTTCAGCCAGTCCCTAAACTTCTTGAGGTCATCTTCGGTGCCAGACCAGATCATTATGATGTCGTCTATGTAGCGTTTCCACACTGCAATGGACTCAATGTAGGGGTTGTCATGGCTGTACAAATATTCTTCTTCATAGTCATCCATGAAGATGTTGGCCAAACTGGGTGCATAGGTAGCTCCCATCACAACAACTTTGCATTGGAAATAAAACTGGTTTCTGAAAACGAAGTAGTTCTTCCTCATCGCGATTTCCAACATGGCAATCAGGAAGTCAGTTGGTATCCAGTGTGGTCTTGGGCGTTTGTCCAGAGTGAGTCTTACCACGTGTGAGGCCTTGTCCTGGGGGATAGATGTATAGAGAGAGGAAACGTCAAGAGTCACAAGTAATTGGGTTTCGATATCAAATGGTTGGTCTTCCAATAATTGGATGATGTGCATCGTGTCCCTTACATATGACTTCGTCTCTGGAACCCAAGGTTGTAAAAAATGATCGATGAATTGGTTAAGTGGCTCTAGGACTGATCCACATCCAGACACGATGGGTCTTCCTGGCGGTTTTTCTAAGCGCTTGTGCACCTTGGGAAGGGTGTATATGGTTGGAATCTTGGGGTCTTTTTTGTTCAAAAAGTCATTCTCAGGTTGGCTCAGGAAGCCATCTCTCAGTCCGTCCATCGTTAGATTTTCTATGAGAGACTTGATCTCTGCGGTAGGGTCCCTTGGTGTCGGGAGATAGCTCTCTTGAACTCCCAACTGCTGTTCAATCTCATCAATATAGTCTGTTGTATTCTGTACGACTACGGCACCGCCCTTGTCGGCCGCTTTGATGACAATGTCTTTGTTGTTGCGTAAAGTCTGTAGTGCCAATTTTTCATCCTTACTGATATTGTGTCTTATGTAGCGTCGCTCTTCCAGTAGTTTCCTGTAGGACGATCTGTTCATAGGCCAATATCCTTTGACTCATCAGGTAAGACTCCGGTGTGAAGGTAGAAGGGGGCCTGAAGCATGTGGCGGCTGCCGTGGGGTTGTAAGTGTTTTTGCTGAAATAGTACTTGAGTCTAATTTTCCTGAAATTTTTTTGCATTTCAAGCTTGATTGTGAAGGCATCTGGTGCGGCGGTGGGTACAAAGGACAACCCTTTACTGAGAACCTCCCTCTCTGCTTGCGACATGCTGTATCCCGAAAGGTTAATTATAGGGTCCAGGTATACGTTTGTAGCCATTAAGGGATTGGTGCTGTTCTGTGGATCATGGTCAGGTATCACTGCTACTGATGATTCAGTATTAGCTGTAGACAACACAATTATATTTAAGGCATGCATGGAAGCCAGGGCGTCTCTTAGAACTGCAAAGTTCGGTGTGGTAGCAGGGTTTTCATCCATCGCGATTGGGGGTTCGCGGTCCGAAGTAAGGATATCAGGTGTGTATGTGGCCCCTGTATTTGTCTGTTGGTGCACGGGGGTACTGAGAACGGTGGGAGTGTGTGTTCTCACCATCTGTAAGTTTGCCTGCATGTTGAGATCTCCCCGTGTGTCTCTGACGGGAAAAATCTGACCCTGGAGTTGCTCCTCTGCGTGTTCCTGCCCTTGTTCCAACCCCTTGGTTGCTCCCAATTCTGTTGCCCACCTCCACCCCTGTTGGACTGGTGGTAGCCCTCCCTAAAAAATGTGGGCCCTGGTTTCCCTGGCGGCTGGTTGATGGTCTCTCAGAGTCTGAATCAGAGCCACTGCCCAAGGAGGAATCAGAGAAAGTGTTGAACCTCCGTGGTCCCTGCCTACTCCTTTTAGAGAAAAATCCTTGGCTATCCTGCTGATAGTAATCATCCGCCAGGTATGGGTAAGTGAATTTTTTGTCGTAATTCCTTATATCTTTTGTCAGTTTGTCAAGCTTCCTATTTAAATTTATTGTATTGAAATCAGCCAGTGTTTTTTCTGCTCGCTCTAAGGCTTCCTTTGCGTTAGACAGGGCACTATCCTCAAGTATTTCTCTTTTCAAGTCAGCAATTTCTTGGGTGAGTTTTTTAACGTATTCAATTGCAGTCTGTACTCCAAGCACCATCCAGTGCCTGGAGCAGTTGTTGGCAACGTAACTAAAACCCTCTCTGAACTTTGGGACGTCTATGAAAATGGCAGGCTTGTTCCTGACTTGCAAGCCTTTCGGGATTATATTTGCTTGGAGGTACTTAGTTAATACGTGGCCATGAAGGCGTGAGCGAATGAGTTTCTTCTCCAACCTTTCATTACACACAATCCAAAATGCTGACACAGTTGCACTCACAAATAAAACATTTTTCTAAGTTCTTTGCCCTGTGTCCATGTGAAAGCCTGCTCACCCGTTTACTATTTTGTTAAAGCTGGCATGTTTTATAGTGCAACATACCAGCTCACTAGTTTTCTGACAAAACGTCTACATGATTTTGTCAATTTGCTCATCAACAGAGTATTAGGGCCTTGTTATGCGTTTGGCGTTCCGACCGCCCGAACACCATGGCCGCCAGGAGACCGCAGCACCAGTGGTCTATAGACCGCCGTATTACGAGTTTACCGTGGTGCCGGTGGTGTGGCTGCGGAGATTTTGCAGCAGTGGTGATTATTTTTCCTTATGTGTCAATGCCTGTGTGAGCATTTCAACTGCATACGTGTTGGATGCACACATATGCATGATACATGTGGAAAAATACCACCTAACCGGAGCTGGGGTCATGCCTACATGTGGGCAGTCCAGGGAATGGGTATATGGTACAAAAAGGACTCACCTGAACATTGCCGCAAACAGGGTCATAATCCTCGAGGTGAAGATTCTGCTATGAAGGGGGACCTGAAGAAAGGGATCCACGTTAAACTCTGATGAAAAGGGTTGAGTACGCACCCCAAATGCTTCGTTCCTGCTGACTGGAAGCTTCCGGTCTCACCGTCGTGGGCAGCTCGTGAAAAAACCAACTCGCAATGTGGACGGTGGTGAAACTTCCTGTACCATTCTATGGCAGCTGCTTTTCCCCGACCGCGACCCGGTGGTCTGCACTGGGCTGCACTGGGCTGGCAGTGTCAGTGATTAAGCCGCAGTCTTTCCAAATGCAATCCGCACAACTCTTAATGCAGCGGTTGGACTGCCGAGCTCGCAGCGTTCGGACCGCGACTGCGGGTACCGCGGTCCACTGACTGCCAAACTCATAATAAGGCCCTTAGACTCTGGCCTGAAACCCTGTGGAGGGGCTTCCAACTGGTTCTCACTGGACACTCTGTGACACCTCATTTACCTTGGGAGCATGCAAAATGTACTTAAGAGTGCTTGTACATGGGAGGTGGAGTATGCAAGGTATGGGTTCCCCTGTATGTGTGCAGTCTCTAAGGATGTTGAGTGCTCCAAATGGTTTACTGGTTGTCAGTGCTGCTATATCCTTCTTCCTGATTAGCCCCCTGCACAGCTCCTCAGATTCCCTTCTCAAAGTGGAATTCCTTGTGAGGCCAAGTACAACTTTCTAGCTTAAGTCCTCAAGCCAGAGAAAGGAGAATGAGAGATCTTTAGTTATGATGCTGCAGAAAAGTTGTCAGGTAACAATACACAAGCAGTGAATGACACTTTCGCCTCATGGTGTTTCTGTGGAGCTTTAGTTCACGGAAAGGAAAAAGTGTTATGGACAAATTGGTTTCCCCAACCATTTGAGGCTAACTGTATTTGACTGGACAGCCAGTCTTGGGTCGATTGTTTCAGGACTGAATATATGCAGGCCCCTGCAACATAGCCAGTGTTCATCTTTCACTTG
Source organism: Calotriton arnoldi (assembly GCA_963921515.1). Taxonomy (NCBI): domain Eukaryota; kingdom Metazoa; phylum Chordata; class Amphibia; order Caudata; family Salamandridae; genus Calotriton; species Calotriton arnoldi. Next base: position 386,001 of record CAWUFW010010495.1, read on the forward strand.
AAAAAGCTCTACACACTGACTTTGGGTGAGGTGACGACCAAGGACAGAATTCTTGGCTGTCTCCCTTAAGGGATAAGAAGTAAGCTCCCTAGGACTATGCTGTTGAGCTTGGCTGAGAATGGACATTGCCTGGAGTACCTAGAACCTGCATTGCACTGCCAGAACACGAGATGCAGCTGTTCCCTGCAGGGCCATGAGATACGTAGCATTGCTTAGCCAGACCAATACCTGAGACATGACATTGTTGCCTAGCTTGACCCGAATAATCCAAAATCCTCGAGTAGCATTCTCAGTAAGCAAGACCCTCTGCAGGCATTGAGGAAAAGTCTGTGACTTAGTTAAAACTTCTTTCTTTGGTGAAATGCGAGCTCTTGCACCTGGAGTGTGATGTTCCCATTTGTAAGAACTCTTGCTGGCAAAAATCAGTCATTTGTGAACTAGTCGCAGCACTGAGAATTGGTGTCCATCACAGCTGTGAGTCCCTCCTCTCTTACGAATATGGTCAACCTCCACTGACCCCTATGCAGGCACCTGACTGGTGTGTGTGTGACCCATTCATGGTACGTAACCACTATGAACTGCAATTTGTAACGACATCCAGCTGCCATTTTCAAGGATACATTGAAGTAAATCTCACCCTTTATGATCACCAATCTGGGGACAGGAAAGCAAAGGGAAGCCAAACCACCCTAGTCGCTGTTGAAGAAGAGCTTCTGAGTCCTTGAATGGATTCAAGAACAGCTCCAATACTACTTGACCTCTCAGCAGCTTATAATACCATGGACCATGGCATACTACTACACAAACATAAGGAATGGCCTAGGGTCACTGGCTCTATCTTGTAATGAATTCGACTCTTCCTCTCCACCCACTGTTAACAAGTCCAAATTGAGTCTATGGAATGCTCATCCCTGAGGTGGGATGCAGTGTACCCCAGGAGACATCTCTTTCATGAATGCCCTTTAAAATCTACATGTGTCATCGGTGTAGAGCCTAAAGCGTTATCAGGGAAACCTCTAAAGGTATGCTTATTATACTCAAATCCACTTTCATCTAGAAAATAGGTGAGCAAACTGTGCCTAAATATCCACCTGCCTTGATTCTGTATTTTTGCGATGAGAGGCTTTCCTTCACAGAAAGGAGTCAAAACAGAAATCTTAGAGAGGACAAACCTTTGTAATGCTCCACTGACTTCCATTAAATGCAACAAAAAAGTTAAACATATTCAACTATTACCAGGGGACAGAGGCCCAGGGTACCTGCAGAAATTATCTGTCCTCTATACCCAACAGAAATCTGTAATGAAAAACAGAAAAGAAGCCACTCATCAAACTTTGGATAGGCTAAAGATGTAGGCAATTCCTAGGTAGTCCAGGGACCCGGACTGGTAGAACTTACCGTAGTCAAGACTCCTAGTGGAAGCAAACTGCAGGCTTTTCAGGAAGAGCCTGAAAAGAAAATGTTACAGTGCACAATCACCTATCCGCTCCAGCTCTGGAGAAGTGGCAAATATCAGATGGGACCTTGAGATCTTTGCTTCACTGATTGTACTCTAACGCCCCTTCCCGCATTTCACGTAGTGTTTGGAAGTAGTCAAAATGAGACATCTAGTGCTGTATAAAAACTCAAACTAAAAAAATATATAAATAAATAAATAAATAAATAAATATATATATACATACATGTGTTCTGCAGCAGAGTACTGTGAAGGGCGTGCAATTCCTGAAAAGTAACTCCAGCATCACCACAATTTCGCATTTCACTGCTGAACTGTGCAGCCCTGCCCTCGGTCCCCGTCTCTTCCCACTTCCATATTCCTGCCTCTTTCCCACGAAATCTGAGGCCAACCAGCTACCACTGTATGGTGCAAATAGACAGTTATAGATAGTAACATAGTAAGCACTCAAAATCAACAATTTCCACGAGTAGATGCTGTGCTTGTGATTAATGTAATTCTGATTCCTGGTTCACTCCCTTGCTGAGCCCACCAGTATTATGAAATGAGTTGCTAAGCTATGCGTATGTATGTTGAATAGCATAATTTAATAAACTTAATGAAAATATATACTGATGATAAAAGTCATACATCTTTCTAGAAATGAATAATTCTGCTTGTACGTTATATTTATTGTACGTGAAACATTATATTCATTCAGAGTGATACAAATGGCATTCTTCCTAACACAACCCTTCGAGAGTAAGTTTTGATTGTCTAACTTTACCACCGCCTGAAAGTCACAGCTTTAAGAGGAGGTAGTTAGCAATTCGGTGAGCCTGCACTACAGTCTGAGTTCAGTGTTTAAAGTACAGCAGCAATACTTGTCATAATGGTTTACCTTACTTCATTCGAATCATCTGACCCTGTCAAAGTGGCCTTATACACAGAGGCCTCACACATTTGAAATACCATTAAACACCATTAAAGTGCCGAATAATGGCAGTTTGAGAACCACATTTGCGGTTTTTGAACTAGAATTGCAAAGTTGCCCTCATTTCACAATCTTAACAGCGTTTTTGTTTTTTTCTACACTTTCCCAACGCTCACAAACATTTCGAGAGAATGAAAAGGGGTAAAATCCTATTTTTAATGCAGCATTCTCTGTGAGGATAGGCAACGCCTCCGAGGAAATAGTTTTTGTTTTACTTTTCCAAATCTGAGAGGGATGGCATGCTTATCTAGACTAAACTGTGCATCCTGCAAAGTCTTCCAACAGTGCAAGTGCATATTGTGCCCTGCATGCCCTCCTCCCCCAGATGTATTCCTCATGGATTTATCTAATGGCTCTAGAGAGGTTTCTGTGTCCCTGCACATCCCTCCTTCACCTAGAACCACTGCCTTGCATAATGGCAGGCAGGTTTATATACGACCCCCAATCCTGGGCCAATGACTCACATGGTTTTGTGGGGAAAAAGGAGGACCCGAGTGGGTTATTTTTGCATGATCCCCTCTGTGCTTAATTTGTAAAATATTAAGTGCCAGGGCTCTGACCAGGAGGCCACTGCAGCTTGCACCACCCATCGCCCTTGTCATCGCTGCCAAAGCAACTACTACCCATCTCTCTCGCCTGCAAGTGCGACAGTTCAGATTATTCCAGGTCCCCAAAGCTAAAGGAATGGCTGGGGAGGCAGGTATTAGCACTATTTTAATGTATATTGTATTTATAAACAACCGTTGTTCTGCTCATCACTAAATTCGATGAGCAGCGCCACCATGTGGTAGACTGTTCTAAGTGTGGTGTTAAGAATTAGGTGCGGGTGCGGAGCACCGGAAACCAATTAAGTGCCGGTGCTGAGCACCGGAAAGCACCGGCTCAAATTAAGCACTGGATCCCCTGTATTCAGATCCAGTACATTCCTCAAAACAAGGATTGTAGGGTTAATGATCTTGGGTCAGACGTATTGCGAATTATTGCAATTTATTCTATTTACGGTGACTAGCATTTGGGCCTCTAAAAAATCCTAGGCTTTTTGTAGCTAATTAATGTTAACTACAGTACAGAGGCGACATTTCTGTTTCTGCGATTAAGGTTGACAAACTACTCCCTAGAAAAGTTTTTTTTTTAAATCCCCTGTGGTCTTCTAAGTTGACAGGTGAGGGATGTGCAGGCCTGTCCATCCCTAATGCAATCCGTTGCCTTGTCAAAGAGTCAGGCAACTTGAACCCTTTGCACTCTACTACCTTTGTCCAAGAGTCAGGGAAGGTTGCCTCTTCCACTTCCTTGCCCAACATAAAATTACCCCCCACCTCGTCCAAGGTGTGTGATGGATTGACTCATCCGCTGCTCTGCTCATACAATTCTCCTTTCTGGACCAGGGCTGGGGTGATGGTTCTTCGTGTCCCCCGAGATCCTATCTCCTACCACCTGTCCTGCCCAAGAAGAGGGGCGATTCCTGCTGTTATTGAAACTAGTGCTGCGGCAACAAATGATGGACAGAATGCTGAATAAATCGAACATTCACCCCCAGTCAAGAGATATGGGTTAAATCCATTGTACATTTGCTCACTTTGCCACCCCAGTTTCGACCCAGCCATATGTAAATCAGTTTTGACCCTGCTCCTCATGGGAACAGTCCAGCCCTAACTACAAAGCCGGGTCCTCCTTAGACCGGAAAAAAGCATCCTGGGACTGGTTTCGGCATGGTAGGCAAAAAAAACACTGGACTATATTAGAGTTTGTGACACCAAGGCAGCTGTTTAGTCATCCATCTTCATGAACACTATGATTGAATGCTCTGTTTGCAATAATGAATAGGACAACTGTTGGCGGCTATTGTTCTTAATTTCTGAGAGAAGCACTCATACACCACTCCAGTCCCTGGGAAAAACAGAAGTTTTCAGGTTGTCTGGTGGCACAGAAGACCCCATAAACCCTTGGTTAAGACTGGTGGGGACTTGAACATCCTACACTTTAACTAATCTCTGCAGTAACAATCGGACAGTTGGGGGGACTGTTCCTCAATAGGAAAGTGGAGTATTATGTGGTGTGGGGGTTAGTCCTCACCATGTAATTCTATCATGATACCCCATAGATGGCCCTTGGATTCACACTGATATATTCATAGCTCAGTCCTGGTAGTCCTGCAAAGAGCAGTCAGGCTTTACTAGAGGAACGTGTTAAATATATCAGAGTATCAACATGGAGGATAAGTAATTGAAACGACTTGAGAGAGTTCCGAAACCAATTTATAAAACTAGAGTGTATTTTTATCTTAATTTAGACATCAAAATGAACGGAATAACATACATATAATCCAAGTTATAGATTTTTGAAACAATATCAAATCAGTGCAGGATAATAAAGTGAAAATGTAATATAGAGGTAAATGGGGGAAACCACTAGTGACAATCGGTCAGATGCAGGTCGAGTTGCATTGTACCCTTGCAGGGTAAAGGTGACACGGGTCCCAGGACCAAGCCATGGAGGTCAGTTCAATTTTACCTGGCCCATGGGGCCCGGGTACAGAGTTGTCCTTGCTTGCCCTGGTGCTGAACAGGAGCAGTGGGAGAGCTGCCTTTACCACTGAAAGGATGCTGCGGAGGAAACGATGAATAAACACAGCAACGGGGTTGTTTGCTGATGTAGGCCAAAGGTTTGATGGCATTCCCTCTAGGTGCAGCGTTGAGTAAAGGGGCTGGTGCCGGACTGGTGACCAACAAGCCTTGGCAGTGGTAAGTTGGGCAGAAAGTAACTTTGATGTCTGGTGGTGCCGGGGAACGCAGTAGCTGCCTGTAACTTTGTGGAATGCAGGACTGCAGTTCCCACAATGCACTAGGCCATCTGGATTTGGATGATCCCTCTGTGGGCCCGAAGGCCAGCTAATCTTCTGATCCGGAAGGTTGTTTTACTTGTTGTTTGCAGGGGATTAGTGCCACTAGTCCAGGGGAGTCTGAGGGTGATTGGGCTTTGTTAGACCCGGGATCCCTGGTTGGCTGAGGTAGGTACCTTAGGCCAAATAGGGACCCTCGTTCTCACTTCAGGAAAAGGAAGGACACCTTCGCAGATAGCCCCCGCTCACCCCCTTGGTAGCTTGGCACGAGCAGCCAGGCTTATCTTCAAGGTAAATGTGTAAAGTATTTGCAATCACGCTCACAGCAACCCAATGATGACACCACAAATGGACTCCACACGAGTTTTATAAAAACGAGTATAAATTTATATAAAAAAGATATACGATAAGACCACACGATATAAATCCAACATATGCGTATTTGTACTATTCTTCCTGGCCGGTTGTTAGGCCAGCCAGCCCTTGTAAGTCCTGGTGATATTAATGAGCACTTCTAAACGTTCCACTGCAGTCCTAATGCAATGCTATGCAGTTCGTAATGCTAGAATCAGGCACTTTGCAATGTAGAAATAATGCAGTTCGTAATGCTCGAATCAGGCACTTTGTAATATAACAATAATGCAGTTCGTAATGCTAGCATCAGGCACTTGGCAATGTAAACATAATGCAATGCGTAACGCAACAATCAGGTATTTCGTTATGCAGAAGCAATGCAATGCATAATACAACAATCAGGTAGTTCGTTATGCAGAAATAATGCAATGCGTAATACGGCCATCAGGTAGTTCGTTATGCAGAAATAATGCAATGCGTAATATACAAATCAGGTAGTTTGTTATGCAGAAATAATGCAATGCGTAATACGCTCCAGCACCGATCACGGTGCCTCAGGCGGTCTCTCCGCCACTCGTACTGACTCGAAGTCAGCCTCTGTCAACAGTTGCCCCCACACGGGTATGATGTAAACAAAAAGTGCAGCTCCGCACTCCGGCCCCGGTACTGCCACTCCGTTGGCAAGTATGAGCCGAAGCAGAGGCTCGCGCTGCAGGAATGGGAGAGGCCGAGAGCGTCTCCCTCCGAGCCCGCACCCCGCCCCAGGCATCGACACACGTTACCTGGAGGGTGCGACCTCACTCTCCTCTTCCCGCGACTTGGGCCTCCGATGCAATCTTTGTGAATTCCGGGCAGTGGGACTCGGGCCCTCCCTCGACGAGGTTGGTTCAAAGTCCCGCTCTGGCAAAGGCGGGCTCGGGCCAGCGGCTCGGCTCCTCCGGGGCTGCCGATCTGGGCCGCTGATGCTACGAAGATCTCAGGCTGCAGCAGGGCACAGCACACAGCGTCACTGAGACTCCCTTGAGCTTCGGGTGAACGATCACAGGGCACTCCTCACAAAGGTCTCAGGCTGCACGAAGCACACGCACACAGCGTCGCTGAGACTCACTTGAACTCCGGGTGCACGATAACAAGCCAATCTTCACGAAGGTCTCAGGCTGCACAAAGCACACGCACACAGCGTCGCTGAGACTCACTTGGACTCCGGGTGCACGATAACAAGGCAATCCTCACAAAGGTCTCAGGCTGCACAAAGCACACGCACACAGCGTCGCTGAGACTCACTTGGACTCCGGTGCACACGATAACAGGGCAATCCTCACGAAGGTCTCAGGCTGCAAAAAGCACACGCACACAGCGTTGCTGAGACTCACTTGGACTCCGGTGCACACGATAACAGGGCAATCCTCACGAAGGGCTCAGGCTGCAAAAAGCACACGCACACAGCGTCGCTGAGACTCGCGTGGACTCCAGGTGCCCATGATCACAGGGCACTTCTTACGAGGGTCTCAGGCTGCAAAAAGCACACACACCCAGCGTTGTTGAGACTCTCCTGGAAACTTTTGTGTTCCTGAGTTTACGCAACAGGGAGCCAGCTCACCTCGGGCCCTTGGGGATAAGTTACTTCTGGACACAGCACACAGCAAAGTCCTTTCAAGCAGGGGGACACAGCACACAGCAAAGTCCCTTCAACCTCTCCTTGGTTAAAGCAGCAAACTGCAGGCCAGCCTCAGAACACACAGCAAGGGTCAGTCCTTTAGTCTCTTCAGCTGTTTCTTCCTTGGCAAAGGTTCCTCTTGACCACAAGTAGCTTCAGTCTTGTTCAATCTTGATCAATCCATTTCTCCAAAGTTCAGGGGCTTCAGCTCTCATAGTTATACCCCTAAATGTCTTTGAAGTCTTTGTGTTCAGGGGGGCACTGACCCCTGTTCAAACCAGTTCTGGGTGCCTCCCTGCCAGTGACACCTTATTCCTTTGATAGTGGGGGTCTGGATCCTCAATCACTCAGCAGGGGCCGGAGCCATTGGTTTATGGCTGCAGCCCAGGCCTCTTCACCTCTAGGGGCTACTCCTCCCCCCTACACTCCAGAAGCAGGTCAGCCTGCTGCTGTCTCACCTCCTCCCCTGGGTCAAGACATTCCCCAGATCCTATCACTTTCAAATCCAGACAGTCAATCCACAACCAGGCAGAGACACACAGAAATGTTAGAGCACAAAAACCCAGCCACTTCTAAAAGAGTGGCTTCTAAACACACAATACAAAAACCACCTTCATAAAAAGATGTGTTATTACATTGTGAGTTCAGGCACACTAAACTTCACCTCTCCATCTTAAGCCTTTGGGAAGATAGGCTGGAAAACATATTACACAGCCTCCCCATTTTATCCTATGAGCAAGATGGCCTTTCCACAGTGAAAAAAGAAATGGAGATTATTTCACTGTCAGGACATGGTACACACCTTAGTACATGTCCTACCTTTCACATGCACTGCACCCTGCCCAGGGGGTACCTTGGACCTACCATAGGGGTGGCTGATGTGCATAGAAAGGGAAGGGTAAGGTCTGGCAAGTGGGTGCACTTGTCAGAACAACATGGCAGTTTAACAAACTGCGTGCAGGCACTGCAGTGGCAGGCCTGAGTTCCCTCTTTAAGGCTACTTGTGTGGGTGGCACAATTCGTGCTGCAGGCCCACTAGTAGCATTTGCATTACCAGCCCTGGCACACATAGTGCACTTTACTAGTAAGGCAAACATACCAATCATGGACAACCAATTACCATTACACTTTATACAGGGAGCACTTGCACTTTGACATTGATTAGCAGTGGCAAAGTGTCCAAAGCATCTAAGTTGGCAACACCATGTCAGAAAAAAGGTCTAGGGGGAAAGCAAAAAGTTTAGGGAACTTTAGCCAAAAAGGGCCAAGTCCAACAGGCTTCCACAGGGGTCCCTCTGTCTGGGGGAACTAAGAAATAGCATAGGACAAATCATGATCAGCAGTTCCAGCAGTTCCAGGAGTGTTGCTACATGTGCAAGGTATATCTCTTTTGCTTGGTGCAAGTCCAGCTGTCACTGACACAGGTCTCTTCTTGTGTCCTCTTTGATGCAGGCTGTTCAGAACTGAAGTTCTGGTATCAGGGGTGACATTTAAATTCTAGATTTAGGGATGTGGAAGCAAGTAGCCTGTGGGCTGCTAGTCCACCCTTGGCGTGACCACATCAGGGGGTTTAGGTCACCTTTATTACCCAGAACCCTCTATTCTGCCACTCCTAAATATGGCAGAAATCTAATTTTTTTTTTTTTAATATAACTTTTTATTAAACATACATCAGACACATGTACAACGTACAGAGGAAGCATCAAGGTATACATCACATGAATCTCAGGAGTAGTGCTAATCGCTTTTACACATGAAGGAATGCTACGGAGTGAGGGGAATGTCCTGTACAGCAGCACAGGGAGGAGCACAAATTTCTCCGCGATAGCTATTCCAAGGGCCCCATATGCGGGCCCATTTCCCAGGGCAACCCCTGGCCGAATATACAGTCTTTTCTCTAAACATGCACCAATCTAAATCCTTTTCCCAGTCATCTAGGGTGGGGGCGTTCGCTGCTCCCCATAACTGTGCAATATTTCTCTTGGCGAGCATGAGCCCAAGTGTAACCCATTGTGTATGGTGGGTGTTTAGGTCAGTAGGTTCCCAGATATTCAAGAGGCACCGCCGTGCCTCCGGCAGGAGACAAACTGATAGAACCGAGTTAATCACGTCATGGATTTTCCGCCAGTAGAGACCCACCTGTCTACACTCCCAGATGATATGCGTGAATGTCCCTATGTGTCCACACCGTCGCCTGCATTCCCCACTGTCTGTCAGCCCCATGTGGATCAGGCGGGGTCCTGTGACATAGGCTCTATGTAGGATTTTAAGTTGGACTAACCTGAGACGTGCTAAGATGGCTACCACCCGGGGGGAGGAGATCGCATCCTGCCAGTCCTCGTCATCTATTTCCAGCCCGTCTTGTACCCATTTCCCCCGCAGGGCCTGGAGGGGATCCTCGGTGTTGTTGACTAATTTTTGGTAGATCAATGAAATAGTTTTGTCGGGTAGATGGCCGTCAAGAATCCTATCTTCTAATGGGGAGGCGTCAGGAGGGAGCTTGCCCTCGAGGAGTGCCCGTAGGAGTGAATGGGATATCTGCGCATACCGGAAGTACTCGGTGTTTGCAAGTGCATATTCCGCTTGGAGCTCAGTGAATGTCCTGACCCCTCCCGGGCCCCTGATGTCTCTGACCTGAGAGATGCCAATACGATCCCACCTATCAAATCCTTTAGTTTTCCATAGGCTACCTAATTCCTCTGAGTCCCATAATGGGGTAGACATCGTTAACTTGGCCCCACCCAAGTGAGGAGGACGCCTCGTGCCAGACTCGGACCGTATGCTTAGTGGGCCCCGTCAAGACATATTTCCGGGGTCTCGCATATAATGCCCTATTATAATTGCCCCCAGGTAGCACCCATTTATCCATCGCGTAGCCAGGATCATCAACTCTGCCATAGGTACCGTGGTTAACTGCTGCCAATTGCGCTGCCCAATAATATTTTTTAATATCCGGGAGGCTGATGCCTCCGTTGTACCAGTTTAGCGTCAGTTTGTTTAGGGTGATCCGAGGTCGCCCCTCCCAAAGCAGCTGTCTCTGTAATCCTTCAATTTCCTTAAAATAGCGCGAGGGGACAGGATCTAAAGTGTTATGCAATATGTATAGGAACCGCGGCAGGGACATCATTTTGAACAGAGTAGCTCTACCCAAGAGGGAGATGGGAAGTGACTTCCACCTGGCTACATCTGTTTTAAGTCTGCTCAGAGGGGGAAGGAGGTTATGGTCATAACGGGATTGAGGATCTAGAGAGATAAAGATACCCAAATACTTGAAGCCAGCCGTGGTAATTTGTATTGGACAGCCTTGGGGGAGAAGGGGCCGATCCCCACTTAAGACGAATAGTGAGGACTTGTTCCAGTTGACCGTGAAGCCAGAAAATCTGCCAAATACTTTAAGGATATCTAGCACTACTATCAAAGATCTTCTGGGGGACGCAAGATAGAGCAATATGTCATCTGCGTACAATGAGATGCGGTCCTCACATTCCGAAGACCACTTCAAGCCTCTCACTCTGGGGTCACGCCGTATCCATGCTGCCAAAGGCTCGAGGGCCAATGCGAAGAGGAGGGGGGAGAGTGGGCAGCCCTGACGGGTTCCCCGGCTGAGCCGGAATGTGGTGGAAATCTTGTTGTTAACAACTACCTGGGCCAAGGGTTCATTATACAAGAGTCGCACCCATTGAATAAATTTCGGGCCAAAGCCCAGTTTTGCCAATACCGCCCAAAGATACGGCCATTCGAGTGTGTCGAATGCCATTGTCGCGTCTAAGGAAGCTATTATCGCGGGCTCCTGGATGGTGTGCGCTCTCCCTATCACTCCATGGACTCTGCGGATATTCAATGCCGTGTTTCTGTGGGGTATGAAACCGGACTGGTCCGGATGGACCAGTTTACTGATTACTTTGATAAGGCGATTGGCTAAGAGTTTGGCAAGAATTTTGGGCTCCGCATTCAGGAGGGAAATCGGCCTGTATGAAGCACATTCTGTTCTGGATTTACCCTCTTTATGAATAGCCACTATGGTGGCTATCCTCTGGTCCCTAGGCAACGTGCCCAACTCCCTAGACTCCTCAAACATAGATTTTAGATATGGCGCTAGTTTGTCAGGTTGTAACTTATAAAGCTCAATGGGGAGCCCGTTGGGGCCGAGGGCCTTGCCCGAATTCAGGGATCGGATTGCTTGCGCAATTTCGTCCGCTGTCAACTCACCATCCATAAGATCTCGATCGCCTGGCGACAGACAGGGGAGTACGATGTCTCGTATCATTGCCTGTGAGTCTTCCTCTGAACCCCCGGCCAATGTGGTGTATACTGTCTGGAAGTGGTTAGCAAAGCTGTTAACAATTTCTTGGGGGTCCGTGATAATAGTATCATTGTCACCTCTGGGTTCAGGGACCAATCTACTCGCCAACTCCTTTTTATCGAACCATGCAATCAATTTCCCTGCTTTATCTCCTAAATCGTAAAGTCTACCTTGTCGTTCTCTACTAAGGATTTTTGCTTTCTCAGTGACCATCGCCTTGTACTCGTGTTGTTTAAGACTCAGCAGATGAAGCTTTTCCGGGGTGACTCCCGCCTCCAAATCACTTTCTAGCCTGTTAATGTCGGCCTCAATATCCGAGGCCTCCTTCTGGTTTTCTTTTTTGGTTCCTGCAATCATTGAGACTGCCTGGCCACGAATCACCGTTTTAAACGCCTCCCATAGAGACTGAGAGGAGAGCACCGTACCCACATTTTCGGTGAAGTAGTCCCCCATAGTTTTGATGAGGTGCGTACGGATTTTGGGATTGCGGAGATGCCAAGGATTAATGGGCGCTATTTTTCCCACTGTATTATGACTAAGGGCGATGTGGATCCAGAGTGGTGAATGATCCGATATCCCCCTGGCCAGGTGTCGGATCTCATGGATATATTTGACCTGCTCTGCCGGCACCAAACAGTAGTCCAGTCGGGAGAGGCTGTGATGTGCGCCGGAGTGGAAGGTGTATTGGGCCTGGTCCGGATGATATGACCTCCACCCGTCTACCAACCCCATAGTGTCAAGAAAGTCGGGTAACCACCGGGAAGAGGGCCCTACGTCGTGCGGAGGGAATCTGTCAAGTGTACCCGACTTTGCGGCGTTAAAGTCGCCCCCCAGAATGAGAAGACCCTCCGGGACGGAGAGTAATACCGAGCCCAGGTCAGTAAAGGTAGAGCACTGCAGTCCAGGGGGGACATATATTGACATGAGTGTGATGGGTCGGCCCTCCCACATCCCCGAGACTCCTACATATCTGCCCCTGTCATCCGCCCAAGTCGATGTGACCGCGAGGGGAAGGGAGGTCTTGATCATGATACCCACTCCTCGGGACCCTGTCGTGAATCCCGCATGTGCGGCCATTTTGTAACCCCCTCTCTGCATAACCTTACATACATTTCCCATCAAATGCGTTTCCTGCAACAGGACTACGTCTGGAGCCTGTTTTTTGAAGTATTGAAGTACAACACTGCGCTTTATCTTGTGCCCCAACCCGTTGACATTCCAACTCAGTACTTTAATATGCTTTTCTCCCATGTTACATGCTGTACAAAACCTCGGATTGCGATTTCCTCAACAGCTATGTCGGATTCGGACGCCGATGTAAAAACTATAACATATAACCAATACAACACCCCCACCCAACTACCCCCCACCCTGCTACCCTGCCCTCTGGGCTTTGAACTGCCCATTGGAAACTTGCAGAGTGCATGTCGCCCTGTAGTGATCTAGTAGTAGAACTTGTGTGGACGTGGCTTCTCGACCCTCTGCTTCCTCCTCTGAGGATGAACTCCCTTACTGCCCCCGCGGTGCATCAGTCCACGCCGTTGATAATACCATTTAATGAAGGAGAGTGACCCCTCTGGGACTGGCCGCCACCCCCCCCCTTTACCTGTCTCAGACCCCGGCAGGGAGTATTATACATTACATTCGGAACCATAGTTAGTCTGTGTAAATCCGCTAGTTAGATGTCCGGGACCCAGCTTCTCCTCCCGCGTCGCCACTTCGCCTGTCCGCACCATGTGGTACTCAAACCAGTCGGTTGCCTCTTCCGGCCGTTCAAAAAACAAAGCTTTCCCCTCTGTTTCTACACGGAGGCGTGCAGGAAACAACATGGAGTATTTCAGGCCTGCGTCTCGTAGCCTACGCTTTATCATCATGAAGGATAGTCTCTGTCTCTGCACCCGTTGCGTAAAGTCCAGGAAGAAGGAAATTACTGCATTTTCGAAGTGAAGGGGGGTTCGGTTCCTGGCGTGCTGGAGTATAGCATCCCTATCGCGGAAGTTGAGGACTTTTGCCAACATCGGTCGAGGAGGGGCCCCCGGCTTAGGCGGACCCCAAGGAACTCTGTGTGCCCTTTCCACGACAAAGAACTTGCTGAGTCCCTTGGGCTGAAGTTGCTGTAATATGAGGTCTTCAACGAATAGGTCCGGCGCCCGCCCTTCTGCTTTCTCCGGAACCCCCCAAATGCGAAGATTATTGCGCCTGAGGCACCCCTCATAGTCGTCCAGTTTGAGTTCAGTGGCTTTGTGGAACGTCTGCAAGTCCCGGAGCTCGCCCTGCAGTTGATTCACATCCTCGACCAAACTGGCAGTAGTAAGTTCCACTTGCGCTACTTTTTCGTGGACCTTAGAAAGGTCTGCCCTGATCAGGCTGACGTCGATAGCCATAGTGTCTATTTTGTGTTCCAAAGTGGTCTGGACAGTTGTGATCGCCTTCATTACGTCTTTCAGGGATAACTCCGGTTCCTCCGCGCCCTGTTCGGCGGCTGCCCCTCCCAAGGACTGCCGACCATGTAGTGCATCCTTGGGCAAAGTATATCGGTCCAGTTTGTTGGTCTGTATTGTTTTTGACCCCCTAGCGCCTGCCCCTTTACCTTTCTCCATGGTAGATATAGGTTGTTGCCACCACTCTGGAGTCATGCGCCGCTGTAGCCCTTCTTCGGTCAAAAGTGAACTCTGTGGGGACAGGGGGGTTATGCAGTTTACAGTGATGGCAGTGCCAATGGTCGTGAGGGCTTCCGCTTGACTAGGCGCAATGTCTCTTTACCACTGACCACAGCAGTACGCCAGAGCAGGGCGCTGGCTCACAGGCGGGTCAGACACCAGCGCGCCGCATGTACCGGCTCGCCAACGTGCGCCTCCGCCAACACCCAGCTGCACTCGCAAGTTCAGGCCGTCGGGATTCCTGCCCACCAAGCCGATGCGTCACAAGTCGCTCATGGGCTCTCGTGGACCTCTGCGAGGCACGGCCTCCATCCGGTGCTGATTTGAGGCAGGGGTCGCTCGGCCACCATAGCGTCGCAGGTGCTCTCGGCACCCCCAAACAGCTGCTGCGTCTCTACCCCCGGCAGAGACCGTCTTCGAGGCAACACCCCCACCCACGACCCGGGTCGGCAATTACGTGCCTGCTCCCGAGGCCGGGAGGGCGCCAGTAATGTGTTCCTGGGGAGTTGCAGGCGGAGGCACTCCAGCAGTGGTCCACTGGCCTCCGCTCCCGTCAATGCGTGCAGGCAGGTCGCAGGCTGCGTCTCCCAGGCTCTCGCAGCTCTGGCCTTGAGCACTCAGCGCGCCGATGCCAGCCGGTTCCCCTCCGCCCGATTGACGGTCGCTAGGTACCGGCTGCGGCAGCCAGATGGACACCGCCCGCTCGGCACTCTTGGGTCCCGCTGCTGTTTCAGTCCTCCTGTCGCCCGCACGCGACTCTTCAGCGACGGCTGCGCCGCGTCCCGGACCCGGTCCGGCCGCAAAATCGAGCCCCCGGCGTCACCACTTCAGACAGGCCCAAAAACTACCGGGGCCTGTATCTCCGCTCCCAGACGTCGTAGCACCGCAGGGGTGGGACGATGGTGCACCGCTGATGTTCCGACGCGGACACCCGCTTCGGGCAGCACGGATAATTAGGCAGGATAGACGGAGGAGGAGGGAGGTTCACGGAGCTAGTAACTTAAGCAGCCATTTTGCTCCGGCACTTGGCCACACCCCCCAGAAATCTAACTTTAGTGTGCAGACCCTGCTGCTTACCCTGGAAGTGTGGCTAGCCGTCTGGGGGTGTACACCTCCTTGCATGACTAATTTCCCACCTGACTGGGTGCAAATGTGCCTGGGGTAGGGGGAGGGCTGTTTCCTCCTCTGGGAATCAGCCCTGATGCATATCTGAGGCGGTACAGACTTTGAAGCTCACCGCCTTGGGAAACTGCCTTTAATACGATGTTTTTACTTCGTATACCATTTGCCATGCTTTTTTACATCGTAAAGACTGTTGGCGTGCAAGTCTTTACAACGCAAGATTTTACCACACATTTTTCAGTGTTGCACCTTATTCTTTTAAATAGGCAAACAAAAATAATCATGCGCTGTAATGGTATACAACCTATTCAATGTGACAGATACTGTTTAATCCTGAGCTAGAGTGACACCTACGATAAGGGAAAATTATATGGACAGCCAAAGAGACTTAAATTGGTTTAGTCACTCAGCAGGTTGCCCAAACTTCTATTATGTTCAGCCCATGGGTTGCTCCAATACCTAAGGGACAGAATGGACCAGGATTTGGATGATGCCATGGCATAGTAGGACCCAAGAAGAACAGTCAGCGTATCACACATGCAAGCCACTACAGAGAATGTCAACATTGTGGGTGATCGGGCTCTAGGGCAGTCTCCTTGGGAAGAAATATATCTCTTGTATCGAGCCTTCAAGTATTTTAACTTACAGTTTGAAACAGTGAAAGTGTCCCTCCCATTTACCCTATGGACTGCACTGCAGAGTACTAACAGTGACTGCAAACAACAGTCCTTTTTTGCTTTCAATGAATACTCCAGGACATACGCGGTTGAACGCCTCTTTTTAAAGAACAAAGAGCACTTTGGAGCAGGACGGACGATCGGAACAGAGACTGCTGTATACAGGTAAGTTTATCAATTTCAATTTCAATAAATCTTTATTCAATCTTTAAAAAAGATTGGAAAAGCACAGAATAAAATGGTACAATAATATTCATACATAGCTCATTATCACAAATATCAAACTCAGTGCAATACAAATATTAAAAGCATTAAAATCACAACAATAAATCACATGCTAATGAAAGAAATGCCACCACAAACACCTAAAACAACTAATTGATGCTCTGATGCCCCCCCATTGATTTTCTGCTGTGGATGGCCATGTTTAAAAAACAAAACAAACGCTAAAATAAATTTCTGAGCTATTTAACATTTGAAGACAAGTTAATGCCACCCTACATTTCCGAAACACAAATTTTCTCACTAGGGGTTTAAGACACAACTGAAAGAAATTTCGATAAAAGCCACAGAATAACATAAAATGAAACAAAGATTGTTCCTTCCTGTCATTGCAAGGGCACGGGAGAAGCTCTCTACTCCACACGCCTTCCGGTTCAAAGAAACAAACCAGACGCAAGACTGGCCCTGATCTAAATCTAAATCTAAATAGTAGGGATCTCTCACAACAGATTAACTCTAATGTGAGGTAAAGGGGGATATCACCCATAGCAAAAATGGCGATTGTTCACAATCTTCTGGAATCGCAGAGAAGAAACATGGTCAATGAATCTCTGTTTCACCACATTTTTACTAGCTTTATTGATCAAACCAGGGGTGCTGAACAATTCTAAAAGGCCAATATCCTTAAATGAATTTCGCACATATTGTAACCGGGTATGGATAGTCCCTTCCCCCATACTCAGGCAGCCGCTGATGACTGCTCTGTCAAAACTGGCCTCCCTATTATTCCAAATACTGACCCAGAGCAACAGGGGGGTCAATTTAACAATATTGCGTATGTGCTCCAGGTTTAATTCAGAATGTAAAATAAAAGTGGCGCTAGAGGGAGGGAGATTCAGCAATCTTCTACAGATTCAGTTTTCTTCCACCTGTGATGCGGCGGTATTATAAAACCCCCAAACCCCAGCCCAATAAGTGTCCGTAGAGACACACTGCATTTTATATAATTTGAGAAAATTAGAAATAGTTATCCTACCTTCCCTCTTGATCTAATTAAAAAGAGAACCTGCTGCCCTCCCTAGTTTCCAGCATGCGGTGATTACTTGTATCTGCCATGAATTACTTGCATCAAACACCAGGCCTAAATAGCAAAAAAACGTGTGACTCCACTAAGCTGTTTGTCTCCCAGATTTTCAATGGATGATGACGAGGGAAAATTAAATGAATAATTAATTTTCCCTCGTCATCGTCCATCGAAATACCTCCGACACGACCCCATCACCCCACCCCTCTTACCTGCACGGGCCGCAGCTGCATACAACGCTTTTGTAACACACTTAGCCCTATAAAGCTGTAATATGGCCCGACAGGTCTTTTTTTACCCCAGTCTAATGGCAAAGTTGAAAATAGCTGCAGTCGCCCTGATAAGGTCATTCTTCTTACAAATTTTTAGGAGCCCCCAGTTCATCTTGGCATCCAGCAAGACCCCCAAATATGAGAAAGCACTCGTTTTTGGGACTGGAGTAGACCCAACCTTGAAGGTGTAAGGCCTACTTGAGCAAGCACCTACTTGCATCACATAAGACTTTGAGTTGTTGACCAGCAAGTCCTGATCTTTCATGAATTGAGCAAAGGAGTTTAACAGCATTTGCAAGCCCCTCTCAGTCCTGGCCATCAAGACGACGTCGTCCGCGTACAACAGGACCGGGAGGCCACGCCTGCCCACATGTGGATAATCCACCTTGTTCTCCAATAACACCTTCTCAAGATTGTTTATATATACGTTAAATTGAAAAGGAGCCAAAATGCAGCCCTGTCGGACCCCTCACTGAATAGAAAATGAGCGCGTAACTTTAAGATCACTAGAATATCTGACTAAGGCCTTCATATCTTGATGGAGATCTTGTAAAAAAAGAACTATGTCCCTGTCCACCCCCAAAATAACAAGGTCAGCCACAAATTCCATCTGTTCACACAATCAAATGTGGAGGACAGGTCCATGAAGGCCAGGTACATGGTACCGGGACAGGCTACTGTATACTTGTTTAAAATCATCAATAAGTTCAGGCATTGATCTATGGTAGAACGACCAGGCCAAAAGCCATATTGGACTTCTGACAGGATGTTGTTTTCCTGAGCCCAATTCGATCATCTATCTAATAGAATACAACCAACCGCTTTGACCACAGAGTCCAACAGGGAGCCGGGGAACCAACTCTGACGGCTGCGTTAATGACTGAGGTTAGGAAGGGGGCCCACATCTCCAGATTGGAGATGTAAAGATCGCTGGGATCCCGTCTGGTCCCGGGGCCTTATTTCCGGTCAGCCCAGCTATACGCAACCTGATTGCCCCCTCAAAGACTGCAAGGGCTGATATAACCACTCCCACTCCACAGGGGACACTCTGAGCCAGAGGGCACCAAAACATTTCCTCAAAATGACTAACCAATTCATTCTCAGTGATATGGGCATCGAGGTCATTTGCTGCAGTTAGGGACGATTAACAATGCTCCAGAACTTAGTGCTGCTCCTTATGGTGCTAACCTCCACGAGCGTGCTCCAGGGATCCTCCTTCAGAGCCTCCTTTCGCCTACCCAGGGCTTCTTTATACTGCTTCCTGCAGGTTCTAACTCGTTCGATGTCTCTTGGGATAATATGTAATGCTTCCGTAAGCATCCGTTGCGCACGCGAGCAGGCAGAATCAAACCATATTGGGCCCTGTCTAGGTGCCCTTTGGGGACTGGGGCCTTCAGTAAAACAGCTATAGAGCGGGAGATGGCTATGAAGGCATTGACAATAAACTCTCCTAGCACCAGCTGCGAGGTCGAAAAGATCTGTAACTCATTATGACATTTAAAGATTCAGGAATAATCTGGGCCCATTTAAGCCCTCTACCCCCATCTATGGCTTGCAGTAACCCCCCCCTATTCTGACCTAGGAGGGGCCAGCAAGCTTTAAGACACAGGGGATTGTGGTCACTAAAAATGCTCTCTTTGATGGAAAAATCCGAGATTAAGTACAAAAGAGGCAAGGAGCACAGAGACAAAGATAAAATCAATAAACGAGTCGCTACCATTCCCTTTGAAGGTGGAAGTGATATCACTTTGACTTGGATCCAGTTTGCCCATTACTGGTAACAAGTCGAATTCGCTAACTAGCGCATTTAAGTTTTCGCCCTGACCACTGTGTTCTAGGTGCATCCCTGAAAGACGGGGACAAGATAAACCCCTGTGCCCCGCATTCTTGGGTCCCGCATAAATGAATATTAAAATCGCCAGCCAATACAAGTTGAACCATGTAGCGAGTGGGAACTTTAAGATTGGCTAGAAAAGCTCCCAACCTGGATATATTACAGACCTCTGGTAGAGATGATGTGGCATTATAAAAATTCCAAAGCAAAAGTTTACAAGACCCGTTTGAGAGTAACAACGCCTGAAGACATGGATTCTCATTGGACAGTACTTCAATTCTTTATTTCACCCTAAGCGAAACATATGCAATCAGGTCACCCTTGGATTGACCAACTCTCTAGGGGATGCAGGTACAAAAAAGGACTTATACCCCTCCAAGAAACAGGAGTTTTTGATGGCCCATGTCTCTTGCAAACATATAACATCAAACTTTTTTACAAAACAACACCATCTTGGGTCCATAAGCTTACTTGCCGGGCCAGCTATGTTCCATGAAATAAGGTTGCAGTGGTTACTTTCATCCAATAAATTGCCACCAGGACTGTCTTGCTCAGGTTGATGAGTGGGGTCGGAATGTAAAATGGGAACTCTCGTGTTCTACAGTGCTGGGGCTGGAAGTCAGTCACAGTTGTCTAAAAACCCCAAAGGGTCGTAAACGTTTGAGACTTGAAAACGTGGGGTCTCCACTGGCCACTCCTGGTTGGCCAGACCGGGAGACCTCCTTGGGTGCCATGATCTTGGGGATGTTACAAGGTGCGGGGTCTATAAAGGAAGCCCAAGAGGAGTGCTACAATGGAGGTGGCAGAGCCTAAAGTGGTGCAAGAGCTGGCCACGTGAAGAATTCTCCCTGGCAGATGCGGTCGATTAAAGTTGATTATAACACAGTCACCCCCACAATTCTTATTGGACCCTCCAACTCAGGCAACTCTCCGCACCATGTTGATGAATCTCTCCACTCTAAACCCCAAGGTTGTGTTATAATTCAACAAGTGCAGTACTTTATTCTTTAGCTGCTGGAAGTTTTCAGTGGCGTCTGGCTTTAACACGGGTACATTGCCCAGGACCACAACATACAGTGTTGCTCCTAGGGGTAAGTGGAGGTTGATAGGGCCCTGGGTGTACATGCCTGGTACTTCAGTTAGTGAGGTGGGTTCCCCTCCTAAGCCAATCTCCCTCCTGGTGTCCCTGTTGCAGCCAAGTTGAGTTTTCATCCTAGGGTTCTCCAGAGGAGATGCGTCCTCCTTTGACCCTTCCTTTGTGATCAGAAGCGAGGGTGGCTGTTTGAGTTGGAGAGAGCTCTAATGCAAGTGGGGGCGAGACGGTGGGGCCTCCTGGTTTGTAATATGTGGATCAGGTTGACTACGATCCTTATACCCATCACAACCCAATGGGGCCACAGGGGAATTGTTATCTGCATTGCTGCCCATTATGTTGTGCTGTGCCAGGTTAAAAAGATCCTTCTTGTTGGAGTCCAAGCAAAGCTTAATTGGTTCCAACTTAGAATCTAGCCCTGCCAGAAGAGATCCCACAGATGCCTCCAACAAGGCTGCCAGATCAACTTTAGAAAGAACCTCGGTGCCCAAAGGGGTAGACGTTGTGGCCTCCGCTCTAGAGCACTTTGCCTTACCCCCTGTCAGGGAACACTTTCGTTTAGCCCCATTCCTGGTACGCTCGCTAGTGCCCCCCACCTGGAGAGGAGGGCAAGGTGCCACTAGCTTGAAGGTACTTATACTGCAGCCAGACAAGGGCACTGTTACTGATTGTGCCCGTCTATCCTTATCCACGATGTCTGGAGTGTCAGCTGACCCAACTAATTCCTTCCCTATAGAGGATACACGAGGGGACCCCTCAACTGGCTCGACTGGTTCCTCCAGCTCTGAGCTGCACAGTATTGAGTCTGGTCCCCTTAGTGGACTGGATAGGCAGGGGAGCCGTTGGTGTGCCAGGGAGCGAGAAACCCGGTGTGCCAGAGCTCGATTTCCTTATCTAAGACCCCCGCTGCTCACTGCAAAGAAGAGTCCATTTTAGTTATTGTCAGGGCCACGGGGGCTGATGCTGTCGCCTTTCGCTTCCCAATGGGACCGAGTATGGTTATAATGGTACCCTTGGGCCAATATTAAAAGTAAGATGGTAAACAACAAGGTAAGAGCCTCACATTGGTGTTTCTTTAGCTTTAGCTTAACTGAACTTGACTGGGAAAACGAAGTGCAAGGGGGGACAATAACTAGAGGTAGAGGGGAGAGGATGTAGCCTTCCGGCTAGAGCAGTTGACCTCGAAGCTGGGGAACCGGGTTCGAGTCTCGGCAACGACGCTCAACATCCTGTGATTCTGGGCAAATCACTTAATCTCCCCGTGCCTAACAAAATGAATGTGTCCTGTGTAACAAAACTGGTGCTCATGTAAAGCACTCTGATACCTGATATCTTCGGGTCTAGTTCGCGCTATATAAAAATCTAAAAAAAAACTAGCTACACAGCATAGACGATGAAAAAAGCTAGGAGCCCGGTCTTACAGCAGGAAACCCAGCTTAGCCCACCTTGTGCCCAAAGAAGGATTGTGTTTGAATACCACAGCCACTCTTCCAGACTCTTCAATGACTATGCCAATAGATAGCCAATAGATGTGCGCTGGAGATGACGGGGTAGGGTTTGACCAAGAGGCCAAGGGGGGGGCCCGCCCGCCCCAACATCCTCCGGTCTCAGACGGGCACGGATGGGCCTGCACTTGGCCCGGGCTTTGCCCGGGCGCGTCCCACTCCGCGGTAGAGCAACAGCGTTTTTCAAAGCGCAGCACAGGTGAACTGGGATCCTCCTTCAAGCAGTGTATCCTGGGACACAGAGTCCCGCCACCAGACAGCAACAATGTCCACAGAGCCTTCCCTGTCCATCACTTATAGTGCCCTTCAATGGTAAAGGGCACTAAAGGGTCATATAAGTTTGCACTTACATGTCCACACCTTTGATATAAAACACCCTCCCTCCTGGGCTTTAGGAGTCCTTCCTTAGGGGTAATTAACATTTATCAGAGATAGTGCATTGACTTTGCCACACATGGTGCACTGCTCCTGCAGTCTGCAATGTCAAGCCTGCTGTCAGTAGTTTACTTGGATCACTCAGGTGGCACAAACAGTGGTGCAGGCCCTGGGTACCCCTCTACCACCCCTGACCCGGGTATCACAGGTACCATATGCTAGTGACTTATAAGGGGGCAAAGTCCTTTTCAATTGGGGGATTGCCAATTTATGCATAACAGTTTTGGGAGAGCATGGGCACCGGGGTCTGGGCAGTAAACTCCAGTGCACTATCAGAGTCATAACCATCAGCATTTGGAGCAAAAACTGGGGATGTCAACATCCAAAAAGGGCTCTTTCCTACATGACCCACAGATGAAAGGTGATGAGCAACTAACCTATCCCCTTGTAGTTCTCGTTTAAGCGGAAAAACCTGGAAAGGCTATCTGCATTGGCATTGTCAGTCCCTGCTCTGTGTTCCACTGTAAAGTCCATCCCCTGTAGGAAAATGGACCACCTCAACAGTTTAGGGTTTTCCCCCTCCAATCTGAATCATCCATCTGAGAGGCCTGTGGTCAGTTTGAACCTTGAAATGAGTGTCAAACAAGTATATTCTCTGCTTCTTCAGGGACCAAACCACAGCAAAGGTCTCCCTCTCAATGGCACTCCAACACTGCTCTCTTAGGAGGAGGTGTCACCTGCTGATATAAGCAACTAGTTGCTCCTGGCACTCATCATTTGTTTGGGACATTATTGCCCCAATCCCAAGTTCAGATGCATCTGTTTGGACAACAAAATCCTTTCCATAGTTAGGTGCTTTCAGGACAGATGCATGGGCACATCGCCTCTGCCAGCGTGTCAAAGACCTTTTGGTATCCTGTGGTCCAGATGACATTTATAGGCTGCTTCTTAGAGGTAAGCTCAGTGAGTGAGTGGGGGCACAATGGTTCCATAACACTTCACAAACCTCCTGTAGTACCCAGTCAAGCCAAGTAAGGCCCTAACTTGAGTTTGGGTTTTGGGAGCCTCCCAGTGGTGGCCAATAATTTTAGGAGGGAGGGGGCGGAGAGGACACAATTGCACACATACGCACCCATTCACACCCATGCATTCACTCACACGGGTGCGCATACACACATCCATTCACAACACTCATTACTAAATATTCAAACATACCTGCACGCACGGACCAAACATTAATTTAAAAAAATTACACTTACCTGCAGTTCTGCCTCAGAGGTAACAGGAGGGTTGGGACTGCTGCCTTTCTCATTGGTTGACCATATGCCAGCCAATGTGGGAAGTCAGCAGTCTCAAGCCTCAGAGGTACCAGAAGAGTTAAGACTGCTGCCTTCCTCATTGGTTGAGCTAAGGTCAGCCAATGAGGGAAGGCAGCAGTCCCAACCTCTTCACAGAGTGGGATGGGTCAGTGAGACTGCTGACCCCAACCAACTCTGTGCTGAGGTGTCACTGATTGACACTTGGCCCTGGGTCCTTCAGGGCTTAAAACTGAAGTGCCCAGGTCAGATGCAATAAGTGAAACTTCCGCCTCAAGGACCTTTGCTGAGCTGGGGATGTTACGCATACAGGAGCTGTGACTTCCTCAGCCCACAAAAGTTCAGCTCAAACAACCAGGAGCCTGCACATTTAGTGCTTGTCTAGTTCCTGAGTGCCTGACTGGAAAATGAACAGTGTCTGTCAGGCTGACTTTTCCAGCGAGCGGCAGGTTTCTCAACTCAAGCAGTAGCGATCTGCCTTGACCGCCCACATTCAGAAATCTCACCAGGAGGTGGTCTAATGTATGATTTTCCTCATTCCACAACTTAGCGTTGGTGAGCCGTGAAAGAGGAAAAACTCCTCTCCGCGCCGCTTCACACAGTTTTTGGGAACTTTGCCCTCTTTGCGGAGTGCAGAGGGGCAAAACTCCATGAGCTGCTCCGGCAGAGCGGAGTTCAGGGCCCACCCCTAGTTACCTGGTGGAGCCAGACGGAGGCAAAGTCACAAGCTTAAGCCAACCGTGATGGAGCGCAGGCCAGATACAAGTACTAAGTTAGGCCATATAAACAAAGTTCCTCAAATCTTGATTTGGGGAGCATTGAGAGATCATGCTTTGAGGATGTGTTTTGCAGCAGTGGATATGAGGAAGCTGCATGGCTGCGATGTAGAGTCCTGCGTTACCATTGAGGATGACATCGACAAGGGGCTTGCGATGCAAAGTCCTGCAGCGAGGATGTCTTGCGCAGCGGCTGTTCCGAAGAAGCTGCGGGGCTGCAATATGAAGTCATGCAACTTCATCATGGATGGCTTTGACAAGGGTCTTGCTATGCAAAGGCCTGTGTCGAGGATGCATTGCACAGCGGTGGTTCTGAGAATGCTGTCTGTGATGCAATGTCCGGCATAAGTAATGAGTCGCACAGCAGCAGTTCCAATGCGGGCTCCAAAGACATGCCTTGCATTGATTCGGTTCTGTCCAGGAGACCAGAGCTGGGCTGGTAGAGCACCTTCAGGCCCGCTTCTAAGGGTCCAGGACTTGGGTGCACCACTTGGAGGGTAGGACTCACAGCAGACAGAGTTCAGGTGCTGGGTTCAAGGTAGTTGGAGGCTTTTCTGCCCCTGGGGCTCTGATCAGGAGGCCATTCAGCTAGTCCTTTGGAGTCACTCTGGTGGTCGTTGGTTCAAGATGCAGGTCCAGTCCTTCTCACTTTGGCAGCAGGGCAGCAGAGTAGCAATCCTTCTTGCAGAGCAGCACAGTAGTCCTTCTTCTGAGTCTTCCACAGGTCCAGAGGTGTACTGAATATTTGGGGCTGAAAGTCCAATATTTTTACTTGGTGCCAGCTTTGAAGTAAGAGAAGGTTCTGGAAGTTTCCACCCGCAGAGGCGCTTATAATTTCCTGCCTCCCTACCCTGGCCCCAGCTTGTCTAGGGTCACAGAAACTAGTGTCCTTTGTGAGTGTGCTCCGGCAGAGGCTTTGTGATGTGCAAGTGTGGTAGGTGACAGCTCCACCCTATATTCAGTCAGAGATGGCCCATCCTGCAAACACCTATTCCCCCTTTGTCTCAATGTCTGGGAGCAGTACACAAAGACCAACTGTCAGCTACACCTAGTCATGTGACCTGGGATTCAGGCTCCAAATAGTTAGAACAAGAAAATGCCAACTTTCTAAAAGTGCCATTTTCCGAATTATGACTTAAAATCCGACTTTACCATAAAAGAGGGTTTTAAATTACAATTCCATAGACACCAAACTCGATATTCCTATCTGCTCCCAATTGAAAGTTACCACTTAGTAAATGTAAGAAAGTATTCCAATGTTATCCTATGAGAGAGATAGGTCTCACAGTAGTGAAACACAAATTTAAGATTTTGTTTACTACCAGGACATGTAAAACTTAGAAGTGCATGATCAGCTTTTTAAATGCACTGCATCCTGACCTCTGGGCTGTGCAGGGCCTACCCTAGGTGTGACATATATATTCAAAACAGAGGTTTAAGCCTGGCAATAGGTTTATCTTTCCAGGTCAAAATGGCAGTTTAAAACTGCTCAAACAGGCTGCAATGATAGGCCTGAGACATGTTTAATTAGGTACTTAACTGGATGGCACAATCAGTGCTGTTGGCCCACAAGTAGCATTTATTTTATAGGCCCTGGATCCATGTAATACCACTTTACTAGGGACTTACAAGTAAATTAAATGTGCCAATTGCACCGTGTTTAAAGGAGAGAGCACAAACACTTTAGCATGGGTTAGAAGTGCCCAAAGTGCACAGATTCATTAAAGTCAACAAAAATGGGTTCAGAAAAAGAAAGGAGAAGGCAAATAGTTTTGGGTGACCCTGCAGGAACGGTCGAGTCCAACACGCATCCAAAAAGTTTTCATCTTTTTGTTAATGGTAGAGAGCTGAAATCTGCCTCAAAAAGAAAGTGGCTCAGAAAAACCCTTTCTCCCCAATTCTATTCTGGCGCCCGCCATCTGTTCTACATTGAGTTTAGATCCTTCAAGCACCTAAACCCATAAAAAAACCATAAATGAGTGTGTCCTCAAATGTTACAGAATTCACTCTGTTCAGGGACAATGTCCTGTGTTGTCAAGTGGCTAGCAAATTAGAGTGGTGCATGTCTACTTCCTTACAAAAGATTCTAAGTGACAAGGAAAATCTTTAACCATATACTTACTATATTTGTCCACTAAGCTCCAGGGGTTAATATATGCTACCAAATGAGCTCCAAACCAGCATTTCTGCACAATTTCCCTCTGAAATAAGCCATGTGTATTCTACATGGAAAGTGCCTGTGGGCTTCTCAAATGAATTAAAATCCCAAACATGGCTCTAATTCCCACACACTGGAGGCCCAGAGAACACATGTGAGATGGTCTTCTCATGGACATGTTCCTACATGTACAGAAGCTGAAGAAAATTATAATAAGTTAGGTAATTTTACAAAGATACTGAAAAATATTCTTTGAGTGAGGATCAACCATCTAGCCATTAAGGGTAAGTGAGGTCTATCTGCCTCGAATACATTTAGGAGGAAGTACAGAATTTGTAAATATATGATGGTGAGGTTTCTCTACCCAAGGTATTGTCTACCCTAAGGGGATGGGGGACCCAAACAAGTACTTCTGCTTGTGTTCCTTCTGCCATGGCTTTATTGCTTTCTTGATCCTCAGAACCATTGACAGCCCACACATATTATGTATAGCTATATTGAAAAGTTTAAAGAGAATAAAGATATGAGACTACATTCCCCACTGGCATATCACAGCATGGGGGAGCCACAAGAAAAATAAACTATTTATTCAATTTCATGGAACAAAAAACATCAATTTTCTGAAACATCTCTTGGTCAGCTAAAGGGAACAAGGGTGGGGTGCAACTCAGTAACAGATATCTTAAACCACAGAGAATTACAAAAGATAGAGGTTTACTGTGGTACTGTAATTTATTAAATGAACAATGCACCATAGCTAGTGATTTGCCATATTTCATTGATGCAAGTACATACAGCATCAATGTCTATGCACATGAATCCTTTAAAAAGATTTTCTCGTTTTGATGGTCAAATCTGGGTAATCCATGCACCATTTTTGTGGTTAGCAATGGGCTTAGGCTACTTTCTGGTTGCAGCATGAACTGCTTCATGTGTGCCTTTCTTTGCCCAAATCAACTTAAGCACTTCCGTTCCTCCCTGTTTCCTCCTGAATTTTGCAGCCTGAGTCTGTACAAGGTTCATCCTTGCTTAAGATGAATTTGAAGTTAACATTTTGATTGCACTGGCCACCCCTGCAGACACACTCTGGGAATGATAACATCAGATACTTAAGACCACTGTACTCTATGAATTAAATCTACCTCAGTATTTTACAGAGTTACTTCCTAATTCAGATGAGAGCAAATAGACCCTGACCTGGGGTTTGAGGCATGGGCACTTACTTTCCAGGCCTGACATCTAGGTATTAGAAGGAAAATGCCTCGGTCCTAAAATTGCCCTTTGTTAAAGTTTTCTCTCTAGCTTCCTCATTGACTCTGGGACTGTTTGTAAAGGCTATAGTTTCTGTCACACCATTTTCATACTTGATATGGTTACAAGGTCCCTGTTGGCTCCTCCTTTAAGCCAGAGCACCGAAGGAGCCCCACCACTGCCAAGAATTTGCCCGTAGTAGGATTCTTTTTAAGGTATGAGAGATTTCTCTAAAGTTTAAATTAATGTTACATAAAACATCAATCAGATAAGTATAATATCAAATTAACAGTAGTGTAAGAAACAAGATGATAACTTATAATATAACATGGTGGCTGACTTAGAGTTTGGTGGATGGCTTACTACATCGCAAGTGTGGTGAATATTCTGTGTATTACAAGTGCCTTCTATCCAATTACATTTGCAATACGGGGTATGGGATATCTGCCATATTTCAGACAGAGTTACTTGTCTCCTAAACTCTAAATCAGGCCCTAGTGATTAGCATCACTAAACTAATGAAATTATATTGAAAATACTATTTATCATATGATAATAGCTAAAAATAAAGGAGAGACAATGGAAAAAACAGCAGAGGAAAGGTACGAAGGAGAAGAGGAAAGAATAATATAAAAATGACATCTTATATCTCTAAGCATAAAAAACATCATACCTCAAAGACATTAAGTTATACAACTTCATTATTACTACACTGTGCAATATTCAGCATTAAAGGTTAAGGTTGGAATACAATATAAATGTTGCATATTAAATACTGTCTAAATAAAACAAAAAAAATAGTTGTCTAAAAGAGACCATAAACATATATATTAATAAGATATGGAAATAATTGTAGTTGTGGTCTCTCGGAAAATTCTTCAGGATGTTGCTGATGTGTACTATGATTTCTAAATGTATTATTGCTGAAAGAAGTTATAGGAGACCACAAGGATTCTCTCTTAATAGCAAGTCATATTGGTGGTACACATGTTTTATCAGGTCTATGATTATAACAGACACTGTACCATCATACGTTAAAGGAAGTATTCACAGCATTTTTCCATTTTCTTTTTAAATTTGTTGAACTGCTAAACAAAGATCCAGAATATACCAATGGAGCAGCCTCTGAAATGTTACCACTTTTGTTAGGTGGAATGTAGAGGGATACCCCCAGCCATCCGAAAGTTGTCTGTCTGCCTCCCTGCACATCGCTTTGTGGATTCAGGCTAGCTGGCTGTGTTTGTTGGTCACCTCTTAAAATGGGACCAGGTGCACAAGGCTGGAAGTTAGTAAGGATAAGGCAATAGGAGCCAAAATAGACTAGAATGTTGAGGAGTGCATGTACTGTCATACTAACTAATATTATAGGCAATGCAGGTCAGCAAGCAAATTTGCTGGATTGAATTGCGTGAAAAGAAGAAAGCAGAAATGTGCCTTAGCACCGAAAATATGGAGCATTTCTGCTGTCTCATATTGTTGGCGCACTGTGTGCTGCCTAGAGCCAATGTAAGCACCCTTGGACAACAGTGCAACGATGCCTGCGTTACAGGCAGGATTGTTTTTGTTCAGGAAAGAATAGCTACCTGCAGAAAAACAATCCTTAACAGCATTTTTATAGTTCTATTCATATTGCAGAATGTAGCATGCATAGAAAGAGGAAGTAATGAGGAGAAAAAATTAGCTTTCCTCGTTATGCCGGGATCAGGGAGGCATAGCATTTTTTATATCACATTTTATTGAATTCAACACAGACATGTACATGAACAATGAAACTCATTATTGCAGGATTATGCCCCTGAAATTGGCGACAGTGTTCGCATGACCACAAACAGTCCAATGGAGGGTCTGTGTACTCGTTAAGTGCTTCTGTTGATACCACTACCTCCCTCCCTCATGCTCAAGCTGATTTCAGTCCACCAAAGCTCCAAATTTCCTTGTCAAGCGAGTTAACAGAAGCATCCCGTCTCTCCAGAGGAATCCCCCTGTAGCAGGCTCAGTCAGGCCAAATTTTGTAAGGTTTCTGTGTACATCCTCTGGAAGCATATAAGGGATTTTCTAGGCTCATACATCTGACTAGACCCAAACTTCTACACCTCCAAACCCAGTGGAACTTTGTTCTTCCAGACCTTGGCTATGTCTCTCTTAGCTATAACTAGTCCCAGCCACATCAAGGCCACCTGGTACCTGTCACTATCAGTCTGTGATAACGTGCAGTAGGGCAAATTTTGGGTCTCTGGGTAGTCTCCACCCCAGTATCTGCTCCAAGAATACCCGCACTCCCCCCCAGAAGGGCAACAACTTCTCACAAGCCGACATCATATGTAGAAAATCTTCATTTTCTGTGCCATATCTCAGGCATTTTGGTGAGGCTGTTGCCCCCTTTTTCTACAACATTTTTCTCATGAAATAGACTCAATGTAGATATTTGAGTTGGATCATTTGGAACTGAGAGGCTATCACTGTCTCCTTATGGGAGGTGAATGCCTCCCTTGAGTCGTTGTCTGTCAGTGGCCCAAAGCCTCCATCTCAGATCACCTTCAATGCATTGAATGTATCCTTGGAATTGATTGCCAGTCTGTGTTAGACCTGTAAAATCTTGAGTGGTTCATTTTTCCAGTAGGATTTTGACCTCTATATGGTTGTATTCAGTGGCAGCTCAGTCAGGGATGCTATGTATGGTGTGAAGGCATGTCAAAATTCTAGGTACATAAAGAGTTGACTCTTGTGCATGTCATATTCTTCCTGGAGGTCAGCAAATGATTTTAGCACTAAACCCTACATAATGTCTCCCAATTTGGAGATGCCAAGGACAACCCAGGCTTTGAAGCCCTGCAGGGTTGCCACCTGACACAGTGAGGATGCACACCACATGGATCTCCCTGGTCAGGTGTACCTACCACCTCAACTCACTGTGTGTATCACACCTTCCTCCTGTCCCACTGCTCAGATGTGAAGGCTGTGTCATCCGAAGCACTGTACCACCATTTGCAAATAACAATCAGGTGTGGCTCTCTATAATAAAAGGCCATGTCCGTGGTAGCGATACCCCTGTCGTACATGTATTTATAGCAATTAGAGAGGGAAATTCACTGAGCCAGGCGGTTCCACAGAAAGCCCTTTAGGAATGCACCCAATTTCTTGAAGAAGTAACAGGGGAGGGGTAAAGGGTAGTTCTGTAGCTAATACAGTAAGCATGGTAAAGCTACTATTTTGTAGATGGAGGAGCGACTAGTGAAGGATAAAGGAAATGTGGACCAGAGCCCTATGTCTTGAGAAAGCCAGTGGAGCTGAGGCTGAATATTCCTCTCCTATACCCTCTGTGAGTTATTCGTCAGGTAGACGCCAATATATTTAATGCTCTCAGCCTGAATCTGCAGATCTACTGCCTATTCTAATACAGAGGTGGGCAGTTGAAAGGGAATATCATGGATTTGATGTGTGTTCCCTTGTATATCTGAAAGGTGTCTGAAAGGAAACCCCACACCTGCACCCTGGCCGACAAACTAGTGTAAAGCAGATTCACTTTGCTGATAAAGTTGGGGCCAAAGTTCAGTTTAGTCAGTAGGCAGAACAGGTAGTCACACTCGACTGAGTCAAAGGTTTTTTTCGAAAATCGGCCAGCAGCCAAAGGCTCAGATTAACCACCCCATTTAGGGGTCCCAGCCCAAGATCCAGGGCCCGCCAGCAATTGCGCAATCGCCTCTACTTGTATGTGCTGGAAGTCAACAGTAACAATTGTGGAGGCAAATACACTAAGTATGGTTAAGGGTCGACTGTCAAGGAGGCCAGCAACCACCACATACCAACCCCCATTGTCATGCCACACCTGAGTCACCTTCAGTGGCAAGTGATGGTGGACCAACACCACCATCCTACTTGGCCCTTTTGGAACACCCGCATGGAACACTAGTGAGTAACCCATCCTGGCCAGGAAAGGTCACCTAGTGCCCACCAGATGTGTTCCCTGGAGTAGGAGGGTTGCTGCCCTGGATGATTCGGCCACCCTTAATTCCCCCTTTTAGTCTCAGGGGGACAGCCACTGTGTTATTGAAGTCTTGGCATAGGAGCGAAACATCTGTTTGGAGAGCTCCAATTTTCCACTACCAGGAATAGTAGGAGCCTTGGATAGCCTGCAGGATGATGGCTGACTGATCAGAGGGAGGCCATGTTTATTCTGGGTCATTATAGGTTTTGTACATTTTTTGATGCATCCTTGTGCAGTCTATGTGTATGGGCTACTAGTACTCCAGAAGACCCGCTTCCACCACCAAGCAGCCAACCGTCACACCTCAACTGGCAAGAAAAGCTGCAGTCATAGAGGGAAGTTGTCAGAATAAAGAAGCCTGAACAACTTCTGTATAATCCTGGCCCCTGCATCCCTGTGCACAGGCATCAATGGTACCACCAAAGTCTATGAAATGCTGGCCCCTCCTCAACTCTCACATAGATTACTGGGCCCCTAGCACCCCAAGGTTGTTGGCTCCTGCTGTGCAGGCCATGGTCTCCTTACAGCTAGTGTACAGGGCCCGGGCCAAGTCAGAGGCCTTCAGCCCAGCCCTGGTGGTCCATACATCCCCGCAGGCAACCTGAATGGGCCCCGCCATTTCTATAGACCACCAGGGACTCTTAGTGCCCCACGAGACAGTCGACCCACCGGGAGCACCCTCAGCGCGGTGCGATGGAAGGTCCAGGTAGTCAGTCCGGCCCTGGGTGTGGTCAATGCTGTTGGGCCGTGAGGCAGCACTCACTCCAGACTCTGTGTGCCAGTGAGGTCTTGGTGCTTGGCGCTTGCTCTCGGAGCTCTGAAAGGGGCACAGAGCAGTATAATGGCCCCACAAGAACAGGTAAGGAGGGCTGGCCCTACTCCTTGTCCGCCACTGCATTGTCCTCGGTGAGTGGCTGGCTATGCCCTAGGGGCTACACATGCCCAATCCTCAGCTCTTCTGAGACCCTTCCACTGTCTAGGAACCCCCCAGACTCCACATGGTGGCCATACTTGCACCCGGTCACTGTCAGCATGTCTTGACTTCTGGGCACAGAGAAAGAATTAAGAAATTGCGGAGAAGCGGCAGAGTTCAGGAATGAGCAGTTGCCATGTTCAGCACTGCAGCCACACCCCTCAAGGCATAGCATTTTGAGGCATTCCCAGGTTTACTAGCTTTAATAAGTCTGGGAATGCACCAAAATTCATGAGTGGATGCATGGGAAGACCCAAGCTCTACCCATGAAACGCCTCCCTGACGCAAAGTAACGCAAAGCTAAACCATGCAAAGGCACACTAAGTGGCTTTGCACAGCTTAGTAAATCTCTAAAATGAGTTTTTGTTGTTCAGATCACCTGGCTTCATAGATCTTTTAAAAGCAAGCTCTAGTCTTACATTATGATTTTAGTTCTGAGCTTAAACCTTCATATTTCACATTGGGATATGCCACTGCTGTTCTTACTCGCTCCTGTATTCCACCTAAAATACTCAAAAATATTGCCTGGTCATAACATTATGTCCAACGTTTTTTGAAAATATTATGGACAAAAATGTCAAAGTAAGTTTGTTATTTTAATGTTTAATAACAATATGAAAATGTAAAATATTGTTTATCATAATATTGCATTTATTACCATGTGTTATTGTATTGTATTATGATTTTTATTCCATTGTTTATGTTTTTGTGGAACTTATTTGTAGATTGTTTTGGAAAATATTGCAGTAATTGTTTTTTGTTTTTTTTTAATTATTGAAGGAATTTGGTGGGTAATACTTTTGAGAATTAAATATTAGTTTTAAATGGTTTATTTTTCAATTATTTATAATATTTGAATTACTTTTTATTTGCTTACATGTTTCATTATTATTTATTTATGAAAGAAATGTTAATTTTGGGTTGTGGGTTTATTGAGGGCTTGGGTGGGCAGTGCTTAAATGGAGTATATATAAGTAGGTAATAATTGAATAATATATTATTCATGCACTTGTTTTATGTTACTAATTTCACAATACCAAACTGCTTATATGTTTTTTAATTAAATATTATTTTTATGAGTTGTGGGGTGTGCTGGGATGTGGGTGGATAGTGTTATTTTTAAAGTGTACATTAGTTATTGTTAATCGTTTAATTTATTAAATTTGTAACATTTAAGTTTTTTACATTTATTCAGATTTTACAATTATTAACCTTTATTTTTGTGATGTGTGGTTTATTGGCTGGTTGGATAGAGTATGCTATAAGTAAAAATATATATTAATTCATTTTGACTGATTTTTGTACAGATTAGATTATTTTTTAAATGAAATGTTTTGCATAATTCACATATTTTGAAATTATTGAAGCACATGATTGTATGATAATCTTCTATTAAACTTATTGTTTTAAATTGTTCTTATTGGTTGCGGGGTACATTGGGGAATGTGTAGGTTGCATAGTCTGAAACAAATCATTAAATTAAAATTACTTAGAAGGTAAAAATGTTAAATATCACAATTGGAAAACTGTTTTGAATTTAAAATTAATTTTCCATTGTGGTAAGGGTTTCTTTGGCTTTTTGGTTTATGTATTTATTTGAGTTTGAGGGCCATTTTTCTTTTAAAATGTTTTATTTAATATATTTGTACATTTCTAAAAATTATTGTTCTGTTCCTTGGTTTTTAAAGTGTTTATAAACATTTTAAAATACTTTTAGGTGTGTACTTATAATTTGTGATTGTTTTGAATCTGACAACTACAATTTGTACACTTTCTCCAATGTTTGTTACATTGGAGGTAAAATCATAAAGTTGACCCCCTTTTTCCAATGTATGCACTTTCTGAAATGTTTATTTAACTGGGGTTAGAATAGTAAATTTGATCCCCCTCCAATGTGAGCACTTTCCCAATTTTTGTTAAACTGGAGTCAAAATAGTAAATCTGACCATCCCAGTGTCCGCACTTTCCTCAATGTTTGTTAGACTGGAGTTAGAATAGTAAATCCCTTTGCCCCCATGAATGCACGTTCCACAATGCTTCTTAAACTGGAATTATAACAGAAAATCCAATTCACCAATCCCCCAAACACATTATGAACGCATTTTCTCTAATGATTGTAGTATTGTAGTTAGAATAGTGGCTTTAAATTGTTTTTATTGGTTTATTTTTGATGGACTTGGAATTAATTAAGGTTACTACATGCTACATTCAAGGAGAGAATGCTGGTGTTCCAAACTAACTAGAACAATAAATAATTGTTCTGCAATAGAAAGTTGGATTTCCTTGTCTCTCCAGTTAGTTGTGGAGTGTTGAGTTCAGTCAAGCTACAGAATAATAAAATTACAACAACAATAATTAAAGAACTGCCCCACCAGTGTGTGAGAATTCAACAGTATGCATAGCTGTGATAATATCTTTACATAGCAAATTCAAGTACATTAAAAACAAATAGATAATAGTACAAAAGTGCCCAGTGTAAACAGGCAAAACAATAATGCAGAATCAATGCACTGATAATCAAGTATCCTTGAATAAACATGATATTCTGTTCACAATCTCCCACAATCACTAGTTGACCATTAACTTTTAAATGGGAACACTGAAGGAAGTCCAGCACCACACGTAGCCAACCACTGGTACTGCAAACACCCCACCCCCAGTAAAAAATAATGGAGATGGGGACTTAAAGTAAAACCCTTTAGAAAATAGTGTCAAATTAAATTCTAATTTTTAAATAGTGAAAAATATAAATAAATATAATTGATTGTGAAAAAATATATAAGAATAGTACATATTCGCAATTTAATTATAAACTATTCTAATAACCCTTTGCATTTAAAAAAGTAACAATATTTTTTATCAAATATAGCTCGATTAATCAACTTTAATTAATTGTATACTTCACTTGTAATAATTGTTAAGCATTAATAAAAATAATTATTTTTATTTACTTTAGGAGATAATTTATTTTTTAATTTAAACTTGATAAAACATTATTTTAATGTAATTTAATATATTTACATACATTAAAGAATGTTTTCAAAATGTAGGTAATAGTGCTGTAGCATTTGTTTATTTAGTTTTACATTTAAAATAAATCTCTAAATTATTTTGCATTCATATATTACATAAAAATATTTTCACATGTTTTTTCCAAGTTTAGTAAGCTTTTTTACTTTTTCCTATACTTTACCAATGAGGGACTGCACAGTTTTGTGGAGATCATAACATGGTAAGTGCTAGACATAAATGATGTCATTTAACACGTCATGATTTATGTAAAATGTGAGGACATAAGCAGTGCATGGTGGGGGTGCAAGTTATAGTTAGCTCAGTAAACTAGAACTGATGAATTTCAGAGGCTTTTTTGTTTTTAAACAGTCGTTTTCAACTTATTTCAACACCTAACTATAGCATCACTCAAACCTTAATTTTTTCAGTGTATGTGTGTGTCTGTGTGTGTGTGTGTGTGTGTGTGTGTGTGTAACCCACACTGTATAGCGTGGGTTATACATGCCTACACAGCATTTCATACCTATCATCATGAGGACCAAAAAACGTATCAACTGTATCAAAAACTGTATCAAAATCATAAAGTGCAGTTATATTTGCCTCGGTCCGCTTTATAATCTACTCCAGTATCAAAGCTGCATGGAGTTAGAATAGTAAATACACACTTCATTATGGTCAATGGTTGGTCCTCATAATGATAGGTATAAAATGCTGTATGAGCATGTGTGTGCATGTGCTATAGATTATGCTATATACCAACTGAGCAGAGTACAGCAGAAACAGCACGAGAGAAAATTGTATTTACTTCCTCACAGATTGCATGCTATAATTACTTTACACAGGGAAAAGACATTCCTGTCAGGAGAACTTTTCAATATGACTTTATCTTGCTGATTAAATGACTCCCTCATGATCATGCCTCTTGTGGATCAGGGCCTCCTCCCCTCATTCAACATCGTGGGAATTGGGAGTGCAGATGTACCACCCTTGGAATGCCCCTTGATGCAGAGTAACGCAAAGCAGCGCTAGGCACTGCTTTGCTTTACTTTGAGGGAAATTTCAGGGCAAATCAAGTTTGCACTGGAAAGTTAAAAAAAAGGCACATGTTTGCATCACTTTTGTGGCGCAAACCCAGCTCAAAATATTTGTTAATCTGCACATGTGTGTTTACTCTCGTGATATTTCTTGCACTTGCACCAGTTTTCAACATTCTGGAATCCTGAATGAAATTTCAAATGAAGCCCCACTCTCATTGAAAACGTTTGAGCTAAGCGTTGGTTCATTGTCTCTAAAAAAACGAGTTTAAATAATCTCTTACTCCCGTATTCATCATTACACGGACAGGGCCAAATATAATGCGTATGCCCATATGAAGCAGCAATCACTTCCTTGGTGATGTTTTCTGTGATGTCATTTATGATGTAATCTGTGCGTCAAACCTGAGGTCAAGAGTAAGGACATCACAGACCTACCAAGTTCTGAAAACTTTTTACCATGTGAATGGAAGCGGGATCCTTGGAGGGGCATGGCTTTGTGTAGAGCGGAAGAGGAGAGTCACTTCGACCCTCCCCTTAACCCCACCAAAAAACAAAGGGGCAGATTTACAAGGAACTGACGCATCTGCATAGATGCGTCAGTTTCCTTGCGCCAGTGCCAAATGTCCTTGCGCCACTATGGATGAGCTGTATGTACAATACAGTGCTCCATGGCGCAAGGATTAACAGATGCGCCAGAAATACTGACGCATCTGTTGGCACACAAGTGACGCATCGCTGGAGTTGCTCATGAAAGTGACGCAACTCCAGCACTGTGCCACAATAGATAGGTGAGTCCCATACAAAAAGCCCTGCATCATTCCTTACGCCTGGTCTGAGCAGGAAGAGGGATTTTGACTCAGTGAAAGCGCAGAGTGACGCAGTGAAATGTTGTAAATTTTACTGCGTCAGTTCTACATGGCTTCTTGCGTGGGAACGCCTAGCCTGCATACATTATACCTGGTGCAAGTATAATGTGACGCAGGGCTTTACAACATGACGCATCTCCCTAGATGCGTCACATTGTAAATTGGCCACATTGTTTGCGCCGCCGTTGCTCTAAAAAAGTGACGCCAAGGCAGCACAAGGAGGCGTAAGGGGCTTGTAAATCTGCCCCCAAAGCTTCTCAGGTTACCGGCAATGTCCTGGGATTCAAAAGCTATAATGGATATCGGCTGTGCAGACGCTTTGAACACGAGCTGAAACCCAGTGTGTGCAGTGGGATTCCAGCTTACCGTGAATTCCACTGCTTAAAAACGCCTCTTCACGGGGTGACCACGTGAAAGTGATATCCTACGACATACGGCAGTACCATGTGAATTGGCAGCTCTGTCATCACTGTAGGTGTTAAGGCGAATTAAAAGCTGAAACACATTTCTGATTCAAGTTTTCCTCAGTTGTAGACAAATGGCCTGATTTAGGGGCAGATTTACAATTAACTAACGCAGCACGGCGCAGCAAGTCATTTTGCTGCGCCATGCTGCGTTAGTTTGGAAAGCACAGGGATGCGACATATTTACAAGAATATGTCGCATCCTTGTGCTTCCCCTGCGCTGGCGCACAAACTGCAGCCATGCGCTGGCGCAGGCACCCTTGCACCATGGTGCAAGGATGCCTGCGTCGTGGGAGATTGTTTTGTGCAGGAAGGGGAACCTTCCTGCACAAAAACAATCACTACAACCATTTTCCTCTTTCAATGCGTGCTGCAGAATGCAGCACGCATTGAAAGAGGAAAAACGAGGAGAAATTAAAACATTTCTCCTCGGTGCGCCTCCCTACGCCACCTCTAGGGTGGCGTAGCTTAAACGCATCTCCAGAGTTACGATTTCTCGTAATTCTGGAGATGTGTCTTGTTCCATGGGTGTTGCGTGGGAACACCCACAGCAACACCCATGGAACGCCCCTTCACCGCAAAGTGCTGCGTGTGAAGGGGCCGTATTTACAAGGAGAGGAAAAGTCACGCAGGGTGGCTTTTCCTCTCCTTGTAAATATGGAGCAGTCCCCTGCGCCACCAGTACGTCACAAAAAGTGACGTACTGGTGGCGCAGGGGGCTTGTAAATCTGCCCCCTAGAGTTTAGGTGGATGTGGGACGTCCGCCAAAAAGCGGCCGATGCTTTGTTTGCCCTTTTTAGAGCGTACAGATGTCTATGCACTCTAAATAGAATGAACAGGACATCTGCTGTTTTTTTGTGGATTTCCCACATCTGCCAAACCCTAAATTGTACTCAAACATTTCAAAATGGAATTGCTCAACAGAGAGACCTTATGAGGTGCAGTTGTGCTACATTGGAGACAGCAAGCCAGCTGAGAGTCGCGGTACTTCTCACACTGCTGCAGCCAAAAGCAACCTGCCCAAAGTCTGTGGGCAGAATGACATCTCATCAGTCTTACTGTTTTCTGCTCCGTTTGTCTATTGAGCCAGATGGCGGGAACACTGTTTCCATGTGGTTCGTGTTTAGAGGAGCCTGTGGCGGTTGTCTTCTGTGATATGACACATTCCACCCTGCACAAACCTCTGGCTCACCTTCCATTTCCCATGACGGCCAGCTGTTCCACAGGGGGGAGAGCTCGCGACTGGGATCCTACTGGCAACGACGCGCTGCTGGGCCCATGGAAACAAGCCAGCTGCGCAGTGAGTGATCATGCGTAATAGAAAAGCGGAACAAGCACCGCGGACCTCGTAGTCAAAAACAGAGAAAATCTGCGGGTTTTTTTAAAGCACATTCGAGAACTGAAAACATTGCACGTTGAAAATGTGAGTGATCGCACGGGTGATACTACTTGTTAGACTCCTGCCCACTGTGCAAATTGAAATCCTGCAAGGTCGTACTTCCAAAGAAAACGTGCAAAATTACGAATCCACACCATTCATAATGAAGCCATAGTCGTGAAATAGAACTCAAAGCAAAAAAAAATGTATTGCAGCATTCAGGAAAATAGAAAACAAGTTGTTCTGTTTTTGTTTGTATATTCATTAAATTTGTGCATTGTGATTTGACCTATTTTTTGCTGAACGGGAAAATCTTTACACTTTGCATCTCATGTTATTCTGTTCGAAATGTCATGGCTACTAAATGAGTAATAGAGTTTCTTCTGATAGCACACGTTGCAAACTAAACCACCTCAGGCTGCGTCAGTGAAATTAGAACGGCTCCTGCTGAGCCACATAAACCTGCAATTGGACTGAGAGAGTCACTGAGCGCTTTCAATCTGTGAAATTTCGGCCAAGAATGTCAAATGGCAACATTTGTTCTAATCCAATGGTGTTTCTTGCCTGAAGCTGAGGACTGAAAATCTGCAGTTAATTTTGCATTGATCAGTATGACAAAATCAACTAGTCTGTGTTACAATGATATTGTGATGCATTGAAGCAACTGAAGGGTAAAGTCCGCTTTAAAATAGCTATGAAGACAACAAATGCAGGTAGAACTGCTATCGTTGAAAGGTGGTGAGAGACACTCAGAATTCCCAGTTAACTAGATAGTACAGAAAGTTATATATTTTAGAATCAAGTATTAATCATTTGCAGGTAGTATTGTTGTCATCTTAAACATTGGGACACGTGGTCAGGTCCAGAGACTGCTCAGGGAATCAGTAGAGTCTGTGGCAGACCTTGACAACACAATTTTGGTTGATGGCAACGCAAATTCTGAATCTATTTTGCAAGTCTCAAAGCACAACATGCACTAACCTGCATAGAGGCATAATTGGTCAGGGTTGGATTGGGATCAAAAATCGGCCCGGGCACACCCAAAAAAAGTGGCCCACATTTGCGTATTGCCTTTCTGCAAAACACTGCTTCAGCGAAGGTTTATGAAAAGAAAGTGGGTGGAGGCATTTTTTATTAACTTCCCTTAGATTAAAAAAAATGCACAGATTAGTTCACACTGCTGAGCCACACATGAATGCAAGTGAGACCACTTCTGCTCAGGCCCCCTGCCCCAGCTCAATCAGCATACATTAATGGGCTGGCCCAGCGAGAGAGAAATGGAGTGATACCTCCGCCCATCTGCCTCTAGAAAGGCCACTCAGGCACCCACTGGGCTGCTGGCGGCATCCTAACAGCACAGACAGCCCCCAGGCTGCCCAAAAAAGCAGCCCACAAGCTAGAACTCGGCTACCGGCCCTTCGGCCAATTCCCGAGTGCCCACGTTACCAATCCGACCCTGTTAAATTGGTCCTGTAGAAGTGAAGTTGTTCCACCAATCCCTCACTCACTTAAGAGCACCACCACAAATGATCACAGGGTGAGTGACACACAGGAGGAGGAGAAAGGGTTATCGAAGAGACAGTGAGAGAATACACCTCTTGTGCTGCACGGTCCGCCCTCCACATTTAGGCATGCAGTTACAGTCTGCTGTGTGCTGGATTTCACTGTGGAATTGTTGCGTAGAAAAGGCAGCAGTATGCATCAATCATTACTTCACTAAGGATCAGTCCACATTTACACTGTCAACCTTGGAATTTCCCATCTGATTAAATGCCTAACAGAAAGGCTTTACTTTTGTGTAAAGTATGGTGTACAATGCTAATTGGATATTCAGTTGTGCTATGAACTTGATTCAAGCAAGGTAAAGCTACTACTGAAATAATATTAACAAAACGTTATACAGAACCATTCACCTTTACAATTAACCAGTAATGGTGGAATATTCTAGAATTTCCTGTGCCTTAATATATTGAGTCAAGCATTAAGAAATTAAAACAGAATGTTGGTGTTCTAAAACTATGAATCCTGCTATTATAAGGGCCTTAAGCAGTTCCTCCTGGGCATACTGCTACAGGCAACTCCAACTTGCCTTGTGTTTCTTGGGCCTAAAATATTGGGTCCTCTAACTTTGAGCTGGTAATTTTGGTCTTATAGACTCCGGACCCAGGTCAATGTACAGTGCTCAGGAGGCTGGAGACAGACTGTCCCATGACTTTCTCCGCCCTGCTTCTGCACAATAGAGGTAAGTAGCCAATGCTCCCGGATCTCTTCTTACCATTTCTACCCTCCATCCACCCTCTCCATCCATCACCCACACCACACGCCTCAAGAAAGCCCCCAAACCTATTCACCACATGCTTCAAGCAGGTAGCAAATTGATGCAATTTTGGGCATAGTATTCCTGGGTACCTGCGATATTCCTCATTCTACAGGAAATCATTTGTAACACCTGAATTTAAATGCAGAGATATAATCCAGAATCAAGCATTCCATCTCACTTTTATCACAAAATGAGGCTCTAAGAAACGAAAGAAACATCTACAGCCTCTAGACAATTAGCATCCTGCACTGAACCATATGAGTTTTGAATGCTGGGCAACAAGGGTAAGCTTGAAGAGCAGTAACACTTGGGAAATGTCTGCAGTTGGCTCAGAAGCCCCAAACCCACTCTTCAAGTGCAAAACTGTGAAATGCAGTGAAGCACGCAAATTGAATGCCTAACTGGCTAATGGCCTAATCTTACTTGCGTCTTGATTTTTTTATCAGGTACCAAAGAAATACATATGAAGCAGGAGATGGAAATGGTTCTTTGCAGTTATTGAATCCAGGTACCTCGGCTCTGGATTCAATGATGAAGCACTACATGAATGGGAGTTAGAGCTCACTGTGGTGGTGATAGCACTGATAAACCAGAGTCTAATGGATGAGTGAGAGATAGTTTCTGAAAAACAAACACAACAAATGGCTCTGGAATGCTGGGAGTTTTCTCCCAGTATATGGGGTTCATTTTATTTTTTCTAGCTCAGGGTCGAGTCCCACTGTCGCTTTTTCGGCGGTCTTCCCGCCTTCCGGCTTGGCAGTCTGCCCGCCTTATTTAGATGTTGCAGACTGCATAGATTAATGATCGCCGCAATCCCGCTGTCATTACCAGGAAATCTCAACCACGTCCACGGCAGGATAGGCAAAAGTGGCTGTCAGAGGGAGTACAGCTAGTTTCCCTGCTGGCCCAATCATGATGTGCCTTCCCACCGACGTGGCTGTGGTGGTAAAATCTCCACACCTGAGTTGGCAGAATGGAGGGATATAAGGAGAAACTCACCATTTCTCACTTTCAT
This sequence comes from Calotriton arnoldi, assembly GCA_963921515.1. Classification (NCBI taxonomy): domain Eukaryota; kingdom Metazoa; phylum Chordata; class Amphibia; order Caudata; family Salamandridae; genus Calotriton; species Calotriton arnoldi. The sequence continues at coordinate 428,978 of CAWUFW010010495.1, forward strand.
ACTTCCTGTTCCACCATGGATCTGATCTTTCAAGTCCTGCCGCTGCTTGATGACGAACAAAACCAACACTGTTGTGGATGCAATCGACGGTAAGCTCCACCTTTACCTGTTACCTATTGACTTGTCTGTTAACATTTGCATAGGACTTGTGCATTTATAAATCTCTCTTACAAGAAATAACATATCAATGTGCAAAGCATATGTCTGTAATGTTGAGGTTCAAGAAATTTAAAGAAACACACCTGTATGATCACATTGTAATTATAAATTTGGTGCAAGCTGCCTTCAAAGAAATAGACACTTGCACAAAAAGGATATCAAAATCAAAATCAAAAAGTCACCATACAGGTGTGTTTAAAGAAGTTTTGAAAAATCCCACATTAAAAACATATGCAACACACATCATAGGGATAAGTGCAATATAACATGATGTAGAAATTACATTAGACACGGTGTAACCTTTACCATAGCAATTAACAGTGAAATCAATGTCAGTCACAAATTAGAAGTATTCAACATATACATCCATGTAACATTTCCTCTTGTCTAGTTCAAGTCCTGTACTGGGTCCAATTTCAATAGTCACAATATCTTTTAAGGTGTAATGCAAATTTCCTCACACTGATCAGAAATCAAGGTGAAACAAACACACCTGTAGTAACACATCCAATTGAAATTTGTAACATCAATTAGTTGGTGCAAGTGCCATTACTATGATGAGTACCTGCACCTAAATTCAAATAACCATCACGTACTATGTTAACCAGTGTATGCACTTAACAAAATAGACATTAAAAAAAAAATCAGTTTTATCACCTCTCATCATGGTAAAGAAAAATAAGTATTTCACATTTTACTCATTAACATTGCTAGGAATCAAACAATTGCTAAAGAAAACTAATGCCAGGACTAATTAGGTTAAATCAAAAGTATGGATTCATTCCACAAAATGAGATAAGGCTCTCAAAGTAATATTAAAGCCAAATGGCAGCCCATTAAGTCCACAATTGTGCACTGTTGTGCAGTGGCTCAACGCTTGCCTCCTAATTCACTGCCAAGGTGAACCTCATCAGGAAGGGGCATCTAGTGGGCAGAGCAGACACCTCAAAGATTTTCCATGGGGGGCTTGGGTTTGGGAGGGGTATCCTTGGGTTTAGGAGGGAGAGGTTTGATTTTGGGAGGTGTACTCAGGTTTGGGACGGGGTTGTTTTTGGGAGGGGTAATTTTGGTTTTTAGTAGGGGCGGTTTCTGTATTGGGAGCGGTGGGCTGGGATGTTGAAGGTGTGGGCTGTCGTGTGGAAGGGGTAGATTTGCATTTGATAGGGGTGGGTTGGCTTGGGATGTGGTTGGGGTGGGTCGGGTGTGGAAGGGGTAGATTTGCATTTGCTAAGGGTGGATTGAGGTTTGGAAGGGGTTAGGGCAAGGGTTAAAAGAACATCCTCTATGGGAAAATGGGTAGGGTGTTTGGCAGGGAGTTGTGTTTGGGAGGTAAATGGAGTGGCAGTGTCTGACGTACATGTGTCTGTTGAGGGTGCAGGTGCTTGTGGGTCTTGTGTATGTTGTGCATGTTTGGGTGTTTCTTGCATCATAGGTGTCTGCTGTTTGGATGTGTGAGTGTCTGAGTTTTGTGGGTGTGAATTCTAATGTGTGTGTGTGTGTGTGGATGGGTGTGCTGTGAAGGGGATGGGTGTGTTTGTGATGCATGTGGGTGTGGTGGTGTCTGAGGTGTCTCTGGGTGTGCTGGTGTTGGGGGTGGTGCATGTTAGTGTGGTGGTGGCTGCAGTGTCTGTGGTTGTGATGGTGGGGGTAGTGCATATGGGTGTGGTGGTGGATGTGGTGTATGTGGATGTGCTGGTTGTGGGGGTCGAGCATGTGGGTGTGGGGGTGGCTGCAGTGTATGTGGATGTGCTGGTTGTGAGGGTGGTGCATGTGGGTATGGTGGTAGCTGCTGTGTCTGTATGTTTGGTTGTGAGTCTGTGTTTTTGTGACATCTGTGTTTATGTGTGTGTTGGAGTGGGTGTGTGCAAAGGTGTGAGTGTGCTTGGGGCAGGGCTTGGAATAGGGAATTGGGGTGGGGAAGGGGCAGTAGGTAGGGCACAAGGTTGGGATGGTTGAAAGGTTGCGGTCAGTAAGGAAGCCATACCTTGAAAAGACCCCTGTAGGCCAGACATACCCATATGAATGCCTTCCTGGTAAGATAGCATTTGTTGCATATGGCATTCAAGAGTGCAGTCTGGCCTGCAGTGATGCTTTGGAGGAGTTCAATACCCTCCTCACTCAGCGCAGCCGGGAGTACAGAGGTAGAGGGTGAGGTGTCTGGAGCGAAGGAGACGCCACCCCTTTTAGGGGGCAGGGTTGGCCACATCGGGGGAGCAAGAGGGAGGGTGGAGTTGGTACTCTCAGTGGCAAGGATGCAGGTGTAACAGGAGCAATAAGGTCTGCCACTACTAGGGACTGGTCACTTGGGGGAGGCCTCTGAAGAAGATGTTGAGCTGGAGCCCTCCATGCCAGTCCCTTCACCCTCCATGACACTATGTCCATTGGTGGTCTCACCAGGTGAGACACAGTGTCCAGCTGCAACCCCGCCTTCATGACCAATGTTGCTTTCACCTGCTCCGGATGATGCTGAAAAGACATATACAATAGTTTTGTTGTAGCTGTGTGAATAAAACTGATCAACAACTTTGAGCAGAAAGATTTTCCTTGTTTCCATATTGCACCTACTACAAGGCTCACAAATGTTTGTTCTTTACATCATCATCTCATGCATGTAGGGAACGTACATCTTCAGACACCATTTGCTTGCAGTTCTGTCATTTCCCATGAAAGCTCCTACATCAAATATGATTTTGTCTTTTAACCATAATCATCTGTCTAAAGGAAATGTTGAACACCTCTGAATGCTTGTCTTTTGTTCTCCAGAATAGTGAACTTGTGTAGCCAATTAGGATATACACCAAGTATAGCTTTGGACACTGTGTGTACAAGGGCCAAAAAGCTGCATTAATGACATACACTAAAAGTAAAATATGAATCAATGTGTGTCAACAAATACTGCAATGTTGTACCAATATTTGTAGAAACTGGAAATCTGTCTCCTTTGTTTGGTAATTTCACAATGGTAACATTTACCTCAAATAACATATTATGTGCTTTCAGTACTGAAGTAGCTTATCAGTGTAACACACCATGGGGCATATTCTCAAGGACTTATCGCCGAGTCAGCGGCCCTTCATTGCAGCCAAAGTGGCGATAGATTTATCGCACCATTCACAAGCTGGTGCTAACAGCCGATATCGCCAGTTTACCTGCGATAGCAGCCGAAAAAACATCGCCACGGATGACACCGGCAACTAACGCTAATGAGATGCAGAGTAGGCGTTCCTGTGCAAAAAGCCGCGACAACACCACTTCGCAATATTCTCTACGACCAGCCAGATCGGCGATAAGATCCCAAAACAGGCAATAAGGCACGTTAGCAGCAGGGATTTAACACCTGCTCCTACCTGGTGTTAAGTCGGACGACAACCTGCACCACAACGGGAGCCCAGACCAGAGCCACACCTGAAGAACAACAGATGCCATGGAGCTACTGATCATGCAGCTTAGAGCCCCAAGAGGGCCACAACACCCACTGCCACCACACCCAGGCCCGCCACACCCCCCGGGCCCCCCCGCCCCCCCCGGACTACCACAGAGGCAGCGCAGACAAAGACAGCGGACCTTCAGAAAACGCACCAGCCTCACAGACTTAACACCAGAGGATGTCATTGCCCACCACAGGCTCAAAAGGACAACCATCCTCCGCATCCTGACCATCATTGCCCACAGGCTGACGGTACCAACACAGCGGACAACCAACATCCCTCTGCAGACAAAGCTGCTGGCTGTGCTGCACCTGTTGGCCTCTTGTACCTTCCAACCAACAACTGCCAGAGTCGGAGAAGTTTCACAGCCAGCCCTATCCAAGTTCCTCACACCTGTCTCGGATGCCATCAACAGCTTGGTACCCCAGCACCTTTACTACCCACACACTGCACAGGAACAGCTGGAGACCAAGCAAGGCTTCTACGCCATAGCTGGTTTCCAGCACGTGTTGGGGGCAATCGACTGCACACATGTACTCCTCGTGCCCCCTGCCGCCACTGCACACAATTAACGCAACAGGAAGCACACGCATTCCATCAATGTGCAGGCAATAGTGGACCACCTGGGACACTTCACCAATGTCGTCGCCAACTACCCAGGCAGTGTGCATGATTCCTTCATCTTCCGACAGTCCATCATCAACCAGCGCTTTCAGGATGGCACCCATGTGAATGCATTGCTCGTTGGTAAGTACCAAATGAACACACCACACACCTCAACTCCACAGTCATACAACTCACGACTCTGGGAATGCACACGTTACAAACCCACATACAACATGCCAAACAACATGTCCACATACCAGACACGACAGCACAACTTACTGTGGTAACCTGGGCCAGCCATGTACACAAGCCATGAATGGCATGGCACCTCAGACACACAATAGCAGAATGTGGGGAGAGGTGGGAAGCAGGCATGTGCGAAGGAGGCAAGTGACCCATGAATGAGAATGTGCACAATGCCAAGTGTGGCGTGGATGTGCTGGCCAGACTGCAGTATGCAGACCACAGACATGTCCATGTCGACAAATACTGCTGGTATCTGGAGTGTAGAGGACAGTGGACGCAACCATGTCACCCCAGGCAGTGGGGAAGACCTTGGACATGTAGCTTTGTCGTCCCCCCCTTAATGCATAAGAGGGGTGTACTGGGCCGGCGTACGCAAGTACAGCGTAGGGGTGTGAATCATCATCCCTGGGCTCTGGGCGTGGTTCATTTCTGGGCTGGACAGGAAACCAACTGATGCGTGTGTCTCTGTTGCAGTGTCTGCGCCACACGGCCCGCAATCGACAATGTTGCATGCACCCGGAGGGTGCCCGCGCACAAAGGGATTGTACAAGGAGCACAAGGCCGCTCGGGCTCTTGGCTCATGCATGCCAACTGTTGTGTGTGTATCGCCATTGGTGCACCATGAGCCTAAGGCCTAGCCTCAATTGCAGCGCGAAAGCCACATCACATTTCCAGAATGCAAGCAGTAGTAAGACTAACATTAGGGATGAAAGCTCATTTGTCTCAATACGGAAGGCGGAAGGACATCTGCACCTCTGACCTTGGTCTTGCATGCGGCAAGCACCCCCTGAGAGAGATACCATATCAGATGATGATGACTCCCACACTACGCACAGCGCAAATGAAAGTCCAACGTATCCACACTCCACACACAGAAGTTCTTGCTCGAGGTACTCTTGCATGGAATGCCTTTGACACTTACGTACACAACAACCCATACGTCCAAACGTTGAACACACATACGACTCATTGCTCCGAGCTGTGGCATATCATCCACATAACTGCCGCAGGTCAGAAGAGTGCTGGTTCTACGAGAGCCACCAACGCAATGGCAGAACATCCCGGGCTCATGCACAACCCCTGTCACGTGGAACTGTACCGTGTCCGAATGCTGCCTGTTCTTGTCTGATGCATTGTTCTGCATGTTGTGGCCCTTGTCTTGCCCGTACTGACCCACACATGGCAATAAAGTCTACGCAACTTCACTAGTGTTCAACTGTGATGAGTGTTGATTAGAATGACAAATCGTGTGCCTCAATGAGCATTGTCCGTACACAGGGAGGGACTGACTGACGCATTTGACTTAGGGGTTAGTCCCTATTGCCAGCTCCACCTCTGTGTGCCAGACATAGTGGTTGGGATAGTTGCTGATAGACCTGTGCTCTTACGTGTCTTCAGCAATGTGAGTATGGTGTCCATATTCTTGCCATGTGTATCAATGTGATCCATCACTACAGGCTATGTCCACCCAGTTGTGTGCGAGTAGGTATGGGAAGAGATGTTCTGTTGTCAAATGTGATGGTGGACACTACTTTAGGCCTGCCAACGACTTTGACATCTCATACCCACCCCTATTTCTAACATTGCGTGGGGCAAAGCTGAGAAATTGCGCAATTGTTGTTTCAGAGCAATGAGGCCACAGCTAGTGCACACATTCCCAGTTATCTCACTTCCTATGTGTGTCACGGTCACACATGCGCATTGCTTTCATTTCCCAGGGTGTACCTTTTTGGGCAATCAATGTCCTTACATTCATCCGTACTTTCATACTTGAAAGATTATGGACATGACACATCTGTGTGTATTTGAATGATTTATTCACATTCGGTGGAGTGTCGGAGCGTGAGCAGTACATAGCCATGCAAACCCCACATTACATTGTAGCCCAGTGGAGGGCCAGCCAGAGTCATTTAGGGATTGATAAGTACATAGGAGGAGGAAGAGTACAGTCCGCAGTCTGATTGCTGTGTAATTGGTAAGCAAACAAGATATGACAGTCCATGTCGAGGTCCAAGGTGAGTGTCGCAGAGTGTTTCGGGGGACAGTGGGAGGTGTTGTTACAGGGCATGATGCAGAGGGCAGAACCAAGCTGAAACAGGGCATATGGCGGAAAAGAATGCTACTGGCTCCTTCTTACTACAAAGGTGGAATCACCCGCATCTTTGTCCTCTATGTCATCTGTCTGACATGTGGATGCTGATGTTTGGTCTGCAGCACTGTGTGCCACTGACACATCAGGGGCCAGAGATGTGTGTGTAGGGGGACCAGCAGCATTCATCAGCGACTGCCTTGGTGGCAGCAATGCGATGATGAGGATCTGCAGGGCATGGTAGATCCCAACAACTTTTCGCTGGTGTGCATCCGTGGCAGACATTCTTTCCGCATGCATCCGCTCCATGTTCTCCATTATCCTCAGCAGCTGTGCCAACTCTCGGCTGACATCGCTGAGGCCACTCTGACTAGGCAGTTGTTCTCCTCTCATAGTCATGACTCCAGCTATGCTGGGCATGGATTGTTGGACATCATGGAGCGTACTGTGGGTGTCTGTTAGGGAGTGTAAGTGGTCCCTGATGGGACTTAGACACCCACGTATGTCATCTAGTTTGTCTGCCATGAGGTCGAACCCCACTGCACCTGTTCAGCCACCTCCTTCTGGCAGTCTAACACATGTACTTGGAATGCGATGTGTTCTTCGGTGAGGTGCTGGGAGTCAGCCGTGTGGTGGGTGCTTCCTGCTGTGTGGTCTGTGCAGGGGGTGGGGTCTCCTCGATGCAGCTGGGCTGCCCTGCTCATGGGGGTGGGTTGCCGTAGCTGTCCATGAGCTGTTGTAGGGCGTCGGTGTCGAAGGTGTGGAGGTCCTCTTCATCATCACTGATGAGTTGTCTGGTCTGCTCTGCAGGAAGTGTTGATTGTCCCTCTGCACTGTGAAGGGGAGATGCATTTTAACATTGTGTTGACATGTATGTTGATGCATTGTTCAAGTTTACATACAGACTGCATGACAATGTACATTGTGACTGTTTGGGAGGAGCTGACTACTTGATGCGGGACAGTGGACATTTGAACTACATCACGGATGTGAGGTTGTACACGTACATTATCATCTCACAGTTTCCTGCTATGCCAGATGTGATTGTCCAGTTTCTACGCACAAGCGGGACCAGTTGTGTCCTCTGTTCTGTAGTGTAAGTGTTGCACTTTGTACCACATTGTCATCAATGTTGGTGTGCAGTCATTGCTATGTGTGTGTGCTGCATTGTGGGAGAGTGACCCCTGCAGCTGTGATTTTGCTGCCCCTTAGCCCTTTGAGGCGGTGTGCCTTTGTCTTCTGTGCTTCTACAGTGCTGAGATGTTGCAGACTTGGCTAATTTTTGCTCGGGTTCATATTTCGGACTCTTGGGCATGGTTTATCCGCAGATGTGTTGTTGACGTCAGGGGTTGTTTGTGCACATGGATGTGTCAGAGTGTGACCTGCCCCTTTACGGATGTGTTCCACACTCAGCCACCACAGTGTCATGGCGTGCACCATGTCATGATGATTGGACTGCAGCCATGCTGTTAGTCATGCGGTGTCACTTGCATTGTCAGTGTGGCTCACAGACACGCAGCTTTGCTGGTTTAGACACGTGGGCATGGGTTGGTTGTGAGCTTGGTGCTGTGTGGGGAGGGACCCCTTTGTGCCCATAGTGGACGGGGGCCTACTTGCTGTTTGTATGTGTGCTGCAGTGTGCCAAGGGGATCAGGGACATGATCCAGAGTCATTGTGGGTGTGCAGTGTGCTCTACTTAATTGTGCATGTGTGCCATTGTGCCCTTCTCCCCCCGTCCCCCCAGTCCCTGTTCAGTACTCACCCTGGTGCTGTTGTGTCAGGTCATGTCGAGCAGTGTCCGGACCCCCAACTCCTGCCACCATCTCCCCACTGATGGCTGTGGCCACCATTTCCTCCATCTCATCCAGCTCCTGGTGTTCGGCTGGACTGCCACCTCCAGTCTGCATTGCTGCCTGATGGTTGTCAGCGAGTTTCTTCTTGGTTTTGCGCTTCGCATCATTCCAGCGCCTCTTGACCTCTCCAATTGTCCTCCTCCTCACTCCGACTGCATTCACCTTGTCCAGGATGGACTGCCATATTGCATTTTTATTTGCCAATGACACGTTGGTGGTGACGAACAGTTGTTGGTGGTGTTCTATCACCTCCGTGATGATGATCCTGTTTTCCTGCGGACTGAACCTCGTCTTCCTCGTCTTCTTCTCCTTGCCCTTCCGTGACCCCGAGGTCCCAGGCTGGTCCTCCTGGGGGCTTCTGTAGTTCTGGTCGTCCTCTGTACTTGCTCCGGCTTCCTCCATGGTGCTACGCAGTTTTAATTATTTTGTTTGCGTTTTTAGGTGCTTTTGTAGTGCATTTTCCCGCATGACGCGTGGGAATTGCAGGCCTGTCGCTGGTTATCGCTGCTTTTTTTATCGCGGTTGGCCACATCACAACTTTTTTCGCATTCGTGTTTCGCGTTTTTTCAGCGTCGCATTATTTTTAATGCGGTCATTTTGCGCGTTGTCGTGGGACTATCGCATGGTGCCGCCGGGTTGAGAATACAATGTTAACACGGCGGTATTTTCCCGCGATAGACTGCGATGTGCAAAGTTGCATTAAGCTAATTTTGCGATAATTATCACACGTTCTTGAGAATATCCCCCCATATGTACATAACGGCTGATTGCAAATGTCCTAATGGCAAGGTCAGGCGGCCGCCATTAAGGAGGGCAAGAAGTGTGTTTGTGACTCTTATATGTGACACCACCATTCAAAAGGGTGGCTACTTTGTTTACATATTCAAACTTCGAAGGACACTCACGTATTTAAAAAAAAAAAACATTTTTCTGTAGTGTGTTACTGTGGTTAAATATGATATTTGCGCAGTGTTGTTTACACCGCCAGTGACAGTATTTCGTCTGACAAAAAAATAAAAATAGTGCAAAAAATATATTAGAAATGTACAGGCATGTGCATCAAAAGAAAAACCGGTCACAAACGGGCAGATTCTCAGAATCTGCCCCTTTGCGACCGGTATTTTTGCATTTGGGATGCATCATCCCAAATGCAAAAATCGCAATTTAAGTAATCTCTAAATTGCGATTACTTAAATTACGATTGCATTTAAGGAATCGCAAATTGAGATTCCTTAAATGCAATGCAACAAAGTAAAAAAATCAGCGATTTCGCTACTAGGGGGCGCAAATTACCATGAAGTTGAACTTCATGGTAATTTGCAAAAACTTTGAGAAATGCACTAAAGTGCATTTTTCAAAGTTGAAGGTTACACACACACATGTCCTTGGGACATGTGTGTGCGCAACATATGTGCACGGATCGATTTCAGGGGTGCAACTGGGTATCCTTTTGACACCCCTGCACTCTTGAAATTGCATGCGCAATTTGCGAGTACCTATTGGTACTCGCAAATAGCGCTTGCAATTTCCCATTCATTCCTATGGGCCTGTAGGCCTATAAGAATGAATGGGAAGCCATTCCTTATTTGCGACTCGCAATTTGCGAGTCGCAAATAAGGAATGTGAAGGAATCGCTATTATTATAGCGATTCCTACATGCATAGGATTTTGCGAATCCTTAATATTCGCTATTAAGGACTCGCAAAATCCTAGCTTGATGCATGTGCCAGGTAATCTTTGCAAAATCTTTCATATTTAAAATATTGTCAGCAACAATATGACATTTGTGAAGTAAAAATAACCAAATATAATAAATAGAATTTAAATATGTTGTGAAACAATATATATTTTTAGTATTACATTTCATTTGCCATAATATTAAAAACGAATTTATGTGTAAAATGTTTTAAAATATTCACACTTCTTCCAATGCAGACATTTGAACCCTGGGTGTGAGGAGATGACAGACTCAAGTTTACTGCCTATTTCCAGCCCTTGTCACCATGGAAGAATGGGATATTATCAAAAGGTTCAGATTGTATAGGCAAACTATACTGGATTTATGTCATCAGCTGGAGCCAAATTTTCTGCCTCACAACAGAAATCCCACATCAATTACACCAATTATCAAACTCATGGCAGTATTTCAATTTGTGGCCACAGGATCAATCCAGTATACTGTGGCAGTATCTGGTGGAATGTCACAACCAACTTCCAGAGGTGTGCTACAAGAAGTTCTTTTGTCAATGATGAAATACATCAACAACTTCATCCAGTTTCCACAACTTGAGGATTTTGCAAATGTAAAGGGTGATTTCTATGCTTTGGTTCTCCTACCACATGTGATTGGAGCAATTGATGGCACACATATTCCCTCAGTGCCACCACACGCCAGGGAACAAGTCTACAGGAATCGCAAGAACTTCCTTTCAATCAATGCACAAGTTGTCTGCTTATCTGATTTGTACATCACAAGCATCTGTGTGCATTTCTCTGGTTAAGCACATGATTCCTTTGTACTACGGGACAGCAGCATACCCCTGCAAATGCCACAACTTCGATGTGAGAGGAGCTGGCTTGTTGGTAAGTACAATCTGACATGATATTGGTTCAGTAAATTCAAGGTGAGTCATCTGAAATGGTGTTGCATATCTTGGCTCTTCTCTTTTTGTTCCATTTAGGTGACTCAGCTTATCCTAATGACCATGTTTTTTTGTTGTTTTTTTTTACGGAGTTTCATATAGCGCGAACATGACTCGAAGGTATCGGGTATCAGAGCGCTTTACATGAGCACCAGCTGCGTTACATGAGGACACATTCATTAATGGTTGTTGGCACTGCTGAGGAATCTAACAAATCCAGGTGAAGTCCACTTCAATGAGGCACGCGGAAGAACACAGAGGCCAGAGGAGATGGCTTTTGGAGTCATATTGCCAGATTTTGCTGTCTGGACAGGACTGGTGGAGCCTTCCTCTACTCACACAATAAGGTGTGCCAAATCACCATGGGCTGCTTATGCTGCAAAACATAACCCTGGAACGCAATAACCTTTACATCACAGAGGATAGATTTCATGCAGAGCCACCAGGTGAAGATTCTGAAATGCCAAATAAAGATGATAGTGGTGAGGAGGAAGGAGTTGAGTTATGTCAGGATGTCATTGACAGCTTCTTCACTTGAGTGTAAGTATCTCTTTTATATTATCACATTAACTGTTAAACCAACTATTGATGTAATGAGGAAAACAGTATTTGCGGGTCATTCTTTAGGAAGGGCAAGTCTAAGGAAATGCAGGACACAGGTCTTTATTGATAAAAGTTTTGACACATTGGCTTTTGTGTTCATTTTGATTGTTTATCTCTGATTGTGTCCTCAAAAAGATGACTTTGTAATGTGCCAATGTTATCATGTTTCATTACTCATCTTTTTGTTTTAATCTGTTTCAGGTATTTTCACCATGTCATCTTCATTTGGACATGTCAAAGGTTTGACATTTGCAGTTAAATGGTGCTGTTTCAAACTACAAAGGGACCATGGGTTATTCCTGTGGAAGACACACACTAACTTTGTGTGTACATATCTTGTACTGAGACAACTTGCACAGTGATTCAATAGAAGATTGCATTTAACTTGTTTCCTGTTGTTTGTGGGCACCAAGCCAATATGTGCTGCTTGATTGGCTGTAACCACATGTGGTAGTCAACAAAAAGCTAAATCATCCCCCTTCACATTGGCCAAATCCACATTTTATGTTAAGTGTGTGGATATGTTGACGTGTCTCATCATTGTAGAAAAAACTTCTTGTAGCACATCACTTAAAGTTGGTAGTTCCCCCAGATACTGCAACAGTGTATAGGGCTATCCTGTGGCCCCAAAATTGACTACTGCCAGAATTCAGAACTATTGGTGTTATTGTTGTGCAATTCCTATTGTGAGGCTGAAGATCTGGCTCCAGCTGATGACATAAACAAAAATATTTTGCCTCTTTAATCTGATTCTTTGCATAATTTTTTTTTGTTTGATCTGTTTATTAACTTTTTCCAATTATGCAATATATAGTACAGACATATAATATACTCAGTAGAATCAGTTGGCGTTACATCACAAATCATACATTACATTGAATCAGTGGTTAAATAAACAATGGCAATTCCAACCTAAGCCGTACAACATGGTAATTCATAATTGACACGACCATTATATAATAGCATTCAAGGCTAGCCACTAATCCAACATATATTCCTAGTTCATTTCTACATTAAGAATCCATAAGTACTCCTCCTATACATTACTCCTATGTCTCCTTCCGGCAATGTCGTGAGACCCATCTGATAAGCAAGTTATTAGGTCTGTAACAGTGAAACAACTAACATCCAACTAAAAGGGGGGACAACCAGAAGGGAGTTTGGGAAGAGAAGGGAGAAGAGTCATATCTGCCACTACAGCTTCACGAATACTGGTCCAGCTGCATTGTTCACAATGCCAAATTATTTCACACTGGTCCATTGCATGATAAGTACTATGTGCACTACAGATCACATTACTGACAAGTCATTCCACATCCCATGCAGGGGTTGAATTAGTTTGTACCAGGAACATCTTGATGGCCATCTGGAGTCAATGCCACCTGAAATGCCGTCAAAATCGTACCCCAGGCTACTGAAATGGGGTACTTACGAAGCCCCAGCGTGTCCTCTCTTAGCAATGAAACCGCCTCAGCCTTGGCCCAGTTTAACATGGAATTAGTCCAGGCTGTAAGTGGAGGGGGGTCAACTGCTTTCCAGCGACGTGTGACAAGCCTTTTAGCTACTACCAAACCCAGGACTAAAGATCTGGAAGAAGCTTTCTGTTCCTTTTTTCTGGGAAATATTCCTGTTATGCAGGCCTCCCATGTGTTCGACAGTGTCCTATCTGTGATTGTATTCACCAATTGGATCATATCATGCCAGTAGCATTGCAGCCTGGGGCACGACCACAACATATGCAATAGATCGACATCTACCAGACTGCAACACGGGCAGCAGGCATCCGCTCTGTTAAAAAATGTATTAATTTTATCTGGGGATAAAAAGGCTCTATGGACTATATAGAATTGAATGAGTCTAAACCTTGCATTTCTAGGGACTTGTCTAGGGCTATTCAGCAATGTTCCCCACTCTTTAGGTGTGCAGGGTGTTTTCAGGTCTACCTCCCTTTTGTTATGCAAAGGTGTTAAATCAACAACAATATGCAAACGGATGGATTCTGCGAACCATTTTATAATGTGTTGTCCCGTACTCAACACATGAATATATTGCATCAGGAGGTGTGTCAGGGGTTCCTGCGAGATATCACCCCATTGACGTCTTAGTGTGGTTATCCAGGAGGCATTGTTCAGGAATTGCCCCAGAGGGACGACCTCCTCCTCGGTCAATGAGAGGAACGGCCGCAACTCATCTCCCATATATAGGTCTCCCAGTGTATGTATGTCAGCGTCCTGCCAAACTCAAAGTGCCATCGCAGTGACTCTACCTTTTCCTTTTGTCATTCCTAAAATTGGTATTGTGGGTGCATATGGTGTAATGTGACTGGTGAGATGTAGGGCCCTACAGAAGCATTTCAGAGCTTTCTGTACCAGGAGGGGTAGAGGCGCACACGATCTAGTGCACAGATGTGTCATCAAGTTGGAGCTCCCCCATCCACCTTGCAACCCATTGTATTTGGGATGCCAGGTAGTATTGTTCCATGTTGGGCAAGGCCAATCCACCCTGTACCTGGGGCAAATACAGTTTGGCGAGCGCCACCCTACATCGCGTGTTATTCCAAATGAGGTCCCTAATCATTCCCTCCAATGGTCGAAAGAATGACCCTGGTAGATACAGTGGAAGGTTCGCAAAGTAATATAGCAGACGGGGCAGCATCACCATTTTAATAAGCACCACCTTACCTGAAACATAGAGGTGGAGCATTTTCCAAAATTCTATTTGGGGTCTTAAAGCTGTGATGGCCCTGGATAGATTACCATCCAGAGGATCCCGATCTGTGTGGTATATACGAACACCTAAATATCGAAACACAGCTTGCTGCCAAGCCACCGATGCACCATCCACTATCAATTGTGGTGCGTTTGCGCCAGGAGTGAAGGGGAACAGACATGACTTCCCCCAATTTACACCCAATCCTGACACTTTAGCAAATAGTTTTAGTGTGTTGTGTATGACCGGGGGTATCGTCTGTAAATCCCTGATATAAAGCAAGATATTGTCCCCATATAACGATATGGCATGTGTCTCTTGCCCAAGTTGTATACCTCAATGAGCTTCTGATTGGCGCAGAGCTATTGCCAGTGGCTCTATGGCCAGGGAGAATATTAGTGGGGAAAGAGGGCACCCCTGTCTATTTCCCCTCCCGATCGGTATGGACTTTAAGAATAAGGTTCCTAAACGGACCCGTACAGTGGGTGTTTCATACAGCAATTTAACTAAACTTAGAAAGTAAGGCCCGAACCCAAAGAATATATGTCCTTACAATGTAAGCGATTTGATTGCATGCTATTACAACACGGTTGTTACAACGACCGCGTTGTTAGTACGCAATACCATTACATCGCAAGTCATTACAACGACTTGCAGTAGGGGGCGCGCTGGACTTAGGATTAGTATTATTTACTATTCCTACTCCAGTTTGCGCAACAGCAGGGAAGGTGTTGGATTTTAAATCCAATACCAGTGCGCCCCCTACTGCAAGTCATTGTAATGACTTGCGATGTAATGGTATTGGGTACGAACAACGCGGTCGTTGTGACGACCGCATTGTAATAGCATTGCGTTGTGGAGACAGCGTTGAAAATGCTGTTTCCCGAACCCAAAGCAATGTAACACCACAAACATAAACGGCCATTCCACCGTATCGAAGGCTTTCTCTAAATCCAGCACCAAACAACTTGATGCTGGCCAAGCCTCCACAGCACTGCACATATTTAGGGAAGTGTTTCGGGCTGGGACAAAGCCATTCTGGTTCTGATGGACCAGGTGTGGAGTGACCAGGGCCAGTCTACCCACCAGAACTCCTGCCAGTATCTTATAATCCCCATTCAGCAATGCCAGAGGACAATAGGTGCTTGTGCTCATGGGATCCCTGTCCGGCTTCGGGAGGGAAATCAGAGTTGCCTCTGTTAGTGAGGCTGGAAGGGCAGCACCCTCTAATGCTTCCATATATACTCCCAATAACTGTGGACCTAGAAGATCGGCATATGTCTTATAAAATTCATGGGGGAGGCCATCTGGTCATGGGACCTTTCCAGAAGGTAGTACGCGCATTGTGCCTTTCACTTCCTCCAGTGTAATAGGTGTATCTAGTTCCCTGCGCTGCTCAGGTGTGAGTGTGGGGAAGGTGAGACTATCCAGAAAGGATTGTATGTCTATGTCAGAAACGCTCAAGGCGGATTTATATAGCCGAGTGTAGTTCGTGGTCAATTCACTGTAAATCTCGGGCTGCGTGTATTCAAGTCCGCCATCCACGGACCAAAGTGCAGTACTGAGGCTTGTGGACTGGTCTCGCCTGATCAACCAGGCCAGTAAAGCCCCAGGCTGATCAGCTTTAGCGTGTGCTGACGCTGAATGCGCTGCATAATTTAAACACCTCTGACGTTCTAGGAGTTCTGTGGGCCTTTTATGCGCCTCTAGCAGCGACGCCGAAACTGGGGTGACGTCAATAGCTCGAGATTCTAAGTTTAGTAAATCCTTTCTCACTGTAAACAACTCTGATTCCACTTGCCTCTTCAGACCACAACCCAACCCCATGCATTTCCCATGTATATTGGCCTTCATGGCTGCCCATTCCACCATGCTTGATGAGGCCGTCCCCATGTTGTCTGTGAAGTACTCGTTAAGGGCCTCCCCTATCATGTCCCTGAATATCCGGTCCTCCAGTGTAGACGGCTGTAGCTGCCACATAGGGATACTAGGAGGTCCAGCCTCCCATGTCAGTGTAACTGAATGTGGATTGTGATCAGAATGAGTGCGACCCCGGTAGTCCGAGCTTGTCACGTAAGGAAGTAGTGTAGGTGAACTGAAAAATCTGTCCAACCAAACGTGTAAATCATGTGGTATTGAGTGAAAGGAATATATCCTCGCCGCAGGGTTCCGATGTCTCCAGACATCAACAAGATCCCACCCACATACCCAAGCGTTCAGGATCGCAGAATTGGTTGTGGCCGCTGTGTTTTTAAGGGGGGGAAGGATCTATCGAACCTGGTATTCATGACACTATTGAAATCCCCTCCAATGAGCCACAGCATGTTGCACCATTTAGTTGATATTTGGGAAAGCGATCTAAGAAACTGATCTTGATCAGTATTAGGGGCGTATACGTTACCCAACAGTATATAACGCCCATCTAGTCTACCCTTTAAAAACACATATCTGCCGTCTTTATCAACAAGTACCTCCTCCACACTAAAGGGTGTGCCTGGGCAGATCCAGATTAGGGCCCCTCATGCAAATAATGAGTAATCAGTAGCATATACTTTACCCCTCCATTTCCTCTGCAGCCTGAGCCCTTCAACACTGTTTAAATGTGTTTCTTGCAAAGGAGCGATTCATATGTTGTGTCTCTTAAGATATGAATAGACCGCATATCTAAGAGAAGGTGTGCGGAGGCCCTTACATTCCAGGTAAGTATCGTATGATCTGTCATGACACTGCGGTGTATATTGTTAGAGTGTGGCCCGGCATGTGCCCGTAGTTAGGTATACGGTGTAACAGAACTCTGTATCCTCGCCTGTTCTCCCCAAAAAGACCTCCGTAACTAAAGGGGAAAGTGAAAACGCCAACATGGTAGTAGGGGAACTTTACCAGGGCGGCCCCCATGAACAAGGGGTGCTGCCCAAACCCTGATGGAGTGAAAACTATCCGTAAAACCAACAAATTCCCTGTATTAGGGAGAACACAAGGAGGTGTGTATCCATGCAATGTATGCCACTGTGTGATCCTCAAATGACTCATAGTTATACATATATGTTTGCAGACAGTTGAAATAACCTGTGAACATCATTTTTAAGCCTGAATGCAATGGAAACTGCGTAAACCCCCCGGCATAGCCGACATTATAGAAATATCAAAGCCAAGTGTCTCTGGAGTGCAGTTCTGTACAAGTTCGCTATGCTACCACCGGGACCCCAGCAATTATACAATACCATCAGACCAGTAGTGGCTCCTGGAGGGAGTGCTGCGGGGCGGTGAGGTGGGGCGGGCGAGGAGCAGGGTGGGGCGTAGTAAACTCCGACATACGGCCGAACGGAGGTAAGTACTTAAATAAATCAATAAAACGAATTACATTGCGCACTCTGCAACGCCCAATGGTGATGAAGCGTGCGCAATGTAATTAGTTTTAGTCATTTATTTATTTACTTACCTCCGTTCGGCCGTATGCCGGAGTTTACTACCCCCCGCCCCGCCTCACCGCCCCGCAGCACTCCCTCCAGAGGAGCCGCTACTGCATCAGACGTCTGTGGTGTGACATCAGGCATATGCAGCAACACCACGTCCGACAGTCCCACTGCCGATGAGCCATCATCCTCCAAAGAACAAGACAGGGTTCCCTTCTTGCTGAGCGATTCTGTAGCCTCCGCTATTCGTCCCGCCTCACGGACCGCTGCCTGTCTTTCCTGTCTAATTTGGTCTTGGCCAGGTGCTGTCAAGAGGCCTGGGCCCTGCCTCTTGAACCTTCTCTGACGATTCCGTTTTCCGCTCATCTTGCCTCTCCCGGTGACCGTCATACCTGTAGGTCTGGGACCCGAAAACTGGCCTGTAGTTTTAAGCCAGTCCTAAGTGTCTTGTGGGGTGTCAAAGAATCTTGTTTTCCCCTCCGAAACCACTCGGAGTTGTGCTGGATAAAGCAATGAATATATAATTTTCAGCTGGTGAAGCTTCTGCTTAACTTGAAGGAAAGACCCCCATTGATGCCGCACCCTGAGCGTATAGTCCGGGAAGAAGAGGACCGTAACATTATCGAACTTGACTTCCGCTATCTTCCTAGTTTCACTTAAGATCATGTCTCTATCCCTGAAGTGCAGCAGTTTAAAGATAAGTGGGCACGCCCCAGATCCCGGAGCCGGCTTTCTGCCAGGGACGTGGTGTGCTCTCTCTATGGTGAAGAAAGGAGAAAAGGACGAGGAGGGAAGAATATCCTTGAGCCATCTTTCCAAAAAGACCACCGCATCCTGTCCCTCCACCCCTTCTGGCAAACCAATCAGGCGGACATTGTTTCTTCTGGAGCGGCCCTCCGCATCTTCCACTCTCTCCTCCAGGTATCATGAAACAGGCTTCATGTGCATTCTGCTGCTTCTCTAGGAAGTCTGTTGCCGGCTTCAGTGCTGTAATATCCTGTTCCTCTGTAGTAACATGATCTCCAAGCTTTCGATGATCTGCATGCAGTAGCGTAAGATCCAGTGCCACCTTGTCTATTTTGGCTTCCATAGATTCCTTGGTTTCTTTCAATGGCATGTAATATAGCATCTAATCGATCATCTGGGGAGTCCTGTAACGTAGATGGTTGCGTCTGGTCCATGTCTGTCGAGCTTGCAACTTGCGAAGAGGCCCTCAACCCAGCACCTTTAGTGCAACCCATCAGTCCGACCAATCTCCACAGTGCATACCAGTTACTCCCAGTAGCGGAGGGTAGCGTGATCGGAAAACCTACCCGGTTCACGGTGCTGGACCCAATAACAGTGCTGGACCCAAGAACAGCAGCGGCGGGTGGAGCCCCACAGTCACTTCGCCTGAGCGGCCAGGTGTCATGGTTTGAATATTCTTCCGTTTAAGTGTCGTCCGCAGCCACTCTTCAGCACCTGCTCCCTCACCTCTCTGCAGTAGCATAGCGCACTTCAACGGATTCCTCCAGTGATTCCTGCCTCCTCCCCAGACCCTCCAGTTTACGTCTGTGTCTGATGTGATCCACCAGTGTTTCCACCCGTATGTACCTTGCCGTACCGTCCTGCGTCTCCTCACCTGGGGATATCAGCCACTGCTACCGACTTCCAGAGTCCAGCCTCCACTATGGCAACTTTTCATAAAGAAGGGCCCGCAGCCATCCACTACACTTTACTCACCCTATTCTTCGCGGATACATGGGGTGTGCGCAGTTGTGCCGTCTACACCATTCAGGCCTCTTCTGGGTTGTTGCCAATATCACAGTCTGCTTTCTGAGCTGTCTTCACTGCACGCTTCCTTCCCACAATGAGCAGCACTGTGTATGAGGCCTGCTACTACGTGCATAGGGTTCTCTGCATAGGCCGCACTCCAGTTGATTTAGGCCAGCGCACGCTGCCCCCGCTACCGTATTCAGGCCATACCACCGCCCTTCCCTCCTCTCATCAGCCTGCTCTTAATGTGATAACGCTCCCCTTCCAATGTATGGGAGCGCGCTATGGGGCCCACCGCCAGAACTCCCACAGGTATGGCCAGATCCCTTCTTACTTGTCGGAATGGCAGCATGAGCAGGCCCAGATCGGAGTCGCTCACCGGAGCCACAATCAGGTTGGGGTAACAGTACTTACAGTCTCTGTTCACTCCTAGAGACTCCGCCACTAGTCGCCTCTGACAGGGTAGGCCGCCCTTGCCCACGCCATCCGCCCCTCCCGGGAGATCGGGTCTCAGTGTCGGGCGTTGCCAAGGGCCTCAGGGTACTGCGTCACATGCCCCGTCTTTACTCGGGTAACTCTCCCATGTTGTCTTCCTCTGTGTTGCGTTTCCGCATCAAGTGATGCGAAGTGTGCCTCCTACTCCGGTCAGGTCTTAGGCAGCAGCCGCATCCAGACAAGTCGGCCTGCTACACCCAGGCCGCACGTCCCCGGCCGGGCTCCGATACCTGACTGCAACCGCTCCAGAAATTGCCGTCTCACTTATGTCTGTGCTCTAATCGGCTCTTGGCGGCACACACATCCGCCCACCACGGCTTAGCACTGTGTATGCTGCTTCCATAATGGAGAAAAGCATCTGATCACGGGGATCTGTGGCGGAGCGAACTCAGAACGCGTCCGCCATTTTGCCCCTGCAGGCCACGCCCCCAATCTGATTCTTTACATTATACCCCCTTCTTCCATGGTGGCATGGTGTGAAACTGGAAATGTAAAAAGGGCACTGAGTATTTGTGTTATGTATGGTTTGTTATGTTTAATACAACTTTGACAAAACACTGTTTCAAATTAAATGAAATAGTAGTTAATGAGGTTTTTATATTTTTGTTTTGTTGTCTTGGGAGACATTTTTGAGAAACATTACCTACAAGCAATTCATATATGAAATAAACAATACTTTGGTTTTTTACATTTTTAAATGTATGATGAAAAAAAACAATTGATTGATTACCGAAAAAACAAGCAAAATATGAAAAAGTAAGTCATGCTGAATGAAACCATCATTTTGAGTCAAAAATGTTTGAAGTCCAATGTCAAGAGTACAACTTGACTCATAAAGATAAATGTGTCCAAAAAATAGTCCACAGAGTGAATGGTATCCACACACTGGAGGGAATTAGGTTCTGCATCTCTTGGTGGTGGTGGGGAAGTTGCCATCCTCTCCTGGTAGTCCAGATGAAGGTGTGCTCCTGCCGGGGTTGGTGGATCCACAGTTGCAGGGACTAAGGTGGGTGCAGGTGTTTCCTGTTGTGGCAGAACCTCCTTTTCTGTGGTTGAGACAGATGTAGTTGAGCCAGATGTAGTTGGACCACAGAAAGGGGAAGCTGGTGCAGGAAAAGCCCTGCACATATGGGTGGAAATGTCCTGCAGCACCGCAATCTGGACCCCCAAATTGGAGTTCAGATTCTCCATCTGAACATTGTGCTCCCAATGCAACTGCTTCATGTCCTGGAGTTCTGTAAGGGCCTGGCCCATCATGAAGCCATCTGCCCAGGCAGATGAGATGGACCAGGCCGCACATCTTCATTCAGACTTTCAGGAGTGGAGTCCTCCCTAGAGGCTTGGTCTTGGGCTGGAGTGGAAGTTTCCTGAATCACAGATGTTTGTCAACATGCTCTGGGTGTTGGACTTATAATGAATGTAAAAAAACATATTATTTTAAAAAGTGTGGATTGCACATCCAGTGATTGTTTATCAAATATAATATAGCAACCTAACAGGGAAAAGGAATTGGATGTCATGATTAGACCTTTCTGTGATAAAGTGACTCGTCACAAAAACTGTTTATGTTTCATATAAAACTACTTCAAATAAACAGGTAAGAAGATGTCCTGAAATGAAAATAAATAACTTAGTAAATATACATATAATGTACCAACCATTCAACTCAACACAGTAGAGGGGAGATATGTGGAATTAAGCATTTCAAGGCTTGGCAGGCTAAAAAAACAGACATTTACACAATTGAGGGGGATATTCACAAGGACTTATCTCCGATTTATCTCCACCTTAACTCATCAAAAGTGGAGATAGATTTAACACCCCATTCACTAGCGGGTGCAAACTGCAGACATCGCCAGTATTCCCGAGATAACTGCCCCAAAATTTATCTCCACGGTGACACCACCAACTAACCCTAATGAGATGCAGAGTAGGCATTCCCATGCAAAAACACACGAAAAAACCACAACACCACTTTCACAACGAACTGCCAGATCCGCGATGCGAACCAAAAACAGGTGATAAGCCGCGGTAGCACCAGGGATTTAACACCTGCCTCTTGCTGGTGCTAAGCAGGACGACTACCCACAGCATGAAAGGGAGCCCAGCCAAGAGCCACACCTGAAGACCCACAGATGCCATGGAGACAATGATCATGCAGCTCCGATACCCATGAGGGCCACAACACCCACCGCCACCACCCCCAGCCCCCCCCCGGACATACACATACCGTGCACGACACAATAGCCACAAAAAGCGCATGATGACGCACATTGCCAAAAAAAAACACACATGTGTGGCCAGAAGAACAAGAAACAGTCACACAGCACTGAAGTAACAACCAAAAACTATATTGAAATACAACACAAAACACCAATGCGGAAGCCCCATGTCGGGTCCGTCAGGGACAATCTCGACGTCACAGCCTGGAAAATAAAGCACAAAATCAGAACATGTGTCATGCGCACATCAAAGAAGCGAGGCACAGAGAAACAGAGAAGGAAAGAAAGGCAGAGAGAGAAAGAGAGGGAAGGAAAGGAAGGGAGAGAGAGAGAGAGAGAGAGGGAAGGAAAGGGGAGAGAGTGAGAGAGAGAGGGAAGGAAGGGAGAGAGAGAGAGAGAGAGGGAAGGAAAGGGGAGAGAGTGAGAGAGAGAGAAGGAAAGGAAGGGAGAGAGAGAGAGACACCGCCGCCCCTGCACACCCAGGTCCCACTGTTCACCTGCTGCTACCGGTGTGTCTCCAACCACGTGCCGGGATACACTGCAAGCCACCAGGTCTGTAATCTGTAATCGAGGCCAGAGTCAATCATGGCAGAGTCCATCACACAGCACACGGCAACAACGCCTGTCCGTCCCTGGGCACGCATGCAGCCGCACCCCACCCCCTCCCGCCGGCCAGCGCTGGCTGTCCGCACTTGCGCACCCCGGGCCCACTGCTCACCTGCCGCCAACGGTGTGTCCACCAGTGGGCACACCACGTGCCTGTGCAAGCTCCAGGCCCCGGTCCCGCCATCATGGCATGGTCCACATCATGCGGACCCACCCCGCGGCCCAGCAGGTCCCACACATGACGCTGAGTCCTGAGTCATCAATGGCAGAGACCACATCAGTGCACACGTCATCATCGCAGGCTGCACACCCGCTCAGCTATTTCGGTGCCACTAACCCTGTGCAACGCCAGTCAGCGCCACGTGGTGGTAGGCCCGTGATGGGCGCAAGGCTTTGGGTGCCACTAACCCTGTGCAACCCCAGTCAGTGCCACGTAGTGGTAGGCCTGTGATGGGCGCAAGGCTTTGGTTGCCACTAACCCTGTGCACAACAACTCATGGGCCCTTTATGATTGAGAACCGTGAAGCGTCCGTCATCCTATCATCACCGGCAGAGGGGAATGTGACGTTGTCGGCCCCTTATATTGGCGGGGTCACATGGCCTGTGACGCCTGTGCCGGATGGGTGTGGTGTGTGTGCAAACCTGCCCTCAGGGAGTGGCCGTGACATGCTGACAACTAGACCAGTGACCTGCACATCACCAGTGAGTACGCCTGCGACAGGTAGCTATGTGGGCCCCCCTCGGAGCGTAAGCGGAGTGGTCTGGCCTGGCGTATGCTGAACCAGCGCAGGGCTTGCAACAATGACTCGGGGGCTCTGGGCGTGGTTCAGTCCATGTCCGGACAAGGAAGTGACTAATGCGTGTGTCCCTGTTGTAGTGTCCACGGCACCCGGAACACAATAGGCAATGTAGCACACTGTGACTGGCATCCCACTAGATGAGCATCATTGACGTAAGGGAAATCACTGTCCCTACATTCATCCACACATTCATACATGAATTATGAAAGACATGACACAGCAGTGCATTACTGGATGTTTATTGCACATCCAGTGGAGTTTTGCAGCTGGAGCGGTACAGGGCCATGCCAAGCACACTACACAATATGGGCCTGTGGAGGGCCAACCAGAGTCCATCCGGGGATGACAAGTACTGCGGAAGAGGAAGGGAACAGTCCGCAGTCTGGTCGCCGTGTCATTGGTCATCAAACAGGATATGGCAGTCCATGTCGCGGTCCAAGGTGAGTGCAGCGGAGTGTATCGGGGGTCAGTGGAAGGTCATGGGGCCATGTGCGGCACCAAGCAGAAACAGGCCAGGTGGCGGAAATGAATGCTAGTGCCTCCTTCTGAACTCAATCCCATCCACGTCCTCGGATGTGTGCTCTGCCCCACCTGTGGGTGTTGCAGTACCGGCTGCGGCACTGTGTGCCACTGACACATCAGGGGCCGGAGGAGGATTTTCGGCAGTACTGTGTGGCAGTGACATATCAGGTGCCGGAGTGGATACGCCTGCCACACTGTGAGGCACTGACACACCAGGGGGCGGAGATGTGGATGGTGTGGGGGCAGCAGCATTCATCATCGCCACGCCTTGTGGCAGCAATGCCATTATGAGGATCTGCAGGGCATGGTAGATCCCAGCTACATTTCACTGATGTGCAGCGGTGACTGCCATCCTTTCCGCCTCCATCCGCACCATGTCCTCCATGAGCCTCCACATGTGTGCCAGCTCACAGCTGGGATCGCTGGAGCCATTCTGAGCGGACAGGTGTTCTTCTCTCCGCGTCATGACTCCAGTGATGTCAGTCAGGGCTCGTTGGAGACCATGGAGCGGGCCGTGGGTGTCCGTTAGGGACTGGAGCTGGTCCCTGATGGGACCTAGACACCCATGGATGGCGTCCAGTTTGGTAGCCATGAGGTCAAACCCCACCCGCACCTGTTCGGCCGTCTCCCTCTGGCCCTCCAGCACACAGCGTTGGAAGGCCATGTGTTGTTCCTGGGGGTCTTGGGAGACTGCCGGGGCTGTGGGTGCCTCCTGCTGGGTGGTTTGGGTAGTGGGTGGGGTCTCCTTGATGCAGCTGGGCTGCCCTGATCCTGGAGGTGAGTTGCGGATGATGTCAATGATGTCCTGGAGGGCTTGGGTGTCGATGCTGGTGGTGTCCTCCTCCTCATCAGTGAAGAGTGGCTGGGACTGCTCTGCAGGAGGTATTGACGGTGGCCCTGCAATGTGAAGGGGAGATGGTGTATTACAATGTGTCCGCATGTAAGTAGCCGCATGGTACAGGTTCACATTCAGACAGCATGGCATTGTACATTGTGACAGTCTGTGGATCAGGGCCATGATCCAGAGTCATTGTGGGTGTGCACTGTGCTCTGCTTGATTGTGCATGTGTGCCATTGTGGCCATCGCCACCCGTCCCCCCAGTACCTGGTGGTCACTCACCCTGTTGGGGTTGTGTTGTGTCCTGTCAAGCAGTGTCCGGTCCCCCGACTCCGGCCACAGTCTCCACACTGATGACTGTGGACACCAGCTCCTCCATGTCATCCAGCTCCAGCTGTGGCGCTGGGCTCCCACCTCCAGTCTGAATTGCTGCCTTCTGGTTGGCTGCGAGTTTCTCCTTGGTCTTGCACTTGATGTCAATCCATCGCCTCTTGGCCTCGTCCATTGACCTCTTGTGCTGTCCGACGGCATTCACCTTGTCCACGATGTCCCGCCATATTCCATTTTTGGTGCCCAATGACACGTTGGAGGTGACGAACAGTTGTTGATGGTGTTCCATCACCTCCGTGACCAGGATCCTGTTTTCCTGCGAACTGAACTTCGCCTTCCTCTTCTTCTTGTCCTTGCCCTTCCCTGTCCCCGAGGTCCCAGGCTGGTCGTCCGGGGTGCTTGTGGGGTTGCGCTCGTCCTCTGCGCCTGCTCAGGCTGCCTCCATGGTGCTTGGGTGTTGGTCATTTTGTGTTTGTGTGTTTTTTCTACTTTTATAGTGATTTTTCCCGCCTGCCATGTGTGTATTGCAGGCCTGGCGCTGCTTATCGCTGATTTCCTCATCGCGCTTTGGCCCATCGCATGTTTTTTCGCGTTGAGGTTTGTGTTTTTAGCACCGTCGCGGTTGTTGTATTGTGGACATTGGGTACGTTTTCGGCGGACTATCGCATGGTACCGCCGTGTTGTGAATTCCACGTTGACACAGGGTTATTTTCCCGCGATAGACTTCGATGTGTAAAGTTGCGTTAACATTTTTTGGAGATGTTTAGCACACGTTCTTGTGAATTATACCCCTTAGAGAGATGTTTAGTATTAGTCATCATATGAACACTGCAGAGTTCAGTTTTCACATATGTCACTTTTCTTCAGTATACCATTTTACATGCCTTAAATTTGTAAGGGCAGCAAAGGTTGGCCATACTTGCTGCCATTTGCTATTCTGCCTGGGGATGATTGTAAACCTTGCTGGGTGAACAACTGTCCCTATACCACAGACTTCGAGGGGAGAGAGCCACCATGGGTTTTGCCTGCTGACGCTGGGGACTGACCACAAATCTGTAGTAACCTGTGTTGTATGTATCTGGTTACTTACTCCCTAGCTGCTCAGCCAGTGTGAATGTGATGCATGGAATGTGGGTGTGAGAGTCTTGAATGGAATGTTTGGGTGCCTGGATGCTTGAGTGTGTCAGTTGGAGTATGGGCTGAGCAGCAGGCAGACTGCTCCTGGTGGGGCTGTATCTCTACAACTCAACTACCTGTAACTGAACTCAATAAATCTACTTAAAACTACATCCTGGCTACGGACCTCATCACTACAAGTCCTACAATCCTTCTGTTCCCTCGCACCTGAGCCTCATCACCTCTGCTATATTAAGCATATAGTGCTACCACAGCGTGAGATGCATGCAGGCGGCGCCCAGGTAAAGCCTAGGCCAAGGGTGGGCCTATCCTTGGCCGTCTTCACCAAGATGAGCCAGGGCAGGGCTACCCCCTTGTTTTCATCATCCAGGAACTTGTGAGTAAATACAGATGCCCTTAAAATCTTTGTACAAAAACACCTTAATTATTGCTTTGCCTTACAAACTAATACAAAGCTGCACTGTTATTGGATTGAAAGTCCTCAAGTAACTGCTTTTGACAATTCCTCATAAAGAGTGTACTGCATGGTGGTGTCTGAAATTTCCTATTGATATTGAACCTGCCGTTCTCATTAGGGATATATATAATGATCAGATTGACCAGAACGCCCGGAGTGGGTGGAAATAACGTTACATCGAACTTACCCAGCCAGACGTTCTGATATTGTTTCATCCAACATAGAAAATATAAATACTACAAAGTTAAAAATCACTGAGAGTGGGCAGGGTAAACTATTATAGTTGCTTATGCGTAGGTTTTAAACATGGGTAAAAGGAAATTAACAGAAGCCCCGAGCGGAGACTGCAGAAGAAAACAATTAACACCATCACCAACTACTTTAAGGAAGCTGTGGGGTTAATCAAAAATGAAATAATTAACATAGAAGAGAAGCTTTCAGCAACTAAGCAAGCTGTAAATGAGGTTTTATGTAGCGCTATGGAGCAAACCCTAGGGGCCACGACATTGCATACAGAATATCTTGAAGTCCTGAAAAACCCCAAAAATCGGCCAAGTGTACAAAATCTATAGATTTAACTGAGCTCTCTTGTACGCATGATTTGAATTCCTCTCCACCAAACAAAAGTGAACAACCGGATGGACCATTACCAGCCACCCTTAGCAAATTGATGTCTGTACGCAGGGTTTTCAGTAAAACAGGAAGATTGGCGCTCAGACTAGTACACGTAGTGTTAACTATGCTCAGAGTATACACGGTGCTGCCAGGTCGGGGGAATTACCCTATAACCCCCGTTGGTGTGTGAGTCGAAGAACCCACACTAGTAATGAGAACAACCAGCTGGTTGTTTTCTTTTGTTGTTGCTTCATTAAATAACTTTGAACAATACACTGGTGTCGACCACAGCAATTTGATCCAAACGAGACATTTATACCATTATCATATCCTCATTTCGTGTGCCCGGGACTGTGTTCTTCTTACCCTTAGCAAATTGTCCAGTAAAAAGTACAAGGAGCCTCAAGCTAATGTAGCTAGGGAGACGGATAGTAACAGAGAATTTGTGGACACTCAAGATATTGCAATCTCCAAAAGCTTAGAAACTCTTATAAAGAAATTACACACAAAACTTGACAACATAGAATGAAAGGTTTTTCAGGAACTAAAGGAAATTAAAGAGAGGGTGGAAGCGCTAGAGAACACAGTCAAAGGCTCACTAAAAACCCCCAAAATGATGTCACTATAAGGACAGAACATAACAGAAATAAAATAAATAAGCCTGTTAGGAAAGAAACAGAGGTGTCACCTGATTTTGAACATCTGCTCTGTCCTCCTACACTACGGAGAATTCATAATAATGAAATCGATACACTAGAGGGCTTTTTCAGCATGTACCTACTTCAGGAAGGGAAGAGAATTTACCCAACCAACGTAGTAAAGAAAAGTCTGGTCTTTGGGTTCCTATCCCAGACAACCTGCATTTGCAACCTGATGCCACCCCTTACACCATTGTCTTGAAGGCTGCTCCCAGCTTAGAACTATGGGTAAAGGAGAACTGGTTAGACTGAAGAAATAAAGTAGCCCATTGGCTATCTAAATTTATCCCCAAAACCAATTTGCTATTTCAAGAGATTATCATGGTTAGAAGGGTGTATGGATGAAAAAACAGGTGACAGTGGTCAAACAGCTCAGCTAGCATATCACAAATTTAGGGTAGACGTAAAGAGCAGCAATCGCTGATCCCTTCTAGATGTTCTCAAGAATCTGTAATGCATTGTATTTATTTTTATTTTTTTAAATATGCCTAGATGTAAACATTGCAATTGGATGGGCATCTCTGATGTTAATTCTTACAATGTAATAACTATAGGATTTTATCAAAATTTTTGTTAAAAAGCTATTTGCTAGCTAATGTGTGTTAGGATTTAACCTGGTTGATACATTTTGTGATTGAACTGAAAGCTTTCTACCGTTTTTTTCTCCCTTTGTTCTCATTTTTTCTCATGGTGTTACATGGGATCATGACGCTTATTAAGGTGCCTGTTTCCTATACGTTTTACACTTTTCAGATCTTTCCGAAGTTCTTTGGGACTAATACTTTTTGTTTTCCTCTTCTCTTTTTTCCTTTTCTAATTAAAATTACATATGCATTTCTCAGCACACAATGCATAGGGGTTTGTCTCTTGCTTTGTTTAACATTATTGGTTTCTTCTAGATATATATACATTGGTTAGTTGTTTCCGTGGCATTTATTACATACTTTTGGCCATACTGACACTACCAACATGGAGCTGGTCTTCTTACACGTCGATCGAGAGAACCGTCTTTTCTCTCCACTAATTTTCCTTTATTTGGAAGAGCTGGTCATGTGACTACACTACGCTCGTGTCCATGCTGACGAGACTGGACAGTGTCGTAAGCCCTGGCTTTCCTTTGTATGCTCGATTTTGACATATATCGTTTGGCTTAAGCATTGTACCGGACGCTCACGGCATGAATTTTCTGTATTCTCTGTTACTTTTTCAGCAACCTAAAATTATGAGAATCATCGGCTTATCATAGCCGTTGTCTTAGCAATTCCTGTACCACAGTTTTGCTTTTGTAATTTTCAGGTAAGATGGCGTTAGCCCGCAGGCTCACTCTCTTTCTTTCTTTTACCATCTTTAGAGTATACTTTGTTTGTTGATGTCTAACATACATTGCCTACGAATAAGCTAAGACCAGGATAATAGTCAAATGACAAGTAATTGTTATGCTTCGGGCATGATACTGACTATGTTATTGATTGCCTTCCACGTTAATACGTATCTTTGTTACGAGGTGTCCTTCCTCTTTGCGTCGTCTTTAGAATACTTATTTTTGTTGTTTTTTCTGTTTCTCAGCATTTTCTTGAGGGAGGGAGTTTTTCCTCTTTGTGTGGACTGACATGTTGCATTTGTGGGAAATCATTACAAAGAAGCAGATTTCTGTCCTTGGGGCTCCGAGGCATGCTTGAATGGGGACCCAGGGGGAACTTGGCGTGAGCCGGTGTCCCCCTGGGGTTTTTCGCGTGGTGGGACAATCCACGCGGCGCGATAGGTGTAGATAGGGCGAGGGGCGGGACTAGCAGGTAAGTATTAATAGGTGGGGTTTTTGGCAGGAGGTTTACTGTGAGCGGAAACTAGCGGCA
Organism: Calotriton arnoldi; assembly: GCA_963921515.1. Classification (NCBI taxonomy): domain Eukaryota; kingdom Metazoa; phylum Chordata; class Amphibia; order Caudata; family Salamandridae; genus Calotriton; species Calotriton arnoldi. Next base: position 459,054 of record CAWUFW010010495.1, read on the forward strand.
AGTTTTTTGTTGACGCTTTGGACCCTTTCAGTGTGTCGCTTCTTTAATTATATTTAACAGCTTGTGGTAATTAATTTTACCTTCAATGGAGGAGGGCGCTGCGGTCAGCGAGGCGCTTCGTATCCTGAGGCCCGGCGTATCAGCTACTGTGGTGGCAGGCGTGAGGCGCCCGAGCCGGACCGCAGCGCTTGGAGTGGTGGAGGCTGTGGCAGCATGTTTGCCATCACACGGCCGTGCTCCTTTGATGCCCCTCAACGCCAGAACGGCGGGACGAAGACAACAGAGCCACGGCCGTTCTTCACGGCGGAGCGGCGGTGGCAGGCTGCAGGCGTCGCGCTGCTCTTCAGCGCAGGAGAGAGAGGCAGGTCAGTTGGGGGCGGTCTCCACCCCTCGTGTGGGCCGGGCAAAGAGGTGGGCTTTGCGTGGGGGTGGGGCCGCCTCCAGGAGCCTTTCTTTCCCGGGCATGCAAGGAAGCTGTAGTAGGGGGCGGGGCTCGAGTGAGAAGGCTGCTATTTCATTTTCCTTACCGGCGAGTCCCCCTCCTGCAAAAAGGGCTCATTTGGGTTCAAAGTTACTTATGAACAGTGTTTTTTCTGGCAAAGGAGGTGCACAGATAAACATAGCGCCCCCTGTTTTCTCTGACAGGCGCTCTTCTTCTCTAGTGGATTACTCCAGTGACAGTGGGGAGGAAACTTTTGGGGTTTCAACATTGTCTCCTGCTTTCCAGAATGTTAATAATAAACAGTCGGTGAAGAGCTTGCAGGTGGGTGGGGCGGCATTTGAGGGGGCCGTTTCAAGTTTTGTTCTGTCCCCTGTGCCTAGAGGCCCCCCTGTTGATAAATCCCGTTTTTATAATAAGGATTCACTTGATAAGGGTCAGTTGGTCCTGTCAGAGTCATTAGTTAGCGAAGATGTCCCTGAGTTTTTGGAGGCATCTGAATTTTGTCCACACAGTGAACCTGACGCTTTGACTCCTGAATATTTTCGGTTTTCATCTGGAAATGAGTCTCTTTTTCCGGCTTCTCGCCCCCCCTAGTCACCCCCAGTTTAATTTTGATCACTCGTTTGGGCCTCAGAGTGGTCAATGGGTGTGGGTAGAACATGCTGACACCCCAACTTATGCAGTGGGCAGATCTGAGCAGGGGGCTGGGGTTAACAAATCATCAGCGTCTTCTAGCAAGAGCGGCTGGAAGGTCTCACCATCAACAGCTTCTCAGCCAACGACTGGTGCTTCCAGTTTTGTGAATGGGGAGCATTTTGCGGCTTTGGGTTCATTATCAGGTACACAGGGCGGATCAGGTGCGGATTTGTGGGTTACGGCCGGGCATTCGGAGCGGATGCCTGTGTCTAATTGGAGGTTTTATGATGGGGGTGTGGGGGACGGGGAAATGCCTGGTAGTAGCAATGTGGATTTGGAAATCTTTGATGATCAATTTGAAAATGGGGATGTTTCTGACAATATAAATGAAGGGGATTTGTTGGAAGGAAGTGATGTTAATGTAAGTGCATTGAGTCACGAACAGGTTTTCTCAAAGGGAGGGTCGGGGGCAACCAATGTTTTTAGTATGTTGCAGAAGTCAAGAGCGGACAGCGCAACGGATCGGGAACAGCGACACGGTCATCGTCAGCGTGATGATCCCAAAGATTTTCAGAAACGTGCGGCTCAGCTAACGACAGGTAAGCCTCATTGGTGGGCTTCTTGGTCTCAACCTTCGACTGTCAAGTGCAATACACGTTCTGTTGGGTGGGTGATGCTTCTGTGATTGAGGCAGTTGGGTTGGTTATGGGGGAGGGTGTAGGGCAGGTGGCAGATCAGTCATCATCAATAAACAACGCTGCATTGGCCAGTAAGGATGTAAGTCAAGTTACACAGATTTCTGGTGTAGATAAATCTAGTTCTGGTCAGGCGGGGGGAGTTGAGGTTAATATTCATAAGAAGCTCCCTTATATGGGTTTAGCTATGCCATTGGGGACACATCTTTCCGATAAGACCAAAAATAAGATTTGGCAACACGAGTTTGTTGATGTGTTTAAACTGCTCCATAGGGACATTCAGGCTAAGGAAGGGTCCAAGGAAGAGGAATGGGAGCTTGCTAGACATCCCAGGGTACCTAAAAAGATTGAGAATTGGACTGCAGCATTTTTGATATACGCCAGCGTGTATTGTGAAAAGCACCAAGATAGGGCAATTGCTCTTTTCAAATACATGGACATCATTCGTAAGGCCCAATTGCACTTCGGTGGTTTTGCGTGGCTCAGCTATGATGAGGAATTCAGGGCTAGAGTCAGTATGTTCCACGATAAACCTTGGGGCGATGTTGATCAGGAACTTTGGCTTCAATGGATGTCCTCTACCCAACCGCCTGCATCGACACATACAGCAAGTGGTTTGCCAATTACTTACCGGCCCTTTCAGCCTCGCCCCGCCCAATTCGGGGCGGGATGGTTTGGTAGAGGACAGTTTCCAATATCTGGAGCCTGTTGGAACTTTAACCGGGGTATCTGCACCAGACAATTCTGTAGGTTCAAGCATGAATGCTCACAATGTGGAGGAAAACATGCTATTACACAATGTTTCAGTAATCAGCAGTTTGGAGATCAAGGGCGGTTCCAAAGGGGAAGGGGATCAGTTGTTCAAACTATGCCAAAGGGCTCATACCCCAATTAAGCTTTCAAGCCTGGAATCGTGGCTCGATGAATACCCGGACTCTGAAGTTGCTTCTAAACTCTATTGGGGGTTTAGGGATGGTTTCAAGATTGGGTATCAAGGGCTAAGATATAATCGTTGGGCTGATAACCTGAAATCTGCTAAGGAATTGCCACAGATTGTGCAAAAGAAACTGGAGGTGGAGTTAACAGCTGACAGGATAGAGGGTCCTTTTAGGCAGTCCCCTATGCAAAATTTGATTGTCTCCCCATTGGGTTTAGTACCTAAGAAAGTGGCTGGGGAATTTCGTTTAATCCATCATCTATCATGGCCGGAGGGGAAATCTATTAATGACTTCATTTCCCCTGATGACTCTAATGTTTCTTATGCCTCGGTAGATGATGCATTAAGGTTGGTGCGGATGGCGGGGACGGGTGCAGAATTAGCGAAAAGTGCCATTCAGTCGGCTTTCCGTTTATTACCCATACATCCATCAGATTTTGAACTTCTAGGCATGTTCTTTAATGGAGCATTTTATGTAGACAGAGTTCTCCCTATGGGTTGCTCAGTGTCTTGTGCTCTTTTTGAAATGTTTAGTACATTCTTACAATGGTGTTTTTCAAAACAGAGTGGTCACAAATATGTATGTCACTATTTGGATGACTTTATGTTCATTGGAGAGGCACATTCAGATCAGTGTCACAGAGCTTTGGGCATCTTTCAGGACATGGCTGAGGAGTTCGGTGTTCCGCTGGCTCCTGAAAAAACTGAGGGTCCTTGCACCAGGCTCACTTTTTTGGGCATAGAAATCGACACTCAAGTTATGGTGGCTCGTTTGCCGGCTGAAAAACTGAAGGAAATGTATTCCTTTTTATTGGAGGTCATTGGTACAGACAAATTTGAGCTCAGGAAGGTTCAGCGCTTATTGGGCTACCTAAACTTTGCTTGTCGTGTGGTCAGGGCAGGCAGGACTTTCTGCAGACGTTTGGGGATGGCGATGTCAGGAGCATTCCTTCCTCATCACAGGATTAGAATTACTAAAGCCATCAAGGAGGATCTTGTCATTTGGTTAAAATTTCTGGAAGATTTTAATGGAGTCTCCCTCTTTTTTGTTGAAGACAATACCATCTGGTAGATCCAGCTTTTTTCAGATGCATCTGGGGCCCATGGTTTCGGTCTGTTCTGGGAGGGGCGCTGGTGTGCGGAGAGATGGCCGCCTCATTGGTTGCAGCATGGTCGCAGTATTGCCTTCCTGGAATTATTCCCTCTTATTGTTGCTTTGTTAGTTTGGGGTGAAGAATTTCGGGACAGGTGTGTGCTTTTTCACGTTGATAATATGGCTGTGGTAAATCTCATCAATAATCAAAAAGCAAAAGACCTACGGGTGCTACGCCTTTTGCATGTTTTCATGCTGCAGAGCCTCAAATTGAATATTGTTTTCAGAGCTAGACACATTCCGGGCATTAACAATTCTATAGCAGACGCGTTGTCTCGCTTTAATTGGCAGAAATTCCGCAGTCTGGCGCCTGGGGCAGACAACTTCAAAACTCCGATTCCGCAGAACACCTGGGTGCTGGGGGACTGAGGATCATCGAATTGGTGGAAAAATCTATAGCTCCTTCCACCAGACGAAGTTATCAGCAGGCCTAGAGTGAATTTTTAAGTTACGCAGAATCCCATAACTTTGATGGGCAATCAGTTGGTAACAGAAGTTTCATTTTACAGTGTGTGTTGCACTTGATTAACAGGGGCCTGTCACACACGACCATTTCTGGGAAACTGGCTGGGATTTCCTTTTATGGTCAATTATGGTGGGGTCAGGACTTGGTGGGGGATGTGTTGTTAAGACGCATGTTGAAAGGTTTTAGCAGAGAGTGCTCATATTCTTTGCCGTTACGTGAGCCAGTTACTTTTGCTCTTTTACAACAAATGTTGTTGCAACTGCCAGTTTGCTGATACGATTTTTTAAAGGTTTCACGTTTTAGGCTTTGCATGATCTGGTTGTTCTTTGGTGCTTTCAGGGTCTCCGAATTATTGGGACTGGGAGGCCAGATGGGCATTCAGAGCAGTGAGGTCCAAGTACACGGAGACATACTGAGGTTTGGTTGAAGAGGTCTAAAACCGATCAATTGGGGAAAGGCATATGGGTCCAACTAAACAGCAGTGGAGTGCCGGACTGCTGCCCTTTGGGGGAGTGGGGGTCATTTGTGAATTCCGCTGGTTTTTCGCCTGGGGCAATATTTTCTCATAGGAATGGGGCTAAGATCTCCAGTGCTCATTTATCGGCGGTTTTACGGAAAACTTTGATTAAACTGGGAAAAGACCCTTTACTGTTTGGGACACACTCTTTTCGTATAGGGGCGGCTACTGAAGCGGCCAGGTTGGGTTGGGGTTGGGAGGACATCAAGAGGATTGGTAGATGGAAATCTGCTTGTTGCACTCGCTATGTCAGGAAATAATATTATAATATTTTTATTGCACTATTTCTGCTGGCTAACTTTGTTTTCTCCGTCTAGGTTCCGTAAAAGGCACATTGTCAACAAAAATGCGTACATGGATAGTAGGTCACTCCTTCATTAAATGGGCAGCCATCTTTGCAGAACAGCAGATTTACGGCAGAGCACTTGGACTTCCCAGCAAAGGTCACGAAGTTGTCTGGAAAGGGAAAGGTGGTATGAGGTGGGAGGGTTTGTTTCCCTTGTTAACAGAGCTATCGGCTGCGAGAGGATTTCCTGACTTGTTAATCATCCACCTAGGCGAAAATGACTTAGTGCCGTTGTCGGGCTTATCTCTTATTAAACTAATGAAATTGGACTTGCCAGTAATAAAGAACAAATGGGAGGGTACGTCTTTGGTATGGACTGAATTTATTTACAGGCAACATTGGAGGGGGGCTCGCAATCATGCTGCAATTGAAAAGGCTCGCAGGAAGCTCAATAGGGCAATGAAAGTTTGTTGTCAAGTTATGGGTATTAAAGTTTTGTCCCATGATAATATCACAAGTACGGAAGATCATCTGTTCCGAGAGGATGGGGTTCACTTATCTCAGATGGGTCAAGTGTATTATCTTTTGGAGATGAGAGATCTGTTGGCAAAATTTTGGAATGAAAACATTTGGTGCAATCAAAGTGTATTATGATTTTCTGCTGCATCAAACCTTGGGGGTGGGGCCAGAAAAACTCTTTGGTTTTCCTGGGTGGCGCTTTTGGGGGGTTTGGATAGTCTCGAGCGGGCTTATCCATCCCTCTGGGGTGGGGGAGGGGGAGGAAAAGGTCAATGAAACAAATGAGGGGGAAGGAATGATGGGTTTGTACATTACATGGGGGTATTTCTAAAGTCTGTTTGAAATAGTTGGTTTTATTATGATAAGATGTTTTTGGGGACTTTGAATTGCAATGGGGTTTCTTGATATGGCAATTTTTGTTCTTAAGGAAAAAATATGCTGTTTACCTGTCTTAATAAAGTGACCTTTTCTGCTAAGATAATAACAGTGAGTGGATTGTTGTTATTGCGCGATGGGGACCCAGGGGGAACTTGGCACGAGCCGGTGTCCCCTGCGGTTTTTCGCGCGGTGGGACAATCCACGCGGCGCGATAGGTGTAGATAGGGCGAGGGGCGGGACTAGCAGGTAAGTATTAATAGGTGGGGTTTTTGGCGGGAGGTTTACTGTGAGGGGAAACTAGCGGCAAGTTTTTTGTTGACCCACCACCTTTTTTGTATGTAGATGTTTTCACACAAAAAAAAAAAAAAGAGATTTTATACGTCACATTAGGACAGGTATCAGTTTTCCTTCTTAGGTAGTTTCTTATCATTAGGCGCTTTTTGGGGGGGGTTTGGATAGTCTCGAGCGGGCTTATCCATCCCTCTGGGGTGGGGGAGGGGGGAGGAAAAGGTCAATAAAACAAATGAGGGGGAAGGAATGATGGGTTTGTACATTACATGGGGGTATTTCTAAAGTCTGTTTGAAATAGTTGGTTTTATTATGATAAGATGTTTTTGGGGATTTTGAATTGCAATGGGGTTTCTTGATACGGCAATTTTTGTTCTTAAGGAAAAAATATGCTGTTTACCTGTCTTAATAAAGTGACCATTTCTGCTAAGATAATAGCGGTGAGTGGATTGTTGTTATTGCGCGATGAATACTTTTTCAGAGCTAGATGCAATTTTGAACGCGGTGTCTCTGTGAGACCTTTTGAGGTATTTGCCATTTTTATACATTCCTTGTATTTGATAAGTTGGGACATGGTGTCTATTGCTAACAGGTTTCCTTTTAGTCCTCTAATTAAAAGACATGGTGGTGTGCATGTTTGTTTCTGGATTCTAATAGCTATCTTGGGCAAATGTTTTGGGTCTATCTTTTTTCTCACTATTTTTACTATTTTTTATGCTCTATATTTAGAATATTTGTTTTTTGGGGTCACATTTAAGGTCTCTTCTTATTCCTTTTGACCATTCTGTGTCTGTAGCCGTGGTTATCTCTAGACTTTTAATTTCTTTAGTTCTTAAAAAAAGATTTTCTGGAACATACTTTGCTACTGAGCACAACAGTGCTTTTACTTGTCTTTGTGAATAACGAAATGATTAATAAGTAATATGTAACACACTATGAGGACTTTTATTAACTAACTAATAGATTCGGCACAGTGTCTTAAGTATATATTTTTCAAACTTACAGCCTTGAAAAAGTCGTCAAATGATGAAACACGTGTCGGCTGTTTCATTTTTGGATTACAACCATTTTGGGTATTTAAGAAATAAAAAGTGTCTTGGAACCATAGACCTATACGGTGTCATCATATATTGGACTCCCAATTTATATACTATCAACTCACATCTTTCTGAACAATACCATTGGACCTGTCGGATTGATGGACCAAAATACTCCAATTATGTGGTGCTCTGGAAATTGTTTATGGTTGGAAGGGTGAACTTGTTTGGACCCTCCCATAAAATAGGAAATGGAGACTGTAATATTGTCAATTATCAGCACCCAGATATGGTAAAGGCCCTCCTGTTTACCATTCAGGCCAGCCATCAACACCTTAATGATTTTGAGGAGAAGATTACAGATGTCCCCTTAGGCTTCCCTTATAAACTTCCAGTACCAATCCTCAACAAGGGCCCTCAACAATTCTTCCAACAAAGAAATCAAAGCCAGAGTTTATCTATACCCTGTTCAAAATGATTTCCCCCTCTCTCAAGCCTCGGTAAACAAGACTGACAGTGAGGGGACACTGGATCCCTTGAGGAATCTAGTTGGGTGAGGGATAAAGATACAAGGGGTACGCAGCTGTATCAGAAACCAAGTGAAAGATGTCTTGATAAGATTCTAAACATTGGATCTTGGAATGTAGCAGGGATCAAAAACAAAACTGATAACAAGGAATGGCAAAATGATATATACTCTGTGCAGCTGCTGTTTCTACAGGAAACGTGGCCCACACAGAATTTTAATATTGATGATATGTCACAATAAATTCCCCTGCAAAACCTTCAGTAATACAGTGAAAACACTACAAAAGGACACCACACCAGTTTTAAAAAAATATCCAATATTATATCTGTGCAAAACAAGACCAAAAACGATAAAACAAATCCACCATGCAGTTCTTAGAAATATCAATAAGCAAAAATAGACTTAAAATACAGTTGCTCGAAGTCGATAGCTCAGTCCGGGGCTATCACGGCGTCATGAACAAAAAATCCAAACAGTTCTGGCTGACCGCGGCGTTGCGGGCCAGCTACGGTGTTGGGAAGACCAGCAAAACAGTACCTTTATAAATGCAAGGCATCTGGGACCTCGCAGTGAGCTCCAAAAAGTCGGCGTGGGTTCTGGAGGTCGGTGCAGGAGTTGTCGGGCCCTTGACGTCACACGCTCTGCAGATTGAACTTCGTGCGGTTGAAGTCAAGAGTGCTGGCATCAGCGGTGCCGGGGCTGCGGTGCGAAGTGTAGCGGTGCAGCATTTGGTGCCCTCAGGTCGTGGTGCAGGCAGCGGCTCGGTGATGGTCATCCAGTGGCATCGGTGAGACAAGGGCTGCAGTGCAAAGTGGGATGGTGCTCGTTGCAGGGCTTGCATGTCACAGTGCAGGCAGGGGCGTCATCGTTGCTAGCAATGTCGTCGGCTGACGAACTGGAGTCGATAGCGCCGGCATCGGTAGGCCAAGGCTGCAGTGTGGGAAGGGGGGTGCATTGTGTAACTTATGAGCGATGCCCTCAAACCACATTGCAAGCACCAGCATTGATGTCAGCATAGAGCGACGTCAACGGGGATACCTGGGTAACAGTGTGCAGTGTGGTGCCCACAGGTCACGGTGCAAGCAGTGGCTCAGTGGCATCACTGGGCGTCATTGTCGGTGAGACCAGGGATGTGGTGCAAAGTGTGGTGGTGCCCTCTGCGGTGCCTTCAGGACACGGAGCCAGCAGCGGCGTTGGTGACGGCGTCTGGGTGCTTTTTCTTCTGTTGCACCACAAAACACACAGCTCCCAGTGCTGGTAGCAGATGAACTTGAGGTCTTTGCTGTTCCTGAGACTTCTTAAACAGGGGGCAAGTTCTACCTCAAGGCCTTGGAGAAACTCAAACAAAGAAGTTGCAGAAAGTTGAGTCCAGTCCTTTCTCTGCCCAAGACAGAAGCAGCCACTGCAGGCCAACACGGCAAAGTCCACAGCAGAGTAGTAGTTCCTCCACACAGCTTCTCCAGCTCTTCTTCTTGGCAGGTTCCTTGATCCAAAAGAGTTCTAAAGTCCTGGGGTCAGGGCCCCAATATCTATACAACATTTTCTCTTTGTTCTCTTTGTGGCAAGGGTCTCTGAGCCCAGTCCAAACAAGTTCTGCCCTCTCTGGTCCAGCTTCACTCCAGGAGGTGGAGACATCATTGTGCAGAGGAGACACTGTCTATTCAGGTGCTAGTGAAAACTCCTCCCACCACTCTAAATGCAGACCAGGCCAATCAACCCAACTATGAGTCACCCAGGAAAGGCAGACACAGCTCAACCCCCCTTGTGGCTGTCTGCAGTGAATGCACATCCCCAACCTCTGTCACTCCAAAACCAGTTAATACACAAACAGCAGAGGCACACAGCATGGTTAGACAAGAAAATATTCAAACAATGTGGACGTACCCACTGAAAAAGACAAGGAGTTAGGACTCAATGTGGTAATAAACAGTGCCACAAAACCATTAGGTTTTATTAAAAGACCCCTCACACACCAACCTGGTTGGTGTCATGCTTCATCATTGGGGTCCCAACTGGGTGGCTGAATGCCGCCCGGTTGTGCTACAACGCCTGGTTACAGCGGAGCTGGTGTGGTGTGTTAGTGTGATGTGAGATGTGCAAGTTAAAATATCTCTGGGGATCCTTGCCAAATGTATTTATTGTTGGCGGCCCAGGATATATTAAAATCCAAGAGCGCAACTAATGGAGTTGTTTTAAACCCGTAGTTGTCTGTGATAGGTCTACATGTTTCAGCCCCTGTAAGGAAATAGAGGGGGCTTTCATCAGGACCGGGTGAAAAAAGGTGAGTGAGTGGCAAAATATGGCCACGTGTGTATTAAAAAATCACAACACACAAGCTAAGGTGTGTTGGAGAAAATGAGGGGAGTCGATACTTACGACCCCACTTGGAGAAACACTAGAATAAAGTGTCTAGCAGCATTTCAGGGCCCGGGAGGGGAATCGTCTGTAGTCACACTTTCGTCAAGACGGATATCCCGCTACAACCTAGTTCGGTCTCCCGTGGTCCCGGCTGCTTGCACATCTCACATCACACTAACACACCACACCAGCTCCGCTGTAACCAGGCGTTGTAGCACAACCGGGCGGCATTCGGCCACCCGGTTGGGACCCCAATGATGAAGCATGACACCAACCAGGTTGGTGTGTGAGGGGTCTTTTAATAAAACCTAATGGTTTTGTGGCACTGTTTATTACCACAGTGAGTCCTAACTCCTTGTCTTTTTCAGTGGATACGTCCACATTGTTTGTATATTGAACCTGGGGATAGGGACGTCCCTTTACCTTTCCTCGCTCTCCCCCCATTCTTGTTTTGATACTAGACAAGAAAATACCCATTTTCTAAAAGTGGTATTTTCAAGCACATAATATAAAAACCATCTTTACTAAAAGATGTATTTTTAAATCCTGAATTCAGGCATACCAAACTCTATTTCTCCATCTTGTCCCAATGGAAAGTTAGGCTTGTAAGATGTTACAAAGCAACTCCCATGTTATCCTATGGGACAGATAGCCTGTCAATAGTGAAAAACGAAATACACAGAATTTCAGTATCAGGACATGTCTCACATACCAGTACATGTACTACCTTTCACGTACACTGACCCTGCCCACGGGGGTACCTTGGGCTTACCTTAGGGGTGCCTTACATGTAAGGAAAGGAAAGGTTTGGGCCTGGCAAGTGGGTGCACTTACCAGGACAACATGGCAGTTTATAACTGCATGCTCAGGCCTATAGTGGTAGGTCTGAGACACATTACAGGGCTACTCATGTGGATGGCACAACCTATGCTGCAAGCCCAATAGTGCAAAAAACACAGTTGATGGACAGAATGCAGAACAATGTCATACATTCACCCCAGTACAGAGATCTGGGCCTAAATCCATCGTTTTTTTGCTCACCATGCCATTCCAGTTTGAACCCAGCCATATGCAAATCAGTCTTGACCCTGTGCCTCATGGGAACAGTCCAGCCCGAACTGCCAAGCCAGGTCCTCCCTGGACTGGAAACAAGCATCCTAGGACCGGTTTCGGGGTTTCACCCCTCTTCAGCCAGGATAGCTTGATTCCAGTGGCTTTTGTATCGCTTTGGTCGCCCTAAGTTGGCGGGGGTATGCCCAGACGTGGGTCCCTTGCTCACTTTGCCACTGGATTCAAGCAAGCCTGGCTGATGACGGCTGAAATGCCAGAAACCGGTCCTAGGATGCTTGTTTCCGGTCCAGGGAAGACATGGCGTGGCAGTTCGGGCTGGACTGTTCCCATGAGGCACAGGGTCAGACTGATTTGCATATGGCCATGTCTGAACTGGGGTGGTGGAGTGAGCTAAAGAATGATGATGGATTAAACCCAGATCAGTTGACTGGGGGTGAGTGTTTGATTGGCTCAAACGTTCCGTCCATCATCCCCTTTTGTATCGCTTTGGTCGCCCTAAGTTGGCGGGGGTATGCCCAGACGTGGGTCCCTTGCTCACTTTGCCACTGGATTCAAGCAAGCCTGGCTGATGACGGCTGAAATGCCAGAAACCGGTCCTAGGATGCTTGTTTCCGGTCCAGGGAAGACATGGCGTGGCAGTTCGGGCTGGACTGTTCCCATGAGGCACAGGGTCAGACTGATTTGCATATGGCCATGTCTGAACTGGGGTGGTGGAGTGAGCTAAAGAATGATGATGGATTAAACCCAGATCAGTTGACTGGGGGTGAGTGTTTGATTGGCTCAAACGTTCCGTCCATCATCCCTTTTGTATCGCAAGCCCAATAGTAGCATTTAATTTATAGGTCCTTGCAAATACTGTGCACTTTATTAGGGACTTCCCAGTAAATCAAATATGCCAATCATTGAAACACCAATCCAAAAACAAGATTTACATAGAGAGCATATGCACCTTAGCACTGAATAACAGTGGTAAAGTGCCCAGAGTCCTAAAACCAACAAAATAAAGGCCAAAAACAGGGGGACAAAAAGTCTGGGGGTGAACCTGCTGAAAAAGCCAAGTCTAACAACCTTCCTTTGTAAACTATTAGCTGTCCCATGATGCAATACTGTCTTCATAGCACATGGTGAGACGAATGTTGCCTATCTTGTAGATATGGTTCCCGCCAGCGTGATTACTAGCTGGCATAATATATGGAGCAAAAAAGAAACCAAATTTGCAAAGGAAGTTATTAAAGACTGTCTTGCTCTTCAGGATTATGATAGGATTCCTTGGCTGATGTATATTGATAAGTTAATAAAGAAAGTAGGGGAAAACTTAACAATTAGAAGCCCTGCCAGTATTCTTCCTTTCGGCAATAAAGAAGTGAGGATGACATGCCTCAAAAAATTAAGCTATGACAGAGAAAGAAGAGAAGAAATAAAAATGTCTGTGGCAAGATATATGGCAGGCCCAACACAGCAAGGACTACAATATTATCTAATAAGGGTTACAAATGTTCAAGAGTGATTTTATTTTACTAGATCCCAGCTGGGTACTTTGCATCATTTAGTATATTCCCTAAAAAAGAGGCATGGACAAAAAAGTCTATCTAAGTGCCCATGTAACGGGAAGGCTACCCAATCAACCGTACATTTTATGTTGTGTTGTAAGTTCTATGTTGATATTTGAAGATTTTTATACATCTACTCTTTTTAAATGAAAGTTTCTTATTTCATGAGGACGCTTTAAACTTTCTATGTAACCTTGATAGGGATGTTATTTGTCGATCTGTATCTGCTTTTATCTCCCAAGCATTAAAGAGAAGAAAGTTGCTTTATCAATTTGATTAGATCTGTTATGAAAAGGATTAATTAGTAAGGTTCTGTCACAGACGCCAATACTGTTTTACTGTCAAAATATTTATACGGTTCCCCTTCTTGTACATATATTATTTTTAAAGAATGTCTATGATTTTACTGAAAATCATTTTACCTTAAGTTTGCACGTTAGATATAGATTGTGTACTCTGGGGATGCAAGGACTCCTGAAGAAGCTTTGGCTGTTTTTACCTTTTGAGTTCGATATAACTTAAACAATGTTTTAATGTATAAGCTGATGATAATTAATGCATGATCTTACGTATTTATTGTTATATATACTTATATGGATTCAAATGAAATCTGATTAAAGTTTATTTGAATTTGAATTTGATTTGTGAAACTAATAACTTCAATTAAATGACATGACAAGTAAAGAACAACATACACAATTCAACGCAAACAATTAAAAAAAGAGAGCATTAAAATAGAGATTGATCAATAAATGGCACTTTACCATAGGTGAAAATATGATAGACAAGGGGGAATGAGCAAAATGAAATGACAATATTATTATCACAAAACTGAAACAAGGCATCATGGTAGTTGTAGTTATGTCAATGAGACATTCACAAACCTTGCAAAATTGTGACGAACATACTTTGTGTAAATCTGCAGTAGAAAGAGAACCAACATTTACTTTGTGAAACACATATATGTTGTTTGTTATTTGGAATACAAACACTTACAAGCACCATAACATCATGTGAAATGTGATGGCTATTGAAACATGTTATCTTAAATAAAACAATACATTCAAACGAACCGGCCAAACAAGACGTGACTGATATATTTTGGTTTAACTTACTAGTCTCCATTCCACCAGAGATTCCTGTCAAGCCTTCAGGATACAGGATCTGCAAGAACTTCTCCTTCCAGAGCATGAGTTGTAAGGGGGACATTGGAGAACCACCACCAGTCCTCTGGGACTCCACCACCACAACATTGGTATGTGTTGTGTGCTTGATAACCTTTTTTTAAAAATTTGTTTTAAAATTAATTTCCAAGTCAGTCATGTTCAATACATATAATTCAAAATTCAAAACATAGGGTACTTGCCCCAATTATAAAGAGAAAAACAGGAAGAGGGTGGATTCAACATTCATAATTTAAGATACAGTCTACAGTATAGAAAATCATCTAAAAGAGCATGATTACAACAGAGATCAGCTAGTAAACGTTAATTTAATCAGCAATATAGTTTAAAGAATCCCAGCTAAAACCTACCCAGATTCGATTGAACCTTTTCAGAAAGCAGAGACCTCTAGCTTTGGCCAAAACCAATTCAGATTAATAAATTTGCTGAAGAGAAGTCCACCATTCGGCTAGTTTCAATCACAACACACTTCTGCAAACCCTTCAATGAAGACATGTATCTACTAAGAACCCAACATGGAACCTACAGAGACTTATATTGGAAGGACTGGCCTCCCACATGACAATAGTGGCTGAGACACATGATTGTTAACACTAACCAGGAGTCAGTAGATGATCTTCTGGTAATGTGGAAAACTTTCAAAATCTACATATGAGAAATATGTATTAAAACACCTCTGCCATTAGGAAGGTACTGCAAGACCAACGATTTACTTTAGAAGCCGACTTGATGGCATTAGAAGTGAGGTGCAGCAGCAAAAGACAGAGTCCCGCTTGCGATTAACCAAAATGTGCCCCCATAATGACGTCTGCAATATGCTTGGTATGTATTGTTGCCAAGAATATACAGCAATCAGGCACTCAGAGGGGGACAAGGCAGAACACCTACTGTTATGTGTCTGAGGTAGGCCCACACAAAACCAGCACCATCTTTTATTATGGACACATTTTCTTAGATTGCCTTTCCTTTCACACAATAACCTTTTAAACATATTTGCATGTGTGACAATGTTGGATTAGTTTCTCTGAAACTGCTTCACTTACAGATTCTGCTTTGACTAGCATTATCATGATTCCTTGAAAACCATGTACAAGTTCTTGACACACACTGTGCAAATGTTGGTCTATTTTTCTTTCACGCGGCGACATGACTATCTATAAACGAAAACAACGCTGGCTTGCACAGGAAACGCAAGGATGCTTTTCATTATAGATAAACAAGCATTTCCAGGGTTTAGTTGGAGGGGTGCTTTGCTGAGGTCTCTACATGCTGAAGCGTTGGCCAGCAGCTTGCTGACTTCTTCATGCAAGGGTTTCCAGATCGTGACCAAGACGGGGACTTACATTCTTTCCCATCAGGTAACCGACCTTGGATCATCTAGTATGGGGATTCTTGGCTGTACAGACATACACTTGCCCTAGAAACTTAGGTTAGGGACTGCATAGTAGGAGTACAGCCAATTCTCTATATTGTATTTTATGCCTGCATACATAAAAAAATTTACCACCATGGTGGAGCTTTTTATTCTGTTCATCATTCTGGTGCTATTAGTGACTTTCATTTGCTTCTGTCTATTTATCATTGTAGCACATATTCTATTCAAGAATCACAATGAAATGAAATGAAATGAAAAACGGCATTTGATAAAGCGCACAGCTACTCAAGCAAGAGTGTCCTGGCGCATGGACAGCGGGAGGAACAAGAGTGGACTAGGCCAGTTATTAATTAAAAAGCCATGTTTTTAGATTCTTCCTAAAGGAAAGTAAGTTGGTGTTAAGCCTCAAAGTCTCGGGAAGGCTATTCCAAAGTCTAGCACCCAGAAAGCCGAAAGATCTACCACCAGTACGTGCAAGGCGTGTTTTAGGCACGATAGCCAGGTTTGTGTTAGAAGAACGCAGGGGTCTGGAAGTAGAGTAATGATTGACTCGTTTAGTTAAGTACCCAGCTCCAACCTGGTGGAAGGCTTTGAAAAAGATGGTCAAAGCCTTAAAGTCAATCCGCTCTTTAATGCGGAGCCAGTGTAAGGATTTGAGAATCGGGGTCATACTAGCTCTAGGTCTTGGTCTCACAATGGCTCTGGCCGCAGCATTTTGCACCACTTGTAAGCGCTGGGTCAAGGATCTGGAAAGACCAAGGTACAGGCAGTTGACATAATCAAGCCTTGGTGTTACAAGAGCCTGCACCACAATCCTTCTGCTCTCCAACGGTAGAAGCGGCAAAATTTCTTTTAGCATTCGGAGAGTACCGAAGCAAGCACCAGTTAGCTTTTGGATCTGAGAACGCATCGACAATGTTTGTCTATAATTATACCCAGGTTTTTTACTTTCTCTTTCTCAGCGGGCGGGGGCGGCAGATCCTTGGGCCACCAGGATATCCAGTTGGGTGTTTCTGGTTTACCAAAGAAGATAACTTCCGTCTTGTCCGGATTACACTTTAGCTGATTAACCCTCAGCCAGTTGAAAACCTTTGAGAGGCAGGAATTGATCATTTCCCCGTCAAAGTCAGATCCTTTATCACAGGAGAAAATAAGCTGAGTGTCATCAGCGTAAGAAACAATTTTGGCCCCCTCTTCATCTACCATGGATGCCAAGGGAGAAAGATAAATATTGAAGAGGGTAGGGCTGAGAATGGAACCCTGGGGAACACCAACATTAATGGCGGGAACCGGGGAAGAGAACGGTGGAAGCCAGATGTCCTGGGATCTGTTTACCAGATAGGAGGACAACCATTTGAGGGCAGTCCCACCCAGGCCAATGTTTTTAAGTCTGTTTAAAAGCCTGTTGTGTGGGACCGTATCAAAGGCCGCTGACAGATCAAGTAATATCAGAACGGCCTTTCCTCCCTCATCTAGCTTGTCCCTAATGAATTCTGTCACTTCCAACAACGCAGACTCAGTACTAAAATTTGCCCTAAAGCCAGACTGGGATTCATGAAGAAGCTTCCCGTCTTCAATGTGAGTTTGCAAAACTTTGTTTACATGCTTCTCAAGTGCTTTAGACAGGGCCGGAAGCAAGGAAATCGGCCTATAATTGGCAGAATCCAATGGGTCAGCGTTCGTCTTTTTTATCAGAGGGAGAATCTTTGCATGCTTCCACAGTTTAGGCATTATGCCTGTGGAAAGAGAAGTATTAAAGAGCTGGTGTACAGTCGGATTAATTGTAGAGGCAACTAAAAACAGGATATTAGCTGGACAGGGGTCGGTAGGGGAGCCCGAATTAATACTTTGAAGGAGGAGCAATGATTCTTCCAGCTAAAGCGCCGGGAAGGCAAGAAGGGATGGTGGCTCCAAGATGTCAAATTTGCCATTGACACTATTGTAGAAGTTCAGCTCAATCTCTGATATGTTTGAAAAGGCCTGTTAAATCAGAGAGATTTTATCGTGAAAAAATTGAGTAATCTGCTTTGACCATGTCTCTGTGCGAGGCCCTTCCTTAGAGCAAGCTTCTGGCGAAATAAAAGATTTAGCTATTCTAAAAATGTCTTTGCTCTTATTTTGTGCGCTATCAATCTTAGTTTGGAAGAAATTCATTTTGGCTTTTTTCACAAGCATATGGTAAATTTTAAGGTTGTCTTTATAAACCTTCCTGTCCTCAGGAAGGTAGGATTTACGCCATGTTCGTTCCTTTTTCCTGCAATTCCTTTTGCTGTCTCTAAGGAGATCACTAAACCAGGGGGCCGAAGGGGCTGACCTCTTAGAGGAGCGGGTAGCAACCGGGGCGGCAGCCTCGATGTTGGTGCGGAGCCAAGAGTCTATTTGAAGAGCATCCGAATCCGTGATGCTCGACAACATAGGTGTGGAGCAATCGAGGGCATCAGCTAACTTTGGGATAGATATTTTGTGGAGTGCCCTATAGTTGGAGGTCATTTGCCCGATAAACACCGGTGGGGCAGTGACAGAGTAGGGGATGTCAAATTTTAACAGAAAATGATCGGACCATGTAATGGGTAGTGGTGAACCGGCCAAGAGACCAAAATTATGAAAAATTTGGTCAAGGGTATGACCCTTCTCATGGGTGGCCGAGGAGATGGATGTAAGCATCTTAAAGGTCTGCATCGTCTCCAATAATAGAGTAGAGTGAGGATCTTTATCATTATCCATATGTATGTTAAAATCACCCAGAATAAGGCAATTTTTGTATTTTAGTACCAGAGAGGACATAACTGAATTTAATGAAATGAAAAAGTTACTAATAGCGCCAGGAGGTCTGTAGATTAAAACCCCAGCAATGCTATAATGGGGGGAGAAGATGCAGCGAAAACCTAAGGACTCTTAACACTCAATGGTTTCTGTTGAAATCAGGGAGCAGTCTAGATCATGCTTATAGATTATGGCAACATTCCCCCCCTTCCCCTTAGATCTATCCTTCCTAAGAATTTTATAGCCCTTAGGGATGGCCACAGTGATAGTGGGGTTGGAAGCATCCAACAGCCATGTCTCAGTGAGGAATAAGAGATCAGGCTGTTCATCTAAGAGTAGATCATAAATATGTGTAGCATGTTTTTGCATAGAACCACGGTTAACCAAAATAGCCTTTATGGCCTGGGTTTTCAAAGTATTTTTGCCCTTAGTTTCACCGGGGAGGGTCTTAGGGACGGATGTTCTGGCCGGAGGAAGAGACCAGCTGCATTTATTGCAGTGGAAGTCTTCCACTAAGCTTAGGTCGGCTATATTACACTGACATGGAGGGGATTGAATAATGGTTCAATAAAATATTGAAATCATCCCATTGTGTATTTCTTGTGTATTTCTCTGGGAGTACAAGCACACGAGAGACTGAGTAAAAGGGTTATAGATCTGTTATCACCCTTCTTGGGGTACCAGAGGTGTCATGTTCAGTGGTTGCCAGGAACCATCATTGCTGTTGAAAGCATACCATGACTAAATGAATTGCTGGATCATACCACCCACTGTATATGTTGAACTCGAATTGCAGAACTTTGGGTAAATTACTTGTGAACAGAGTGCTTTGAGTTCTTTTACACCTAGACCACACGGATCAGAGCGGGTTCATATCTGGTGGGAACACTGTCCCAAGTGTCCAGACTATTCCATGTTATTAGCGCTATCCCTGCGCAGCTGCTGAGGGAGCCATTGGCTGCCTAGTCACGGAGAAATCCTTTGATATGCTGGACTAGAGTTACCTACATAGGATTTGCCAGTACAATAATGAGATGGCTAAAATTACTATATTCAAAGCCCACAGCTAGGGTTAAAACTGCTGTTGGAGTGGTATCAGACACCTGTTGGGTCCAGCGTGGCATCAAACAGAGCTGTCCACCTTCCCCACAAGTGATTGTATTCACCATGGAGCCGTTGGCTTGCCTTGTGCTCAAAATGGGCAAACAGGTTGGTAGAGCTATAAATGACTACACAATTATCTGTAGTTATAGTCTGGAGAGTTATATATACTTTAGTATATATAGTATAGTCTATATAGTTATATAAAGAGAGTATCATTAAAGTGTCTTTATACAGGTAATGTGCTACTTTATGTCAAGGAAGACAAAAAGGAACTGCTCCCACTACTATGTGAGTTAGACAGGTTCAGAAAAGCTTCTGGATCAACAGTAAACAGAATCAGAACACCATGTGAACATAAGAGGCCATATCTTCACCACATCCGTGGGGGAACGCAGATTTGAGAATGGTTGGAGGATAAAGATTGAAGGCACACCACAGTCAGATATGTGTGGTGGAGGTAACTGAATTGCAGTAGTTTGAAGTCTGGCAATCGCAAAGGATTCCTAGTAATGTAACACTTTCACATGGTGGTATCAGCCATTAGTCTCCCATGGAGCAGATTTACTTTATAGTGAATGCAGTGCAGCAACAAAAGTTGCTGCACTGTTTTATGCTTGAGGGTGAAAGCAGCACAGAGCTATATTGACCCAATATGGCCTGTTTCTGCTCTCTTTCCCTGTAGGCAAATAGGTTGCCTTGCACCACACACACACACAAATACGCATGCACGCATGCACACACACACATACACACACACCTGTGTACCATGGTGCCAAGGTGTGTGTGTGTGTGTGTGTGTGTGTGTGAGGTCTACTATAGGTTTTTTATTGAACATATACCCTTCCAATACAAAATCCTGCGGAATACCTAAGTACCACCCATGTAATGCCTTTTTGTCAGAAAGTGGTGCAAAGCAACTCCAAGCGATACTTGTGAAGAAAAAAGGCCACTCCTCAAGCACAAAAAGAGTTTGGGGCTCGAAAAGTAAATACCCGTTCAAGACTTTGCATTGCATTGCGTCACTTTGACTGACTTTGTGGCAGCGCAAAATCTTGATAAATCTGCCCCTGTACTCTCATAGAGAGCAAGTATGGTGCAGCTGTCTAAACAGGTGGTGAGCCCATTGCCTATAAGTAATATTGTATCATCCAAGGCATATAGGTGACACAAGATGCCTAGCAGTGATGCTATTTTAATCAAATAAGCCTCAAAATAAATTTTTACAAATTAAAGTTTATAGTCTGGAAAGGTATAAGGGGTTCTAGGACACTGAGACAAATTAAGCAAAGATATTCCACGCTGAAATCTGACTTGGTTCAAATACTCAATATGTGGTCTATTAAAGAACACATTTGAGTGCTTGTATTTTCATTTGCACATAGACAAAGTTACATTTCTGCACAATATTTATTTATGTACGTTGGTGGAGCATTCTTGATTCACAAAAGGGTGCACTACAATTAGATGTTAAGACCTCTTCAAAGACTGGAACCAACTTCAAGTTGGCACAAATGAATTGTGCAAACATCACAGAGCAGTCTTCACACCTTTGTGATTGCCGTTACAATGGAGCTCAGATCGGTTGTGAGAGTAGCTCTGCACGACAGTTCAAGAGTGAATAAACATATTTTATACGCACAAAAAATAAGGAGGATAGCCCCTTGAATGGCCAATTATTTTTTTCACTACACGAAGCATACATATATTGAGACTTGTGGCTGGCATGCCTCTCTCCTAGCTTACAGGTTCTGTCTGCCAACTGCCCCCTTCATATGGTAAGAGGCCCTCACTGAGAAGGCGCACAAGGAAACTTGTTCCATAAAATGTCTGCACTCCCTTTGTCACTTTTGGCATTTAAATATCTTCTAGTATCTTCCAGTATTTGTGCAACAACTGTTGGGCAACTTATTTCATTCAAATCACGCGCAAACCATAGATAACCGTGGTATGCGCCTCATTTTTCTATTAATATGTCCATAATTCTGTTTTTCACCATTTTGTTCTGCTCTATAGCTATAAGAAACAGGAAATATCTTGTTTATCACTTCGTCAAAAATCATTTCTATGAGGGGGTAAACGTGTAGTCAATTTACCAATATTATCAATTTATGACTCCTGGTGAAAAGCTTATCCAATCTGTGGTAAATTATTGATCTTGAAAGATGGATAAATACCTTACACCATTAAAAATCATTACCCTTTAACCGACTGATGCGCTATCAATGTTTTTTACAATAAATAACATCTAATAAGCATTGGCAAAGACAATAGGTGTCACCATTGAAACCTCTTGGCTTTTGCCAAAGTTTTTTTAGCCATGCTGTAGGGCACTCCAACCCTGTGCAACATGGCTTAAGAAAAAAAAAATAAGGTGCTAAGATGAGGCTGACACATCCTTTTGTAGGCACAGGTACCACACATGTGTGACTACAAAAAGATGCAAGTTTTTTTATCTTCTTTATTTACTCATTTGTATCTGTAAATAAAAATAAAAAAGTATTGCAAAGGCGTATTCTTTTAAGGGCGGGTGGGAGAAGCAACACCAAGGACACTGTTGGGAGGAAGCATCACTTATGATGCAGGTGAGGGAAACAAATCAGAGGGTACAGGTGGGAGGAGCAACACAGACGGTGAAGGAGGGAAAGCATCATGAAGGACATGATTGAGGGACACAACACAGAGGGCACATATTGCAGGAAGCAACACAGAGAGTGAGGGTGGTGGGAAGCAGCAGGGAGAGAAGAAACAAGTGAGAGAGAGAAACGTGGAGTGAACAAGGGAGACGCAAAGAGAACAATGCACCGTGGAGTGGAGAAGTACACATGGCCAAGTACGACACGAGGAGGCAGGAAAATTCTGTCTTCTGCTCTGGGTACAGAGTGAGCATCAGACTTAGTGACTGCATTTAGGATTCTGTAGTCCACATGGAACCTCATCTCATGGTTTCCTTCCTTTGGGGTTTGGTTTGGGTAAGAGAAACACTGGGCTAGCCCAAGGACGAGTAGAGGGGTCTATCACCCCAGCTCTAGCATCTTGGCAACCTCAGCCTTGATGCTAGCTTTGACCTGGTATGACAACTTATAAATCTTACTTTTGACAGAGAAACTGTCACCTGTGCCCATCATGGGTACACCAAGTTTTCAGACCAGGGGTCAATGAAAACATAGCAGCAAACTGTTGCAGAAGTCTCCTATTGGTCTGTTAGAGTGGAGGAGGGAACTACTCCCTCCACTAAGCCATCTTTAGCATTACTTGACAGGAAGTTAAAGAGAGGCTCACTTTCCTCTTCTTACCCTCCATCTGTCAGATGGGCATGGTAATGTCGGCTTTGTCATGGTGGAGTTTCAGCATGTTAATATGAATAACTCTATAGGGGTTTCATGGAGTATCTAAGTCTACCAAGTAGGTGACTTCCCCTTTCTTCTCCAAGATAGGATAGGGCCCAACCCCTCTGTCCTGGAGTGCCCTAGGTGGTACAGGCTCCAAACAAATCCCATACTAGCTGTCCTGGTTGGAACTACTCGAATGAGACCCTCATGTCATACCAGTGCTTCACAAGCTCCTAACTGGCCCCCAAAATGTGTTTGCCTTTTTCATGTACTCTGCCATTGTGGAGCGAAGGCCTAGTACAAAATCTACAATATCTTGCTTGGGTTCATTGATGTTCCTTTCCCAGCACTCACTCACCAAACTTAGTAGACCTCTTACAGGGTGACCAAAGAGGAGTTTAAAAGGACTGAAGCCCACTCCTTTTTGAGGAATCTCCCTGTAGGCAAACAGAAGGCATGGTAGGGGAACAAACATGCCATCTCTTCTGAGTTTCTCAGGTAAACCCATGATCATGCTTTCATTGTCTTGTTGAATCTCTACACAAGCCCATTTCCTTGGGATGGGAGGGTGGTGTACTTGTAGTCTCACCACACTCATCCCACATTGCTATCTGATGACATAAAGGTAGTGAACCTATCTGAAATCAGTGCCTTGAGACCCTCACGGGTGAGTAGCGCGCTTACAATTCCCTGATTGATTGATTGATCTGAAATGATCTCCTTAGGAAACCCAACCCTGTTGACGATTCCAAGGAGTGTCCTAGCTACTGCAGGCACAGTAATTGTTCTAAGGGTAATAGCCTCTGGATACCTAGTGGCATGGTTCACTACCACCAGGATGAATCTGCTTCCAGATGCTGATTATTGGTCTAGGGGACCAACAAAGTCATTCCCCACCCTCTCAAAAGGAGTCCCCACCATAGGTAGCGGTATTAAGGGAGTCTTTGGCTTGCCCACTGTCTTATCACTGGCCTGACAGGTGACACATGAGCGACAAAATTCTCTTTCTTAGACATCTGAGGCCAATAAACTGATTGACCAACCTATCCCAGGTTTTGGTCTGCCCCAGATGTTCAACTAGAGGGATGTCATGGGCCAGTTTAAGGAGGGATTCTTCTTTATTGTTGGGGGACCACCCCTTACCTGATTGTCTCTGGTTTGGGGTCCCTTGCCTCACTATACATGCCTCCCTCCTGTGTGGATAGGACTCTTCCACCTCATCCTCATGTGTGTAGGGAAAGTCTGTCCAAACCACTGAAACTAGCTCCCACAAGGACCCCCAGTCATGGGCATCCCCCCTTCTCATCCTTAGAGCCCTCTAAGAGGATGCTAGCCACTTATTAATGTCATCCCCTCAACATATTTAGGAACAATACCCTTGGGAAATCTGGTATCAGTCATGCCCTGAAATTGCCTCTGCATCTTTGTTGCTGCCACCATGTCCTTGGGACTTTAAACTCATCTTGACCCTTTTCTTCTCAAGGGCAGTCTTCTTTCCTCCCAGGCCAGCTTCTTTTCCTCTATCTCTTGGAGGCTAATTTGGGCCTCAAGGCTCCTTGGCCACTCCCTGATGAAGTGCTCCTTTCAATCCCAGATGTCGAGGGTAGGCTTGACAGGATGGTGGGGGCCAGGCTGTCATTGTCCTCTCCGTTCCCCTTTTGCGATGACTTCTTTGTCATCCTCCTCTTGCGCACTGTCAGGTGTTATTAAACTTTTAAGGAGTGCTTGGACTCTCCTGGCTTCTTCCCAAGTCCCAAGGGCCTTTTCCATTTTCTACTTCTTTGTAGAGATGCCCAAGCTGATTTCCTGTCCTTGCAGAGCACCCTCAGCTCATTCATTTTCAAAGGGCATAGGGTGGCCAAGTCAATCTCCATGTTTTCCAGACTCTTTGTAACTTCAACAAACTTTTGCCAAACTTTTAAAATCTTTTGCAAACTTTTCTAATAGTTGGCAAACTCTAGAAAAACGGTGGCCTGAGAACTTGGCATACATTCAGAAACTCTTTCTTAGATGTTGACCGCACATTTCTGGTAGTTTCTGACTTATTTTCTGGTACTGTGAAACACAAGTTATGGATCCCACCACTAGGCACAATGTGAGGTAAGTGGTGTTATATATGGTGTGGCTGTGTGACCTTACCATGTAATACACTCACAATACCACCTTGGGTCCATTCAGGCTCTTTTATATAACCTTAAGTTCAACCGAGGGCAGCTGTGGCTTTGAATAGTAAGGCTTAAACAAAGGAACACGTGCAAACCATTTAGAAGTACCAAAGAAACTGAATAAGAAAGTCACACAACATGAAAGAAATCTGACACCAATTTATAGAAATAGATCCTATTTATATGCATTTTTAGACACCATCATGAACAAAATCCATCAGAGGGTTCCAGAGATATAGATTTTTAAGTAAAACGTAAATCACTGCTTTTCACTCAAAATGTAACCAAGCAATGGCAAATACCACAGTGAGCAAAAAGTGTGGAAACTTTTCAAAACTTTTATGAAATTGTGTTCAGGTACTCCGGACCACTTTAAGCGACCACCTTTGGCAGGGAGCAGGTCAATGTGGCCAGTGGGAATTGAAGAACAGTTACTTTGTGACCAAAGCAGTCTCAAGTCCAGTTCCAGGTTCTATAAGCGAACTGCCATATACATCAATTGAGTGGTGCTGATGCAAGTGCTACAGGATGCTGAAGATGCTGCAGGATGCTGAGGATCCTGTGCTGTTGATAGGGGATTTATGGGGCTACTCCTTGGTCCATGGTCCCAGTTGGGCGACTTTGGCACCAGTGGTCGATGTCCCTCGAAGTCCTAGTTGGTTGTGCAAAAGTCCAGTTGCCACTGGACTCTTGGTCTCTGATCACAACAAAACCAGTGGTTCCCTTTGGTGAAGGCTAGTGTTCTTCTTGGGTGACCAAACTGCAGTTCGACAACTCTCCTGGGTCCAGCAGACTTGGTTGCAACTTTTGAGGGTCAGGACTCAGTCTCCCAGGCTGCAGATTGACGATCAGTGACGATCAAGTGATTGTAGCTACTGACTAGGCAAGGTGGGCTTCTTCAGCTTTTGTGGCCCTGGTGCTGTAACAGGAAGTCACTAAACTGACTCTTGGAGTTCACTTGTCTAGAGCTCAGGGGTCAACTTTTCCCCGAGCAGGCCACTACAGGCACAGTCCTCTCTTTGTTAGCCCAGAAGCAGCAGGTGCAGTGAAGTCGGTGGTGCAGCTTCTCTTTGCCAAGTCAAGTGAACAGTTGAACAGTCCTTCTTCTGTCCTCTCTCCAGTACATTCATGATCTGAAGTCTGGGTTGCCAGGGGTGCCATATTTATGCAGAGAAAGTACCCTCAGGGAATGCGCAGTTACTAGTCAATGAGCTACTAGGATTGGTCCTGACTGATGATGTCTTCCTGCGGTGTGTGGCAACTAGCTATCCCAGAATGCACCATACCACCCACTTCTGAGGGCAGAGCCCCTCTTTCAGTGTATGGGGCTTGGTATCCCACCTTAGTGGTGTGGCTACCTGGGGCCTACATGCCCATGGGGAAACTGTCTACAAGAACAAAAGAGCAACTCCTCTTATGTGTGTCCACCAGGAGAGCAAAAGGCTATCTTGTGGCCAGCATATGCGAATGGCGACTGGAAACCCTGGGCAATAGAGTGGCAACTTTCTAGTTTCCTTTTACTTAAAAGTTACATTAAATTCGACTTAGGCATCAAGTCGGGTTTAATGTAACAATTTATTTGATACCTTGAAGTACTAACTTTATTAGTAAAATTCAGGAGATAGTACATCTGAGTTGTCAGCGTGTAGCCCTGTACTTGCCCATGGGTCTATTAGCCTTTCTACAGTAAAAATTGACAATTTGGGGTTTTTACCATTAGGACATATGAAAATGTATGTCTTACTTTTTAATATATGGCACCCTGCCTTAGGACTCAATATGCCTGCTGTAGTGATGACTTATATATATTAAAAGGGGAGGTTTGGGCTTCTCCAAGGCTTTAAATGGCAAAGTCGAGTTAACAGTTTAAAATTGCTCTGTCAGTCTGCAGTGGCAGGTTGGGAGACAAGTTTTACTTTTTCACACTCAGGGTGGCACAATAGGTGCTGCAGGCTCTGAGGGACACTTTAAATTACAGGCCCTATGTATCCCTGGTACATATACTAGGGACTTACAAGTAAGTTACCTTAAGCCAATTGGGTTTAAGACAATCGATCATGCCCTTGTAAGGGTCAGAGCATTGGCCCGAGGTCTGGTTAGCAAGCCTTAGTGCACTCTAGGTCGAAAAACCAGCAGCATCGGTCCAAAACATTGGGGGTGATCATTCAAAAAGAGGCATTTTTTTACACAAAGTCTTATCTGTGTGAAAAGGAAGAGCTAAATCAAACCTCTGTAATATCAGCAAGGACCTCCGCGGTCCAAAGAAGAGTGATCCTCTTTTAACTTTAAAAACACAAAAGACTATTTACAATACCTATGCAATACGAACACCTGCTGCTATGTTTAGTTTTGTTATTGTAAGCATATGGTCGCCGTGTTTCTTTTAATGTATCTGTCATATGTTGTTGAGTTTTTCTTTTATTTTGGTTGTGTCTGAGGGGGAATACTGAAATGAATTAGTGGATTGATGAAAGGATGCATGAGTGCAAAGACGAGTGCCAGAGTGCATGTATAATGAATCACTGAGTGACTAAAACCATCAATTACAAAAAAGACACATTAATTCATAAGCCAGAACTATTGCCATTGCCAGTGCTTGTTTAAATTTAGAGAATTATTTGGCAATCGTTAAAGTTTGACCTCAGGACGTGATTAATAGTGTGGTAACAATGGTTTATATTTTGTGTGTGTGGTCATTTGATTTCTTGATATTTTTCCAATTCAATTGGAATTGTGTGAATGACTGGTTTAGTGTGGGGACTGGAGCAAGTTGTGACCTCTAGTGCCTTAAAAGGTTTTATGAAGTCATATGTGATCACAAATAAGTTGTCACATCATCATGTGTTGTTGGCGCTATCATAATATGCCATGGTGCACTGCATGATATTTATTTTAACTATTCACACATAGGCCCTCATTACAAGTCATGGGGAGTGGAATTCTTGAATGGAATTCCACCATCACATACAGACTGGGGTTTTTCCACCAGTTGAATTCAGGCTGACCTGACTGAGGGGGAAGATGGCGGGCTGTACCCGTGCTGAGGTGCGGGCGCTGAGACCGCTCCTACAATTCTCCCGGCTGCTTTCCGCAACCACCATTCAGTGCTCACCGTTTGATCTTACTATCCCCACAAAATGCTACTTATGTCCAGCGGTGATCCTGGTGCCGGGCTGCGGGTGGTGAAAGCCTTGTATGCATTGGTTGCCATTCGGTGTGGAGCGGGGCCGATTATCGCTGGCCCAGCCCCACTGGCTGATCTCCCTCGCTCCCCACTGTGTCTGCGTCCACAACGTCTACAGCGTCCACAGTGTCCACACCTGCAATCTGTTGGTGCAGGGAAGGCTGGAGTTAGCTATGGCCCCTCCGCGGGTGATTACTCAGCGTGGCGGACAAGGGGGCTGTGGAGCACGAAATCCTACAGTGGCTGAGCCTCAACAGATAGTGGACGGTACGGATGAAGGAGAATTAAGGACCCGCTCAAAGCAGAAGGCCACTACCACAAGGGTTGGTCATGCCATCCTAAGGGTGCTTCAGTCAAGCGCCACAAGCGATCTTTTGCAGGCTGGCAGCCCTGGAGCTATAGAGTCCTCACTGGTGGATGTACTGATGAGTGCAGTGTCAGAGGACAAGGCAGCAGCAGGCTCTGACTATCACTGCTGTCCTCATCAGCTGGGATCTGACCTCCAGCAAGGTAAAAGCTTTTTATTTTGCACTGATGCCTGTCCTGATTCTAGCATAGTGTTGGGAGATTTGGAGAAGGAATTGACTCCCTCTGCTGGGGTCTCTCTGCCTGAGAAGGACGGTTGTCTCCATCTCGGTTGAAGCAGGCACAGGGGATAGGGCTGAGTGGATCGCCAAAGTTAAGTGGAGAGGTAGCAATGGGTCTGAGCCCAGAGAACTTACAGCAATGCACCCAGTATTAGCAGCGGATGGCATGGGGCCTAGTGTGATAGAGGGGGCACAGCCTGACAGCAAGAGTTTGGAGGGGGGGCGGCGTCTGCAATAGATGAGGCGGCTGGTCCTGAGATGTTGCCAGGTACCCCCGAGGTGGAACTCCTTGGATATCCCTTACGAGCGGAGGAGACTATTAGGAAAAAAGGGACCCCGGATAAGAGGCAGGCTAAAACTGGGAAAGTTCACCAAGGTGCTTGGAAATCTCAGGTGTCTCAATGCCCTGATTTTAGCTCCCCAAGATCTGCGCTAGGGGCCAGGGAGAGCCCCTTGCGGAAGTGGGTCACTTCTAAAGGAGAGGTAAAGTCTCTGACCTCAAGGCTATCTAAAGGTGGCTTCGCCCCTCCGTCCCACCCATCGCCAGCAGGGGGCACAGTAAAATCAGTAAGGGATACTAGTTCTATTACCAGCGAGACTGTGAGCCCAGCAATTAAACTCGGACATGTGACCGATGGCCCTCTGGAATCTTCAAGCTGCTCATTATACCAAGGTATCTCACCTGTCAATTTTGAACCTACAGAGGAGGGTGGGCTTATGGAGACAACCGAGCCCTCTTTGTCAGCTATTCTGCAGCTTTTACAGATGCAAAGAACTGAGGCCCTCGAACATTATGCTCAGGTTAAAGAGGACAATAAAACATGCAGCATGCTCTTACGGAGGCCACCAGTAAGATGGCCAGTTTAGCCACAGATATTACCAAGCTCCAGCATCGAGTTGCAGGGGTCGAGGAGGCTGGCACAGCTACCACTAAAGTAGTTACAGAGCATGAACACCAACTAGCATATGTCCAACATAAAGTTGAGGATCTGGAGAACAGGCAACATCGGAACAACCTCATGTTATTCGGAATACCGGAAGGAAAAGAAGGCAATGACACTCGGGCCTTTGTGGTCAGTCTACTACAGAAAGCTCTCCCGGACTTGGCAGACTGGGATATGGATTCTCAAATTCAGCAAGCACATAGGCTACCATTGAATTTTAAGCAAGCAGTGAACTCTAGGCATCTTTATCCTCGCCCCATACTTATCTATGTTGGAAATGTTCTTCTGCGGCAGGCGATCTATTTTAAAGCTCGTCCAACAGCCCCATTGTCAGCTGATTCTTTCTCTATCTATGTCCGTTCTGATCTCTGTAAGACAACAATGGATAAGCGCTAGAAGATGCGCCAGCTAATATATCTATTCAAAGCTGTTGGGGTGCAGGTGTTTCTGCAGGAGCCAGCACGATTGAAGGTCATCAAGAATGAGCAGTCACAGATATTTCTTACGGAATTTGAAGCCTCACAAGCTCTTACTCAATGGAGACAAGGAACTTTACAGTCTTCTAGCAAAATCTATGTTTTACGTCTAATTAAAGCAGGAAGGAGAGGCACTAAGGGGATGATTAGTACTGAAGTGGGGCAGTCTATATGCGTAAAAAAAAGGGGGAAAAATAATAATGTATAAAGGGGGGATTACATTATACACTGAGTGGCGGGGGTGTGATGTGCTTAAGGGGGCATGGATAGCAGTCCGCACAGCACTCCTCGAGAGCTGTCAAACCAGCTGACAGCATTAGGGGGTGGGTGATTTCCTCTCATAGGCACAGGGTGGGTTGGGTCGGGTTAAGGGGTGTCAGGGGAAGGGGGGTCTTTGTGATAATCAGTTGGTGTATGTCACGGTTAAGGGAGGTAAGGAGTGGGGTAGTTATAGGAGTCAGAATAATTTGAAATTGTGTTCAGTATATAATAATAAGAGTGAGGAGGTTGGGAGTCTGAAATGATGGCAAGGTAGTATCAACGGATAGTTGTGGCCAGTTAATGACAAGTGTTAAATTATTGTGTTGGAATGTGGCAGGCTTAAATCATACAAGGAAGCAACAGCTTATTCATGAGGAACTAGCAGTATATAAGCCACAAATTATAGGGGTCATCTGGCATTTAAGGATAGACAAGTATAGAAGCAACTGGAGTATGAATTACTATATGTACTACTCATATGTACTACTCAAACAGTGTCTATACGGGGGTTGCCATTATGAAATCTAAGAAACTAGCTGCTAGGACACAGCGAACCTCTTCTGATAGCAGGGGTAGATGGGTTATAGTACAGTTGGACATCAATGGGCAGGTTTATGGTCCTAATTTGGACGACCCAGCAGTTTTCGATCACTTAAACTTGGAACTGCTGGACTGGGGTGGGAATCTGATCATAATGGGGGATTTTAATTGTGTAATGGATTATTGTATAGACACTACTAATTGGCAAGCTAGTGTCCGGATGCCCCAAACATGTGCATCTATCATGGAATTAATTAGACTTCATTGTCTTGTAGATGTGTGGAGTGCTCTGAACCCCCGGGTACCCAGTTATACTTATTATTCGGCACCTCATAGACAATATTCCTGTATCGATCCGATGTTGGTCCAAGGGCAGCTCCTGGAAGGGGCATCTATCGAGATCTGTCCTAAGGTTCCCTCAGATCATAATCCTATTGTATTTAATATGCAGTCCAGGTCAGGGGAGGGAAGGGACGGCCTACGATCATTTACATTTCCTCTGAAACTATTGGCTAGTATGGAATATTGGGTTTATATGAAACATTTTCTTCTAGAGTATTTGTTAAAGAATAAATACACTGCTCTGACTTCAATAGTTTGGGACTGTATGAAAGCATATATACGGGGTGATGCTTCGGTTCATTTTGGCTCAGAATAGGAGTAGCAACTAGAGGAAGTTCAAATTCAGCAAGAGTGTTTGAACTTGGAAAAAGATCACGCACAGGCAATCCTTTTAAAGGTCACACAGGAGCAGCCACTATTTCTGAAACTAATTGAGAGACATCAAACGCTTAGTAGGGGGCTGAAGAAGAGGGTGGCTTCCATCTTTCAGAAAAATAGGGCCTTTCAATACGAGTATGGGGAAAAGGTGGGGCGTTTGTTGGCTTATCAGATCTCTGATAAAAAATCGAATAATACTATCCATCGGATTATAGGGGAAAGTGGTGTAGTGTATATGAATCCTCAATCAATTATGGAGCAATTCGCCATATTTTTTCAAAAATTATATAAGGGACCTGAGAGCATCGACATTCAGACTGCAGATAAGTGCTTGCAGGAATGTGGTATGCCTCGACTAAATTCTCAACAGCAACAGGCTCTTAAAGGGGAGATAATTCTTGACAAGGTTGTGACAGCCATAAATTCAATACCCTCAGGTAAAGCAGCTGGGGAAGATTCTATACCATTGGAATTTTATAACATTTTTATAGATATCTTGGCTCCTGAGTTCTTAGATCTGGCTACTGCCATTAGCAACAGAGAGGTAGCTCCATTATCATGGGGAAGTACCAACATTGTTGTTTTTCTCAAAAGAGACAAACCTCTTGAAGAACGGAGCTCTTATCGACCAATCTCCCTGATTAACGCGGACGCAAAGGTCTTCTCTAAAATTCTAGCTCTGCGTCTCGCTCCAGTCATGCACAATGTGGCCTCAGCACAACAGCATGGGTTTATCCCTGGCAGGGACACTACGGTTCATATTAATACTGCGATTACGGAATTTGATGTGGCCGGTAAAACTAAGGATAATATAGGCATGATCATGTTGGACGCGGAGAAGGCCTTAGACCATGTTACCTGGGAAGCACTCTGGTTGATCATGGATAAATGTGGGATAGGCAGCTGATTTATTACACTCGTACAGAGGCTTTATAAGAACCCAGTAGCTAAAGTTAATGGTCGTCAGCCATTCGTCTTCGTCTTTCTCGATCAGTCGGGGCACACGGCAGGGCTGTCCACTCTCCCCTCTGTTGTTTGCCCTGTACATTGAGCCCTTTATAAGACATTTAAATCAGAACAAGGGCATACAACCTGCCTGACTGAATGGCATCGATCTGAAAATGATGGCTTATGCTGACGATGTAGCAGTTTTCTCTAGTAACCCGAAGGACGCTGTTGATATAATAGCTAAGGAAGCTGAACAGTTCGGCTCTTTTTCTGGCTATAAGTTGAACCTTTCCAAGACGCAGATTATTTTAAGTTTCAAGCCACATGCCCCTTTGATTGGAATGGCAGATGTCGCTACATATCTCGGTATTCGTTTGTGTGGTCGCATTGAGAGGATTATTCCTTTAAACTATGAAACTCTTTTGAAAAGAGTTGTAGTGCAATTTCACCAATGGCATAAACTCCCGCTGAGTATCTTGGGTAGGTGTAACATTGTGAAAATGAGTATACTTCCAAAGTTCTTGTATTTGTTCCGTTCAATACCACTTCGAGTTCCAGACTCCTTTTTTAAACGATTGGACGGGGCAATTAGCAGTTTCATATGAGAATATAGGAGACCCAGGCGTGCTATCCGCTTGTTGAAGCTACCCTATGCACAGGGTGGATTTAGACTACCAGATTTTAAGCTATTTTTTGGGGCGTCATTCACTGGCCGTGTTCAAAGTCTATTGGTTGGATACAAGGCTGGACCAATTGAATATGGGTGTCAACTAGCATTAGGTATTGATTCCCGATTATCTATGCACAAATTGATGGACCCCAATTATTTTAAACGGGTGAGGTTTAAAGTAGTAAGAGATATAGGCCAAATTTGGCGAGAAATTTGTACAAGATTCTCATTACCAATTGTCCACTTGTTGGTCCCGTCCTGGGGCAATCCTTTTTCCCCCCAATATATTTCATGACAATGTCGGGCGACTCTGGGGTCAGGCGGGTATAGCTAACTTAGGGCAGTTGTTTGATAGGCATGGTTTTCGGACATTCACTTCTTTGCAGGCTGCATTTGGGCTCCCGCAGTAATACTTTTTCAAATACCTACAGGTGAGGGACTATATCCTTAATGACCTTAAGTATTGGAGTGATATAGCAACGACTGACCTTCTTATTCTTTATTATCTGGACAGGAAGCAAAGGCGGTCAGTATAAGTACAATTTATCAGAAGTACATGCTTTGTGTCCCTGACGATAGCTCCCAACTTGCTTTAAAATGGAGCCAACGCTTGATGAGTACAGTCACGATGGCCGAGCTAAAGGATTCATTAGTCGTCTTAGATCAGTCAATTAGTTCGACTAGTCTAAAATTACAGCAATTTAAGACAATCTGTATGCCATATTATACACCTGAGCGTATTAGGAAATGGGGCACGGTCAGGACCACAGAACGTTCATATTGTCCCAAATGTAAGCTATACGCAGCAGATGTAGTACACATGTTTATCAACTACCCTAAGCTCAAAGGTTGTGGGATAGCTTATCTGAATTGATCACAGTGCATACTGGGATTCAAATCAATCTGAGCGATAAGGAAATCATGTTGGGTGATAAAAATGGATTGGCTCCCAGTCTGAGAGCATTAATCATTAGATTAATTGTTAGTGCTCGCCTCTGTATTGCTAGATCATGGATTGACCCCATACCTCCTTAGGTGTCTGAATTTTGGACTATTCTCTGTCAAATTTATGAATGTGAAATCACTATTTCTAAAGCTGGGGGACCTCGATCAATTAGAAAAATGGGGAAAATATGGTCTCACTGGCATTGGTCATAGCCGGATATAAGTCTATTTGTCCTTCTTGGACTAATGTATTAATTAACTTTTAACTCTCTTGCATATTATCTTATCTTACTTTTTAATTCTGACTAGAGCTATTTTGTATGTGTAAACGATTTTATTGATTATTCTGACTCTTGGTAAAAATCAAATACAAATAAAAATAAAAAAGGTATTCCACCATCACATACGGACTGGTGTTTTCCCACCTGTTTTTTGGACCACATTTTACTAGCTGGAAAAGATGGCCATTAAAATCACTTTAAGCTGTAGCTGCAACAATAGCCAGGCCTGATCCCCTGGCCCCACCTGATCTCCTTCTCTGGCAAGGGGGGGCATGCAATGTTCTCACTTGCCAGTACTTCTTTCCCCTTATTCTCCTCCCACCTGCCAGTACACTTCTTCCCCCTCACACTCCTACGATGTACACCCCATCCATGCAACCTCTACCCGCTTGGAAGCCCCTGCTCCCATTTACCACCTGCTCAAAGCTCCATTTTCATGCAGTTTTACTTCTGCTAAAATGAGGTCCATTTATTGAGGTTTAATTCATAATTGCACAGTACTGCCAAGGAGTTACTGCACATCCCGGTAATTACGGGTGTGGAGTTTCCATCTTCCCAGTACCATGCAGCTCCTAATGAGGGCTGCAGAAGGCTCCTCGTATTGTTGGGTTGATACTGTGTGATCACTTCGGCAAACTGTTTTAGCTTGGCAAATGTATGAATCGTGTTTCGCTTTCTCCAGGTAAATACAAATAATGGGGCATATTAGCAAGACCGGCGTTAAAATTATCGCCGTTTTAGCGGCAGGAAACTGTCGCTAAAACGGCGATAATGGGCTTGCTAATATGCGTTATAGAATTCCAATAGAAGCCCAGGTTAGATGTGCAGGACATCTAACCTGGGCTTCTATTGGAATTCTATAACGCATATTAGCAAGCCCATTATCGCCGTTTTAAACGGCGATAATTTTATCGCCGGTCTTGCTAATATGCCCCATTATTCCTAGTATGCAACGCAGGTTTTTATTTATGCAGGTAATAACAGAGACAAAGTGAAATCGTCATTTTTACTATGTGAAGTCTTTTGGAACAGAGATATTTTGCGAGTATTCCAGTGTACTTGCAGGAGTAAAAAAGGGGAATTAATTCCATTTGAAGCGGTCATCTCATATCTTCTAAAAGGATGTAAAAAAATATATATAACATTTACCACAAAATTAAACATATTGGGGCAGATTTACAAGCCCCTTGCGCCACTTTTGCGTCATTTTTAACATGTGAAAAATGACGCAAAAGTGGCGTAAGGGGCTTGTAAATCTGCCCCATTGTCCCTGACGCCAACCCAGAAGGAAGAACTGAAGCATCTTTTCAAAAATAACAAAATGGTGCCAACGGCAAATCTGCATCCGTATAAGTACTCTTTGGCCTTATTACAGTGCTACGGCCCCAAAGCACGCCAGAAATTACACACCAGGCACATGACGCCCCCTGCTGGTCTCCAGCGGCAGTGAAAGTGTTCGTTTCCCAGGCTTCTAATTTTGTCTCGCCTCCGCAGACAGCAAGACTCTAATGCCTGTGGTCAGCGAGTTTTTTATGGACAAAGGCGGGATTTTAGGTTTTCACATCTGCAGGAATGGGGATATTTTTGTGGCGCTGCGTTTTCCATTTCTTTAGCTTTCAGCCTTTAATCTGCTT
Organism: Calotriton arnoldi; assembly: GCA_963921515.1. Taxonomy (NCBI): domain Eukaryota; kingdom Metazoa; phylum Chordata; class Amphibia; order Caudata; family Salamandridae; genus Calotriton; species Calotriton arnoldi. The sequence goes on from CAWUFW010010495.1 coordinate 495,026, forward strand.
TCACTTCACTGTCGCAAGGAACCACCACAGCTTCTATTTATCCACCAACCACTATTTACAGAGAGTGGAAAGTTTATTGAGCAACTCAGCGGGCAGATGAACGCTAAATCGCCGCCCTAGAAATGCCTTGCGTTTTTGTGGCATGTGCTTTGTGGTGTACTCTGATATTCCTGTTATCGCTTTGAATGCACGTAGATTACCAGGCAGATCAACAGAATCATTATTAAAATGTTCATAATTACAGTGAGCCTGGCTTTTTTTTTTTTTACTTCTGCAAAATAAAAAATACAACTATGTCATGTTTCCCCAGTAGTTAAGTGGGAATTTTAATCCTATAACCATACATCCAACTCCAACATATGATATTGCCCAGCCCCATTCCCAAAGAATACCCGTAAATTTGCACACATACTCCTAAGAATGGGTGTTGCTGTACGAGTTTTGCGAACTCACAAAGCTTCCCAGAATTACGTGTGGAAAGGTGTACTACTAGGAAAGTAATGTGAGAAATTCCTGAATTGCAATTTTCTGAATGAGAAACTTTACAGTATCACTCCATATTGTAATTTGCATTTATATAGTGCTTGCTACCACTGATGAGGCGTCAAAGCACTTTTTCGGCGAGTAGCACACTACTCTGGAACATATAAAGGATTAGTGGTTAATTAGTATAGTGAAATATGAAAGTAATTTTAGTGGTGGATATGTTAGTTTATTTGTATTTTTATTAGTATATATCATAAATAAAAGCAGCGTCCTATGAAAAGCTGAATTTTTTCTCTGTTTTTTCTTCACAGGTGTGAGGAGCAGGTCTTGGTGCTGGGTGAAGGGCCTTCTTTATGAGTGGGATGAATCCTTTTAGGTCAAGCAGCAACACCAGATGCCAAGATTGCACTGCTAGTCTGAGTTTACTTTTGAAATAATCTGCAGCAGGAAGGTTAAAAACTGAAGTCCAGAAAAATAACTCTTGCTGCCCAGGCAAAACAACAAGGCAAGAAAGTAGATTGCAGGAACAAGTGGAATACCGGAATTCCAGCTGAGTCCAGTGAGCGAGCAACCAGGCAAAGCACAATTGAAATGCAACTTAGACCCAAAATGGCTCACCTTACATCGTTGTGAAACAGATCATGACAACAGGAAAAACAGGTAGTGAAATCCCTTCACTGTGTTTGGGAATAACCCACATTTAAAAAATGCCCATCATGTAAATTATGTGACATTTTAAATCTTATGTGGCGTAGCTGTGCAAAAACTAAGGGGCATATTATCAAGAACGTAGTTAAAAATTATCGCCGGTTTAGCGGCAGAAAACTGCCGCTAAAGCGGCGATAATGGGCTTGATAATATGCCCTTGAGAATTCCAATAGAAGTCCATGTTCTGGTGTGAACATGGGCTTCTATTGGAACTCTCCAGGGCATATTATCAAGCCCATTATCGCCGCTTTAGCGGCAGTTTTCTGCCGCTAAACCGGCGATAATTTTAACTCCGTTCTTGATAATATGCCCCTAAAGACTGTCATATCTTGTATTACAAGTAAAAAAGGTAAACCAGACCAATGATGTTACAGAGACACTAAAGGTCAAAACAAGAATTCGTCCTACATGCGATGTTATAGATGCCTCATTCAAGGGAAACTAGCTCGCGCTAGAATGCGCAATGTGGGCTTCGGCGGAGAAGCCGCGTCAAGGCGGGGTGGGTTGACCAGAGCTTAAGAACCAAAAACCAGGACATTTCGCAAAAATAGAGGAAGGACTACAATTTTACATTTATGGCGAGGCACAGAATGACAGCCCTCATCCAGATAGAAACACAGAAGAGGCACTAAGAAAGTAAATAAAATGTAATTTTTGAAAACAACATCATACCTGTTAATTAAATTGCTTATTTATAACAGCTGCTAACTAGCCCTGCTTTGGAACAACTAAAAAGTGCCTTTCACTATTTTCAGCCCAGCCTGTCTAAAAACCAGGACATGAGCCAAATTTTCAGAAATCTGCTGGGACAGCTGGTGAAAACTGAGACTGTCCCGGCAAATATGGGATGCCTGGTCACCCCATGGTGCAGAAGAGGATGCCAAGAAACAAGGACACCAGTGAGCAGGGGGAGAGGGTGCAGAGAAACAAGTGAGCAGGGAAAGAGGATGCCGTGAAACAAGGACACCAGTGAGTAGAGCCTTCTGCATGGAAGCTGCTGCCGCTGCAGCCCCACCTCGCCTGCAACACAGATAAAGAGCAGGGTCAGATTGGGGTCACAATTTGGCCCGGGCACTGTCAAAATAAGTGGCTCACATTTGCGGGGGATGCCCTTTAATGAAACAGAATTTGGTTACTCTCAGAGGTCTCATTTGTATAGAAATGTTTGGTAAATTAAGTATTTTAAAGCTTATAGAGCCAGTAACATTGGTAAAGACTAGGGGGGATATTCTCAAGAACGTGTGATAATTATCGCAAAATTAGCTCAACGCAACTTTGCACATCGCGGGAAAATAACGCTGTGTTAACGTTGTATTCACAACATGGCGGTACCATGCGATAGTCTCACGCTAACGCGCAAAATGTCTGCGAAAACATTACCGGGACGGTGATGAAAACCTGAATGCGAAAAAAGTTGCGATGGGCCCAACCGCGATGAGACAATCAGCTAAAAGCAGCGCCAGGCCTGCAATTCACACATGTCAGGCGGGAAAAACCACTACAAAAGCACCAAAAAATAACACAAATAAAAAACAAACAACAGCGACGCACAATGGAGGCAGCCGGAGAAGTGACAGAGGACGGCCAGAACCCCACAAGCCCCCCGGAGGAGCAGGCTGGTACCTCGGGGACAGGGAAGGGCAAGGAAAAGAAGAAGAGGAAGACGCGGTTCAGTCCGCATGAAAACAGGATCCTGATCACGGAGGTGGTAGAACACCATCAACATCTGTTCGTCACCTCCACTGTGTCATTGGCAACAAGAAATAGAATATGACAGTCCATCGTGGACAAGGTGAATGCAGTCGGAGTGCGGAGGACAGTGGACGAGGTCAAGATGCGCTGGAATGACGTGAAGCGGACGACCAAGCAGAAACTCGCCAACAACCAGAAGGCAGCAATGCAGACTGGAGGTGGGAGTCCAGCGCCACAGGAGGAGCTGGATGAGATGGAGGAAATGGTGTCCACAGCCATCAGTGGGGAGACGGTGGCAGGAGTCGGGGTACCGGACACTGCTCAACATGACCCGACACAACAGCAACAGGGTGAGCAATGACCAGGGACTGGGGGGACGGGGTGAGATGGGCACAATGGCACACATGCACAATGGAGTATAGCACACGGCACACCCACAATGACTCTGGATCATGTCCCTGAACCCCTTGGCATACTGCAGCACACATAGCAACTTCACGTAGGCCCCCGTCGACTATGTGCCCAGAGGAGTCCCTCCCACACATCACTCATCTCACTACCAACCCATGCACATGTGCTGAACCCAGCAAAGCTGCGGGTCCGTGAGCCACACTGACAATGCAAGTGACATCGCATGACGATTAGCATGGCTGCAGTCCGATCACCATGACATGGTGCACGCCACCACACTGTGGTGGCGGAGTGTGGACCACATCCGTAAAGGAGCAGGTCACACTCTGACACATCCACCTACACAGACAACCCCTGACGTCAACTACACATCTGCGGACAAACCATGCCCCAGAGTCCCAACTGCCACCAAGACCCAAATCCACCCTAGTCTGCAACATCTCAGCACTGTATGGGCACAGATCTCAAAGGCACACCGCCTGAAAGGGACAAGGGGCAGCCAAATCAGAGCTGCAGGGGTGACCCCCCCCAAAATGCAGCACACACACATGACATTCAGAGCACATCAGCATTGACAACAATGTGGTACAGACTGCAACACGTTAACAACAGGACGGAGGACACCACAGGTGCTGCTTGTGTGTAGAAACTTGCCAATCACATTTGGCATAGCAGGGAAATGTGAGATGTCAATGTACAGGCACAAACACATATCCGTGATGTTGTCGAAATGTCCACTGTCCCGCATCAAATAGGCAGCATCTCCTGGACAGCCACAATGTACATTGCCATGCAGTCTGTATGTGAACTTGTACAATGCGTCAACACACATGTGAACACAATGTAATACTGCATCTCCCCTTCACATTGCAGAGGGAGCATCAACACCTCCTGCAGAGCAGCCCCACCAACTCTTCACCGATGACTGGGAGGACACCTCCGACATCGACACCGAAGCCCTCCAAGACCTCATCGACTGCCTCAGCACCCCATCTCCAGGAGCAGGGCAGCCCAGCTGCATCGAGGAGATCTCACCCCCTGCACAGACCACACAGCAGGACGCACCTACAACCCCGGCCGTCTCCCAGGACCCCCACGAACAACACATGGCCTTCCAACGCCGTGTGTTGGAGGCCCAGGAGAAAATGGCTGATCAGGTGCGGGTGGGGTTCGACCTCAGGGCAGCCAAACTTGATGCCATACATGGGTGTCTGATTTCCATCAGGGACCACATACAGTCCCTGACGGACACCCACAGTCTGCTCCATGCTCTCCAATGATCCATGGCTGACATCGCTGGAGTCATGATACTGAGACAAGAACAACTGTCCAGTCAGAGTGGCTCCAGCGATGTCAGCCGGGAGTTGGTACAGATGCGGGGGCACATGGAGAACATGGAGCGGATGACGGCGGAAAGAATGGCAGCCACGGCTGCACACCAGCGAGTTGTGGCTGGGACCTTCCAAGCCCTGCAGCACATCGCCATGGCATTGCTGCCTCAAGGCCTTGCGCAGATGAATGCTGTTGCAGCTTCTACCTCCACATCTCCGCCCCCTGATGTGTCAGTGCCTCGCAGTGCGGCGGGCAATCCACCTCCAGCCCCTGATGTCAGTGGCACACAGTGCGGCCAACATATCACCACCACCCACGCGTGAGGGACATGTGACATCAGAGGACGAAGATGCGGGTGAAGCAACCTTACTGGTATGGAGGAGGCAGTAGTATTCATCTCCGCCATATGTAAATGTAAATCCAGTACTTGTATAGCGCACGAATCACCCCCGAAGGGGTATCTCGGTGCTGGGGGCCGTTGGGAAGATTAAGCGAGCTATTGCCCAGAGTCGCATGGTGCTGGGCAGACCCCTGCCGCCGGAGCCAGGGATCGAACCGTGATCCCCAGCGTTCAGCGTCAGTCGCCCTGGCCGCGGCGCCACACCTCTTCCACATATGGCCTGTTCCTGCTTGGTCCTGCCCTTTGCATCATCAACTTCCACTGTCCCCCGATGCACTCTGCGACACTCAACTTGGACCTCGACATGGACTGCCATATTCTGTTTGGTTGCCAATGACACAGCGATCAGACTGCAGACTGCACTCTTCCTCTTCCGTGGTACTTGTCATTCCCTGAAGGACTCTGGCTGGCCGTCCACGGGCCGAATATGTGAAGTGGGGTTTGCATGGCCCTGTACTGCTCCAGCTGCACCACTCCATTGGATGTGAATAAGACATTCTGATTCGCACAGATGTGTCATGTCTTTGATCATTCAAGTATGAAAGTATGGATGAATGTAGGGTCAGTGATTCACCCTTACGTCCATGTTGCTCATGTCGTGGGACTTGCGTCACAGAGTGCAACATTGTAAATTGCGGGCCGTGTGGCGCAGACACAGCAACAGAGACACACGCATCAGTTGGTTTCCTGTGCAGCCCAGATATGAACCACGCCCAGACGCAAGGGATATTTGTTCACACCCCTACGCTGGCCTGGCATACGCCGAGCCAGCCCACTCAGCTTACGTATAAAGGGGGGGACGACGACACAATGTGCCCCAGTTCTTCCCCAATGCCTGAGGTGACATGGCTGCGTCCGCCTGCCATATGACGAGGCTCAATCAGATAGGGTCCATGACTTGCGTTGCACGGAGTCGGTGGCACCGGTTACACTGCGGCCTGCACAGGCCTACCGCCACGGGACGGTGACTTTCTGTGCACTGAGGTAGGGGCACCTAAAGTGCTGAGCGGGTGTGCAGCCTGCGATGATGCCGTGTGCACTGATATGGTCTCTGCCATTGCAATATCAAGACCCAGAATCAAGTGTGCGACCTGGTGGACCGCAGTGTAGGCCTGAGCCAGCGGGCAGCGTGGGCCTACCGCCACATGGCGTTGCCTCGCGGTTCACAGAGTTAGTGGCACCTATGGAGCTGAGCGGGTGTGCAGCCTCCGATGATGACGTGTGCACTGATATGATCTCTGCCATTGCAAAATCAAGACCCAGAATCAAGTGTGCGACCTGGTGGACCGCGGTGCGTGGCTGCATGATGTGGAGGCTGCCAGGGTCGCGGGCCCCAGGCTTGGAGTTTGCACCGGCACGTGGTGGGCCCTCTTGGAGACACGCCGGTGGCGGAAGGTGAGCAGTGAGGCCTGTGTGCGCAGGGGCGGGCAATCCCCGCTGGGCGGCGGGAGGGGCTGGGGTGCAGCAGCCTGCGTGCGCAGGGGCGGCCAAGCGATGTTGCCGTGTGCAATGATATGTACTCTGCCATCATTAGCTGTGGACTCTGTTTCAGATGAGAGACCTGGTGGACTGCAGTGCATACCGGCACGTGGTTGGAGACACACCGGTGGCAGCAGGTGAGCTGTGAGGCCTGGGTGCGCAGTGTCGGAACTGTCTCTTCCTGTCCCTCTCTTCCTTTCACTGTCTCTCTCTCTCCCTCTCTTTCTCTTTCTCTCTCACTCTCCCTCTCTTTCTTTCACTGTCTCTCTCCCTCTGTTGCTCTCTCTCTCCTTCTCCCTCTCTCCCCCTTTCTCTCTCTTTCTCTCTCTCCCTCTCTTTCACTCTCTCTCTCTCTCTCTCTACATTTCTTTCTCTCTCTCTTTCTCTCTCTCTCTGTCCCTTGTTAGGCGCATGACGCACCTTCTTATCTTCAATTTTGTCTTGGAGGTTTTGACTTGCAGATTGTCCAGAGGACACCCACTATGACTCTTCCACTTATTGGTGTTGAGTTAAATTTGAATAAAATAATTATTTTTGGAAATCTAAGATGTATGAATGTTTTTCCTTTTTCTGGCCACACATGGATGTTAATTGTTGTACTTGTGCGACATCAGGCGAATTGTTGTGTTCATGAATTTGTAAGGTAGATGTGAGATATCTTTGTCCGGGCGGGGGGGTTCCAGGGGGGGTGGCGGTGGGTGTTGTGGCCCTCTTGGGGCTCCGAGCTGCATGATCAGTGGCTCCATGGCTTCTGTTGTTCTTCAGGTGTGGCTCTGGGCTGGGCTCCCTTTCATGGTGCAGGTTGTCGTCCGACTTAACACCAGGTAGGAGCAGGTGTTAAATCCCTTCTGCTAACGTGCCTTATCGCATGCTTTTGATTCTTATCGCCGATCTGGCTGGTCGTTGAGAATGGTGCGCAGTGGTGTTTCTGCGGGTTTTTGCACGGGAACGCCTACTCTGCATCTCATTAGCGCTAGTTGCCGGTGTCATCCGTGGCGATGTTTACTGCGGCTATCGCAGGAAAACTGGTGATATCGGCTGTTAGCACCTGCTTGTGATTGGTGCGATGCTTTTATCACCACTTTGGCTGCGATAAAGTGCCGCTAACTCAGCGATAAGTCCTTGAGAATATGCCCCTAGGAGTGCTGCAGTTCTGCAAACTGAATACTTACTTGCAGTCTTAACGCCTTGCACAAAGTAGTTTGATACTCTTTCCCAACCATCTATGTCCTTGACTCTGATCATCACATAAATCAGAAATCTAGTACAAAGTCAAGGGGAAAGAGTTAGACTGGAATCTCTGGGAATAGAACATGTAATGACAACATTAAGAGGAAGAGCAGCTCTGAACCTCTGCCTTGAAGAATAGAACCGCTAATGACAAACAGTAAAGAAATATATTTTGCAAATCAGACATAAAAACATTTTGCAAAACACTCAAAAGAAATTAAATCTACCTCACTGACAAATTTTGAGAGGTGAAGTAGAAATCAGGTACTGATAGTTGTGATGGGGAGAGACATATGGGGAAAGACAGAAAGATTGGGTGGCCAGAAGAAAAGTACATAGCTATAGAAAGAGGGAGAGGTAGGTAGATAATGAGTGTAAGAGATATAGATAATACTTTATGGTCATAGAAAACACATGCAAACCTGCAAAGTGAACCTTCTTCACATTTCCAAAGAGAATATGTATCAAATCCCACACAGAATTCAGAAGAAGCAATAAACACCCTCTGTTTTCAGGTCATGCTTAAAGTGACCTGAAGACAACTAGTGATATTGGTTTAAATATTCCATCTGTGTAACAATCCCTCACAATTCTTCACATGCCCCTCCATGTGTAAGACACATGCTGTAGCACCAAATCTGAAGCACGTTCTGTGGGCCACATGCATGATAACAGAACACAACCAACCAGAAATGTTGTGCATACCAAATGGCCCTCCTCTTGCAGACAGAATAGAGCCACATGTTGTGTTTCCAAAGGGGATGATGGACGGAGCGTTTGAGCTAATCAAACACTCACCCCCAGTCAACTGATCTGGGTTTAATCCATCATCATTCTTTAGCTCACTCCACCACCCCAGTTCAGACATGGCCATATGCAAATCAGTCTGACCCCGTGCCTCATGGGAACAGTCCAGCCCAAACTGCCAAGCCATGTCTTCCCTGGACCGGAAACAAGCATCCTGGGACCGGTTTCTGGCTATTCAGCCGTCATCAGCCAGGCTAGCTTGAATCCAGTGGCAAAGTGAGCAAGGGACCCACGTCTGGGCATACCCTGCCAACTTAGGGCGAACAAAGCGATACCAAAGGGGATGATGGATGGAGCGTTTGAGCTAATCAAACACTCACCCCCAGTCAACTGATCTGGGTTTAATCCATCATCATTCTTTAGCTCACTCCACCACCCCAGTTCAGACATGGCCATATGCAAATCAGTCTGACCCCGTGCCTCATGGGAACAGTCCAGCCCGAACTGCCAAGCCATGTCTTCCCTGGACCGGAAACAAGCATCCTGGGATCGGTTTCTGGCTATTCAGCCGTCATCAGCCAGGCTAGCTTGAATCCAGTGGCAAAGTGAGCAAGGGACCCACGTCTGGGCATACCCTGCCAACTTAGGGCGAACAAAGCGATACCAAAGGGGATGATGGACGGAGCATTAGAGCAAATCAAACACTCACCCCCAGTCAACTGATCTGGGTTTAATCCATCATCATTCTTTAGCTCACTCCACCACCCCAGTTCAGACATGGCCATATGCAAATCAGTCTGACCCCGTGCCTCATGGGAACAGTCCAGCCCGAACTGCCAAGCCATGTCTTCCCTGGACAAGAAACAAGCATCCTGGGACCGGTTTCTGGCTATTCAGCCGTCATCAGCCAGGCTAGCTTGAATCCAGTGACAAAGTGAGCAAGGGACCCACGTCTGGGCATACCCTGCCAACTTAGGGCGAACAACCGATACCAAAGGGGATGATGGACGGAGCGTTTGAGCTAATCAAACACTCACCCCCAATCAACTGATCTGGGTTTAATCCATCATCATTCTTTAGCTCACTCCACCACCCCAGTTCAGACATGGCCATATGCAAATCAGTCTGACCCCGTGCCTCATGGGAACAGTCCAGCCCGAACTGCCAAGCCATGTCCTCCCTGGACTGGAAACACCATCCTGGGACCAGTTTCTGGCTATTCAGCCGTCATCAGCCAGACTAGCTTGAATCCAGAGCAAAGTGAGCAAGGGACCCACGTCTGGGCATACCCTGCCAACTTAGGGCGAACAAAGCGATACCAAAGGGGATGATGGATGGAGCGTTTCAGCTAATCAAACACTCACCCCCAGTCAACTGATCTGGGTTTAATCCATCATCATTCTTTAGCTCACTCCACCACCCCAGTTCAGACATGGCCATATGCAAATCAGTCTGACCCCGTGCCTCATGGGAACAGTCCAGCCCGAACTGCCAAGCCATGTCTTCCCTGGACCGGAAACAAGCATCCTGGGACCGGTTTCTGGCTATTCAGCTGTCATCAGCCAGGCTAGCTTGAATCCAGTGACAAAGTGAGCAAGGCACCCACGTCTGGGCATACCCTGCCAACTTAGGGCGTAACAAGCGATACCAAAGGGGATGATGGACGGAGCGTTTAAGCTAATCAAACACTCACCCCCAGTCAACTGATATGGGTTTAATCCATCATCATTCTTTAGCTCACTCCACCACCCCAGTTCAGACATGGCCATATGCAAATCAGTCTGACCCGGTGCCTCATGGGAACAGTCCAGCCCGAACTGCCAAGCCATGTCTTCCCTGGACCGGAAACAAGCATCCTGGGACCGGTTTCTGGCTATTCAGCCGTCATCAGCCAGGCTAGCTTGAATCCAGTGGCAAAGTGAGCAAGGGACCCACGTCTGGGCATACCCTGTCAACTTAGGGCGAACAAAGCGATACCAAATGGGATGATGGACGGAGCGTTTGAGCTAATCAAACACTCACCCCCAGTCAACTGATCTGGGTTTAATCCATCATCATTCTTTAGCTCACTCCACCACCCCAGTTCAGACATGGCCATATGCAAATCTGTCTGACCCCGTGCCTCATGGGAACAGTCCAGCCCGAACTGCCAATCCATGTCTTCCCTGGACCGGAAACAAGCATCCTGGGACCGGTTTCTGCCTATTCAGCCGTCATCAGCCAGGCTAGCTTGAATCCAGTGGCAAAGTGAGCAAGGGACCCACGTCTGGGCATACCCTGACAACTTAGGGCGAACAAAGCGATGGCTGATGATGGCTGAATAGCCAGAAACCGGTCCCAGGATGCTTGTTTCCGGTCCAGGGAAGACATGGCTTGGCAGTTCGGGCTGGACTGTTCCCATGAGGCACGGGGTCAGACTGATTTGCATATGGCCATGTCTGAACTGGGGAGGTGGTGTGAGCTAAAGAATGATGATGGATTAAACCCAGATCAGTTGACTAGGGGTGAGTGTTTGATTTGCTCAAACGCTCCGTCCATCATCCCCTTTGGTATCGCTTTGTTCACCCTAAGTTGGCAGGGTATGCCCAGACATGGGTCCCTTGCTCACTTTGCCACTGGATTCAAGCTAGCCTGGCTGATGATGGCTGAATAGCCAGAAACCGGTCCCAGGATGCTTGTTTCCGGTCCAGGGAAGGCATGGCTTGGCAGTTTGGGCTGGACTGTTCCCATGAGGCACAGGGTCAGACTGATTTGCATATGGCCATGTCTGAACTGGGGTGGTGGAGTGAGCTAAAGAATGATGATGGATTAAACCCAGATCAGTTGACTGGGGGTGAGTGTTTGATTTGCTCAAACGCTCCGTCCATCATCCCCTTTGGTATCGCTTTGTTCACCCTAAGTTGGCAGGGTATGCCCAGACGTGGGTCCCTTGCTCACTTTGCCACTGGATTCAAGCTAACTTGGCTGATGACGGCTGAATAGCCAGAAACCGGTCCCACGATGCTTGTTTCCGGTCCAGGGAAGACATGGCTTGGCAGTTCGGGCTGGACTGTTCCCATGAGTCACAGGGTCAGACTGATTTGCATATGGCCATGTCTGAACTGGGGTGGTGGAGTGAGCTAAAGAATGATGATGGATTAAACCCAGATCAGTTGACTCGGGGTGAGTGTTTGATTTGCTCAAACGCTCCGTCCATCATCCCCTTTGGTATCGTTTTGTTCGGCCTAAGTTGGCAGGGTATGCCCAGACGTGGGTCCCTTGCTCACTTTGCCACTGGATTCAAGCTAGCCTGGCTGATGACGGCTGAATAGCCAGAAACCGGTCCCAGGATGCTTGTTTCTTGTCCAGGGAAGACATGGCTTGGCAGTTCGGGCTGGACTGTTCCCATGAGGCACAGGGTCAGACTGATTTGCATACGGCCATGTCTGAACTGGGGTGGTGGAGTGAGCTAAAGAATGATGATGGATTAAACCCAGATCAGTTGACTGGGGGTGAGTGTTTGATTTGCTCAAACGCTCCGTCCATCATCCCCTTTGGTATCGCTTTGTTCGCCCTAAGTTGGCAGGGTATGCCCAGACGTGGGTCCCTTGCTCACTTTGCCACTGGATTCAAGCTATCCTGGCTGATGACGGCTGAATAGCCAGAAACCGGTCCCAGGATGCTTGTTTCCGGTCCAGGGAAGACATGGCTTGGCAGTTCGGGCTGGACTGTTCCCATGAGGCACAGGGTCAGACTGATTTGCATATGGCCATGTCTGAACTGGGGTGGTGGAGTGAGCTAAAGAATGATGATGGATTAAACCCAGATCAGTTGACTGGGGGTGAGTGTTTGATTTGCTCAAACGCTCCGTCCATCATCCCCTTTGGTATCACATGTTGTGTTTGGGCATAACAGGGCCTAAGCCCTTAAACAGATCCGAGGCAATTATCTTGCAGAAAAACTCCTCTATGGATGGCAATAACCATGAAAAATATAGAAAATCAGCAACAAGGACATATAACCTCAACATGCTAGAAAAGGCAATCCTGCTGCACAGAGAAAGAAGTGTCAAGGTTGCAAATTTTGCTTAGGCCTCGAGCAGGGCCTAGCTTAGAATGAGGATCAAACAGTTCTCTTTTGAGAAAGCACATTACACAAAGTCTTAGACTAACCCTGCAATCAACACACACACATGTTGGCACATTCCAGCCTTGGACCTAAAACAGAGTTCAGTCAGAATGACCTACAAAGTACAGCCAAAAACTAACCAAAAGTTACTAATTAATATTCCTGGCATATGGAAAAATAAGTCCCTTGTCTGTATTTTGGATGAGACCTTTAAAATAGAGCTACAATGTTTACTGGCACACACATGAATCAGTTAATTGTGCAAACAATTGGTAAAAAAAATCCATAAAAATGGTTGCTACCTGTTCCTTCTTGCTACAGAGAAAGGGATCGGCTAGCAACACACTGCATTTCTGGGTGCTGGATGTGGTAAGTCAGTAAAGCTTTGGGGTAGACCTATTGCACTGAGCCTAGTGCAAGATTTCCTGGATGTGGTGGGCTGCTATTGAGGAGCACTAGATGTGGCTTTCAGTACTGCTTTACTCAGCCTGCTTTCGTCAGCCCTGTGGAGAGTAGGGTGCCAAAGAGATTAGATGGCCCTCTTGCTTTGGAGCTTTGCCTAGTAGTGCATCTGGTTAGAAGAGTAACTGAATAGAAAAGGCTGGGTGAACATCCTGTAGTTCTGTATGGGAGGGCCAGGACTGTCTTCTTCCTAAGACTCGGGAGTTGGACTGGGCCACTCAAGGCCTAAACATGGATTCCTTCCTCCTGGGAAGGATAGCAAAAGGTTGGGGCCTAAAGAGGTGAAGATGTAGGCTGAAGAAGCAGCCTGTTGGAGCAGGTTTTCTGGGCACCTGAGGGCTGGGCAAGTCTTCGCTTTGACCTCCTGCTGCGACTTCTGGATAAGATCCTCCAGCTGATGGGCGCTGGAGAGTCCAACTTGAAGTTGTCTGATGCAAGCTGCTGGCCAGCTGCTTTTATGTCCCTCACCTGGCTAACATGGGCGTGGTAATCAGGAGGCTGGAAGGAATTCCATGAATTCTCACCCCCACTTCAATCCAGAAACTGCATCTTACTGGCTGACTGAGAAAGGGTGTGTGGTCAGAGCAGTGAGACATTTACCCATAGACCTGCTGTTTTTCACTCATGCAGGCAGTGAGGGAGGAGTGTGGCCATATGGAGGTCAGACAGGAAATTTGAGAGTCCCTTTCTGCTGGGGAAAGAAAGCCACAAACATCACCTAACAAAATCCCCCATTGAAGGCTGAAGAGGGACTTACTTGAAAATATGAATACAACGAAATGTTATCTTAGTGCAATCTTAGACTCTCCCTGAATAACAAAAACAGCATAGAAGTAGAATGGTGCATCCAACAAGAGGTACAGATTGGCTTGTGTCAGAGTGCAGCCTCCACCACATAGGAAATCCAGGCAGTCAAGCACTAAGGGGAATTAAATGGAAATTTTGCATCAGTGTTCACTGAAACACTTAGGGGCATATTCACAAGGAGCTATCGTCGAATTAACGGCACTTTATCGCAGCCAAAGTTGTGATAAATATACCTCCCCATTCACAAGCTGGTGTAAACAGCCCACAGCACCAGTTTTCCCGCGATAGCAGCCGCAAAAAACATCACCACAGAGGACCCGCCCAACTATCGCTAATGAGATGCAGAGTGGGCGTTCCCGTGCCAAAAGGCGCGACAACATCACACCTCAACATTCACAACGACCAGCCACATCAGCGATAAAAACACAAAACAGGCGATAAGGCGCGTTAGCACCAGGAAATCTACACCTGCTCTGACCTGGTATAAAGTCAGACGGCAGCCTGCAAACCAAAAGGGAGCACAGCCCAGGGCTACATCGGAAGGGTAACAGATGCCATGGAGCCACCCATCATGCGGCCCGGACACCCAAGAGGGCCACAACACCCACCACCACCACCCCCAGGACCACACCTCCCTGGCACCCCCCGACCAAAGACATGCCACATCAGCCACACCTAAACATGTACAAAATATTCCGCTTGATGTCGCACTATCACAACTGGTGACATGCATGTGTCATCACAGAAATGAGCAGCACACATTCACTTTTGAAGAAACAAATGAAACTTTATTAAAATGAACACCGAAATGAAATGAAGACACATGGCCGCTCCCCTCAGGACAATACGTAGGTCACAGCCTGTAAGACAAAAAACATGATGAGAAGGTGTGTCCTGCGCACATCAGAGGACAGAGAGAGAGAACGAAGGAGAAAGAGAGGAAGAGAGGAAGGGAAAGAGAGAGGGAGAGAGAGAGAGAGAGACGAGGAGAGAGAGAGGAAGAGAGGGAGAGAGAGAGAGGGAGAGAGAGAGAGAAAGAGAAGAGGAGAGAGAGGAAGAGAGGGAGAGAGAGAGAAGAGGAGAGAGAGAGGAAGAGAGGGAGGGAGAGAGAGAGGAAGAGAGGGAGGGAGAGAGAGAGGAAGAGAGGGAGAGTGAGAGAGAGAGAGAAGAGGAGAGAGAGAGGAAGAGAGGGAGAGAGAGAGAAGAGGAGAGAGAGGAAGAGAGGGAGAGAGATAAGAGGAGAGAGAGAGGAAGAGAGGGAGAGAGAGAACGTGCCGCCCCTGCGCACCCAGGCCACACTGCTCACCTGCTGCCACCGGTGTGTCTCCAACCACGTGCCGGTATGTATAGCAGGACACCAGGTCACACATCTGAGTCAGAGCCATCAGCTGAAACAGAGCCCAGATACATGACTGGCACAGTACACACACTTGCACAAGACAACATCGCCTGCCCGCCCATGCACACCCAGGCAGAGGCACCCCAACCCCTCCTGCCATCCATCGGAGCATTGCCCACCCATGCACACCCAGGCCTCAATGCTCACCTTCCGCCACTGGCACGTAGACAGGAGGTCCTACCATGTGCCACTGCAAGCCACAAGCCCGGGGCCCGCGGACATGGCACCCTCCACATCATGCAGCCCCGCTCCGCAGGCCACCAGGTCTCACGTTTGGTGCTGGGTCTTGATTACTCCATGGCAGAGGACATACCAGTGCACCCGGCACCATCGCAGGCTGCACACCCGCTCAGCCCAATGGGTGCCACCAACTCTGGGTTCCCGGAAGCGTCGCCACGTGGCGGTAGGCCCGCACTGCCCGCTGGCTCTGGCCTACACTGTGGTCCAACAGGGCACACAAAACCTGAGCTGTCCGGACCGCCGGGACGGGTCATCATCGCAGGCTGCACACCCACTCAGCAGCTTAAGGTGCCACTGACTCAGTGCACCCAAAGTCACCGTCCCGTGGCGGGGTGCCTGTGCCGTCCGCAAGGCCCCATGTGCCACTAACCCTGTGCAACCCCAGTCTGCGCCACGTGGTGGTAGGCCCGTGCCGTCCACAAGGCCTCGTGTGCCACTAACCCTGTGCAACCCCGGTCTGCGCCACGTGGTGGTAGGCCCGTGCCATACTCAAGGCCTCGGATGCCACTAACCCTGTGCGCAACAACTCATGGGCCCTATATGAGTGAGAACCGTGGAGCGTCCGTCATCCAGTCACCACCGGAAGAGGGGAATGTGACGTCGTCGGCCCCTTATGTTGGCGGAGTCACATGGCCTGTGATGCCTGTGCCGGATGGGTGTGGTGTGTGTGAAAACCTGCCCTCAGGGAGTGGCTGTGACATGCTGACAACTAGACCAGTGACTTGCACACCACCAGCGAGTACGGCTGCGACGGGTAGCAATGAGGGCCCCCCCTCGGGGCGTTAGCGGAGTGGTCTGGCCTGCTGTTCGCCGGACCAGCGCAGGGCTTGCAACAATGACTCATGGGATCTGGGCGTGGTCCAGTCCATATCCGGACAAGGAAGTGACTGATGCATGTGTCCCTGTTGTAGTGTTCACAGGACCCGGCACACAAAATGCAATGTCGCACACTCTGACTGGCATCCCACAGGATGTACATCATTGACGCAAGGGAAGGCACTGTCCCCACATTCATCCACACATCCATACATGAATGACGTAAGACATTACACAGCAGTGCGTCACTGGATGTTTATTTGCACATCCAGTGCAGTCATGCAGCTGGAGCGGTACAGGGCAATGCCGAGCACACTACACAATATGGGCCCGTGGAGGGCCAGCCAGTGTCCATCCGGGGATGAACTGTACTGCGGAAGAGGAAGGGTACAGTCCGCAGTCTGTCCGCTGTGTCAATGGTCGTCAAACAGGATTTGGCAGTCCATGTCTCTGTCCAAGGTGAGTGCATCGGAGTGTATCGGGGGTCAGTGGTAGGTCTTGAGGCCATGTGCAGCACAAAGCAGAAACAGGCAAGGTGGCGGAAATGAATGCTAGTACCTTCTTCTGATCTCAATCCCATCCACGTCCTCGGATGTGTGCTCTGCCCCACCTGTGGGTGTTGCAGTACCGGCTGCGGCACTGTGTGCCACTGACTCATCAGGGGCCGGAGGATTGTCGGCTGCACTGTGTGGCAGTGACACATCAGGTGCCGGAGTGGATACGCTTGCCGCACTGGGAGGCACTGACACACCAGGGGGCGGAGATGTGGATGGTGTGGGGGCAGCAGCATTCATCATCGCCATGCCTTGTGGCAGCAATGCCATGATGAGGACATGCAGGGCATGGTAGATCCCAGATACATTTCGCTGATGTGCAGCGGTGGCTGCCATCCTTTCCGCCTCCATCCGCACCATGTCCTCTATGAGCCTCCGCATGTGTGCCAGGTCACGGCTGGCATCGCTGGAGCCACTCTGAGCAGACAGGTATTCTTCCCTCCGCGTCATGACTCCAGCGATGTCAGTCAGGGCTCGTTGGAGACCATGGGGTGGACATAGACACCCAATGATGGCGTCCAGTTTGGTAGCCATGAGGTCGAACCCCACCCGCACCTGCTCGGCCGTCTCCCTCTGGCCCTCCAGCACACGGCGTTGGAAGGCCATTTGTTGTTCCTGGGGGACTTGGGAGGGTGCCGGGGCTGTGGGTACCTCCTGCTGGGTGGTTTGGGTGGTGGGTGGGGTCTCATCGATGTAGCTGGGCTGCCCTGATCCTGGAGGTGGCTGGCGGATGAGGTCAATGATGTCTTGGATGGTTTGGGTGTCGATGCTTGTGTTGTCCTCCTCCTCGTCATCAGTGAAGAGTGGCTGTGACTGCTCTGCAGGAGGTGTTGACGATGCCCCTGCGATGTGAAGGGGAGATGGTGTATTACAATGTGTCAACATGTATGTAGCCGCATGGTACAGGTTGACATTCAGACAGCATGGCATTGTACATTGTGACAGTCTGTGGGACTGGGCGAGGACCCAGGGTCATTGTGGGTGTGCACTGTGCCCTGCTTGCTTGTGCATGTGTGCCATTGTGGCCATCTCCCCCGTCCCCCCAGTACCTGGTGGTCAATCACCCTGTTGCGGTTGTGTTGTGTCCTGTCGAGCAGTGTCCGATCCCCCGACTCTAGCCACAGTCTCCATACTGATGACTGTCGACACCAGCTCCTCCATGTCATCCAGCACCAGCTGTGGCGCTGGGCCCCCACCTCCGGTCTGAGTTGCTGCCTTCTGGTTGGCGCTGAATTTCTCCTTGGTCTTCCGCTTGATGTCATTCCATCGCCTCTTGACCTCGTCCATTGTCCGCTTGTGCTCTCCGACGGCATTCACCTTGTTGACGATGTCCCGCCATATTCCATTTTTGGTGCCCAATGACACGTTGGAGGTGACGAAGAGTTGTTGATGGTGTTCCATCACCTCCGTGACTATGATCCTGTTCGCCTGCGGACTGAACTTGGTCTTCCTCGTCTTCTTGTCCTTGCCCTTCCCTGTCCCCGAGGTCCCAGGCTGGTCGTCCGGGGTGCTTGTGGGGTTGCGCTCGTCCTCTGCGCCTGCTCCGGCTGCCTCCATGGTGCTTGGGTGTTGGTCAGTTTGTGTGTGGGTGTTTTTTCTACTTTTATGGTGATTTTTGACACCTGCCAGGTGTGTGTTGCAGGCCTGTTGCTGCTTGTCGCTGATTTCCTCATCGCGCTTTGACCCATCGCGTGTTTTTTGGTGTTGTGGTTTGTGTTTTTATCTCCATCGTGGTGGTTGTATCGCGGACATTGTCCACGGTTTCGGCAGACTATCGCATGCTACCGCCTTGTTGTGAATTCCACGTTGACACAGTGTTATTTTCCCGCGCTAGGCTGAGATATTGAAAGTTGCGTTACGCTACTCTTGCGGTAGTTATCACACGTTCTTATGAATATAACCCTTAATTTGTCCCTTTGTGAAAAATGAGTAATTCATTACCTTTTGGCCAAGTGGGCAAAGTGAAATGGCCACAACACCTGATCTGACTATGTTTGCCACTTGGATGGTTTGTTACTAGCATGACTGCTATTTTCTTTTTCTTGTTGGTCCGAAATGAACCTAATCACCCAAATCCGGTATTTTTTCGGTATGTACTTTGAACAGTAAACACAAGGGAAAGCATCTTAAAATGTGTTCTTAAGCTGCCTAAATGATCCATGACTGATAGTTAAACTAAACAAAGGCAGAAAAACTGTGATAAAAAATCCTGATGTGTTTTTATAAAGCTTCCTCTTTAATTCTCATTTTTTTTAAAATAATTTTTTAAAATTTATTCAGTGTTTTCTATAGCGCGAACCAGACCCAGAGTATGGGTGTCAGAGTGCTTAACATTTCAACCACCTTTCGATATCAGTAGATATCCAATTCTTTCACGTTAATAACATGTCAGTGTATACCATAACAGTGTCATATATTCATCCGTACCTAAAACAAAAGTAGTGAGGAGTAGTATACATCAATAGATTACATTCAAGATTGTTGTCTCGTACTTCAAATTAAGATAAGATCATTCCTGGGTTCTTCTATATCAAAGCTGGTCATAGTATTGTTATGTTTAACCCATTGTTCTATTCATCCGTACCTAAAACAAAAGTAGTGAGGAGTAGTATACATCAATAGATTACATTCAAGATTGTCGTCTCGTACTTCGAATTCAGATAAGGTTATTCCTGGGTTCTTCTATATCCAAGCTGGTTATAGTATTGTTATGTTTAACCCATTGTTCGTTATGGGAGAAATGTACCCATCAGAAAGGACTTAGTTTCCTTTTTAAATCATGGGGCATATGTGATTCTTCTGATATTCGGTGGGAGCGAATTCCAAATCCTTGGTGCAGCTCCCGTGAACGCTCTATCGTACGTTTTTTTCTTACGGAAGAACGCTGGTTTCAGTAGAAAATCCTCAGATCCCCTCAAGGGTCTAGTGCCTCCGGACAGCGTAATTTTATGGGCTAGGTAGTGTGGAGTTTTGTGGTGTATTGCCTTGTGTGTAATGCATGCAATTTTAAGCTCTATTCTTGCCTCGTATGGTAGCCAGTTGAGCGCTTTCAGATGTGGCGTGATGTGGTCGTATTTTTTTGTTCCCGTTATGAGTCTAGTTGCTGCATTGAGACAAGCTTTTAGGGAAGCTGTCGATATTTTAGGGAGTCCTGATAGAGTTGCGCATCCATATTCAATTCTTGATATGACCAGTGTCTGCACTGCCATTTTCAGCTCTCCGGGATCTATGAGTGGCTTCATTTTTCTGAGGTAGTTCAGATGAAAACAAGCGTTTTTTGCCATTGAGTTGATGTGTGCTCGCATGTTTAGATCTTTATCCAGTGTGATACCCAGTGATTTTGTTGAGTCTACTATCGTTGGGGTACCGATTAGTGCTGTGATCATCTTGGACCATTCTTTGATCTTGGCTGAACTTTTAGGAGGGGAGATCAGAAGGAATTCGTTTTTTTGTGAGTTTAGCTTAAGGTGATTGTCAGCTAGCCATTCAACTGTTTCCTTAAGTGCTTGGTTCATAGTGTTGATCTCTTCCGGCGATGCTATCTTCATATATAGCTGGGTGTCGTCAGCATACATGTGAAAGGAAATGTTCGCCCTATGTAGTACTTCAGTTAATGGTTCGATGTATAGGTTAAATAGTGACTGGGATAGTGTTGATCCTTGTGGAACCTCAATTTGGATTGGAGACGGTGGGGATAGCTTGTTGTCCACCAGGAATCTTTGTGATCTGTTCTCTAGAAAGGAGTAGAACCATTTCAGAACAGTATCGGATAAGCCTATCCTATTTTCCAGGCGATCTAATAATTTGGGATGGTTTACTGTGTCAAATGCCGATGATAGGTCCAGAAGGATCAGGAGACGGGTTTCATTATGGTCGAGGGCTAGTAGCGCGTCATCTGCTATGTGTAGGATTGCTGTCTCCGTACTGTGGTTGGTCTGAACCCTGATTGGCAGTCATTTAGTAATTCGAATTCAGCAATGTGTTGATTTAATTGATTGTGAACACCTATTTCTAGTACTTTGGCAAGTAGGGGAATGGTTGTTACTGGACGAAAGTTGTTTGCATCTGATGGGTTCTCTGTAGGTTTCTTTAGGAGAGGGGTAACCTGGCCTGTTTTTAGGCAGTCCGGCATTGACCCTTGGGCAAGCGATTCGTTAATTATCTTAGTCCAGAGGGGGATAACCATGAGGTTGCATGAGGGCCAGCATTTTGATGGCAGAGGGTCATTGTAGTGACTGTTTGGTTTCAGCGATAGTAATATTTTGTTGATGTCATGTTGATCATATAGTTTGAAGGTTGACCAATGGACATTGTTTTTGGCCATTGCTTGAGTCGGTAGTGTCGGGTTCCTCCCTTGTTCACTCCTTAGGATTGATGCTTTTTCCGCGTTATTCTTGAGTTCTCGCTCCAATGAGTTGGCTTTCTCAGTAAAGAATGTTGAAAAATCTTCACAGTTCAGATCTGATTTCGATGTTAATATGGAGGATTTGGCTAATTTGTTCGATTGTTCTTTTAGTAGATCAAAGAGTTTCCTCGGTCTGTTCTTTGCGTTTTCAAGTTCATTTCTAAAAAATTCTTTTTTTGATTTAAGTACGCTTTTATTGTAGGTTTTTCTGGTCATTCTTAGTTTTTTTAAGTGGGGGGATGATGGAGTTTGTCTCCATATTCATTCTGTTATTCTGAGTTTACGTCTTCCTTCGTTACGTGATCCGTTGAACCATGGGTTTTTATCTTTGATCTGTATTCTTTTAAGTTTTAGGGGTGCAATGTCGTCAATTATTTTAGACATCGTACGATTGTAGTGGTCTGTAAGCTCGCTAACGTCGGTTAGTTCAGAAGGGGGATGCAGCTCTTTCTCGCATTGCAGTGTAAGAGTCTCTGAGTTCAGGTCTCTGGTGTCTCTCACCCAATGTTTGGATTTGATAGGTTGCGAGATTGCTCTCTTATTTTTGGCTGGTATTTGGAAAGTGATGACATGGTGATCGGACCAGTCACAGGGTACGATTGAGATTGCTTGGATCGTATTTTCTTTGGCAATGATCCAGTCTAAAGTGGCTCCTTTGGAGTGTGTTGGTAGTGCACAGGCTTGTATTAGTGAGTGGTCGTCTAGGAATTCTTTGAGATTTTTGACCTGATTATCTTGGATGTCGTTCCAGTGAAGATTGAAGTCTCCTAGGAAAATATTGTTGGAGTGGGGATCTGAGTTAGTTGTAATAATTTCCATTAGGTGATCTATGAAAATTAGGTTTTTGCTAGGCCTGGGCATTGAATTCCGCTCCGCTCGCGGAATTTGCGGAATTTGCGGAATTTGGACAATTTCGCGTTCCGCGGAGAACGCGGAATTGCCATCAATTCCGCGATCCGCGGCGAAGCGGAATTATTTTCTTGTTCGCGCTTTAAAAATGCATTCTAGCGTGCGCGATTATGACTTACCGGGATTCCTGCATTCGCCGACGGGTTTTCCTATTCGTTCGCGGGCGCCACGAGATTTCGGTAGCCGGCCGCGCGATCCTGCGAGAGTTTGCGATCGCGAACACGTCATTCGTCGCGCCATCGTGCACCACGAGAGAGATTGCGGTCGCGAACACGTCATTCGGGCGCGCCATCGGATTTCCGGCGGAATCTTTGTAAACCTGCGATCCCGAACACGCAAAATTTTCAATCTGGAGAAGAATAATATCGCGAGCAGCATAAAACCTTCTATAAACTGATGATTTCCATGGAAAAAAACCTCAGATTGATATTTGGGTGTCCTTTTTTTCATTTTTTGGGCGGGGGAGAGGGAGGAAGTGCCACAGAGTCTACTACTTCCTGTTCCTTTCCAGCAGGCTCCTCCCAGTGCTTTCTCCATCTCTTGTTCATTTTTCACTTGGATTTGAGCTGGAAGGATCACTGTTTGTGTCTGCTGCATCATTATCATTTGATTTGAGGATTTTTGGATTTGAGATTTTACAAGTAAGTTGGTGTTGTTTGATTGGGTCATTGCAGTTGCTGCAATTACAATTTTTTTAATTTTCGTCATTTTTAAAAATAAATATAGTGGTGGGTAGCCACTGTAGCCAGTAGGCCCAGAGCTAGTCATGGGTTGGTGCATGATGAAACATGATGAAACAACTGTTCCTTTGCTGTGTGATGTATTTTTAATTTCAAACATCATTTAGGGGGCATGGATGGCGTTGGATTGAATTGCAAAATGTGTATTTTTGGGTGTATTTCCGTTTTTGTGCTGTGTGCTAAATACATGCCTTAGTTGTGTGTGGTGTGCTGCAGGCCTTGTTTAGCCCTGTGGATTTTCGTTTTTGCATTTTATTGCATTACAGGCAAAGCAGTGTTGTTTACCATGCATCCTTTGCATGGCTATTATAGGTCTGTTTTCAGTACATTGTTTTCCAGGCCTCCTGCTTGTTGCTTCTGATTTGTGAGTGTCCATGTGGCTGGTAGCCATTTCTGGTGGGAGTTATAAGTGTGCTGCTTTTTTGCCATATAGGCCTGCATGTGTTTCCTTTGTGACCTAGGCTTCTTGTTGTTGTGGGCCTGGCCATGAGGCTGGTGGCCATTTTGAAGCCAGGCAGTGTGCTTTTTGCCATAGGCCTGCATTGTCTGTCTTCAGTTTCTTGTTGTTGTGGGCCTGGCCATGAGGCTGGCGGCCATTTTGAAGCCAGGCAGTGTGCTTTTGCCATAGGCCTGCATTGTCTGTCTTCAGTTTCTTGTTGTTGTGGGCCTGGCCATGAGGCTGGCGGCCATTTTGAAGCCAGGCATTGTGCTTTTGCCATAGGCCTGCATTGTCTGTCTTCAGTTTCTTGTTGTTGTGGGCCTGGCCATGAGGCTGGTGGCCATTTTGAAGCCAGGCAGTGTGCTTTTGCCATAGGCCTGCATTGTCTGTCTTCAGTTTCTTGTTGTTGTGGGCCTGGCCATGAGGCTGGCGGCCATTTTGAAGCCAGGCATTGTGCTTTTTGCCATAGGCCTGCATTGTCTGTCTTCAGTTTCTTGTTGTTGTGGGCCTGGCCATGAGGCTGGCGGCCATTTTGAAGCCAGGTAGTGTGCTTTTTGCCATAGGCCTGCAAGCTTGTAGCCTAGTCTGCCAACAGGCCTTTCATCCAGTGGGCCCAGAGGTAGTCAGGGGTGCATGAAACAACTGTTTCTGTGTGTTCTGTTGAATATAAACATCATTTAGGGCACATGCATGGCATTGGATTGAATTGCAAAAAGTGGATTTATTTTTGGGGTGTATTTCAGTTTTTGGGGTGTTACATGCCTTAGTTGTGTGTGGTGTGTTGCAGGCCTTGTTTAGCCCTGTGTATTTTCGTTTTTGCATTGTATTGCATTACAGGCAAAGCAGTGTGGTTTAGCATGCAGCCTTTGCCTGGCTATCGTAGGCCTGTTTTCAGTACATTGTTTTCCAGGGCTGATGCTTGTGGCTTGTGATTTGTGAGTGTCCATGTGGCTGGTGGCCATTTCTGGTGGGAGTTATAAGTGTGCTGCTTTTGCCATATAGGCCTGCATGTGTTTCCTTTGTGGCCTAGGCTTCTTGTTGTTGTGGGCCTGGCCATGAGGCTGGCGGCCATTTTGAAGCCAGGCAGTGTGTTTTTGCCATAGGCCTGCATTGTCTGTCTTCAGTTTCTTGTTGTTGTGGGCCTGGCCATGAGGCTGGCGGCCATTTTGAAGCCAGGCAGTGTGCTTTTTGTCATAGGCCTGCAAGTTTGTAGCCTAATCTGCCAACAGGCCTTCCATCCAGTGGGCCCAGAGATAGTCAGGGGTGCATAAAAGAACTGTTTGTGTGTTCAGTTGAATTTAAACATCATTTAGGGCACATCGATGGCATTGAATTGCAAAATGTGTATTTATTTTTTTGGCTGTATTTCTGTTTTTGGGGTGTGTTACATGCCTTAGTTGTGTGTGGTGTGTTGCAGGCCTTGTTTAGCCCTGTGTATTTTCGTTTTTGCATTTTATTGCATTACATTACAGGCAAAGCAGTGTGGTTTACCATGCAGCCTTTGCCTGGCTATCGTAGGCCTGTTTCAGTACATTGTTTTCCAGGCCTCATGCTTGTTGCTTGTGATTTGTGAGTGTCCATGTGGCTGGTGGCCATTTCTGGTGGGAGTTATAAGTGTGCTGCTTTTGCCATTTAGGCCTGCATGGTTTTCCTCTTGGCTTACTGCTTGCATCCATCCCCTTTGCCAGCTGCAGCTCCCTGAATGATGTGATGAGCAAATAATTTATTGCCAAACAGGGTCCACTTCTATTACATTTGTATTTTGGTTGTCCTGACAGTGTACCCAGTATACCAGGAAAGCCCTTGTTGACAGTCTCACAAATGGCTACACTAATTTATATCTTTTATTTGTTTGTTTGTAAAACTAGTAATTGAACCACAACAACAAATGCAACATTTCACTGATGTTCTTCTCCTGGCTTCTTTGCTTTTAGGTGCACAAAAAGACAGAGGAGGAGGTGTCATCATCAACATCACCCGTTGTACTGCCAGGCTGAAGTCCTGCTGCGCGTCACGTCCACGTGTGACCACAGACATCTCTGCAACTTGTGCACCTGCGTCCTGCTGACATCTGAAGAAGATGGCCCCAAAGAAAGGTACAAGGTCCTCCAGTAGCAATAAAGTTGCCAGTGAGAAGAAGGGAGAGAAGAAGGAAGTGGCACTTGCCAAGACTGGGGTGCCGGCCGATGTGTTTTTTGGGAAAAAAACTTACGCCTGCAGCAGCGGTGTCCAGCGGGGACCAAGCTGGGAGCAGCACCTCTGCATCAGTGGCCCCACCCCAGCAACCTAGGCCCAAGCCCATGACTGTGGCAGAGGTAGCCAGTCTACTAACGACCAGTGATGTTGAAATGTCATTATCGCAAAGTAGTACCCAATCCACGCACTCGCAGGCGCAAACTCAGGAGATAAGTGGGCAACCCCAGCCGCAACCCGAACCGCAGCTGGAACTGCAACCACAGCCGGAACCACAGCCGCAACCCCAGCCGGAACCGCAACCACAGCCAGAACTGCAACCACAGCCGGAACCGCAACCACAGCCGGAACCACAGCCCACAATAGTAGCTGTTCCACCTGAAGTAGGGGCAGTTCAGGAAATCGAGCTTTTTGCAGACGGAGAGGAGCAAGCCACTGTTCCAGAAGATCCAGTGTCTTCCATACCCCCAGCAAGGAAAAGGAGGCTTAGTACATCAACTTCTTCTTCAAGCCCCGCTTCTGATGATCTAGATGCCACTTGGAAGCCACCAGCTCAGCCTGAGAGTGATGCACACCACAAGACAAGGCTAGTGAAAAGGAAGGTTCCCGAAAGCCTTACAGTTATGGAGGTAGATTTAGACGAGGGGGTGATGATGATGAAGAGCCAGTCATCACGAACATCACTCCTGGGCCTGCGGAGATGGAGACCAACATTATTAGACTATCCCAAATCGCTGCGAGGGATGTAGCACGGATACCACCAACACAGGTAACGCCAACACGACCTCCAGCTTCCATATTTGCCTTTGCAAAGGCCCGGCAGGGACCTACATCAAGCTCAACCACCACCTCAGTAGGTGGTGGTAATGTAAGTGCACAGAGTCAAATTCCATGCACACCCTCCATTTCATCTGGTATTGAAAGTGGCACCTCCAGCAGTGCCAGAAAGTTCTCCTCCCCAGTTTGGGACTTCTTTTCGGTTAGCAGTAAGGAGGAGAACATTGCTATATGCTCAATTTGTCGGCAGGCTGTTAGGCGGGGTAAGCTTGGTACAAACTATGGTACCGGAGGACAAACAAGTCATCTCAAAAAACACCACACTATCAGGTGGGAGGCTCACCTACTTCACTTACAAAAAAGTAAAACTGGACCCATTGCTGTTGTTGTGGATGAAGAAGTAGGGGAAGATATGATCGCGGAGGAAGGTCAACAAGAGGGAGACATTTATAGCCCTACCCCCAGCAGTGTACTGGTAACGCCCGCATCCTCAGCAACATCTCAGTGGCACAGTAGTAAGAGTCAACATGAGACAGCAAGGCAACCGGGCACTGCAATGAGCAAAAGTGCAGCATCGTTGAGCCTAGCTGGGTTCAAGAAGAAAGGTGCAACAGTAAGGAAAATATTCCAGCCTACCATTGACAGCATGCTTTGGTCGGAGGGGCAGTACCAACGCAACCACCCAACGGCACGGTTGTACAATGCGAAGCTCGCTAAAATGTTAGCGCTGGACCTTCTCCCTTTTTCATTTGTGGAAGGGGTGGGTTTCCTTGAATTTGTGTCAGCCATCTGCCCTAAATGGAAGGTTCCCAGCCGTTCCTATTTTGCCCGAGTTGCTGTTCCAGCACTACATCACGATGTGCTTGAATTGGTTGGACAAGCTTTGCAGCAGAGTGCTGTTCACAAAATCCACCTGACAACAGACATGTGGACCAGTTGCCAAGCCACTGATTACATGTGCATCACTGCACACTGGGTCTCTTTTGTGGGGGTTAGAGACAAGCTATCTGAAGTAGGTGCTGTTGACACAGCTGCAATTTTTAATGCTTCTCGGAAACATGCAACTATAGCCATGTTCGCCATGGAGAAATCTCATACTGCTGAAAACCTTTTGGAAGAGTTTAACAACAAGGTCTTTGAATGGCTGCGCCCCAGAGGGCTTCACATTGGTTTTGTTGCCACGGATAATGGCAGTAATATACTTAAGGCCATGACGCTTGGTAAGTATTTCAGGGTCCCGTGTTTGGCGCACTGCATTAACATTATAGTTCAAGACTTTCTGAAAAAGAACCCATAGTCAGCAACTTACTGACCACCTGCCGCAGAATATGCACGCATTTCAGCCATTCTTTTAAAGCCCGGAAGCAGCTGAGGATCATTCAACGTGACTATAGAATGCCAGTCAAAGCACTGATCCAGGAGGTGGCAACACGTTGGAACTCAACGTATTACATGCTTGACCGTCTGTTTGAGCAGTACAGACCAATCAATGAATATGTCATGCAAAGGGCGGATGCTGCTGTGAAAGGCATGACCCTTCAGGTGGACCAATGGTGCCTAGTTAAATCTCTTACAGAGATGCTTCTTCCTTTCGAGGTCTTCACACGTGAAGTCAGCAAGGAGGACTGTACTATGGGCCAAGCTATCCCATTGTTGCACATGCTAGAGCAAGAGCTGAAGAGGGTGTGTGAAGCGTACATAGGTGTGGAGGAAAAAAGAAGCATACCAGTTGGCGGAGAGCTTATCATGTCGCTTAAGTGAAAATGCAAGGGTGCAAAATAAGATTCTGTCACAACAACATTACATTTGTGCCACAATTCTGGATCCACGGTACAAAGCGGCACTGCACAGTAAGACATTACTCCCTTTTTCAGAAGTGGATGTTGCCCGGTACAAAACTTGGATAGCTGAGGCAGCCAGTACATTGGAAAATGAACGGCTGGTAATTAAAGGCCTCAAACCCACATCAAGTACTGCAGCAGGGCATCCTGCGTCAAGTTCAACTTCAGAGCCTGTGGGCAGTGCATTTGGTTCACAGCTGTCACCAACACTATCGACAACAGCAAGAACCGGATCATCATCAGCCCCAGTACAAACGGCACAGAATTGGTATTTACAGCAAGGACTTGCTAGGTCCAGTGCTGATCCAAAGACAAAAGAGGGCGCACTAAGTTTAGCACCCCTGAACATTGACCGAATGGTCCAGGCCTACCTGGATGACCCAACAGAGGTCTTCATTGATCAAAACCCATTGCGGTATTGGTATGGCAAAAGGGGCCAATGGCCAGTGCTCAGCAGGCTGGCGATCAACTATCTGGCTTGCCCTATCGCAAGTGTCTCTTCTGAACGTGTTTTCAGTGCTGCTGGTTCCATTGTAACAGTGAAAAGGACCAGTCTCTCACCCATAAACGTGGAGAGGTTAACCATGATCAAAATGAATCAGCAATTTATACCACCGAATTATACAATACATGAATCACCGCAGGAAGATGAGGACAGCGGCTCAGGTGATGGAAGTAGCGTGTTGGATGCTGATTACCTACTTCTGGTTGAACCTCCAGAGTTTGAGGACGAGCTATACTTCCCTGACGGTGACAACTAGGCTTCCAGTTCTTACTGTGGTTCTCCCTTATTTACTTCTATTTCTGTGTCTGTCTTTCTGTTTGGAAACTTCAAATCACAACAAATCCATCACCACCGTCTTCTTATTTTATTGCCTTATGAGTTTCAGCTCTCTGCATTTCAGTCCACTCCTCCGAGTCCTGCTCCTCCATCCTCCTGAATCGACCTAAATCTATTGCCCTCAAGCCAGATGATGATTGGATGTAGCATAATCGAAGAAAACCTAATCTTGCCTCGTTGAGTCTCTCCAAAAGAAGTGGAACATGATGATGACTACTATAGCTATCACCCTTTCAGAGCCGATACAGACTGCCCATTAACTGAAGATGAGAAGGAACAGGTAATGAATGATGACATGCATTGGACGCTGACTGAGTGATTTGTGTTGTTGTTGTTTGTAGTGCATGAAGGTAATTCATTGTGTACTATTATCTAATCTACACACTAAAAGTAACCCAATGCAATGTTTCTTTCCAATCTGGTTTTTCAATAACAATTTTCTACTTCTACTGCAGGCCGATCCATTGCATTTTGAATATGGAAAGGGGACTCAATCTGTACACTACTGCACACTGAGTTGGACAACACACCATGATGATGACCACAGTGACATTATCTCTTCGCACTCCAGTCACTCAGTACGATCCGAGATGATTGATGGAATAACTCAGTGCGTTTCATGAGTGCATTACAAGGTAACCAAGTCAACAACAACCACTGCAGACCTACATGTCTGTGTAGTGGTGGAGTCGAGTGTGGTGGTATGGTATGACTGACAGCGGGGCATTGATTTAGTCACTTAATTTGTAAAATGCTATGTTGCTGTATATCTGCTTTGTCTGCCTCTGTCAAAAAAGGTACGCTAAATGGAGGATGTGTCACGGGTGCCGTGGGCCTGCTCAGTCCTGTTGTTGTTGGAGGTTAATGTTGGAAACAGACTAAGTTAGACATGATGTATCCAAATCCATGCCGCCTCTGAAAGTGTTCTTGTTGCACTCCACCGTAATTTAGGCATTTTTTTTCTACTTGATTTTTCAATATCCCTTTGGTTTTCCCATCTGCAATTACAGGCCG
Organism: Calotriton arnoldi; assembly: GCA_963921515.1. Taxonomy (NCBI): domain Eukaryota; kingdom Metazoa; phylum Chordata; class Amphibia; order Caudata; family Salamandridae; genus Calotriton; species Calotriton arnoldi. Next base: position 525,055 of record CAWUFW010010495.1, read on the forward strand.
GCCCTTACCCTGTGCTACACTGGGAAAAACAACTCTCACTTACCTTACCAATGAATCTACATGTGCCAGGCAGGCAGTGGCGTCATGCAAGATTGATGGCCGGAGCATCCATGGAATGGAGGACCAAGACGAACGCCGAGATGCAACTCCCCATTTTGACCAGGATAACATACAGTAACAGTATCAACTTTCATCATCTTTTAAATTTCGATTCTTTTTTTTGTCTTCAATCATTACTACTGTGTGTTGTTGTTTTTATGTTTGCTCTCTGCTTATATAATTCAATTCATCCCTACAGCATTTTTGGACTTTTCTTTGCTATCTTTAAGCCCGGGCGGGTACAAAAGAACAGAAACTGTATGTAATTCGGGTCTCTCTGAGGGCAGACAGGCAAGGCAAATAGCATAATATACTTCTGCCCTGTACTGTCTAATTGTCTAGTAGTAGTAGTTAGTAATATCATTAACCATCAAGTTATCATCATCATGCATGCATTTCCTTTTTCTCCCTTAACTGATTTATGGATATGGTTGTCTGCCAATATTGTGTTTTGTTGTTGTCCATGCGTACTGTTTTTCTTTCTCAAACCTTTCCCAAAACCCCCTTCCCAACCATTCTTCAAACCCTAATCCTCTTCCCCGGGCTGTGTGGCTTATTGAGGTGTGACTAAATTAAATGTACACCAATAATTTATCACACGCTTGCTGGGGCGGATGTGGCTAAAGCAACATAAATGCATTTTCAAGGCAGGGCGCGGATCTTCTTCTGCTTGCCCACCCTCCTATGAGCAGTATATTTGGTTTTTTTTACCAAAGGAACCGAATCCATCAGCATTAAATGCCATCATAGATTGGATTTGTTGTCATCGTCCGAAACAGCACTAATGGTTACGCTTGTGTCGAGTCACGGACCACGGTGTACTGTAGGCCTAGTCGAGTGACTCGACACAGCTATAGTTTGTAACTCTATGTACTAGGCTATCCCCGCAACCATTATGTTTCCTTGTATTTTGGCATATTATTGTTTGGCAGTAAGTTCCGTACTGTACTTTGTTCTACTACTCCTCCCACAGTCTCTCTCAGGCGACTGACTGTCTCATTTTCTTTTATTTGCAAGTGCTACTGCCAGGGTCTACTACTACTACCACCACAACCATGGCATGTTGGGAAAGAAAACCATCACCACCATGCAGCCATCGCCGTGCCCAAGTTAAACATCAAGCACAGGTAAGAGAAGAGGTTTGGGTGAGGCATAATTAATAACAGATTTTTTTTCATTAATTCTATTTCACACACCCCTTTGAGTCCAGTTGCAGAATGCATAGATTATCAGGGGAGACTGACAGTACTAGTAGGACAAGTCCCTCAGTGACGGGTACCGCATCTGTCTGTTTGTGTCTTAGTAACACAGCCAATTATTAAAATCAAACACTGGCTGTGGCACTGCACCAGCAAGGAAACCGTGTGACGTAAAACAGTAACCCCACCCACAAAACATTAACCACATCGTATATTAAGTCTAAATATGTAATTTAATACCCTAACAAAAATAAACTATGTAAAAAAATCCCACAACACCTGACCCACCCCCTCCCTAACCCCAACCAATGTTCATGTCCCGCAACGAAAAAGTCCAACAAATGTCCAAAAGTCCAAAACCCAACGCCCGATTCCCACCCACCCAAATAAGAACTAAAAAAGGGGCAATAAATAAACGGGGTCTCAGCGGGCTCGCCTCTCCAGGACACGGATGCGCTCCTCCAGGCGGGCCACGCAGTGCTTCAGCGCGCGGCAGTTGCATCCACAGTGGGGGTGGGCAGCAGTGCTTCTTCCTGTGTGGCGGAGGGTGGCTGACAGGCGGTGACGCCGTAAGACTGGGGGGGGGTGTCTGGGGCCCGGGGCATTGGAGGAGGCTGCAGCTGCTGCCGCCTCCTCCTCCTCCTCCTCTAGAACAACCAGGCGCCGGTATTCGGCCTGTATGGCCTCCAGCTTACGGCGCTGGGCCTTGGCTGCCAACTCCTTCCTGTTGACTTTAGGAGTAGCTATATCAAGAAGAAAAACAAGACTATTGTAAAATATACTCTTAGCAAAGCAGTCAGACAAATACATTCTACACATAGTGGCACAGTAGCACTAGCAAGCACAGTACGTAACATTTGTGGTATGTATCTATCCTCCCACTACCTCGGCCTCGAACATTTGGGGAGTTTCAGGCATTCCGCCACCCATGCATCTGATTCATATCACACACCTATGCATGCATGCCACGTATCCTTCTCTGCCAGTCATAAACATAAAATCTCGCCCGTCCTGCCTCCTTCCACCCTTCTTTCCCTTTTCGTTCAACCCATCCATCAAGGTCATCTGATCAGACTTTTATTCTTCTCCATAAAAATTTCACAGCTGAGTTGAAGTCCGATAGAGGCCATTGGTTACTCTCAGACTCCTGTCGCTAATGCTATTGCTAATGCTGCTAAGTAAAGGGTGTCTTCTTCAAACGGCGTTCACAACTACTTCTTACTTAAGTCTCAACAGTACAGTATACATTACACCCTTGCAGCGAGTGTAATGTCAATAAGTAAGGATTAGGAATATAACTTACCACCGCCCGCCACTGCTGCTGGCTCACCCCCTGCAGCTACTCCAACTGCTGCATCGCCTGCACCCTCAGCGGCCGCGTCACCTTCACCGCTGGCCCCGGTACTGGTGGTCGGTAGTACGCCTAGAAAAACATTACACATTTTTCAGATGCCATATACACCTCCCCCTATTTTTCACTAGCATGAATGAAAAAAAGTTAATACATATACAACATACATCACTAGTATAAATCAGGTAGTAGACTAGACACTAGTAGTGTTATATGGTCCCTAGGGTCATTTTAGTCTTTGCTAAGTTACCCCGAGCCATGCAACCATTTTAGCTCTGTCTTTTATTTTTGCGCAAGTTACCTCGCAGCTTGTTGTGAAATACGCCTTTGAGGCCACATGAGCTCATACTGCTACTGTCTGAGCACTGCGTACAAGGTCGAGAAACAAGCGACTTTGTTATGAGTGGTGTTAGTCCATATTGCTTATCCATAAAAAAAAAAAACTGTTTTTGGCACGACTGAGAAATGCTTGCACTATACTAACGCGCACCATTTTTCTCATTACAGACGGAAGATTCACTTATAAGAAGAACCAGAGCTTTGCAGAGCTTATGATGTCACCACTACTAGGTTCTTCTAAGGTGAGGGCTCCCCAGAATTCTCACATCTCCATTTAGAATTTTATATAAACTAGATTCCTACCAAGGGGAGGGTGGTTCGCCCACCACTGTTCAGTTATCATGATCTCGCCTTTTGGCTTCTATGGACTTTTAGTTGTAAGTAACTTGTAAGTCTAACTGTAACAATGTTTATTGTTTTAATCTTATACATTTTGCTGTTGCTGCTGCATTATACAACATACAGAGCTTGTCAGTTGGAAATAAAAAGAAACCTTTTGAACTTACATAGACTCGGTGGTATTTGGTGTGGACTTACACAAGAGTGAGCAAAAGGGTGTGCATTGCTTCCGCGACACAGGTTGGGAGTGTTTTGTTGTCTGGGTTGTCTACTCATTGGGTATTTTGGGGGTGGGGGGCCTTTCGGAGTAATGAGACACTATAACAAGTCGGTCAGGGGATTGTGGTGGCTTCCGATTGAGGTGTGAGGAAGGTCCAACCTCCCATCACCAACGACCTATTTTCTTGTGCAAAGTTCTGTATGTGCAGAATCCCTACAACAGTAGTAGTATGTCCTATCCTATCTAAAATTCTAAAATTTGGTTGGGCATTTTCTTGGTGGGAATTGTCAAAAAGCCTCAAGAATAAGAAGACTAGAAGTAGTAGAAGAGGACAACCAAAACTCAATGGCTATAGCTATTGGTGAATGAGTTTAATTTAAAATATTTGAAATAAAGAGTGGGCAACTGGGCAAGCTTGGCTACAGACAGACTAATAGTAGTAGTACAGAGAGTCATAGCAGACGCAGTTAGAGGCAGGGATAACAAGAATTTAGAAACAGATAGTATAGAGCAAAGAAGATTTTGTAAAAATGCGAATCAGGATACCGAAATAATAGTTCGGAAAAAATAAGGTGCAGGAAAAGTTTAGGAAATATAATTATTAATATTAACCACTGGTGGACTTACTGGGGCCAGCAGCAGAGCCCTCGATAGAGGAGCGGTCCTGTCCCTGGGAGGCATCGTCCAGATCTTGTGGGCCCACCGCCTGCGACCCCGTCTTCTTGCCCCTGGGTGCTGCTGATCATGTAAGATTTCATAAAGAAAGAGACAAAAATTAAAGTTTGGTGTGAAATAAATAAAATATTTTAAAATAGGCACCAAAAACATTTTTGGTTACAAAAATTGCAATAAAATTGACCTATCTGATCGACTGGTAGTATTGCGAGATTCACGGACCGTCTAGCAAGCCTAACTACCACCTGACCTAGCCCACCGATTCCAATCCAGACGGGCCAATTGTTCAGTAAGTCTGCATTTCCATTTATTTTAGTCCTCAAAAATGCATAGATGGAGGACACATGCATACATTTTTGCATACACCAAATTGTTGGCTGGTTGCTGCTAATGTTCTGCTAGTGATGATATAAGCCTATTAACACTCAGTAAACAAACTACAAAAGGTTCTGCTAAGGACTGGGGTAAGCATCACTCAGCAGCCCGTGACGTGACAGAGGATGCGTCACGCACACAACTTAGAAATTACCAACTAATAAGTAACTAAACCTATCAATCCACCACTATCCCTTCTTAGTGGCACGAGGACAAAGGAAGGACTACTCTCTCTAGCATTACATCACTTAAGTTCTCTAAAGTAAACTCTTACATAATCATCAGGCCAAGCGAGCGCAAAGTTGCAAACAAGTAAGATTAGTAGCGTCGAGCGCCTGTGTCATAACAATCACAGATTTTTAAACGTCATTTACCTGCAATGTAAGCAGCAGCATTCTTGCTGGTCGGAGAAAAAAAATATTCGCAATATATAACACAGAGCAGAAGAACACAAAGTAGTAATATTAAATAGCTACTCACCAAGCCCTGGGACCTCCACTCCTAGCAGGTCCAGCAGGTCCTGCTCCCGGTCCAGAATATCGGACCACCGGTGCGTCAGCTGATTCTGGGTGCGCCGGACACCAGAGCAGCGAAACACTGCCCGCCGCACCTTGCCCCACCGCTGCCGAAGCTCCCGGAGCCCGTACCCGGACCCAGGCCTGCCGCCTGCTGCCAGGGTTAAGGGGAGGTGGCGCTGAATGAAAAAACCAGTGCGGCCACCTCCGCCTCATTAAATAAGGCCCGTGCCTGCACTCCTCTTTGGCGCCGTCTTCCGCAAGGAAGGCGGTCGCGGCTCTGGCTCCGACTTCGAGCCCTGTGGCCCTTTGCCATGGTTCTGGGTAGGCGGGGGACGGAAAAGAAAAGGTAGGAATTAAATAAAGTAAGTAAAAGAAATGAAAAAGCAGGTAATAGAAAAAGTGTGAAAAAGTAGTTAAAAACACACAAAAAGTAGAGAAAAACTCAAAATATAGAATCAGGAAAATAGAGAGATAGATAATAAACAAAAAAGACCCAAAATAAGTTTACAGAAACAAAGGATTGAAAAGATAGAGGGAGGATTGAAAAGCAGGCCCAGAACCATAGAAATAGAGTGAAAAACAAGATGGCCGCGCCCATTGCGACCGCATGGGCAAGTTCGCGCGATATTTCCCCCGAGCATGCAAAAGCATCGCGAACACGTAATACGCGTTCCCGAACAGGAAACCCTTATCGCGAACGGGCGGGAGCATGCAATACGCGACCCGGAACAGGAAATACCATCGCGAGCGGGCGGGACAAGTGAAAACAAGATGGCCGCGCCCATTAGCGACCGCATGGGCAAGTTAGCGATATATTTCCCCGCGAGCACGCAAAAACACATCGCGAACGGACGGCACAAGCAATTCCGCGATTTCGCGGAAGTTCCGCGAGCTCGCGGAATTTGTTAGCAATTTCGCGAGGATTTGCGTAACGCGACTACGCAAATTCCGCCCACCCCTGGTTTTTGCCTGGGGGGTGATAGAATGCGTGTATTTTGTACACTTGGTTGTCTGTGAATCTTGCTGAGAGCCCCAGGTATTCACATGAGTCTATCGGGTCTGATATAACTTTGGAGATGGTGATGTTTGATCAGTGGATGCAGGCCACTCCTCCTCCCGATTTGATTAGCCTATCTAGTCTTATAATGTTATAGTTAGGTGGTACCAGCAAGTCTAGACATGGGGAGGATGCTTCAGATAGCCATGTTTCCGTTAGAATAGCCACGTCAGACTCTTGATTCATGATTAGGTCGGCAATGTCAGCGGCATGTTTCATTGCTGAGCGGCAGTTGGTAAGTAGGCATGAGCTCTTTTTTGAGGAGTTTTCTAGGTCAGAGTTGGAGTTGGGCCCCTCTGGGCTTAGCCTTATTTCTTTCAGGTTATTAGAGTTTGGTTTTCTTTGATTTGTATGTGATATTCTGTTGACATTAATCGGACCACCTGAATCTTCTGGTCACTTACCTTTCCGGGTAGTTTGGAAGTCGTAACGTAAGAAAGTAGTAGATTTTGTGTTTCTGTGTCCGACAAATATCTCAGGAAGCTATTGGAAAGAGGTAGTGGGGTTGAGTTGAGCTTATTGTGGAGGTTGTGTACCGATTTTTGACTCTGGATAATTTTGGAGAGATAACTTTCTGAGAGCAATAGAGTGTTCTTCACGTTCCTAATAGCGTTTCTCATGTCTGAAGCTATCTTATCTGTCTGGGCCATGAGCAATTCTAGTTCTTTTCTTGATGGTGAGAGTTGTTGAATCTGTGTTGGGACTGCAGGCAGGTGGATCGTTAAAATGGAAGGTTCATCTTCTGCCCTTATGTTTGTATATTTCGTTCTTTCATTAGTTATTTTGCTCTGAAGGGCAGGTTCTTTATTAATATCGGTCGTGTGATATGTTGTCTCAGGGAATTGATTGTTTGGTGCTGTGACCGCTAGATCAGAGATTTGTAAGGTTGCGGAGGTGTTGGCATCTGATGTGTGCCGATTGAGCGGTTTGTTGGGTTTTATTTGGCTTGCTTCTATGGGGTTATTGCTGATTGTTTTTCGTAAGTCTCCTCTTGGGTTGTTTGTAGTACCTTGTGTCTTTGTGTTTTGTCTAGTGCTAGATGATCTAGATTGTTGGCTCTCCTGATCTGTTCTGATATCTCTCATTGCTTTTACCCTCAATGGTGTAAGGGTGGTGTTGTCTAAGATGTCTCTTTGTTGGAGAGCTGAGAGAGGGATGTTATGGACCTGATCTTTTAGCGTGGTAAAGTATTCCTCAAATAGCTCCAGGTCTTTGTTGGCTGCTTGGACGAGTACTGTGCCATTTTTGTAGTAGGTTATATTTAGTGTGGCCTTTAGATTTTTCGAAGGTTCTATCAGCAACTTCGTTCCGTGAGGGATGTTTCTTGTTTCTTTGATGTTTAGCAATTTCGACATTGTATTGCGCCATTTAGCCAGTGATCTGGTGTAGAAAATCAAGGGGCATATTAACAACGGCCAGCGATAATTATCGCTGGCCGTGCTGAGCGACGAATTCCCTAACGCAGGCTATCTCTGGTATTTATCACCCTGGTAGCGCGTTATTAACAACGCGTTTCCCGAGGGCGATAAAAATTCCAGAGATAGCGAGGTTATCGCCGTTTTGCAGGGAACATCGCTGGTTTTCCAGCGATGTTCCCTGCAAAACGGCAATAACCTTGCTGATACGACCCTGTGGTCGTATCAGCATAATCCACCCCCTATGTCTAACATAGGTAAGTCAGGATTTTAGCAGACGTTAGATTTTGGCGAAAACGGCAGTTTTCGCCAAAATCTAACGTCTGCTAAAATCCTATGGGCTGCCTTGTAAATATCGCGATGTGGACATCAGCGATATTTGCAAGGCAGTCCATCCGGGTACGCCAGTGACGCCCACTTTGCATCTCATTAGAGATGCAAAGGGGGCGTCGGGAAAAGGGTGCTAACATGCGATTATGCATGTTAGCACCCTCTTGTTGATAGGGCGATAGATTTATCTCTGTTTTTCTGGCTTTTAAAGCCAGAAAAACGGAGATAAAGCCCTTGTAGATATGCCCCTAAGTCGTTGATAATCACTCCCTTTTTTGAGTTGAAGGAGGGATCTGAGATAAGTGTTTCAGGGTTTTTCCTAAGCAGGTTGAATTTAAAGGTTTTGGCTGCATTTTTAGAGAGATTGGCGGGGTATGTTATCGCTCGGACGTTATTACCTGCAGGTGTGAGATTTGCACCTTTCATTTTGTAGCTGCTGCGTACACTTCCTCTTGAGGAGTTTCTTCCGCTGATTATTCTTCGTTTATGTTTTTATGCAGGTGGTATACGGGTAATTCCAGCTGAGAGTGTCCTGCAATGAATGATGTTATCTATGTTCTTGAACCAAAGCTTTGCGTTGACCTATTAGCAAGGCCTAATATTTCCTTTAAATATCCTGACCTTGTCCATTGTTGTTAGTATTCTTTGTGTTCCACATGATCATTTCTTTATTGAATCCACTTTCTCTTTTTACTGGTGATGATTGACCTTCCTAAGTAATAATGAGTTTATGAATTTTATTAGTTCTGGGAGCGCTGGTTTGTCGAGGTTATTTAATTAATTAAATGCACACTTGTTTAATCTGTTAATAATGGTTTTTCCTCATTATTTAATTACTTATTATATAGTAATTTATGCTGTTTTATTTTAGTACTCTTCCTAGACAAGGGAGAGTTACTAACAATTGTCTTCCTGGTTTACTAGATGATTGTCCCTTTTCAGTTTCCTGGTTCACTTGATGGCTGTCCTTTTTCTTCAGGTGTTGCCAGTCCTACTTTTGTTTCAGTGTAATCTTGCTTCCTTCTCCTAGTCCTCTTTCTGTTACTGACGTGGGAGGGGTTAGATTAGAGCACGTCCATTTTGTTTTTTTTAGGTAGAGAGAGCTTGTAAAGAGCATACCGTAGCAAAATGACCGAAAAAAATTGTGGCAGTAAATGTTGTTTACGTTATGTTAGACTAGAGGGGTTCATATCTGGTGCTTTATGTCCCCCTTCATGTATGCCTGATTGTTTCTTCTTTTCCCCAACGGGCCCTCTCCGGTGTCCAGCTGACTCTAGATCCTGCCTTTTTAAAAAAAAATATTTATGCCTCATCTGTATGCCCTTATTAAGTTTGTCAGCAGCGTTTTAATGTAATGCTCCTCGATCCTCTGAGCTTCGGCTCGTCTCTCAGTATGTGGGAGGAGCGGCCAATGCTGCTCCTCTGCCTGGTGTCTTCCCTCCGCATATGGAGTGTCTTCTCTCCCCTGATCCTGGCCGGCGCGCCCGTCGTTGCTTCTGCCGCCTATGCCTACATGGATGTAGCTGCCGCTTATGCCTATGCGGATGCAGCAGGAGCGACCGTCTCTTTCCGCTGCAAGCTAGGGGCGGTCAGCAGTCTCTCTCCTCTTTCCTCGCCTGCATGTGGGGACGGGGGGAGGGTATTACTTTATTCCTGTCTGTTAGCCCCGTAGTGGGAGAGATCCTCTCTCGCCATGAGTTTGCTCCACATCCCGAGCCTCCCTCAACCAAAACCGCAACCGGAGCTCACCTTGTCTCCTTTGGCTGTAGCGACGCGGGCGGACCCCGTCGGACCCAAGGGCAGTCGCGATGTTAGCTGCGGTGAGTGCAGACCACCATTACTTTATTCCTGTCTGGTAGCCCCGTAGTGTGAGAGCTCCGATCTCGCCGTGAATTTGCTCCACATCCCGAGCCTCCCTCCTCCAAAACCGCAACCGGAGCTCACCCGTCTCCTTTGGATGTAGCGACGCGGGCGGACCCCTTCTGGCTCGAATGCGGTCGTGGTGTTAGTTGCGGTGAGTCATTTTTAGTCTTAGGTTTCTTCTTCTGGCAGGCTGGTAGGGATGCTTGGGTGTGTGATCTTCTCCGGTTGTGTGCAGGCTTAGCGGGGATTTTCGCTAGAAAAGCTATCCCCAGCCGGAGCTCCTTCATGTTCCCTTTGCAGAATCATAAGGCTAGAACAAATGGTTATTAGGTCGGGCCTAGGCAGTGCGCATGCACTATCTGCAAGCCCTGCTGTAATCACTATACAGAGTGTAATCCCACCTGCTGATTGCCATTGGTTCACTCCTGCATTGCTATTCTTTCATGGCTACTTATTGGTTGGTGCTCCCGATAAAGCCATTCCATTTTTATGCCAAGGAGCACCAACTAACTACAGTTTATTTACTTACATTATCCAGAGGAGGAGCGACTTGTGAGCCAGGAAGATCCCACCCGCTGTGGGTCAGCTGTTGAATGGAGGAGCCGGTAACTACTCTGTTGTGAGCACCCCTTTTCCTGTTATCAAGTGCCTCTACCCCCCGCCGGTCTCCCTGTGTGTGGGGGCAGCTGTGGCCTGGATTACCCCTCCCTCCAGGCCTCGACACCCATTTTCCTCTCAGCCACTGATGCCAGCCCAGGGGCGGGAGCCCCCTGAGTACGCAGCATGTCGGGCAAGCACTACAAGGGGCCTGAGGTTAGCTGCAGCATTGCTTCAATGTTTTCTCGATCCCGCCCTTCTCTGAGGTTCAGCAGCTGCCTATGTAAAGTCCATGGGGGTAAAGCCACAGTCAGACAAGCCACATCAATGAAGGCAGTAAGTGACTGTAGGCAGGCAGTGAGTATGCAGCTTTGCATAGTGCACATGCATTGTGGCTGCTTTCACAGCATTGTGTCAGGTGCTGCAGCTGGGTATTGTGTCACATGTTTGTGGACTGGACAGGCAGCGGCTTCTATCTGAGTGGGTCAGCAGTGTTACAGAATAATCGCCACAACTGCTGCATGCACATTTGAAACACACACTATTTATGCAAATCACAAACTAGGCATTCATATACAAACCATACACATATTTGTCCAGGCCTCTCTCTGTCCCTGTCCCTTGTTCAGACCCCAACCAGTAGTCTTTCCTGAACCCTACCACGTCCCGTCCCTCCACCTCTTTCCTGGAGTCTTTCTCCCCCTCACACAGACTAAGGGGCATATTTACAAGACCCTATCGCCACAGGAATGTCACTTTTGACGACGTTCCTGTGGCAATAGGGGCTTTGTGGCTTAATGCCGCCTTGTAAATAAGGCACCCTTTCACGCCGCAACACCATTGATTTTGACACTGCCCCCCATTTACAAGGGTGACGTTAATAGGAGGCATCGCCAACATTAAGACCCGGGAAAACCTGGTCTTAACATGGCGAAACGAGGAGAAATTCTTTGGGGCATATTATCAAGAACGGCCATAAAATTATCGCCGCTTTAGCGGCAGAAAACTGCAGCTAAAGCGGCGATAATGGGCTTGATAATATGCCCTGGAGAATTCCAATAGAAGCCCATGTTCACACCAGAACATGGACTTCTATTGGAATTCTCAAGGGCATATTATCAAGCCCATTATCGCCGCTTTAGTGGCAGTTTTCTGCCGCTAAAGCGGCGATAATTTTTAACGCCGTTCTTGATAATATGCCTCTGAATTTCTCCTCGTTTTTGCTGTTTCTAGGTGTGCTGCATCGTGCAGCACACCTAGAAACAGCAAAACGCCATGAAGGATTCTTTTAAGGATATGGTAACCAGGTCTGCAACAATTGGGCTCTGCGGTGAGAATGGGGAAACAACACTGAATACGTATTTATACATGGTGCTAAAGGACAAGGGTCGGTTACCATACAACCCAAGTTAGCTCCTCTACAGAGGGGCAATTAATCTTCACAGAATAATCTGAGCACTCAATTGGTACAAAGAATTTGCCTATGTCCAAACAGTGTAGATGAATATAAGTCCACTTTAATCCATGTACGGGTCAATGGGTAGATAATCCCAACAGATCTTCACATCAAAAATGTTGATTTCCATACAACCAACGAAAAGTTTCCAACATTAACGGAGTTGTGCATTCGTCATAGAAAAAATCAGACAACAAGTGTTTTGTCAATAGGTAAGCAATACCTTGACTTCATCAGGGCTGAAAATTCAATAGATAAAAACAATCAAACCCTAGTAAGCAAGAGTTAGAGAAAAACATTAGCCTACACCCACCAACAGTGTCCAACACCCAAAAAGTGAATGATGAATCTTAAAGAGTATCTATATGTGTGCATCAAAATTGGATAGAAGATATCATTCTACACCAAGTGAACTATATAACAGTGGAAAACAATGAAAAAGAGAGAGGAAAAAGAGAAGAACACGAGAGATGATAACGAACCATATACCAACATGTGACAACATTCACACCACCGGTGCCAGATTCCTCAATAGGAAAAGTAAATATAATCGCAAATACCTGAACTGAATAGCAAATCGCTACAAGTCAGGGTATCAATTAAACGGCTAAGCAGCGTTGGCAAACCAGAATCAAAATGTTAAGCGTATAGCCTGAGTAAGAAAGAGATGGAAAATAATGATAATATGTCAACCTCCAAACTGAATTAAAAGTAGACCATACGTATTTCAAGTTGCGAGTATAAACCACAATTTTTTAAATAAAATTGGTGGTGTCTATCAATATACACTCCCCATATGTCTAGTCACTCATAAAATGCCAGTGCCGCAATGAAGAATATAATAGAACCCTGTAAAATTCCTAATCCAAAATGAGCCGGGACCTTCCATAAAGGATTCAAGTTAAAAAGTAACCCAAATGTATAACGGGTGTCAGTATATGGATCAATGCCCATAGTGCGGTAATCACTTGTCCTATAACATATGAGTGTAACTATTGTAGTAGTGAGCCTCAGCAAGGCCTACCAGTGCTTAGGGGTTCTCCCTTCTCTGCACAGAGTCCTCAGACACTTAGGAAGAAGTTGGCACAGAAACTGGAAATAGAAAAGACAGAGTTTATTAAACCTCATGAGGTGGAGCTACATTCACACACATCACCCTTCAGTAATGCATGAAGTAGCACACTGAATGGAAGGATCCTGGTCCTTTTATACCCACACAGGGGCTCAAATGAAGGCGGTACAAACACAAATGCTGGTTTTAGGTACATATAAGGTCATACAGAGAATGCACAGTCGACAAGTGGGTGGAGCTAATAGTTTCTACTTTTAGTAGACACATCCTGACATTTATAAACTCGGAACAGCTGCAAGCTCAACTGAGCATGTGCAAAGCAAGAGGAACTAAATATAACTTGTCTCTAGGCAGATTTCAAGAGCAGTTGACAGGAAGGTAGGACAGAGCACATGGCGAGCACATGGTAGCACATGGCAGCCAAAATGGCTGACAGAAATACAAAATGGATTCCACAAAGCGGACAATTTAGCCTCTAAATACAGGCTGTCTTCAGCCAATGCTTAACTTAAATGCTGCCAAATTACAACAGACAACCCTTTCAGCATTGGCTGAAGACATTCGTTTATCTGGGGTAATCTAGATATTCATCCCGTACATCTATTAACATTATTTCGGCCACCTCTTTATTCAACATTTGTTGGGCCTTTGTTTCAGCAACGTTCCCTCTGGCAGGTATACAAGCAGAGATGCAAATGGAGCAAAGCATTAGACCACATTGGATACATACGCAGCATGTAAAAAATATTGTAATTATTACACACAGGATAGTCAGTAGCTTCCAGCCCCAAGCAGAAACAAGAGTCCAAAACCATCCAGCAAAAGTCCAAGTACCAGTCTCTGGATGAATTTCTGCAGCAATCTTATGCAGTTTTGATATTGCGTCATATACTGAAGGTGAGTGATCTGGTATGAATACACAACAGCTGCTACCGATGATGCGACATGCACCACCTCGATCAGCCAAAATCACGTCTAGCACCATCCTATTCTGGAGTGCTACAATCCTTGCAATCTGTAGTTCTTCTGTAATGTTCCCAAGTGCCATAGCTGTCTGATTGGTAACAGCTTCCACAACACGAGTTAGTCGTCGGATTTTCCTGCTGTTTAATGCAGCACCCACAAAGAAAAATAAGCCCAAGTTGAAATCAACATATTGTTGTAGGGTAGTGTCGGTTTGGTCAACTTCATCCATACTTATTGTCCTCTTATTTCTGTTTTTGGAAATGTCATTGTACAGTTTAAAATCACGGTGATACAATGCAGGAGCCAGAAACACAGGGGGCAACAGAAAAGATACATAGCAGATTCCTGACCACCCAACAGGTAATTGATAATATCCGTTATTTCCGCACACAAAATACGTATTATGCGAGGCTGTGAAAGTGCTCTTATTGGCACCTTCAATGGTCAGGATTACAGTACACTCGCTCCTCCCCACTGGAATTCTTCCAACACTACAAATACACAAATCTGCTTTAGCTTTTGTCACAGAAATCACAAAAGGTCCAATGTTCTTTATTATTCTCACATTTGTGAAGGCATATGGTGTTGAAATATTGTCCGGTTGATACTCTTCCCATTCCCATTTAGTCCCTTTGGCTTGTGGATAACCGTCTTTATTTTGATAACATACTTTATTAAGTTGAAAAATAATCCCACCTACTGAAGGCTTTCCATATGCAAACAAGAGCGCATACCAAGCTTGACAAGAACCATTGTGAGAAAATGGAAGAGGAATAAAAGGTGTTCCTCCTTTCTTTTGATGTGCAGGTATCATCCCACACACCCAACAGTTGGTAGTATTTGTAGCATTGTGAGTATGGTGCAACATCTGGATAAAAGTATTGTTTAGATAAGATTGTCGATGCTTTTGCTCATGGTAAGGAAGAGTAAAGTAGTGGTGTTCCACGGGTACTGGCGTAGTGGCAACAAAAAGCTGTCGAACAGGAGCCACCTTCTCGATGTACCACGTAATTGCTGCCATAGCCACCATAGCAACAACAAACCCTACAGCACAAATGATTCTTTTGTTCTTCATTTTAGCAGCAGTAATGATTGATCTTTCTGAAAACTTGTTGAAAACAGTCGTTGGAGCTCTTCTCCCTGGGCAGCCGCTGATTTCTTCACCATGGGCCAAAGCGGGTGTCACTACACTAATACAGGGCTGATCCCCCTCCCCTTGCCACAATGGCTCTCCGTTTCACTAACCCAGGGCGGTAGCTCAACCAGTCTTTTTCAAAACTGCAGATTCTTTCCTCGGTCTCAATTGATATCTGGATACTCCAGTGATCGTGTGGTCCGGGAAGACTTCCGCAGATTCGTCAGGTGAGATAGCTTGGCCTTTCTCCGTCTCCAGAATCTCTCGATGGTCGGTCAACACAGCAGGTTCCACCAAGGCAGGCGACACGCGTTTGCAGTGTGTGCTGTGGATCCAATTCTTTCTGTTTGTCACCCGAACTGCTGTCCTTGTCGCAAGGAGCACCTGCTCTGGTCCTCGCCACCTTGGGTCCAAGCTGTTCGATCTGTCGAAGACCTTGACCATTACATGGTCACCAGGACGGAGTTCGTGGGCCTCACCTGTAGATCTGTCAGGAAGAGCTTCTCGAACCTGTTGATGAATAGAAATCAAACTGTCGGTTAACTGTGCCAAATAATCATTCATCAGAACACAAGGAACATCATGTATGGGGCGTGGCTTAGGAATTCCCCAAATGTTCATTGGTCTCCCAAACACCACCTCATAGGGGGTAAGACCTGATCGTGAATGTGGCACCGATCTTATGGACAACAATGCCAAAGGTAGGGCATCTGGCCACTTTAGAGACGTGGAAGCCAGTATTTTTGCCAACTTTGATTTTAGAGTAGCGTTATACCTTTCCACCAATCCTGCTGATTGCGGGTGGAAAACTGTATGGAATTTCTGTTTGATCCCTAATCCTTTCAGGACATGCTCAACAACTTGCCCAATAAAATGAGGTCCATTGTCACTCCACAAAAGTTTACAAACACCGTATCTAGGGAAAAACTCCTTTAGAAGCACCTTTGCTGTGGTGAGAGCAGTATCATCCTTCGTAGGGAATGCCTCTATCCATTTGCTAAAGGCACATACCACCACTAGGACATATTTCAGATTATTGCAGCGTTCGAGTTGGATGTAATCCATCTGCAAAACTTCAAAAGGTGCGGTTGGTGTAGCAAACCCTCCTGTAGGAGTTCGTGTCCCTTTTCCAGGATTATACTGCCAACAGATCAAACAGGACTGTACTACCCTTTTGGCTGTGCTAGCAATTTCAGGATGCTCCCAAACTTGTGTAAGCAATTTAGTTATTGCTAGAGCTCCAACATGTGCCAGCCCATGTGCCATTTGAACCATAGGTTGTAAATAGGCCGCAGGCAATTTCCATTTATTCATGTCTTTGTTACGCCAACAACCCTCATCATCTAATATTCCTTCTTTAGACCATTGCTCAAGCTCTTCCACAGAAGCAGATCTCTGTATATCCAATACTTCCTCTCTAGCATCATGCCAACGCTCAGCTTGTGATTTCACTACATACATGGGTGTAGTGCTTCGCTGCATCGCAGTCTCACGGGCTACGCGGTCTGCAAAGGCATTGCCTTGTCCTATTTTGTCAGTCACTTTCTTGTGTGCGCTACACTTCATAATAGCAACTTTCTTTGGGTATGTAAGTGCAGTCAAGAGATTATGCACTAACTCTCCGTGCATTATCTGCATCCCATGGGATGTAAGAAAGCCTCTTTCCTTCCAGAGTAGGCCAAAATCATGAACCACTCCAAAAGCATAGCGGCTATCCGTGTAAATGTTCACACACAAGTCAGTGCTAAGCTCACATGCTCGTGTCAAAGCTATTAGTTCAGCTGCTTGAGCCGACTTCTGAGGTATGCGAGCTGTTTCCACTACTGTCTCAAGCGTGGTAATTGCATAAGCAGCTGAAGTCGTGCCATCTGGTAACTTCAGACAGGACCCATAAACCCACAGTTCCCCATCTACATCTGGAAGGGGCGTATCTTGCAAATCAATGCGACCCTTTGTCTGTTCCTCAGTAAGGAATATACAATCGTGAGGCTCCTTTGACTGAGACTGAGTCGCAGGATATGGCAACAAAGTGGCATTTCGCCCTAAGTGGGAAGGGTATGCCCAGACGTGGGTCCCGTGCTCACTACGCCACTGGAGTCAAGCTATCCTGGCTGATGAGGGCTGAAAGCCCGAAACCGGTCCTAGGATGCTTGATTCCGGTCCAGGGAAGACATGGCTTGGCAGTTCGGTCTGGACTGTTCCCATGAGGCACAGGGTCAAGACTGATTTGCATATGGCTATGTCTGAACTGGGGTGGCGTGGTGAAGCAAAATAACGATGGATTAAACCCAGATCTGTGACTGGGGGTGAATGTTTGCCAATGTGCAACATTCCGTCCATCATCTTGTGTGTTTTGCATTTCGCCCTAAGTGGGAAGGGTATGCCCAGACGTGGGTCCCGTGCTCACTACGCCACTGGAGTCAAGCTATCCTGGCTGATGAGGGCTGAAAGCCCGAAACCGGTCCTAGGATGCTTGATTCCGGTCCAGGGAAGACATGGCTTGGCAGTTCGGTCTGGACTGTTCCCATGAGGCACAGGGTCAAGACTGATTTGCATATGGCTATGTCTGAACTGGGGTGGCGTGGTGAAGCAAAATAACGATGGATTAAACCCAGATCTGTGACTGGGGGTGAATGTTTGCCAATGTGCAACATTCCGTCCATCATCTTGTGTGTTTTGCATTTCGCCCTAAGTGGGAAGGGTATGCCCAGACGTGGGTCCCGTGCTCACTACGCCACTGGAGTCAAGCTATCCTGGCTGATGAGGGCTGAAAGCCCGAAACCGGTCCTAGGATGCTTGATTCCGGTCCAGGGAAGACATGGCTTGGCAGTTCGGTCTGGACTGTTCCCATGAGGCACAGGGTCAAGACTGATTTGCATATGGCTATGTCTGAACTGGGGTGGCGTGGTGAAGCAAAATAACGATGGATTAAACCCAGATCTGTGACTGGGGGTGAATGTTTGCCAATGTGCAACATTCCGTCCATCATCTTGTGTGTTTTGGGGTTCAGTGTCGCACATCTCTTCAAGGTAATATGAGGTGCTAGCAGTGTCAATTCGTATCCTGTCAAACGAGCACTAGTTAAGTGCTGAGTCTAAGTCTGATTCAAAAGGGCATCTACTGCATGGGGTACTAGCACCAACAGTTTGTGTGACAAAACTATCCCTTCACTCTGACGTATGGACACAGCCGTCGCTGCAACTGAACGGAAACACCCAGGTAATGCACGAGCAACATGGTCAAGAACTGCAGAAAGGTATGCGCAAGGACGCTGTTTGTCCCCGTGTGTCTGTACTAAAACTGACAATGCACATCCTTCTTTCTCATGTACATAGAGTGTAAAAGCCTTCGTGTAATCTGGTGTGCCTAACACTGGTGCAGAGCAAAGAGCTTGTCTCAACTGACAAAAAGCATTTTGACATTCATCTGTCCATGGAAGGGGGATCGGAGTGTTTTTAGTCAAAAGTGCTAGCAAGGGTTTAACAATGTGTGAAAAACCCAATATCCATTGCCTGCAAAACGAAGCCAGACCAATGAATGCACGGACATCTTTCTGCGTGGAAGGTACTGGGGTGTCTAAAATTGCTTGAATGCGATCTGGTGTCAGTGCACGGCCCTCCTTAGACAGAAGGTGTCCTAAATAGGTCACCTTCGGTCTACAATATTGCAATTTCTTTCGTGATACTTTATGGTGGTGTGTAGCAAGAAAAGAAAGCAAAGACAAAGTGCATTTCTCACACTGCTCAGGTGTATCAGCTGCCAACAAGATGTCATCAACATATTGTATGAGAGCCACTCCTTTAGACAAGGTAAAGGAATCAAGCTGTCTTTTTAATGCTTGACTGTAAATACTAGGACTCTCAGTATAGCCTTGAGGAACTCTACAAAATCTGTATGATCTATTATTCAAAGTGAAACCGAACAAATATCGGCTATCAG
The DNA here is from genome assembly GCA_963921515.1 of Calotriton arnoldi. Lineage (NCBI taxonomy): Eukaryota > Metazoa > Chordata > Amphibia > Caudata > Salamandridae > Calotriton > Calotriton arnoldi. The sequence goes on from CAWUFW010010495.1 coordinate 544,000, forward strand.
GATGAATAGGAATCGAGAAGAAAGCATTCTTCAGATCAATTACAGAAAATGTAGTTGCTGTTGGAGGGACCAGGGTAAGCAATGTTGTTATGTCAGATACTACAGGGTACTGTGGTACTACAATCTTGTTGACTTCTCTCAAATCGATGATAAATCTATAGATCCTAGTGTCAGTATCTTTTTTCAAAATGGGAAGAATCGGACTATTGCAGACATTGTAAGGAACTTCTTCCACAACCCCCACCTTAATTAAATCATGTACAATACGTGTGAGTGCTTCTTCTCCTTCTCGAGAAATTTTATACTGAGGCAGTCTTGGCAATAAAGCGCCCTCCTTGACACTAATATGTACTGGTGGAATAACCATTTGCCCTACATCAGTGTCCGAAGTAGCCCACAAAGTACTAGGGAGTGAGGCTAGTGCAATGTCCTCTTTAACAATACAAGATCTCTCAATCATAGGGTAGTTGTCATTCAAAATAACCCGTACTCCTTCCGGAGAACACCGTATCGTAGCCCTAAAATATTTAAGCATATCAAGACCCACAATATTGTCTGGTGTGTTTGGAGAAAGCAAAAACGGACATGGAGCAGTAAACTTATCAATATCAAATGCAAGTGGTTGTGACAATGGGCTAAGGGAAGGTGTTCCATCGAAACCTATCGATGTAATGGTTAAGCCAGACAGGGGAGCCCTTGGAACCAATTGTTTAGACAAGGCGCTACGAGTAGCTCCTGTATCAACCAGAAACTGATCAGTAGAACCCAAAACATGTGCTGTAACATAGGGACCCCTCTGATCTACTGGAACTTCAACTGATTCCTTACCCCATCCTAGGCAATCCTATGCATAAGCAGAATCTTGAAAATCAGAGGGCACATAGTCAGACATTTGATATTGGTTCCTTCTATCAAAAGTGTTAAACCCATTCTGCCCACGTGTATTAGCATCAAACCGAGCACGATCATTCGCGCTTCCTCTAGGCCCTTGATATCCTGAACGATTTCTCATTTGTCCCCGACCACGTAGATTCTGCTGAGCACGCAGCACTGGACAATCAGAAAGCCAATGTCCAAATTTTTTGTAGTACGCTCACTGATCAACAGACAAATTCGAACGGGCAGAGGAAGGAAAGGACGAACCATAAGATCCACGTCCACCTCTATCATTACCTCTAGAAGGCGGACCATAAGCTTAAGCCAACATAACCTTTGTTTTCAACTCTTTAGACTTTTTGTCCTCATTACCTTTGGCTTCTAATTCTTGCCGCTCATAATACTGGGACATAGTTAAAAGAGAAACCGGAGAAGATGTAGTCCATGAACTCTCACTGGCCTTTAAGCGACTAGTTATTCCTGGCAAAAGGTTTGCGACATATTTATCGACAAACAGATGCCTACCCATGTCATCTGTCAATGACTGGCCACTAAAATCGTGAAATGCTTCTTCAAAGCGTGTGAAGAAGTCAGAAACTGATTCATCTACCTTTTGCTTGCAAGACGCTAGCACTGTCCAATCTATCTTTTTAGGGGGAATGATCGTCTTTAACTTAACTAATATAGCTGCCGGAAGATTTAAAATTAACTGACACGGTTTCTGTGCAGGTTCTCTATCTTGATCTAACCGCTCTAAATCTTTCCACAATGCTCCAAATGTCGCATTATCATCTATTTTGCGCACAGTTCTCCACATATCAGGTGGTAATATTAATCCAAAAACAAATCAATATCCGACAAAGTCATAGTACAAGAGCTGATTGCACCCTCAACTTCCTCATAAAAGGCTGCTGGATTCTTTCGCGGGTCAGGCAATGCATTTTTAAGGGCCATAACATCTGCTCTATTCCAAGGAGTGTAAACCCAATTATAAATAAAGTACCCTTTCGCATTAAGAGAAGTCTTATCATCCTCTGTACCCGTTCCTTTAGGAGGAACATATAAAGGCGCGGCTTCCCGCATGGGTTTCACATGAATTACAACATTCTTATCTGTTTCAGGAGTAGAAGTTCGTGCCATGCTGATCTGAGATGCTAGTGCAGCTGCTTCTGCTGCCTTTTTCTCCTCTCGCAAACGGGCTGCTTCAACACGCAGTTTAACCAAGCGTCTGATCGTGTCAGCCACCTGGGAGAAGACAAAAAGACCGTCACGTAATTGTTTACAATCAGCTGCTACATCATCGGGCTCCATTTCTACCGAATACTTCCTAAATTGTTCAATAACCTCTGCAGCAAATGTATCGGTAAAATATATTTGCTCCCTTTCCTGCCATCCTTTTATACTATCTAAAAGTTCAGAGGCAGTGGTAGTACTACGAACGGCTTTACGCACAGTAGATCTAATGTCAGATGCACGCTCAGCAGATAGCATGGAGCGAGTTTCTCGAGCTTTGTCCTGGTCTGAAAAAGAGTCCTCATCTGACTCATGAGGAGCGGAAGAAAAAATATACGGAGGTGGAGAACGATCTAATAACAAGAAATCATCTTGCGGTTTATTAAGGATAGGATAAAGGGGCTGCCTAACAGCGTATTGGCCAGTTACCTGTAAATGGCGTTCCCTATCTTCCCTCTCTTTAATTTCTCTCATCTCCTTGTTTTTTAACTCTAATGCTTTCGCATAAATGGTCTTTCGCTGTTCTTTGTCAATCAAGGCTTGCTCACGCTTCATTCGCTCACGCACTTCTTTCTCCCACATTCGCACACAATCAAACATATCTTGCCTAGTCTTTTGCTTAAACATACATTGTTCCACATACTGAATCTTTTGCAAATCAAATGACCCATACATAGGCCAACGCAACTCAGGATCTTTACTAGTATATTTATTCCATAACGTGCAGTACATTATAGAAGAAATACCATACTTAATATACATATCCCTATTAGGCGTCCCTCCGGGAGGCTGGTTGTAGCTTCGTCAAGTCTCAAATTGGTACCACTACAAAAGCAACACATCCTACGAAGTGTGCTGAAAACAGGCATGGCAAAAAATAGTGCAGAATATGCAGTATTATAATCAAAGTAGCGCTTAAGGTACTCTGCGTACGTTTGCGCTGTTCAAACAATTTTAAATAGAGAAAAATCTCCTCATTACCTGCCTATATGTATTGCAATACATATATAATTACAAAACAGATTCCAAAATTGGCCAATTATACAAACAAAGCCACAGTAAGTGTTGCTAAAACTACCTTACCAATCAAAGGCATCAAACCAACAGCAAGTGCCGCAAAACGGCTCTTACCAATCAAATGGTGTCCAGGTTCCAACTGCCAAGTTCTCAAATCGACCAAATGGTCACTGCACGGCGAATCAACAGAAGAGATCTCAGTCAAGGACCGGCGCCGCCGGGATGGTCAGATCAGAAAGAAAGGAAAACGCCGTGGGTGCCAAGACTCTGGTCTCCTCAGGCAGCGATCGCGTCCAAAACCGAGATTCCAATCCTTTGTCGCGACCAGTCCTTCGGGCATCCGAGTCGCTGATGAGTCCCACGTTGGAAGCGCCAATTTGTAGTAGTGAGCCTCAGCAAGGCCTACCAGTGCTTAGGGGTTCTCCCTTCTCTGCACAGAGTCCTCAGACACTTAGGAAGAAGTTGGCACAGAAACTGGAAATAGAAAAGACAGAATTTATTAAACCTCATGAGGTGGAGCTACATTCACACACATCACCCTTCAGTAATGCATGAAGTAGCACACTGAATGGAAGGATCCTGGTCCTTTTATACCCACACAGGGGCTCAAATGAAGGCGGTACAAACACAAATGCTGGTTTTAGGTACATATAAGGTCATACAGAGAATGCACAGTCGACAAGTGGGTGGAGCTAATAGTTTCTACTTTTAGTAGACACATCCTGACATTTATAAACTCGGAACAGCTGCAAGCTCAACTGAGCATGTGCAAAGCAAGAGGAACTAAATATAACTTGTCTCTAGGCAGATTTCAAGAGCAGTTGACAGGAAGGTAGGACAGAGCACATGGCGAGCACATGGTAGCACATGGCAGCCAAAATGGCTGACAGAAATACAAAATGGATTCCACAAAGCGGACAATTTAGCCTCTAAATACAGGCTGTCTTCAGCCAATGCTTAACTTAAATGCTGCCAAATTACAACACTATCACTCAAAAACATGCCCCCAAATGTGTAATAAGCATTGCTATGACAGTCATATTATCTCAAATATAAGCACCTAAGTGTAACCGAATGATGCAAAACACACTTAGTGAGTAAGCAACCATCTTCATCATTACGTAAAGCAAAATATAACACATTCTATTCTCATACTATTACCAGGTGGAGGAAGATGTGGAAGTTATTAAGGAGCCCAGCTTTTGTTTGCAGCAGGGAGTGGATGGAATATTGAGGGCAGATGTGGCATTTAGGAATTTTATGGCTTAGAAGTGATTGTCCAGGTAGATAGCGAACCTTTTGAGCATTGCTCCTTTCAGCCCCATTCTGACTTCCAGAGTTTTTTTTTCATATGGCTGAGTTGGCTGACAGTGTCAAACACCACAGAGAGATCAAGTAGGGTGTGGTGGCAGGAGTCACTGTTTTCCATTATGAGGAAAGCATCATCTACAATATGGAGTTTTGCCACTTGAGTACTGCAGTCTTGTCTGAAACCTAACTGTGAATGGTCTTGGAGATTGCTGTTGAAGATGAATTGTTTCAGTTTGGGTTCAACACAGCTTTCAAGAGCCCTGGCCTAAAAGGGAAGGTTTGACACTGGATGGTAGTTGTTTATGTTTTCTAGGTCAGATCCTTCTTTTTCAGGAAGGGAATTACTTGACCAATTTTTATTGTATGATGTACGATGTCTTTGGAAAGGGAGACATTGGGAAGTTTAGTCCAGAATGTTTCAAAGTCTTAGCTCAAATTCTTTAGACGGAAGTAGGGAAGAGTTCTGAGAATGGGGAGGCTTTTTTGTGCTCAATTGTGCCATCAAGTGGGCTCAAGAGGTACTCAATAGTTCTATAAATCTCAGACGCTTTATGCTTTGGAAGTGGTTTGATTGCAGCTGGCATAAGTCTAGACACAAAGGGGCCGATTCACAGAACTAATCTGAGACAAAATCCTAAACTTACTACTTCTGGTATTCACAGAACTCACTTACGACTCCTAACTTTATGTCCGCACTCAGGCTGGAATTTCTGCACCCGGAGCAGAATTTCCGCACCAGGAGCAGAAATCCTGCACTTGTGCCGGAATTTCCGGGCCAGAATCTCCGCTTCCGGGCCAGAATACCCGCATTCTGGCCAGTTGAGCATTTTCCCCAATGCTAATCTCCTGTCCAGGTGCCTACCATCCCCCCCACCATGCATCAGATGAAGTCAATTAACACCAACTGCAAGACCAGCACCACAAACCACATAAAAGCTGGACACATTCAAGGAACAGGTTTGGCCACAGAGAGTTCCTGTTTTCATTTGCTGTGCATCGCTACTGGAAGATGTACCAACTGAGGAGGAAGAAAAACTTCACAACTGAGGAGACCACCCTGATTGTGGAGTTCATTGTAAGGCACCACAAATGGCTATATGGTCTCCCCCCTTACTGCACCAGTGGAACACAGAAGGCAGCTCTATGGCAGCATTTAGCCACTGCTGTCACAGCATTGGGGGAGGATGTGCGCACAGTCCAGGACATCAAGAAGAAGTGGCAGGACGAAAAGGAGAAGGAGAAGTACACCAGGATTGAGTTGAACATAGCTCTCCCTGCCCCACAATACGGAACCCGCCTCCGTCTCACCACACTTGAGGAGGATGTCCTCACTACAATCCACCCCCACATGCTCCATGGGCTGCCTGTGAGTGATGTCCGCAACGTGGTACCAGGTAAATGTGATGACAAGAACAAGTATATAAAATGACTGTCTGTGTTGCACCCCCATTGTGATTAAGGAAGTTGTCCAAAGTTTATATAAAGATATAGTCAGTCAGAGGCTCATGTGTTGCCCTCCGTATGTTGCACCACAAGTCCCAGAATCCTTTGTATCAGAAATGGCAAATCCCTCTCCCACAATTGAAAACATGGGCCCAGTACTGCTGCCGTATATACCTAACACTATTCAGTAGCAATTGGCAAAGTGCCCCTTCCACTCATCCAGACGCAGCTGGGTCAGTCAAGAACATCAGGAGGGGTGGGGTGGGCCAGAGGAAAATCAACAGACAACGGAATAGGGAAAATAAAAACAATATATCCAAAAAATAACTCACCTTGTGCCTGCCACATCACAAAGCAGAAGGTGAGAGAATCCTTATTTAAAAACACTTCATTCCCTTATTCTGTTGTCGATTTCCCACCCTGCTCAGCCATTATCTCCCCAACGCCCCACTGCTCCTACCTGCACCGGCCGTGGCAGTACTTCACAATACTGTTAGCATGCAGAAGATATAAGGAAATGTCTGACAAGTAACACACATACATTTTTAATTTGGTTACTTTTCTCTTTTCTCACCTATTGACACATTCAGCCAGAGTACAGACAACCACAGTAGCAGAAGTCACTGCATCTTCTGGGAGGAAACAACATCATCCAGAGAAAGGCATACCACCCTCACTAACTGGTAAGTCAAACTGGTCAGGAGATGTTCAAAATGCATACATTGTCAGCAGACAACAGAGGGACATATAGGATCCAAATCTCAAAGGTAACCAGAGATGAAAATCTAACTTTACAACTATTGGAATACTTAAAGGACATTTACCTTTAGCAAATTACATTTGTGAATAGCGAAAGATGAAAATTAATATATCTAGGCTCATCATACCTTGTGATATGTGAACATTACATGTATTCCACCAACAGTTCCAGAACTGTGAACTCAATCCTGGATTTGAGTGCCACAACAAGTCAAAAGGAGTCCCCACTATATTGTAATTGTCTTCTGTAGACGAAATCAAGAAATCCAATGTTAACAAATATTACAATGATGAACAAGAAGTGAGATACAATTGTCAGGAGTACTGCAAATGCGTCCAGTGTCCAACTTAGAATGTGTTTTCCTATACATGAAATTGTCCAGTCCACCCAGCTGGTTATATATGTTAACATCGGATGGCATGTTATTTTGGCCATAAACAAAACACGATAGTGGACCTTACTTCAGGAATTGTTGTGGTTTCAATTTGATAGACGTTGCTTCTAAGCAGTGGGGCCATTATAAGTTGAATGTGGGATCACTCATGATATGTAGTGTGACACACTTCTGCAACGGTAGTGCCCACACTGCGTGTGCTTATCCTTTGTGCCTGAAATTGAGTGCATCACATGTGGCAGCTGAAATGTAAAGTTGCAAACACACTTATCATTGTAGGTCCAATGATGTCATCCCAGATTCCAGTACCCCCCTTGACTTTTGCTACAAGGTTGGCTGTGACATTTGGTCAGGGACCACACACTGGGCATGTGTGGGGCCATGGTAAGTAAACTCAAGAATAATGTACCAGAATGCTCATGCTCATGAAATGTGCCTTCAATCTCCACTCTTAGTTGTATGTGTTTTACATCACTGTTGCCCAGCATCACAATATGCCTACATATGGCATTTCACCACATACCAGATCACACCATGGTGGCTAGTGAAATGATGACACAAAATATATGCCAAGTGAGTGCAGAATGGGTATAAAATAGTATATAGTGTCATATGAAGTGTCCTAGACACAACTGGATTGTAATTCAATGATATGAAAACTCTCCTGCAAAATATCAATGGACAAATCCTAATGAAATTTGTGTGGATGAGGGTCGCACTGATGCCAGTTGTGTACTTTTGTGATGGATGTATGGACTGCTAAGGTGAACCTTGAGGAAGTTACATTTTCAAATCTCTTGGCTCAAAAGCACAACGCAAATCCAGTGAAGGCGGCAACCATCAAAGCTTCTCAACTTTCCCACAATGTGGAATCCTAGTCAAATGTTGTATTCTACTTGCCTCCTCTTCTACTGTATTCACCTATATAAGTGAGTGTATAATATATGAGGTCAGGATGTCTGCTGTACAAGACATCATCCGTTGTCAGCTAAGTACTACCATGATGTTGTAAATGGATTATGGGAACAGAGGGCACTCAAAGGATGGACATAACAAATGTGTGATCTCTCAGTCCAAAATGAGCTTTGTGACTTCATGTTTAGGGAAGCACAAATGAGACACAAGATGTGCCTGACTATTGCACATCTTACATATGAACTCCACAATGCAATGTTTGATCTGATGTGCAAATGTGAAACTGGTCAGCCTGGTGATGTACACTCCTTTTGACTTGTCAACAGACAAAACTATACCCATGAGGCATGATGGTCTTAACGGTGAAGGTGTAAACAATGTAATGCGGAGGCGTCCTGATTATTTATCCTCTTCCTTCAAATATCAGTGACCTTCTCATACACGTTTGTCTGTTGATGTGTTATCTCTTTGATGTCAGTGATGTCTGGAGGTTACAGCTGACAACTGCTGCATGTGAGCAGGGGCCCACATGTAAAGTCCATGAGGTAAACATGCTGGACATTGGCCAGGAATATCATATCAATGGTCATTGAGAATGACGGGGGGCGTGGCCAAGCACCTAAAATGGCGGACGTGTTCTGAGGAAACTCCGCTCCGTATCCCCCGTTTATCCTGGTAATCCACCGGAGTAGCAGCGGGAAATTTGCCCTACTGACCAGGAGTCCACTAAGGAGCACGCACTGACCTGGGCGAGGGGTCTCTCAGAGCCAGAAACCCGAGTAGGTCAGAACCCTGAGCTGTGGCATGGGAGGAGCTTGCACAAGCCTGGACGATAGAGCCCCGTTGGCGAGCAGGAGATGGCGCTGCGCCAGCAGCGAAATGGCGATCTGGGCCGAGATGACACCGCTCCCCTGTCAGTTTCGCCCACTACGAGTAAGAGCAGCGGAGCCATTTAGGAGGGTGAGGCGGGAGCGGTGCAGTGGTTGAAGCCGCCCGGGGCCTTCACTAGACCGGAGTGAATGGGATTCCTTCCCACGGAGCTGTACGGCATGGCATAGACCCCCCGGCTTATCGGCCGGGAGATCGCCCAGAGGCCACGGCGGGTCCTGGTCGAGGTGTCCCCTGGAGACTCTGCATCCACGACGTAAAGGGCCCCCTGTACACCTATTAAGGCCCGGGCGGGTCGAAGCGGACTCGGGGCCCTGCATGTGATCGGTGAGCACCTGGCTGGTGAGGGAGTCTCCCCTGGGATCGGGGGTGAGGCCCGTTTTTCCTCCCGCTCCCCCCTGTGGCACCACTGAAGTGGAGCAGTGTGCGGCTGGGCCCGGTGTGGAGGCCGCTGCACCCGCAAAAACACCCACAGACAGAGCAACGCGGATCCGGCCTCTACCGTTTGGAGGTGGGGGCTGCCAGGTCTGGCACCTTGGATTGGCACAGATCGAGTGAGGCGGCCAGGCAGAGAGCGTATGGGGTGAGGCCCGTCTTTCCCCTCTCTCCCCCCTGTAACGTCTCTGGGTCAAGGGGAGGTGCGACCAGGCCCGGCGTTGAGGCCAGCCAGGAAAAAACCCACGGCCGGAGCAACGCTGATAAGGCCCCTATCGGCTGGAGGTAAGGGCCCGCTGAAACTGACCTCTCGGATTGCCGCAATTTTGAATAAGACAGCAGAGGCGAGCCCGTGCACGTGGTGAGGAGACTGGGTGCTGTGCACTGCCCCCAGAGGCAGTGGGCATACACCTGGAGGGATCCTGAGGACAGCAGAGGAGGCAGGAGACCTTCGCCCGTGGTGTGAGGTGACATACTGCAGGGCACTCATCCACTGAGACACAGACATACCAGGTGAGCTTGCGGTGGTGCTGTTCAACTGAGGTGGGGGGGTCCGGGGTTCGGTCAGGCCTAGCCCCCCCCAAGCACAGAGCGGAGTAGTGGTGGGAGGCTGCCTGGGCGCCGCAGCACGAGGAGCAGTCCGGGGGCCGGATCAGGCCTACGCTGATCCTGACTCCGTCACAGAGGTCATTACCTGAGCTAGGGGGAGACTGGTTGAGATAGGAGGTTCCGGGGGCTGTTCGGGCCTAGCTCCTCCCTCACAGGACCTCCTCTGCTTTGGCCTGGCAGGGCTGCGGCAGGGCTAACAACTGCCTAGAGTGGTCCCTAACCCACGAGCCTTTCGCTAAAAGGGCACATGCTTGGCTCATCTGGGTGCTCTCTGGGGTAGGGCATATCTCTAAGAAGCTGGGAAGAGTAGTGGAGGCACTGCGAAGTCCACAGAAGATAGTCGTTCATAACTCGCCCCCTATGAGGAGCGCTCAGCAGATCGTCATGGGCCGCCTACGTTCTAATACCCACCAGGGTGTCCCTCCCCGAGGCCAGTCCGAGGGAACACCCAATGCTTCAGGACCACTAGTGGGGGTGAACCAACGGGACATAGCAGCCAAATTAGACTCGGTACTGGCGGCGGTGAAAAAGGATCGGCACCACACTGGAACTGACGTGCACCTCCCTGGAGGGCAGGATGGACACCATCACCTCCGACTTCACACTTCTCCGCACTGATCAGCACAAGCTATCTGACCGGGTCCGCAACACGGAGGCAACACTGGCGGACCTCCAGCCCCGATCCCGTAACTGCGCATCCACACTGCAGGACCTGATGGATCGAGTGTGCACCCTAGAGGAGAAGGTAGACGACGCTGAAGGGAGGTCACGCCGTAACAATGTGAGGGTGATTGGACTACCAGAGGGAGCAGAAGGCCGGGATCCAGAGGGCTACATGGAAGCCTGGATGAGAGAACTGCTTCCCTCGGGGTCGCTCTTGCTGCAGTTTGTAGTGGAACGGGCCCATAGAGTTCCAGCTCGCAAACCCCCTCCGGGGGCTCGCCATCGTCCCTTCTTGTTCCGTTTAATGAACTTTAGGGACAGAGATATCATACTGCGGGAAATCGGCAAGCATCCCGGCTCTAAGGTGCAGAATGTCACCGTCTCCTTCTTCCCAGACTACACTCCTCACGTTCAAAGAAGGTGAGCCACCTTCGGCGCAGTCAAGAAACAACTTAGAGATCTGGAACTCCGATACTCCCTACTCTTTCCCGCCCACCTTCGAGTTATCAGAGACGGTAACACCCGATACTTTGATTCCCCTTCGGAGGCCTGGGACTGACTCGAAGAAAATGGGTTGACAACAGCCCCTAGACCCTCTGAGGATTCCCGAGCACACGTGAGACCCCGTCGTGGCTGGCGTAGGAAGAAAAGCAAAGATATGTGGTCACCCGTTGCGGCCCCAGGTCAAGACCAGATCAGATCGGAACGTCAAGTGGCATTGCAGGTCGCAGTGGCCCTTCATCCTGCCAGATCACCTTCGCCCACCAGCTCCGTCGGATCCCTGCCAAAGTCCGGAGATGCCGGCTCCACACCGGAATGGTCGACTAACGCGGGCTTGCCTCGGCTTCCAGATGTCACTCCCCAGACTTCGGACGACATTATCTGAGAACATGTTGCCTGCCACCCCAATTGCCTCACATTCACATGTGACAGAGATCACAGGTACTAGAGTACACGCCAGTCCCCACTGATCCATGATGCACTCCTGGGACTTTCTACACACAACTATACACCCGATTCACTATCTCCTACTGTAGAGGGGTGAATAAGGGGGATGGAATTTGTACCCGTTTTCTCTCTTCTCTCCTCTTTGTTAATTCGGTGCTCCCCCCGAAGTCAAACAACGACGTTTGACTAGTTGCCATGATAAGGCGTACATGTTTGGGTCGACCTCCGTGTTGGGGGTCCGCTCCTATGATGTTTCAAGATGTTCGGATGATACATATTATTATTTTTTCTTCCCCCTGCAAGAGTCGCCTTGCTCAGAGACCTGCTGCCGCCTCATATACCCTTCCCGGGGGTATTCATCTCACACAGGGAAACACACCATACGGGTGGGACCTGCTAGCTTTAGATCGCCACAATGACTAATCTCAACATCGTAACTTGGAACGTCAGGGGCATACATACGCCCGCCAGGCGGTACTCCATATACGCTTACCTGCAACGCAAAGTGACCAGCGTCGCGTTATTGCAGGAGACGCATCTGACGAATCTTGAGGCTGTCTGGTTGCGCCGTCGCTGGCGGGGTCAGATATATAGTACTAACTACTCATCCATGGCTAGAGGAGCGGTTATATGGGTCAAAGCAGGGGTTCCCTGGGAAGAGGAGGAGGTGCTGGTAGACCCCACTGGGTGATATGTGCTGGTGGGGGGTAGACTGAATGGCCAGTTTGTCTTGTTGGGCTCCATCTATGCCCCCAATACTGCGCAGGGCACCTTCCTAAACAGTCTGTCGGTGGTGCTGCTCCGGTGGAAGGATGTCCCATGGCTACTGGGGGGAGATTTTAACGCTGTATTAGATGTTTCTCTTGATCGCTCCTTCCCTCCCCTAAATCGCACCACAGCTTCCTCAAACGCACAACTTTTACATACCTGGATGGGCCATTGGTCGCTTTCCGACGTCTGGCGGGAAAGTCATCCGCATTCTAGAGTTTATTCTTTCTATTCCCCGGTCCACGACTTACACGTGCGACTAGATCGCATGTTAACATCCGCTGCCCTACTCCCTCTGATACAGTCTACGGATTACCTGGGTCGGACACATTCGGACCATAATCCACAAATAATGCATCTGGCCTGGGAGGTGGGACCACCTCCGACCTCTGTCTGGCGGTTGCAGACAGCGGCCCTAGAAGACCCGGTGTTTTGAAGCTCGCTGGAGACTGCGGTGATCAGTTATTTCGAGCTCAATACGTATTCTACAGAATCAACCCTGACAGAGTGGGAAGCTTTTAAATTAGTGGTTAGAGGACACTGCCTGGGGCAGACATGGAGTATTCGTAAACAGCTGGACACATCATTGTCTGCTATCGAGAGACAATTGCTCCAGCTCGAATCGCGGACCGTTACTCGACCAGACCAACGGGGGCGGCTGGACGATGCCCATACGGAAAGGAGGGTGCTATTAGAAAGACTCCGGTGCCATAACTATTTGGCGCATTCGGCCCGTTCACACTCTACGGCTGACAAAACGGGGAAATTATTGGCCTATTTGATACGGCAAGAGCATCCCCAATGCCCTATACAGATGCTGGTAGATGACCTGGGGCATATGCGGAGTACTCAGAAGGACATTCATGCAGCAATGACTGACCATTACGCCAGGCTGTATGCGACCCAGCAGGCAGGAAACGGCCAAAGTGTGGAGTCATTTCTCGACACAATGGAGTTGCCCACGCTAACGATAGAACAGTTCCTTGCCCTGGAATCCCCATTAAATGAGGATGAAATAAGGGAAGCACTGCAGTCCCTGCTGTCCGGCAAGACGCCGGGTCCTGACGGACTCCCGACGGAATTCTTTAAGACATATGAGGAAAGAGTGGTACCTCGTCTGCACTCTCTGTACGCAGCTGCAATCACTGATGGGACCCTGCCTCCATCTATGCATACAGCCAACGTGGGCTCTCTGTTGAAGCCCGGCAAATATCCAACGTCCCCTGGTTCCTACCGACCAATTGCAATCCTAAACAAGGACTATAAAATTCTAGCCAAAATTTTGGCCAATAGATTGGCCCCACTTGTCCCCGGCTTGGTACATTCCGGCCAGAACGGGTTTGTCCCCCACCGCAATACCGCTTTGAACATACGACGCTACTTCCGGGTGGCAGAGTACGCCCCTATCGACTGGCCTCGCTCAGGTTGCGTAGTTTTGGACCTCGAGAAGGCCTTTGATTCGTGGCTTGGAACTTCCTTTTCTCCGTCCTGGCCTGGTTTGGATTGGGACCATACTTTATTAGTATGATACAACTGCTATACCATCATCCGACAGTCCGGGTTCGAACGGGGCCCTTTATTTCAGATCCCATTCGGGTGCGACGGGGGACCCGGCAGGGATGCCCGCTGTCTCCCCTCCTGTTTGCGCTAGCAGTGGAGCCGCTGGCGGCACACATCTGCGGACACGTTGACATGGGTATTACTTGGGAGATGGCATGCACATTATTTCATTATATGCAGACGACCTGTTGTTGTATGTCCGTGACCTTCATAACATTCCGCCCTCCCTAGACCAGGCCCTAACGCACTTCGCACAAGCCTCGGGATTGCGGGTTAACGCAGTGAAATCTATCCTTTCACCATTCCTACAGGAGACTCCCGACCCGGGATATGCCCTTGAGGGAACTCCAGTAGCATGGTGCACCGACCCTTTTAGATACTTGGGGGTGCCGGTCTACCGTACTAGGGTAGACTTATTTGAAGGGAACATACTTAGAGCCACCACAGCCCTCCAGTCACAAATGAATTTTTGGAAAACCCTTCCGCTGGCAATCTCGGGGAGGGTTGCTCTTATTAAAATGGTAGCCTTCCCCCGCCTCCTTTACTACTTTACCACTCTGCCTATTTTTATTTCCCCTCCATTCTTCCGCCAATGGGAAAAGACTGTGAGGGCCTTTATATGGGGGACATCGAGACACAGGGTGTCTATGGGGAAACTATATTTGCCTGCGGAGATGGGGGGACTGGCGGTGCCCAATTTCGAGCACTATTACTTAGACGCTCAGCTGCAATGGGTTGCTCGGTGGCTCTCATCTCGGTATTTGGCAGACACAGCTTCATTACAGCCCCCAATAGCGCATCATGTCTTACTGTATGTTTTTCATCTATGTGGGAAGCCCAGGCCCCCAGACACGCTCTTACTCACAGTAGCCTATAAATGCTTTCGTAGGAGCCTTTTCCTCACCAGAACTACCACCCCATATGCGCCCGCTATCCCATTATTAGGAACACCACGAGCGGACATTCACACCACATCAGCCGATCTATGACAATGGGCCGCAGAGGGCATCCAAGACATGGGAGATCTTTTTCAGGATGGCTCACTCATCCCATATCAGGAACTCATAGCGGAAGGGAACTTACACCTGGGGCAGTTTTTATTGCACCGAGCACTTATAGCCTCGATGTCTTCTAAGTGGGGTACACTTGCTCAGGAACCACCTACACACCACACACTGCAATACCTTCATGTGAAGGGAACCGGGGGACATTTGACACGATGGTTCACGTCCTCCCTTTGTCAGCACACGGAGGCCAACCTGACCCCTCTGAGACAACACTGGGAGGGGGCCTTGGGGAGGGGATTCACAGATAAGGAGTGGATTGCTATCCGGGGTAGTCCGACATACATCCCGCTTAATCAGCGGTTTAAGCAAATTCAATTCTTTGTGTTACAGCGGGCTTATCTCACCCCAGCTCAAATCAATAAGTACTTCCTCAGAACAGATGCGTCCTGCTGTCGATGCCATCAGCTAGATGTGGACATCCTCCATATGGCCACTTGCACATCTCGCACTGTCCCAGCCAGATGGGAGGTACACATACTGCACCTATTCAGCAGGAATAAGAAACACAGGGCTACCACCCGTTTTCTTGATTTGGGACTAATAGTAGCAAAACGCTTGATCACTAAGCAATGAAAATCCCCCCTGGCACCTCACACATTAGCCTGGCACTGGTCCCTACTTAACTGGGCTAGGGCAGAGGGAGTGGCTCTGCACAGAGAGGACCTGCTTGGTATCCGTAAGTTCCCCCTAGCGTCTCAATGGGATACTATGGTGTCGAAATTTCAGGACATAGTCACTAACACTGGGGAGCATCGAGACGGTAACCAGGTCTGACACCCAGCGCGCACCCTTCCTGGGCACATGGGTAGAGTAGTGCCGACTTCCTGGGATGTATGGCCCCGCTTTATACTGTCGCTGTCATTGAGCCCGGCTAGGGCTGGTCCACTCTGTTATACCACATACGGCAGCAGGTCTCAAGCGACTCCCTTTGAATGAATGAATATGCATTTCTAGAGCGCATGGCTACCCTAAGGCATCCCAGCGCTTGAGGCGTTCCATTCATAGAAACTTCAAGACAGATTTCAAGGGAACAGGAATGTTTTTATAAGTTTTCGGAAGGTCAGTTAGTTGGCCTCCAAACGAATGTGAGTGGGGAGCTGATTCCACAGCTTCACGACATTATAGGAGAACAGACGGCCGCCACTCCGAGACCTTTTTATCATGGGAACTGACGCCAGGTACTTATTGCCTGAGCGCAGAGATCTATTGGGGCAATAAGGAGAGATAATAGACCGAATAATGGGCGGACCCTTAGCTGACATTGCCTTATGTGCAATACACAAAGCTTTAAACTGGACTCACTCCGCAATTGGGAGCCAGTGAAGAGTGGCAATCGATGGCCTTGCAGATTCACAACTAGAGACATTCATGAGCAGACGTGCTGCACAGTTTTGTACAGTCTGCAATTTTTTAATAGTCGAACGAGGGGATCCCAGATAAAGGGCGTTGGCGTAATCAAGCTGGAAGAGAATCATTGCTTGGACCAATAGTCTCCTAGCATGAAAAGGCAGCAGGGGGAGGATTTTCCGTATCATCTTAAGAATACCATAACAGCTGCCTGCCACCTTCCGTGCCTGCTCCTTAAAATTAAGATTATGGTCAAGCCATATGCCAAGGCTCTTGATCTGCTCTTTGGGGGGGGGGGCATTGGACCGAAACAACCAGGCCAGAATGAGCTTACATTCAAAGAAGGGGGTTTTCCTAGGAGCATCAGCTCTGTTTTTGCCCCATTAAGTTTCAGGAAGGAGCCTTCCATCCAAACTGACACCCTTTCGAGACAGCCAGCTAAGTCAGACCCAGCTTTATCGAGCTGGTTTAACGAGACAATCAGCTGAGTGTCATCAGCATAGGTGACAATCTGGATACCAAATGGTTTCACTGCCTAAGCCAAAGGACTCATGTAAACGTTAAAAAGCGTGGGGCTCAGGGACGAACCCTGAGGAACCCCACATCTAAGTGGCATACATTCAGAGATAAATTCATCTTCGAATACTTGAAATGATCTATCTTCTAAAAAGGACTGCAGCCACTTGAGAGCTGTCCCCTCCTTTGATTAAGTTGTCCTCATTTTGTTGTACCCTATGTCCACAGTTTGGCCTATGATAAACCATGTCTGAAACGCCTAAAGACTGTTCAGTGGTAAGACTCTCTGGCATTGATGCGCCCTCTATACAGCCACTGTCACGAGTCGTCTCTCAGTATCCTGTTGAATAACTCACCTGTTTACACAGTACTGTACTTGATATTGCGTCACTTGAAAGTAGCTATACATGGTTTCTATGCATTGTTTCATGTTGTATGATTAAAATAAGAAAATGTCAATAAAAACTTTTAAACAAAAAAATGGTCATTGAGAATGACACATACATGTTAGCTCATAGCTACCATCAGGTGTACTGAAATATGGATATTTATGTCTCATCACAGCTGCTGACACGATGACACCAGTGCAACGTACAACACCATCCCGGGGAATGCAAGGCATCCTGGCTGCAGCAGTGAAACCCTCTCGCACCTGTCCATCAGGTAAGTTTGGCATGAAGTGTTTCCCTATCATAGATTCAAAAACCCTAACAAAGATGCAAATCCCCTTCTGCATTGAATCTGCAGTCAGTGTTTACAAAGTTACATACATACCATTTCATTTCCATTAGTGTCACATGTGCCTGTTTGTAAATTAGTAAAGCAGATCATTGAGTATGTTGTCACTTCCCTCTCCAGCTGCTGGATCGGGGACTGCTTCGTCAACTACACCTATGAGGAGCAAGGTTCAGCAGTTGACATCAGTGGGGATTGCAAAAGGACACAAAGCTGTGGCTGGAGCTGGTGAGTTTGCTTGTGCATTATACATCTCCATTCAACACCTCAGTGCTATGGTGTGAGCTGTCACGTGTAGGGTACCCAAGCCAGGTCACATGTGCTTCATCTGTTGATGCAAAGTACAGTAGAACCAACCCTTGTGTTGCACCACATCTTATACCAGGTCAATTACTTATCCTGTTGCAACCTCTGTGTTCCAGGTGATGATGACGATGAGGAGAATTGTCCTTCCACCAGTGTTGGGCGACAGGCAATCAAAGGGGAAAATCCACTGCTCCTGCAGGCAGTAATGTTGGCTGCAAGTACTGTGTAGGAGGATGACGAACCTGAGGAGGCTGAAGAAATTGACCATGATGAAGACCATGATGAAGACCATCTGCCCATCCTCGCAGAGGATGATAAATCAGATGCCATGGCCCGAAGAATTCCCAGATCGGACAAATTTGGCAAGGCCTCACACCCTCGTCATAGTAAAGTGCATCAGCCTCCAATAGGAAAGATTGCCTGTCCTCAGCATAGAGCTAACCAGCCATAGCTCACATCCACCCCAACACATACATCACTCCCTCACAGCCCTCACATCCCTACAGACGTGGTGGTTCCCCTACAAACTCCTCCCTATACAGTGTATCCCAAGCATTCTCTCCACAATCTGAGGGAAGTTACAACCCTGTTGTGGTGCAGGTATCCCCTGAGCACCATTTTCCTGTCTACAGGCTTCCAGCTACCACCCCCCCTGCTGTTGGACCTGGCAGTCTCATCCATGGCTGACCCCTGCAGAGAGGGCCTACACCTGGCCATGGTGCCCAGTGGGAGCAGGACTTCTTCCAACAGCAGGCAGATGTGAGGCAGGACATTCGAGCCATAGGGGCTACCCTGTCAGACATATCTGAGGCCCTACAGGACATGCGCCAATTCCCTCAGGTGGTGGACAGACTGACCCATGTTTAGGACAGGATGGATAGAGCTTGGCAAGACATGTCCAAGAATATCAGAGACATGATATCCATCCAAAGGGAAGAGAGTGCAAGACACCATGCCTTGGCCATGAAGATGATGAAGGGCATGCTGAAAGTGATCCAAAGTCTCCCTTCACGGTCAACGCAGGGAGGGGAGCCATCACATCTGCCTTCAGCACATCACACCCACACACCTGTACCACAAACTGCACAGCAGGGGTACACACCCACCACCGCCCCTTATCCAGGCACTTCCCCACCTGCGTATCCACTACCACCCCCTGAACAGGCACTACCACCATCTGCACAACAACCCCCTGTCCACGCACAAACTCCAACTGTACAGACAACATCCGCCCCTGCACATGAACTTTGCCCTGTACAGGCACATGCAACACACCAACCTGCACCTCAGCGACAACCCAGACATGATCCCTCACAGGGATCCTCACCTCCGAAATTGCGAAGTCGCAAGCACGATCCCCATTGATCACATCCCAAAAACTTTTTAACCAGTGTGAATATGTGTAAATAAAAAGACATTTTCTTCACAAGTCAAGACTCTGTTGTGTATCATGTCCTGATAGGCAAATGTATACCAATTTTGGTGGCCAAGAGATGTAAGGATGTATGTGTGTGTGACACATGTACAAGTGTAACCCCATAATTGCAACAAGCCATAATGTGCAGAGCAGATGACTCCCAAAATATATGTCCATATATTGTACAAGACATACACAATGAAGTAAAACAAGATAGAGAAAGAATGATTCAAAATAAGATTTTATGTAAAAAAAAGTGTTGGATTAGAAAAACAACAACAGTCCGTTTGGAAGGGAGAAAGGAAAACAAATGATGTTCTTACTAAAGAAGGAGAAGGGAACTTGGATTGGGGTGGGGCAACATAAATATAGCACGTCAGGGAGCATCAGGGGAACCAGTCTATTTACAAGGGGCAAAGTAAATAATTGTCCAGAAAGAAAAATCTGTCCAACAGGTCAAGTGTCCTTCTGGTCATCCTCTAGTACCACAATGCCCAGATCCTCTGAGTCCGATGCGGGCTCCTGGCTGGCCGGTGCAGGACCACGCACCACATGGGGTTGGGACACACGAGGAGTATGGGGAAAACAGTGTGGCGCAACGGACAGGGGGAGACATTGACGGTGGTGTGGGAGGGATGTTGGGATATGACAGACAACATGGCTGCAGTCAGGGAATTGACACTGGCAGTGAGGGTGGCCAGAGCTCGGACAGTTTCCTCCAGCTTCATGAGGAGCTCTAGACACTTCTGCAGCATGATGCGAGAGGAAATACCTGGCTGACTCTCACATGCCCACATCAAGTCCTCTGGTACAGCCACAGGAGGAATAACACAGGGAGGGGTTTGGGTTGAACATGAGGGGTGTGGTGCCTCAGGTTCGGAGCCAATGTTGGTGTCGACCTGGCACCTATAATGAGGGGGACTGATTGCAGGGGATGCAGCTGGAGGCCCTGATGGAATGGGGGCCTCTAGAGTTAGGGAGGGGCTGATGGCAGGCCCAGGTTGTATAGTGGCCTGCCCCGGGGACACCTCGCCAAAAGTAACTGGTGAATGGTCCCCGGGGGAGAGTAGATTCCCCCTCCTGGCCAGAGGTGTCCAGTTCTTCCCCCCTTCAATGTCCTCAGCCTCCACCCGGTCCGTAGCACCAGAGGTGTCTTCCTGCTCAGTCCAGATGGGCGCAATCCCCCTGCCTCCTGATGTCGAAGGTCCCACCTCATCCTCTACTTCCTCACTAGTGGAAAGAGGTCGTAGCCGCGGCGCACCAAAGATGTCCTGCTCCGAACCGTGTACGACTCTTTGTCCCTTTGGCCAGCTGAGCCCACTGAAATGTAAGACAAATCATGATGTAGTGGTTGTACACGTCACGTCACGACAAGACACATACCTAGATGGACCAAGGTCAGACTTTGTTCTCCTCTGATCACACTAAACATTTGTCAGTGTTTATGAGCTTAAATTATGTGTATGTTCACTGTCATCTCCTGATTTGAGTCTGACATGGACATCTCACAAGATTGTTGGTGGCTTACACATCTGTACTGGCCAACACTCAACTTTGGCATTCTTGTGATCTGTGTGTCCTATCACTGCTACATGGGCAGGTTCCAAACCCAGTCTACAAAAGGAGATCAGAGAGAGTCCAGATGGTATTGAAATTGGCCTGTGATATGGAGTCTCTGCACTTTTACGTCGGGACAAATATTATCTGCTGTGTAGCATTGTATGAGAGAACACAAATGCCGATTGGGGGTCACACACCCATATAGGGTCTGGGCTATTAGTTTTGCTGAGTTGTGAGTCTAACCTTTTGATATTCCCTCACAAAAGCTGACAATCCAGTGCCACATATTGGCTTCGGAGACTGATCATGTAGTGCTGTGTACTGGTGAACAGTAGTGGCTCATTGTTACAGCTACCTGTACATGAAAAATGGCATACAAGCCACTGAGGGTAAGACGTGTGTGAGAGTGAGGCAAGGATCTCAAAGTCTGTCTTGACTCAATGGCACATGATGCTCTGTCTCAATCAGAACCCAAACTCACTGAATGCAATGCAAGTCATAGCATCCAATAGCCATTGGCCTCTCATACACACACTGGACAGTGTCTGTACCATTCCTCATCCAATGCACACATCAGTTATGATTCCCTTGGTTCACTGTTAGTGGTGCTGGCAGTGGTAATTTCTGTACTATTTTCTCAGCTAAAATGTCTAATTCTCTTTCAGTGAAAGGGGGTGCTTTCTCCTCATAACCCTCAGCCATTCTGGGGGAAATAAGGTTGAAAAGAGCAGCAGGATGGCAGAGGATCTGATCTGTGAGAGAGGATGACTCAGAATGAACAAAAAATGGCTGTCAACAACTTCCTGTGATGTATTTCCTGTCTCCCAATTCCTGTATGTCATTTCCTGTATGAAATAATGGGTTCCAGTTCAATTTTGGAAATTACTGCCCGAATACGTAATTTCCGGTTGTGGAGCGTCGGGTCCGCATATGAGGCACACGCTCCGCATACGGAGAGTGCGCAGTTGTGCCAGAAGTTGCAAAAACAGACCGGAACCCATACCTTCATACAGGAAATGACATACAGGAAGTGGTAGACAGGAAATACATCACAGGAAGTAGTTGACAGCCATTTTGTGTTCATTCTGATTCATCCACCATCACAGATCAAATCCACTGCCATCCTGTTGTTCTATAGCGGGAAACCTGAAATGACAGTGTAAGAGAAAATCATAGACATGAAACAAAAGGAATAACAGACCATTTAATGAGATTTGGGCTAGGACAAGGGGGGCTAACACAACATCAAACCCCAGTATAGTTTTATCCTCCTTTGCATTATGGTACATGTAGTCCATATTTAGTGCTCAACATAAGAGTTGTCTGTTGTGTTACGGAAAATCTGGGGAAAGCAGTGCTGTGTATCCCAGACACAAAGTGGCAGATTCAGCCAGAACATCATCACTCACGTTGTGGGCCCATCATTTGTGGGGGAGTTAAATCAGTTGGGGGCAAAAACTCAACAATGCAATAGTTATGCCCTTTTTTGATTCAGACGCTCTGCAGTTGAGGCCGCTGGGGGACCACAACGCCCAGAAGTCTTTGCTTCCTGTGCACTCCCAGGAGGGAGGAGTTCTGCCCACTCACAAGCGCTCAAAAGCACCAGTTACCACCGTGGCGCGGGACGCTCTGCAGTTGAGGCCGCTGGGGGACCACAACGCCCAGAAGTCTTTGCTTCCTGTGCACTCCCAGGAGGGAGGAGTTCTGCCCGCTCACAAGTGCTCAAAAGCACCAGTTACCACCGCGGCGCGGGACACGCGCGGGCTGCGCCCGGGCAAAGCCCGGGCCAAGGGCGGGCCCGTCCTTGCCCGTCATTGCCAGGAGGAGGCAGGGCACGGCCACCCCCCTAACGTTGATTCCAGACCCGTGCGGTTAATAAGGTATTGTCTTTATTGCCGGTTACTTGTGCAAGCTACCGGTGCAAACCTTGCGGACCATCGTTGTGCTACTAACTCTAAAGCTCAGAGACTGATTAAGTTTTGTCGAGTCTGTCCTGTAGGGTATATTGTGTATAACCAAAGTTTGTGGTTTTACGTGGCCAAGGATAGATTCATTTTTTATGTGTGCTTAACTCGTTGTTTAAAATAATTACTAATCACTTGTTAATTTATCATTTACCGGTATGGGTAAAAGGAAGGTAATGGAGGCTACAGGGGGTGGGCGAGTGGGCAAGTGTAAGAAAGCTAAAAGGGCGGATAAACACATAGAGTCCACGAAAAGCAATTGTGTTATGACACGCATTGATAACATCATTAGCGACTGCAAGGAGATTCTTGCTGCACCTGTAGGCACCAAGTGTGGACTACTGGGAGCCTACCCGGTAGGGCCCCCCGACTACCCCGAGCCAGCTAAATCCATCCCAGAAATGTTCAAGAAGCACACATATAAAAAAACTCTATCCCATACCCAGGTACAGGAAGCTCAGATTGAGCAGATAGTTACGCCACAATTGTTAATGCCATCCAATGATCCTAACTCTACTGATTACGATGGGGGTTTTTAGATCGTCTGTAACAACCGATTTGCCCCGTTGACGATATTGATGAGCCCGTTGGGCCCAATGAACCCGTAGTACAGATAGATTCTTCTGGTGCAAGTAAGGTTTCCAATATGGAGGCCCTAATTAAAGGATGTAGTTGCTTGCACTTTAGCCAACATCAAGATAGCTTAATGGTGCATATCGGCTCGCTTATGGAACTTGTTAGCTCCCTGAAAACCTTGGTTATGAGGCTAATAGACACACTCCAAACAACAGGGCTTAATGTAGATCTTGGAAGCCATAGACCAGCATTACCGTGTAGATCTAGTGATAGCGTCCCATCATCGACTCTTTCAGGAGGTATGGGCCCAATGAATGTTCCTCCGGCAGGTATAAAACCCAACACTTATACAACGACCCAGGCAAATATAAATAGAGCACACACTGGAATTCGACAGGAACCAAAGTCATCTGGCCCTAGCTATGTTAGTCCTTCGCAGCATCCTACTACCCCTAGTGCATTAAGGAACCCAAGCACGTCGTTGCTTAAGGGCCCGATCCCTTCAACTTTATATTCGAGGAGTTTCCCTAAAGCTCAAGTCTACCTAACTAATGTTCCTAAAATAACATCAGAGCACTTATGCGAAAATAAGGAGGGTTTGATAAATAAATGCATCCACTGGTTACGTCATGTGAGGAATTGCAGATCAGTCATAAGAGAAGACATATATTCTGCGAAAAGATATAACATCCACGGTTTTAATACTGATTATGTATGCCTTTGGCTAACTACCACTGATCTTGTAGATAACTTAGTATCCTTTGACCTCAGAACATCTCACTTGGAGTTATCCAACATAAGAATAAAATATAGTCCCCCTGCATTACTAAGTAGGATTGCTACACATGCTCAAGTCCCCATAACTAAAGAGGGTTCTGTCTTGGACAAAGTTGATTGATGCCTAAAGGGCGGGTCCATGACATTGCAGCATGAGGTAGTGTCACCCACAAGGGGGGAACCTAATGATTATCAAATTGTGCAGATCCCTACCACAGGGGTTGACAGCTTTATCATTGATCCCAGTCCAATTAACCGGACGCTATTATTAGCTTCTTGGAATATAGCCGGATTAAACTCCAAGACAGT
Source organism: Calotriton arnoldi (assembly GCA_963921515.1). Classification (NCBI taxonomy): domain Eukaryota; kingdom Metazoa; phylum Chordata; class Amphibia; order Caudata; family Salamandridae; genus Calotriton; species Calotriton arnoldi. Next base: position 568,394 of record CAWUFW010010495.1, read on the forward strand.
GTCAGTTGATTGGTCATCGTTTATTGGGGACCGCGATATATGGGCCTTTCAGGAAACCTGGTCAATAAGCCCAATCTTCTGTCCCGGGTATTTAAACTTTCTTAAACCTGCTACTGCCAGCAAAAAGGGAAGGCCCTCAGGTGGGCTCACCACATGGGTTAGGCAACATCCAGGCTATAGGGTCGAGGAGATCCATACTGACAGCCCTGATATCCTGGCCATTACTATTCAACCAAGCCAAGGATCTGGTATATTAGTTATTAACATCTATGCCAGAGGAATGGTTGGAGGAAAACTCTCTAGTACAGTTTCGCTGTTAGATATCTTCATAGAAGAACAGAGAGGGAACTATAACCTGGTGATAGCGGGAGATTTTAATTGTACATTTGAGCCCCTTCTCCATGATGAGAATGGATATGGTAATGAAGAGGATGTACAATGGGGCATTCCATCTTTAAATCTGCCGCCAATATCGAAGTGGACTGAGGCAGTTCTCCAATTGAATAGTCTGTGTCTGGAGAGGGCCATCAGGGCAGTAAATGGGAGGACATTATCGGATTGCAAGAGATCCCATACATACTCCAATGGGATAAGTAGCAGTCGGATTGACTACTTTCTTATCAACATGGAGATGTGGTCATGTGTCATTGACATGAAGGTCCAAGAACGAAGTGAGAGTGATCACAAACCACTCTTATTAAGTCTACAGGTTTCGGGGATAGCCCCGCAGCCCCAGATAATTGAAAATGTAACAGCAGATGTTTTTCTTGAGAATGATATGAGAAGGGTGAAGTGGGCAACAATTTTAGAGAATGATAAATCCCTAAAGAATATGAAGATCTCAGTAGAACGCACCCTTAAGATTCTTCTCGATCTTGAAACCCAGGACGATATCAATGCAGTGATCACGCAGGTACATGAAGATTTGTTCACAGAGCTTAAGAGTTTCTTTATTAATGCGGGTGACACCGCGGCACTAATCTTGTTAGATCTTAGTGCCGCGTTTGACACTGTATCCCACCAGATTCTTTTAAATCGTCTGGAGGAGGCAGGAATCGTTGGTGCTGCCTTGGAATGGTTCAGATCCTTCCTCTCTGAAAGGACTTTCCAGGTGTCTGCTCCGCCCTTCCTCTCACGGGTCCAGTCTGTTGGACAAGGTGTGCCACAGGGTTCCGCCCTGAGTCCCGTACTTTTTAATCTGTACGTACAACTCTGGCAGTGATAGCCAGGGACAGGGGTCTCTCCATTGTCTCTTACGCCGATGACACGCAGCTGGTGGTGGTTCTCTCCGACGACTCCACGCAGGATGCCCCTATGTTTAGGAGCGGTCTGGTGGCGGTCGCGGAGTGGATGACCGCCAACTGCCTCCAGCTTAATGCTAATAAATCGGAGGTGTTGTTGGTAGGTAAAAACATCAAGCTGTGGAGCGAGAACTGGTGGCCTAACACCCTGGGGAGCGCACCCACCCCTAAGTTGGTAGTGAAAAACCTGGGGGTTTGGATGGACTCAACCCTTAGTCTTCAGGATCACACTAAGAAGATTGCAGGCATGTGCTTTGGCCTTCTACGGGGTCTGAAACCCCTTCTGGGCTTTTTGACCCGTCCACCAGACAACTGATTGTTCAGGCGGCCATACTGTCTAGGCTTGACTACGCTAATTCACTTTTTTTGGGGTTGAATAAAGCTGAGGTCTTGCGCCTACAAAGGGTCCAAAATGCAGCTGCCAGAGCCCTTTTGGGTCCAGTTTTCAGGTTTATGATGATCTACTGGCGCTGGGTAGTGATAGCGGAGGGTACCCTCTACGCGGCCTTTATAGATCTCAAATCCGCATTTGATTTAGTGCTGCGCAACAAGTTATGGGAGGTACTAAAAGATCTCGGGATGCCAGTTGAACTTCTTGCATTGATTGTCAGGCTTCATGAGTCCAACTTTGCGCAGGTACGATGGGGGTCGCAGGGCAAGGTTACAGATAGGTTTGAAGTATCAAAAGGGGTCCGGCAAGGGTGCGTCATGGCCCCTACACTTTTTTCTTTGTTTATTGATAGGGTTGTATATTATTTCTCGTCACACCCAATCGATGCCCCCTCCCTCGCGGGTGAAAAGATTCCGCTACTTATGTTTGCGGATGATACTCTCATCCTATCCAAGACGCAAACAGGGCTGCAGCGTGCCCTGAATAGATTTGAGACCTTTTGCAGTGACCACGAGTTGGTAGTCAACGTGGATAAAACTAAATACATGATTTTCCATAAACATAAAATGGTCCAAGGAAAAGTATTCATGAATAAGGTTCAGTTGGAACAATCTGATGTGTTTACATACTTGGGAGTGACTCTGGGCAAGAAGCTAAATTGGAAACCTCAGATAGATCTGATGACTCTAAAGCATGTCCAATTAGCAGGTGCCCTATTAAAAGAACATAGATTGTCCAAAACTAAACCGGTAAGTCCAGCTCTAACAATCTACAATGTTAAGGTCAGGGCCTCTATTCTTTACGGAGCAGAGCTCTGGGGCTTCGAAAATGTCTCCTCACTAACTGTAGCCCAGAATAAGTTCTTGAGAACCTTAACAGGTCTCCCCCAATCCACTCCCCTTAAACCCCTTTATCTTGATTTAGGTTGTAGTACTCTTGAGGACTTGGCTCGATTTAGGCCAGTAGCACACTGGAGAAGGATTTGGACTACCCCAGAGTTGGTTCACTATGCCGATGCTCTGAAAGACGTAAAACGGGCTGATATATCGAGTAGTATTTCTTGGTTACAAAAAATAAAGCATATTCTGGTGGAAATGGGGTATAGACATTTGTGGGAGAATCCAGAAAGTAATCTATTTCCATCTAAAAAGTATTTAAGGAAGCATATTGGGCCATGGTGAAATCGAAGTCCATGTCATGCACTATCAATACTTCCCTTTCTGGTGTTTTTATGGAACACAAACACGATACTAGGTTCGAGTCTTACTGGGACCTTATACTAAAGCCTCTAGATAGAAAATTGTACCATCAATTAAGGGTTGGTACACTCCCGACAAAAACCTTTATGCAAAACTGGCAAAGCCCACCGACTATTAGATGCGAATCCTGCAATATGCAGGACGAAACAGTTCTTCAAATCCTGTTTGTGTGTCCAGCCTACAAGCGCCCCAGGAACAAATGGCTCAGGCCAATTTGTGCCAATATGGGCACACAATTAAGCACTGATGCATATCGTATATTGAAAACTAACACACATGAATCTATAGTTGTGGCAACTGCCAAATTTTTGAGCTGGATGTGGGTGATTCGAGCTAAGTGTTTGAAGTAACAAGGAATACTGAGGGGCCTTGTAAGTGATGAATGAGAGGTCAAGCACATATTATTGTTCGCCCACTGGTTCTACTATTTTTTACCATATGCAGATAGGCATAATAGTGAATAGTGTATGGTCAAGTAGTGCTTTTATATCTAGGAACTTATGAGATTGTTTGATCATGAGTTGTGAAATTGATTGCTGCAACATAATAGTTTTATCGTTCTTAGTAACATAACTTATTTACAGATTTTTAAGGTATTTTTAGGAGTTTTAGCTTTCACATAATTGATGTATATTTGTATGAATTTTTCTTAAAGTGTTGTATCGTCTTTACATGTGTCTTTAATGATTTTAAGAATCGAAATAAAGACTAACTTGAAACTTGATTCAGACACCCATTCACAAAAGGTACGGGAGGGTCTCTCAGAACATATACATCTTATTCTCTGAGTCAATGGATTCCTTAGGGACATCCACTACACTGATTGCTGACATCGGCACATGACCTGATGCAGGTCAATCTTTTGACTCCTGTCAGCAGCTGTGGTTTACATACAGTTAGTGTGGCTTGCAAAGAAGTCTCAGGATGGAATTTTTGGACAGAGTCGTAACTATCCAACTTTCATCATTGACAACAGACTGCAAACCACATTTTGTCCATGACACAACAGGTTGCTCATGTGAAAAACGTGGCAACCAGCTGATCACGGACTTCCATACCCTGACCTCGGTTATGTGCAATGGCCCGGTTACCCAGATTCAGAGCTAGCCGGGGTTCAAGAGGTATGTGTAAGCCATGCGTTAAAGCTATATTGTGCAAAACACAAAAGGCTAATATGATCTGGCACACGACTTCAGGGGAGTACATCAGCACACCCCCTATACGGTCAAGACATCTGAATCGCGACTTCAACAGACCAAAAGTGCACTCTATGATGGCTTGAGTTCGTATGTGTGCCCGATTGTACCTATGCTGAGGTACAGTGGTTGGATGTCTATAAGGTGTGAGGAGTTGAGGGGAGAGTGCATACCCAGCTTCGCCTGAGGAGGGAAGATAGGGCAATAGGTTACATTTCCATCTTAAATTTAAACAGAACATGATCAATTCTTTGGTACATGCAGTGTCTGTTGAGCCCGTGTATGTGGCTTGGTGATTCTTATTGTACAATGGTGGCATTCATACATTTTGGGGCTTATTTACAAGCCCCTTGCGCTGCAGGTGCATCACTTTTCATATGAGAAAAAGTGGTGTACCGGCAGCGCAAGGGGCTTGTAAAGAAGCCCCTTCATTTGCACATATCCATCATTTTTAGTGCTTGGTACTTACCCAGTAGCCACATGTTGCCAAATTCTTCCGCAGCCATCCGCCGGGCAAGAGGTGACATGCGGAATACAAAGCTGTCATGGGTACTGCCTGGAAGCACTGCATGCACATCTATGAATCTCCCACTGGCATCACAGACAGCCTGCACATTGATGGATTACCATTGGTGTCTGTTGCAGAATATGTGTGCAATGCGGCAGAATGGCTGAAGGGCCACATGGGTACAATCAATTGCACCCAGCACACGTGGGAAGCGAGAGATGAGATAGAAATCTCTAGCTGCCCTTTGTCTGCTGGCCAGTGTGTGGGGCATTCGTATGTGGAGGTGGGCTCTAGAATTGAGGCAGCTCAGTACCTGATGCAAGCACCGCGACTGGCTTGCCTGAGAGATGCCCACAAGGTCACTGGAGACCCTTTGGAACGACCCCGTTGCAAAGAAATGGAGAGCAGAAAGGATTTTGAGATAGGCTGGAATGGCATGGGAGCACCAGGTCACAGAGTCAAGTTCCTGTTCCCACTCACATACCATCTCCAAGATGACTTCTGGAGGGAAACGGTTTCTGGCCCTGACATCTTGGCTGGACATCCCAAATAGGTTGATCCTTTGTCTGAAGATCCTCTCTACTCTCCTCCTCCTCCTTCTCAAGTCTTCTTGCCACATGGCAAGGGGCAGAACAACAAACACATTCGGAGACATGTTGAAAGAGTTTGTGTGTGTCTGCTCTGCTTTCATATGTGCTACAGGGATGGGATTGGCTGTTGGGCTGCAGTGTGTCAGCTGATGCATGGTGGGGGATGGTAGGCACTTGGGCAGGTATTTAGCATTGAGGAAAATGCTCAACCGACCAGAATGCGGGTATTCCGGCCCGGAAGCTGAGATTCCGGCCCGGGTGCAGAAATTCCGGCACAAGTGCAGGATTTCTGCTCCTGGTGCAGAAATTCTGCTCCTGGTGCGGAAATTGCGGCCCGAGTGCGGACGTAAAGTTGAGAGTCCTAAGTGATTTCTGTGAATACCAAAAATCGTAAGTGCCTTCTGTGAATACCAGAAGTAGTAAGTTTAGGATTTTGTCTAAGATTAGTTCTGTGAATCGGCCCCAGAAATCACAAGTAGCACATCCCATTTGTAGAGGGGAGTGACTTTTAAGAAAAAGTAATATGGGGGTGTCTGAAATGTAGATTCAGGGAAAAGAGAACTGAAGTAGGCATGGAAAAATGAATTCCCTGACATCAGTCATTAGACCAAAGCTGAAATTAGCTATTGGGTAGCCTGGCTGATAATCAAAACATTGAAATTCAGTCTTCAGCTACCTACGTGGACAACCAAGGGATGTGTGGCATTTATTGCTCGTGGGCTGTAAACCTGAATGCATATGCTGCTATGACTCACAATTGACAGATATTAGCAGATTGTTTCGTACTGTGTTAAAAGACTAATGTGGAGTAATTGAATACAAAAATGAACACTCAGCCAGTGCAATGCTTAGAAACACATATTACAATTGTTAAAGGCTTCTTTTTGAGAGGCAGAATTGCAGTTTTTAGACTGCTGCACAGGATAAGCCTGAAGTCATATTTGCACTGCCATGGTAGTGGATGGTATAATAGGTGCTGCAGTTCACTAGTGGCATTTAACTTCCAAGCCCTGGGTATACTTTGTACCATATACTAGGGACCTATAGGCAAGTTAAATATATCAATTAGGAGTATGACAATTTGATCACTTTAAATGGGGAAGTACCAGCCCTTTACTACTGGTTAGTTGGGTTAAAGTGCACAGAGTTTCGAAGCCAGCAAAAATATAGGGTCCAGCAAAAGAAGAAATATTCAGGGTGAACCTGCATAAAAGGGAGATATCCTGCATTTACCATGTGTAGCCTTACTGCAGCAGCTGAAACACCTGCCAATATAACCCTTTCTGCCAGGGGAGAAATCATTGTTTTAAATATGAATATGTCACCCCTAAGTACACCTTATTGCCCATAAGGTAGGATGTCTGTTATTTAAATGTGGAACATGAGCTAAATTAAAGTTGGCTTGCGTCTCCAGTGACTAGCCCCAAAAATGCTATTTTCACTGACAGGGCTGTAGCTGATTCCTAAATATGTACAGAATATATACTTTAATTTGTAGCAAGAATAGTCATTTAAATCTAGTTCTCAAATGTATCAAAATTCTTATTAATTGATAAAGTAAGATTTTTAATAATTATTTAGGAAAAGTAACTTTTTTGAAAGGCATTTTTCCCCACCTGAATCTTTTTGGATGCAAATTCGCTTTGGCCTGCCAGCAATTACCCAACCAGTGCTGGACCTTAATGAGGTGTGTGAAAACTGGTTTCACAGCAGGACAATGGCTTATGCCAGGTGACAGGTTGAGCTCGGTGGGAGTCATGTGACTCCTATCAGCTCAGGAAGAATAGCTGGGGAGGTTCTAGAAACATCACTAGCTCTAAAGGGACAGAGGTGAAGCTTCCACATTCATAGTTTAATGTAAGGAAAAACCAGGAGGAGGGCAATCCTTTGTCTCTCAGGCCCACATTAGCCAGATGGCTCCAAATCCAGTGGGTGAGGATCTACCCTCAAAGCCAGTTTGACGTGGACACAGGAGAAGGGACTGCAAATTTCCCCAGCTACGTCCCTGGATGGAGGGATGTAGCCAGAGAAATGAGAAGTCCCTTCCCCTGTGTCCACTCCAAACTGGCTTTGGAGAGGGATTTTTATGGTTTGGTGTTTTGACTTTATACTGTTTTGGTACTGCATAATTAATTTACACATTTTCCTAAGTTAAGCGTGTTTGCTCTGTGCCGTAGCCACTAGGTTACTCTAGTGACTTTTGGGATCACCCTGACAAGTCAGTGTTTTTTCTTAACAAGTTGCTTTTTATTAGTCATTTAATATGATACAAACCAAGAAGCAAATGCAGCATCAGAATCTGACTTCATTAGGGGTAGGGGTGGCACATAAGAGATAGGAACAATGCATATGCATCGTTGTATATCTATAAAAAAACATAAGTTGATATTGCTTGTCAATAACTTAACACTTTCTCAAAATCCCCACTCCTGCCCTGTACCTTCACCTGTCGGTTGCTCAAAACTTCACAAGAATGCAATCATTAGCAGAAATAAAGAAATAAAAATCAATAACACAACTGCATATCAAGGGAACACCCAGAGAATTGCCCCATCCATCTTCGGACCATCCCTTAATCAACAAGCACCACCAGGTTGCTCCAGTATTTGGGTCAGCCCCGTGATTGCATAATACTTTGGTCATTGCTTACTTTATGTTGCTGGTATAGTACTATGGAGCTATAGCGTCTTATTTGGCTGTCAGAATGATCACTATCACGTCTCTCTCAGTGGATGATTCAGTTTCCCCTCTCTGAAGTTGTCCTATTAATGCCTCCCTCTCAGTCTTGTTCATCTTTCAACCTCCCTCAACCAGATCATTATACTGAGAGCCCCCTTACCTTCGCTACCAACTCATAGCTATAAATCATTTTGGCAAATACTAGGACTAACGCTTTATATCTACATATTAGCTTCGATCTTTTGGGTCTGCTGTGGAGACCCAGGAAGCACACCGCAAGGTTGAGGCCCAATGTCTTGTCAGTAACTTATTCAATCTGAGTTATTTCTTCTCAGTAATTCCAGATCACTCTTCAGTTCCAGACCATGTGACAGAAACCGCACCAGGTAGACTGCACCTCAGGCAAAGATTAGCAGCCTCAGGGTACATGCGTCCTATTGTGGCTTTTGACAGATAGGCTTGGTACAGGTAGTTTAATAGGAGACAGTTAAATCCAGGATTCCTAAAGACTCCGTTTGTGTGTTCCCACTCAGGGTCTGTAAATTCCTTTCCAATTTTGGTTTCTCATTTTAGCTTGAGCGTTGTCATGTCAAGGAGTGTGCTCTGGATGATCTCAGAGTGTATCTGTGTAACAGTTCATTAAAGTAGTCCACTAGTCAAAAGTTTTGGTGTCAAGCTCAACTCTGGATGGTTCCTACTTGCTCCAAGTCAGTCAAGCTGCTCGGACCATGGCATTAAACATTAGGAGCTGTCCTATGTTGATCCCTGAATCCTTCCTTATGGAGTCAAATGTCTGTTGCTCTCCACCCTGGTATGGGACACCTACCATTGAGACCGAGCCAATTTCCAGGGTCTTCTGTCATGAGTAAGGGTCACAATCTGAATCTGAGCAGCCAAGGCAGCTTGCGGGCATACTAGGCATGTGCTTTTGCTTACTATATGCCCGCAGTGGTTCACAACTCCAAGTGCTTTAGGATACCTCTCAGTTTGGTAACCACCATCAAAATGGCCTCCTTGATTGAGCTCACCCACAGAAAAGCCCTATTATCTTCCCCGAACATGTATGGGTTAGTTCCCACCCATCTCATCTGTTAGCTAAGTTGGCTGCAAGATAATAGTTTTGTAAGTTTTAATCCCTCGGCATCCCATAGTAAGTGGACATATACATTTATCAACAGACAATCGATGTGTAGCACTGCCATATTTTAAATTTGCTAAGTCTGTGTTCAGATCCTTAAAAAAGGAAAGCTTCATGAAGATGGGTTGAATTAGGAAATGATATAGAAATCCAGGTAGAGGCAGCATCTTACCTATCACCACCCTTTCCTGTGGGGAAAGGGGTAGTTTACACCAAAATGTGGTTAACTATTGAAAGGAGGAGGCAACTCCCCTAGATTCTTCTTGAAGAGCCTAGCCTCTTCTCAGTATGTCTGCATTCCCAGCTATTTGAAGGTATGGATTTGCCATCTGAGGGGCAGCCTCAGGTCGAGCGGTCGTGCCAATTCCTCTGTCTGAAACAGTGGAAACAGATAGGACTTTTCCCAATTGGTATTGAGACCAGTCATACGCTGTCATACTGTATGGGATCCCGGAGGAACAGCAGGAGGTCAACTGCATATAGGGTTATTATAAGGGAGGAGTGTGACATCAAAATTCCCCAGGAGTGTGCCTTGCCACTCATCAAGCAGGCCAAACGCTCTAAAACACAGACAATAAGGGGAGTCTCGATCTTCCATTGATCTGTGTAGACCTGATCTGTTCCAACTCTGGTGGTCAGCTGTTGATAAGTAGCGTATCCCATATTTTGTAGCACCTTGAATAAAAAGTCCAACAACAAGGTGTTGAAAGCCCTCTCTATGTCTAAGGAAGCTACTGATGTCCACTGCTGATCCCTTGGGACCTGTCCATTACATGGAAAAGGTGTATGAGATTGGCATGAGTGTTTCATACATGGATAAACCCCTTCTGGATTAGATGTACCAATTTGTTCATGAGGGGGAGCAGTCTATTGGCTATGGCTATGATTTTGCTCTGAATATTAGCCTTGGTGTTAAGCAAGGATTAAGACCATTTTGATTTTTACCAACACATTCTACATTTCAACCATTTACCTATGAGGATAATATTTTGCTGAGTGCTCTTATTTTTTATGATTTCTCTACCCTCCACATTATTCTAAAGTTGGGACTCTCTGACGATTTGTGGTGGAATCTTTAACTCTGTAATGGAGGCCTACATGGCTAGGACTAGACCTGGGTCTCTGCTCCATTCGCGGAGTTTGCAGAGTTTTCTGCACTCCGTGGTCCGTGGAGCTCATGGATTGCAGAAAACTCCGCTCCGCGTACTGCAGCAGATTTTTTCCCCGCTCGCGAACAGTAAGTTGGTGAGCACGAGCTGCCGCTCGGGTAGAATTTCTATCTGAGTGGCAGGAAGATCAACGTGAACGGTAGTTCACACTGCACTCTGCCACTTGCGGAACTCTGAAGAGTTTTTTTTGTCACTTTGTTGAGTTCTGCGTTGCAAAACTTCGCGAACTACACCCAGGCCTGGGTAGGACCCCTCCTTCATGGGTACCTAGAAGAATCATGACACCGAGGTTGACTGCATGATCTTGTAGTCTGATAAAGACAAATCAATTTTCAATATTCATGCATTTAGATTCAGTGAAATAACAATATTTCCTCCATGTGCAGTTCCCCACCTGAAAGTGTCCCAGTACATGAAAGGATCTATACAAACCTGAGGTAGGGACTGATAAATACCAGGGCGGCTCATGAATAACAGATTGCCTGCTATAGTGAAGTGGGGCTGCCATTGGATACATAATTTAGGGCAGTCTTCAACAGCAAAGGCAGACAGCAGGCTGAAACCAAACAGGGAACTAAAGACATAGAAATATGGTCTTGTGCAGCTGCAATAAGCACACAGTTCAGGAGTATGAAGAGCACAAGACTTACCCAAGTTGTTGTTTTAGATAACCGAAAAATGCCAGTGACTGTGCTGTAGCTTGTTGGTTCCAGCTTGCTCTACAATGTTTATTATTTTGAAAGTTCAGACTGGATGCATTGTTAGGATTACTGTGAGCAAAGCGAAACTCCTGGCAGCACCAATGTTGCTCATGTACTCCAGGAACAGTGCAGATATGACTTGTTCTGGAAAGCTTTAAGCTATCTCTGAATATTGCCTTGCACATGTCCCATTTCTACCCTTGCTGCTCAATGGCTGCCCGTTCGGATGGGTCCCTGTGCCAGGTGGAGCCTGGCTCTGGCAGTGATGTATGCCCTGTGAAAGCCAGATTTCAGTGGATATTACAGTTAGGAAGCATCTGTACCTGGCTAGCCGAGCACAGTTTTTTTCTTTTTCGGAGTTTTATATAGCGCAAACTTGACCTGAAGGTATCAGATTACATGAGCACCAGTTTCGTTACACAAGGACATATTCATTTGCGAACTTGGCCCCACCGTTGGACCCGGTTCCCCCAAAATTTTTGCGGCGAGGGAAGAAAGTTATTGCCCCGGTTCTCACTACACTTCTGAACATGTCCTTTAGCACGGGGCAGGTTCCCAGTAATTGGAAACACGCTATGGTGGTTCCATTGCTGAAGAAACCGTTTCTAGATCCCGCTCTCCCTGAAAATCTGAGACCGATCTCTCTGCTCCCCTATGTTGCCAAAATTGCGGAGAAACATCTAAATGGCCAACTGTCTATGTTCTTGGAAGAGAGACGGGTTCTTCATGATACCCAGTCTGGCTTTAGGCCACTTCATAGCACAGAGTCGGCCCTTCTTCTGGCAGCAGAAGCGCTGAGAATTGCAGCCGATGAAGGAAGGACAACTGCTATGATCCTTCTAGACTTGAGTGCTGTGTTCGACACGGTCTCCCACGGCCTTCTGCTTGAGTGGCTGCGGGAGGCCGGGGTCGACGGTGGCACATGGGAGTGGCTGAAAAACTTTTTGCAGAACAGATCCTTTCAGGTTCTGCAACACCCATTTAATTCTAGAGTCTGTCCTCTGTTGCAGGGGGTGCCGCAGGGTTCGGCTCTTAGCCCCACCCTGTTTAATATCTATATGCGCCCTCTGGCAGATATTGTAATGAGGCATGGGATAAAGCTGGTGTCATATGCTGATGATACTCAGCTGATTGTTACCCTGGAGCAAAAGGAGTCTGGAATGGCAGCTGATTTTAAGGTCTGCTTAGGGGAGCTTGCAGACTGGATGAAATACAGCTGCCTCCAGCTGAATGCGGGGAAGACAGAGGTGATGGTTGTTGGAAAGCAGCCCTCTCTTTGGTCACAGCGATGGTGGCCTGAGGTACTGGGACCTACTCCAGCACCGAAAGCAAAGGTGAAGAATTTGGGAGTATGGTTCGATGAAAATCTGTCTTTCTCTGATCAGATAACCGCTGTAGCCGGAGCCTGCTTTGGCATTCTTAAAAGGGCACGCAAAATTATGGACCTACTCCCCTTGACGCCAAAAGAACTATTGTACAGGCTTTTGTTACATCTCGCCTTGATTACTGCAACATATTGTACCTAGGGGTGACCGCCAGAAATTTGAACCTCTTGCAGAAGGTTCAAAATGCTGCAGCCCGACTGATCCTGAACATCCCTAGGCGGGCCTCCATTGGGAAAGCTCTAAAGAAACTTCATTGGCTCCCAATACAGGCCAGAGTTACCTTTAAGGCCCTATGCTTTGGTCATAGGATCCTTAGTCAGAAGGGGCCGCGATTCTTGCTCCCGCTTCTTACAGTTTATCGGCCTGCACGGGATTTGAGATCGCTGGGCTCTGCTAGGGTGATTGTGCCCAGGGTGCGGAAGGTACGAGCTGGAGGGAGATCCTTTGGCTTCCTGGCAGCTAAGGCATGGAATGACCTGCCTGCGGATCTTAGGACCTGCGTGTCAGAGTCTCTGTTCCGTAAAAATTTAAAAACCTGGCTCTTCCGACACCCTTTTGGTGGACGGAAGTAATATTTCTTGACTTCTATTGTTTTGATAGTCATATGCGCAGCAAGGGCGTTAGTTCAGGACAGTCGCTGGGGTTTTGATGATGTTCTAGCGCGGGGACACTCCGTTGGAGTAACCAGGTGCTTTACAAGCTAAATAATAATAATAAGGTATCAGATTACATGAGCACCAGTTTCGTTACACAAGGACATATTCATTTTTGTTAGGCACGGGGAGATTAAGTGATTTGCCCAGAATCACAGGATGTTGAGCGTCCCTGTCGAGACTCGAACCCGGTTCCCCAGCTTCAAGGTCGACCACTCTAGCCCTTAGGCCACATCCTCTCCCCAGCAGTTAATGCCCCATGTTTAAGCATGAGGAAACAAATTATTACCATACAGTGGCGGCCCATTTACCATACAGTGGTGACCCAGTCCATCCCTGCTCCTTCCTTCTCCCTCTTCAGTGTTATAGATCTCTGGTGACCCTCAGCGGATGACCTCACGATTATGGGCTGTTTGCATGCCTGAGAATTCTATAGATTGTGATATAGTGCTCATTCTCTTCTTTTAAAGGCCATCACCATCAATGCGGTAAAATAATGCATTAAAACGATAGGTGCTAGCACTCATTTGTATATTTTAATTTTGCTGGGCAACACATGAGCTCTTCACGCCATGCCCGTGGAAAGAGATGCTCTTACGCTTCGTCTCGGTGAAAAGAGCAGAATCTGCTGTTACATTTGATGGTCAAGATAGCGAAAGAGCAGCGCATAGGAAAGGTCCACTCAATATGTGACGCATATAGATTGCTGGGTCGTGTGGCCAGGTGTTATTCAGAGATAGCAAACGGATTTGCAGAGCCTCTTTTTCATGCACGATTCACGCCAGAGAGGATAAGAAGGAACTCGCACAGATCGGTCGCCAGCATCAAACGACCTTAAAGGATATCAAAGAAGCAATCATTGTACAGAAAGGAGACGGGTAATATGTTACAGCTCAGACTGGCTTGTTTCAGATGGATGTCAGAAACATTATTGTCATGGCATTCACGTGAAATCACAGAGATGCGCCCTATTGACCCGTGACCCTCATACGTCATCAGTCTGATAACCATGCTAGGCCCTTGGAAGCAGCATGGCCGTTCTTGAAGATATCCTCAACTAATCTTTGCTCACATTTGAAACTTTAAAAGAAGTCATGCATTTCGTTTGCTATGCAAATATATATTTTTGAAACCTGTGTGAATTGCTGGGACAGCGTGAAATAATGAATAATAAATTATGCCTCTTGCTGTAAGAGACAGGAAGGAACAGAGAAGGTTAAATTCTCAACTTAAGGGACAAAAGCAAAATGCTGGTGAAACGATAGACATCGCTCCAAATGTGGAAAGATATTATAGAAATGCAAATAATGTAATTTTTACATTTAGGCTATTGATATTTTACTGTAAGAAAATACTACTTTTTGTTTAAATTTGGGATGCCTGATCAGTAAATGTGACGTGAACAATTAAATCAATCAATCAATCAGGTGTTTGTTAAGCGTGACTACTCACCCGTAGGGGTCTCAAGGTGCTGGGGGGTTCGCAGGTTCCAGCCCATCAAGGAGGGGGTCTGCCGAAGAGCCAGGTTTTGAGGTTTATTGCGAAGATGGGGAGCGATGTTGTCTGTCTGAGGTGGAGCGGAAGGTCGTTCCAGGCTCTGGCTGCGAGGAAGGAGAAGGAGGGGACTCCCGATCTGGTCTTTCTGGTGCGGGGGACCACAGCGTAGGAGAGCTGGGCTGATCGTAGGGTCCTTTGGGGTGCGTGGAATTTGAGTCGGCTGTTCAGGTATGCTGGTCCGGTGTCGTGGAGGGCCTTGTGAGCGTGGGTGAGCATCTTGAAGGTGACTCTAGCTTCGATGGGGAGCCAGTGGAGTGTGAGCAGGTGCTGGGAGATGTGGCAGTGTCTTGGCAGGTTGAGGACTAGTCTTGCGGCGGCGTTTTGGCCGTTCTGTAGCTTGCGGGTGAGGTTCTTGTTTATTCCGGCATAGAGTGCGTTGCCATAGTCGAGTCTGCTGGTGACCAGGGCGTGAGTGACGGTCTTTCTGTGTTCGAGGGGGATCCATTTGAAGGTCTTACATAGGAGGCGGAGGGTGTGGAAGCAGGAGGACGAGACGGAGTTGATCTGGCGGTCCATTTTGAGCTCTGAGTCCAGGATTATTCCCAGGTTGCGTGCGTGGTCCGTGGGGGTGGACGGGCTTCCGAGGGTGGGGGGCCACCAGGTGTCGTTCCCGGCATCGGGGTTTGGGCCCATGATGAGTACTTCCGTTTTGTTGGTGTTTAGTTGTAGACAGCTGTTTTTCATCCATTTGGCGACGGCTTCCATGCCTTCTCGAAAGTTGTGTCTGGCGGTGTTGGGTTCGTTGGATAGGGAGAGGATGAGTTGGGTGTCGTCTGCGTATGACATAATGTTGAGTCCGTAGGTTCTCACGATGGGGGCGAGCGGAGCCATTTAAACATTGAAGAGCGTAGGGCTGAGAGAGGACCCCTGGGGGACTCCGCAGGTGGTTGGTGGAGGGTCCGAGAGGAAAGGGGGGAGTCTGACCCGCTGCGTTCTGCCGGAGAGGAAGGAGCGGATCCAGTCGAGGGCCTTGTCTTGGATCCCTGCGTCGTGGAGTCTGCGTATTAGGGTGCGGTGAGAGACTGTGTCGAACGCCGCTGAGAGGTCGAGGAGGATGAGGGCTGCTGTTTCTCCTTCGTCCAGTAGGGTGTGGATGTCGTCTGTTGCGGTGAGGAGGGCGGTTTCCGTACTGTGGTTTTTTCTGAAGCCGGATTGGGAGGAGTCGAGGATGTTGTGCTCTTCGATGAATGTGGCGAGTTGGCTGTTGATGACTTTCTCTATGACTTTCGCTGGGAATGGGAGCAGGGAGATGTGTCTGTAGTTTTTGAGGTCGGTGGGGTCCGCCGAGGGTTTCTTCAGGAGGGGGTTGATCTCGGCGTGTTTCCAGTCATCGGGGAACGAGGCGGTTGCCAGGAAGCACTTGATGGTGTGGCAGAGCATGGGTGCGATGGTGTCGGTGGCTCTGTTGAAAATGTGGTGGGGGCAGGGGTCCGTGGGGGCCTCGGAGTGGATTGACTTCATCGTCTTCAATGTGTCTTCGGTGGTGAGGGCTGTCCAGTTGTCGATCGCTGGCTTCAGGGTGTCGGGGGTCGTTGGTGAGGGTTCAGTGTGTTGGTTGTCTTCGTTGAAGTTGTCATAGATGCTCTTGATTTTGTGGTGGAAAAAGGCGCTGAGTTTGTCGCAGAGTCTTGTGAGGGAGGGATGTCGGTGGACTCGCTGGTGGGTTGGGCGAACTCCTTGATGATGTTGAAGAGTTCTTTGCTGTTGTGTGCATGAGTGGAGATTCTGTCTTCAATCGCTTTTTTCCTCATTTTTCTGATGAATTCGTGGTGGGCGTTGGTGGCGGCTATGAAGTTGTTGTGGGCTTCTTTGGATTTGGTTTTCCTCCAGGCTTTTTCGAGGCGGCGGCAAGTGCGTCTGGACTCTCGAAGTTCAGTGGTAAACCATCTAGCTTTCTTGGCGTGGGTGTTGTTGTTTTTTTTGAGGGGGGCTATGGTGTTGGCGCTGACATTTGAAAACATATATCATGTTTACTGTAAATACCCAACATAATTTTGGATTACTTTTTTTTTTAGATGTGCACAAACCAATGGCAAACCTTACTAGTGTATATGAGGGAAAGGTGGATGGGTCTCTGCATACTCACTGCAGAGGAAGACCAGCATGTGAACATTGAGCTCTTGTTCCAAAGTGATCTTTTTTCATGATAGTGCTTGTCTCACTTTTGTGACTCTGCAATATCTGCCTTCCACTCAGCATTTAAAGAAAATACTCGAAAAGAAGATTCGGCAGCCCACCAGTATCACGTGTGAGACAAATGAAGAGAATACGATATACAACGATCCCACTTTATTAAACTGTTATGTGTACTTTTATTGCCTTGTAAATCTGTGCCTAAACCCACTTAGTTTGATTTTGTTTGTGCATTCCACCTCTAAAGCTATCGACTTCAGGCCAAGAATATTATCTGCAGCTGTCCCTCAGCTATTCCCTACCTACTGGCTATCGCTATATATATATATATTCACTGAAAAAAAGATAGGTTTCAGGGACATTATAGTTAGAAATTAGCATTTAAAAAACCTTTGAAATTCACTGGAAAAAACATAGGTTTCAGGGATGTTATAGTTAGTTGGACATTTTACTCGTACAAAACCAAAGAAATTCGGCTGTTATAGTTTGTTGAGCTAACTATAACTCATGCCCCCGCAATGCACTGCTGATGACATCACATATTACATCACTCATGACATGGTCAGTGACATCACTGATGACATCACTGATGACATCTCAAATGACATCACTAATGACATCATTGATGACATCATCCAGTGACTGTGTGTTTCCGTAAAGTTTAAATATGTTTAATATATATAGGCCAAGGTGTATTGAAGAATGAGTGGGTGTATGACTGTCTGAATGGATGATTCAGTAGGTGTGTGACTGACTGTATAAGTGAGTGATTAAACGTGTCTTACTGAATGCATGGGTTAGTGACTAAACTGTGTGAATGTCTGTATCAGTCGGTCTGCTGTTATGTAAGCGGCTGCATGGGTAGGTGAGTAGCTACATGAGTGTCTATATGGGGTATTGATTGGTTGTCTGAGTATCTATATAGGTGCCTGAGTGTCTGTGTGGGTGGGCGGGGGTGTGTGACTCCCTGCATGGATGTGTGAGTGGGTGATTCACTGGGTGTATGGGTTCAAGAGTGCGTCTGTGAGGGGCTGTATGGGTGGGTGAGTGTGTGTATGGCTGTGTTGGTGAGTGAATGGATGTCTCAGTGGTACATGTGTGAGTTACTACATATGTGAAAGACAGTATATGTGAGTGTTGGAGTATATAAATGACTATATGTGAGATTGAGTGATTCTGAGAGTGGCTGTGTGGATGAGTGTGTGCTTGTGTCAGTGATTGTATAAGAGAGTAAGTATGTGTTAGTATCTGTATGAATAAGTGAGGTGGTGTGTGTGTATAACTGTATAGGTGAGTAAATGGGTGTGATTGATTCTTTGCATGACTGAGTAGCTATGTTTGTAACTCTATAGCTGAGTTGCGGTGTGTGACTGTCTGTATAGGTGTATGAGTGCATATGATAGTGGCTGTATTGATGAGTGACTGCATGTATGAGTGACTGTATGGGTGAGTGAGTGGATGTGTGTGTAGATCTAAGATTTAGTGAGTGGGTATGTAGTTATTGGTGTTGGAGTGTCTATGGTTTTGAGAATGGCAGTCTGTAATTTAGAGTGGGTGTATTAAAAGTTATATTAGGGTGTGAGAAGATGCATCAGATTATCACGTGGATGATGTCATCAGTAATGTCATCAGTGATGTCATTTGAGATGTCATCAGTGATGTCATTAGTGATGTCACTGACCGTGTCATGAGTGATGTAATATGTGATGTCATCAGCAGTGCATTGCAGGCGTGCGAGTTATAGCTAGATCAACTAACTATAACGGCCGAATTTCTCTGGTTTTGTACGAGTGAAATGTCCAACTAACTATAACATCCCTGAAACCTGTGGTTTTTTCAGTGAATTTCTAAGGTTTTTAAATAATAATTTCTAACTATAACGTCCCTGAAACCTATGGTTTTTACAATGAATTTCAAAGGTTTTTTAAATGCTAATTACTAACTATAACGTCCCTGAAACCTATGGTTTTTTCAGTGAATTTCAAAGTTTTTTTAAATGCTAATTTCTAACTATAACGTCCCTGAAACCTATGTTTTTTTCAGTGAATTTCAAAGGTTTTTTAAATGCTAATTACTAACTATAACGTCCCTGAAACCTATGGTTTTTCAGTGAATTTCAAAAGTTTTTTAAATGCTAATTTCTAACTATAACGTCCCTGAAACCTATGCTTTTTTCAGTGAATTTCAAAGGATTTTTAAATGCTAATTTCTAACTATAACGTCCCTGAAACCTGTAGTTTTTTCAGTGAATTTCTAAGGTTTTTTAAATGCTAATTTCTAACTATGCCTACAGAGGTAGGACATGTGCAGAAAGAGGAAGAAAGGCGCAGAAAGAAGCAAGAGAAATGCAGAAAGAGGCAACAGAAGTCCAGAAAGACAAAGAAAGATGCAGAAAGAAGCAAAAGATATGCAGAAAGAACCAACAGAGGTGCAGAAAGAGGCCTTGTTGCAAAGTCATCCTGTGCCCCCGACTTTTTGCTAACGGGTACTGGTGGTAACTGACTCTGACTAACCAGGCCTAGAGCCAATGCTATGCTAAAAGACACTTAGAATGCAGTGAAAACACCTACATACACTAGGGTACACTATGGGTTGGGGTACCCCTGTGATTGGCATGACCTCCCCTATAAGGCCCTAGTATATAATAGGGCAGGGGGATTAATACTACCTCTAAGTCAGATGTTCAGAAACATGCTACTTTAACTAGTAGTCGCGTTTGCAGAGTGGTAGAGAAAGGGTGCTAGGCTTCCGACCAGCGCTCAAGAATTCCGTAGCGTAGGACTTACAGGAGGTACCAGGAGGGCTTCTTGGCCCCCAAAGTCCCTCAGGAGTAAAGTGGACTTCATCCCCCATCCCGTAGTCTGCCAGGAGGCGCGTTTGCAGAGTAGTGGAGAAAGGGGGCATGGCCTCCGAAGATGTCTTAGCAATCCTACTGTGTGGGACTTACTGGAGGTAACAAGAGGGGTACTTGGCCCTCAAGGACATCCTTGGGGGCCAACTACCCCCCCTATTATCTCCAGTAAGTACCACACAGCAGGATTGCTAAGTTCTCATAACAGGCCACGCCCCCTTTGCACACTACTCTGCAAACGCACTCCCTGGTGCACTCTTCAATGGGGATTGAAGTCCCCTTCACTGCTGGGGGTCCTTAGGGGCCAACTAGCCTACCTCTTACCTCCAGTAAGCCCCACACAGTGGGATTGCTGAGAGGTGGACACAGGCCATGCCCCCTTTCTCCACCATTCTGCAAACGCGCCTCCTGGCGCGCTCTTGGTTGGGGGATGAAGTCCCCTTTCCTCATGAGGGTCCCTGGGGGCCAACTAGCCCACCAGGTACCTCCAGTAAGCCCCACACAGCTGGATTGCTGAGAGTGGTCCGAGGCCATGCACCATTTTTACACCACTCTGCAAACGCAGCTCCTGGCGCATTGCTGCTCGATGAGGTCCTCTTGTGCTCAGGACACAAGAGGACCTCATCGCCCCACCAGCAGTGCGCCAAGAGGCGCGTTTGCAGAGTGGTATAAAAAGGGGAGTGGCCTCAGACCACCTCTCTGCAATCCAGCTGTGTGGCGATTACTGGAGGTACCTGGTGGGCTAGTTGGCCCCCAGGGACCCTCAATATTCACGGGGACTTAATTCCCCAACTTAGAATGCTCTAGGGGGCGCGTTTGCAGAGTGATGCAGGGAGGGGGCGGTGCCTCTGGCAAGATGCTGGCTTTTAAAAAAATATATATATTTGAAGGGGGGCTGTGTGGCCCCCCTTCTTTCAATATGTTTTGGGCCCTGGGGACCCCATCCCTCTGGGCCTGCACATTTAAAAAAAAAAAACGGGAAGGGGGCCGCACGGGATCCCCCGGGGCATGGCCAGGCTTGTTTTTTTTATTTAATAAATTTGGAGTGGGGCCTCGGGGCCCCCCTACTCAGGCCAATTATGGCCCCGGGGACCCAATCCCCCATGGCCGGCCTTCTGCTTTTAAAAAAAAAAATTATTAAAGGGAATGGGGGCCGAGTGGCCCCCCTCCCGGGCCACTTCTGGCCCCGGGAACCCTAACATGCAGCTCCCCTTGCCCAAAAGCAATCTGCTTTGCTTTTTGGAAGCGAGAGCAGGTTTCCTGCTCTCACTTCCAAAAAGCAAAGCAGGGTTTGCTATGACCCTGTCATAGCTAACGGCAATGTCCGGGGTGGGCACCCGGGACATTGCAGGAGCCGGCCCTGGGGGTGGCGGTCCCCAGGGCCATCAAGGGCTCCAGGAGGGGGCCACGCGGCGGTGGTGATCCCCGGGGCAGTGTGGGGGGCTCACGCCCCCCCACACTAATTATTTTCAAAGCCCCGTGGAGGTGGCGGTCCCCGGGGTTTAGGGGGGCCCACAAGGCCCCCCACCCTAATTTCAACAAAGCCCCGGGGAGGTGGCGGTCCCCGGGGCTTGGGGGGCCTGCAAGGCCCCCCGCCCTTATTTTCATTATGCCCTGGGGAGGTGGCGGTCCCCGGGGCTGCGGGGGGGCCTTGTGCCCCCCGCACATTATGTATAATGCCCCGGGGAGGTAGCAGTCCCCAGGGCTGCGTGGGCCCCCGCAGGCCCCCACTATATAATTCCACATTGCCCCCGGGACCTGGCCCACCCAGTGACTTAACAATAACGAAGCGCAGGAGACCGCGCTTCGTTTTTTTTTGTTTTCTCGGCCGGATTCGCACACCCAGGGTGAATTCGGCTGCTTTTTTTTTAAAAAAAGGCTTTTTTTGGCCATGTGGGTCCTTGTCGGACCCTCTGAGCAGGCCTAAGGGGTCAGGGTGTTTCTACCCTGCCCCCTTTTCTTGTTTTTCACCTTTTTTTCTACTGATTTCTTGTGACTGGGTTACCGAGTCACAAGATGGCTGCCAACACTTCCTGGTTTGGAATGTTGGCAGCCAATCAGAAGTCAGCTCGTGCTCGGGAGGAGTTGCAACTCCTCCTCGGTGCTCAGATATATACATTTTTATTTTTTTAATTTCTCTGTAACTACTGAACGGATTTACACCATTTAAAAAAAAGGTCACTTTCTGAACCAAGAGCTACCTTTTTGCCAAATTTGGTGTAATTCCGTTCAGCAGTTCGGGCTGTAGCCTGTTCCAAAATTTCCTAGGGAAAATAACATGGAGAAAACGAGTTTTGGGACCCCCTTTTTTCTCGGCCCCCGCTAAACGAATCACCCCCAAACTTTCAAGACAGGAGCTGACCAGAGCGGGCCATTAGTTTTGAAAATTTCGCGAAGATTCGTCAACCGGCACCAAAGATATTGGCAAATCAAAAAATGCTTTTCCTATGGATAATAGGTCCTACCTATAACTACCTATATATATATATATATATATATATATATATATTACCTACTGGCAGTCGCCAGTGGGTAGTTATAGTTAGGACCTAGTTTCCACAGGAAGAGCGTTCTTTCATTTGCCAATAACTTTGGCATCGTTCGACGAATCCTCGTGAAATTTTCTAAACGAATATGCCAGTTACTTAAACTCCTGTCTTGAGAGTTTCGGGGTGATCCGTCAAGGGGGACGGAGTAAAAGGGGGGGTCCCAAAACACTTTTTCTCCATGTTAATTTCCATAGGAAACTTTAGACACAGCCACAGCCCGAACTGCTGAACGCAATTACATCAAATTTGGCAAAAAGCTAGCACTTGGTCCAGAAAGCTCTCTTTTTGTTAAATGGTGTAAATCTGTTAAGTAGTTCCTGAGAAATGTAAAGATTTCTCAGATATACAACTGTGGCCGCTGTGGATCCGCGAGCTCTCCTGATCTCGTGCCTGAGTGTTGGCAGCCATCTTCACAAGTCACAAGTCACAAGAAAAAACATTTTAAAAAAAGATAAGGAGGCAGGGTAAAAACACCCTGACCCCCGGGGCCCTATTGAGGAGGTCCCACAGGGATCCACGGGGGCCCAAAAAGCATTAAAAAAAATATATCAAAGCGCATGTTGCCTCTCAGCGCACTGCTGGTGGGGGGATGAGGTCCCCTTGCCTTCTGAGGGCCTCAGGACTAAAGTGGACTTCATCCCCCAAGTAGCAGTGTGCCAGGAGGTACATTTTCAGAGTAGTGGAGAAAGGGGGCGTGGCCTCTGACCACCTCTCAATAATCCAGCTGTGTGGGGCTTACTGGAGGTAACAGGAAGGCTAGTTGGCCCCCAGGGACACTCAGAAGGCAAGGGGACTTCATCCCCTAACCAAGAGCGCGTAGTGGAGAAAGGGGGTGTGGCCTGTGTCCACCTCTCAGCAATTCCACTATCTGGGGCTTGCTGGAGGTATCAGGTAGGCTAGTTGGCCCCTAAGAACCCCAGTAGCGAAGGGGACTTTAATCCCTATCGAAGAGCGTACCAGGGAGCACGTTTGCAGACTGGTGGTCAAAGGGGGTGTGGCCTGCTATGAGTACTTACCAATGCTGCTGTGTGGGACTTACTGGAGGTAATAGGAGGGGTAGTCGGCCCCCAAGGTTGTGCTTGGGGGCCAACTACCCCTCCTGTTACCTCCAGTAAGTCCCACACAGGGGATTGCTAAGAGGTCTTCGGAGGCCGCGCCCTCCCTTCCTCCACCACTCTACAAAAGCACCTCCTGGCACACTACCGGTTGGGGGATGAAGTCCACTTTACTCCTGAGGGACTTTGGGGGCCAAGAAGCCATCCTGGTACCTCCTATAAGTCCTACATAGCAGAATTCCTGAGCGCTGGTTGGAGGCCCAGCCCCCTTTCTCCACCACTCTGCAAATGCGACTACCAGTTAAAGAAGCATTTGCAATGTAATAGGTTTCGCATTTGTGAGATTTAGAGCTATTGGTGTTGTAAATGTAAAAGTGTTTTATTAATGTTTCTTTGAGTGGAGTGGATGTAGGTTGTGTGTAGTGGAATTATGCGGTATGTTGAGCAGTGAAATTATATGGATAGAAAGTATGTGGTATTTAGTGTATAGGAATTATGTAGAGTGGGATTATGTGTTATGGAGAGTAATTGTGTGGTATGATAGTCTGTGTTGTGGTAATCTCAGGCTTAGTCTTCCTCATTTCCATAGAAGCAAAACTATATACTCAATGAGACAAACAAAAGAAGGAACCACTGAGGAGCACTTCTGGACCTAGTCAGAGGTATGAGCAGGGCCACTGGAATTATGCAACTGTTTGGCTGCACCGACTTTTGCACAATTATACATGTTCCACATTTGCCATATAATCCATCATCTGCTGCAGAATCTGCAGATTTGAACAAAAAACCTTGTTTCTAGCTCAAACGGCTCAAATGTTACCAAAAATGCAGCGACAAGTGTTACAGTGTGGTGGAAGGCCCTTTGCAAACCTAGAATGATCACCTGTTTCTTATTGCTAAATGTGGGTATTAAATTGGTACTAATGGGGTGTAAACCACTATTGCTTCATTCTGTACCTCTCTGGCCTCTTCCTGCATTTCTGGTGCTTCTTTCTGCACCTTTCTTTCTTTTGCCTTGTTCTGCTCATCTCTTGCACTTTCTGTACCCCTCTTGCCTCTTTCTGCACCCTTCTTCCCTCTTTCTGCACCTCTTTTGCCTCTTTCTGTACCCCTGTTCCCTCTTTCTGCACCTCTCCTGGCTGTTTCTGCACCTCTCTTGCCTCTTTCGGTACTTCTCTTGCCTCTTTCTGCACCTCTGTTGCTTCTTTCTGCACTTCTGTTGCCTCTTTCTGCACCCCTCTTGCCTCTTTCTGCACCCCTGTTGCTTCTTTCTGCACTTCTCTTGCTTCTTTCTGCACCCCTGTTGCTTCTTTCTGCACCCCTGTTGCTTCTTTCTGCACCCCTGTTGCCTCTTTCTGCACCCTTCTTCCCTCTGTGTGCAAATCTCTTGCCTCTTTCTACACCTCTCTTCCCTCATTCTGCACCCCTCTTGCCTCTTTGTGCACCTCTGTTCCTTCTTTCTGTACTTCTCTTGCCTCTTTTTGCACCCCTCTTGCCTCTTTCTGCACTTCTGTTGGTTATTTTGCACTGCTCCTGTTTCTTTCTACAACTCTCTTGCAAATTTCTGCCCCCTATTGCCTCTTTCTGCACCCCTCTTCCCACTTTCTGCACCTCTCTTGCCTCTGTCTGCACCCCTGTTCCCTCTTTCTGCACCTCTTTTGCCTGTTTCTGCAACTTTCTTGACTCTTTCTGTAGTTCTCTTGCCTCCTTCTGCACCTCTGTTGCCTCTTTCTGTACCTCTCCTACCTATTTCTCCACCTCTCTTGCTTCTTTCTGCACTTCTCTTGCTTCTTTCTGCACTGCTCTTGCTTCTTTCTGCACCTCTGTTGCAAATATATGCACCCCTCTTGTCTCTTTCTGCACCCCTCTTCCTACTTTCTGCACCTCTCTTGCCTCTGTATGCACCCCTGTTCCCTCTTTCTGCAACTCTTTTGCCTATTTCTGCACCTCTCTTGCTTCTTTCTGCACCCCTGTTGTCTCTTTCTGCACTCGTCTTCCCTCTTTCTGCACCTCTTTTGCTTCTTTCTGGCACTCTTCGTCCCTTTTTTGCATCCCTCTTGCCTCTTTCTGCACCCCTCTTCCCTCTTTCTGTGCCTCTCTTGCCTCTGTCTGCACCCCTGTTCCCTCTTTCTGCACCTCTTTTGCCTGTTTCTGCAATTTTCTTGCCTCTTTCTGCAGTTCTCTTGCCTCCTTCTGCACCTCTGTTGCCTCTTTCTGTACCTCTCCTACCTCTTTCTGCACCTCTCTTGCGTCTTTCTGCAACTCACTTGCTTCTTTCTGCACCCCTCTTGCCTCTTTCTGCACCCCTCTTTCCTCTTTCTGCACCTCTCTTGCCTCTCTCTGTACCTCATTTGCCTCTTTCTGCACTTCTCTTGCTTCTTTCTACACCTCTGTTGCTTCTTTCAGCCATCCCCTTGCCTCTTTCTGCACTTCTCTTGCTTGGTTCTGTACCCATCTTGCCTCTTTCTGCACCCCTGTTCCCTCTTTCTGCACCTTTCCTTCCTGTTTATGCTTCTCTCTTGCCTCTTTATGTACCTCTGTTGCTTCTTTCTGCACTTCTCTTGCCTCTTTCTGCACCCTTCATGCCTCTTTCAGCACATCTGTTGCTTCTTTCTGCACTTCTCTTCCTTCTATCTGCACCCCTCCTGCCTCTTTCTGTATCCCTCTTGCCTCTTTGTGCACCTCTCCTACCTCTTTCTGCACCCCTCTTGCCTCTTTTTGCACCTCTGTTGGTTCTTTCTGCACTGCTCTTGCTTCTTTCTGCACCTCTTTTGCAAATTTCTGCATCCCTCTCGCCTCTTTCAGCACCCCTCTTCCCTATTTCTCCACCTCTCTTACTTCTTTCTGCACTTCTCTTGCTTCTTTCTGCACTGCTCTTGCTTCTTTCTGCACATCTCTTGTAAATTTATGTATCCCTCTTACCTCTTTATGCACCCCTGTTCCCTCTTTCTGCACACTTCTTGCCTGTTTCTGCACCTCTCTTGTCTCTTTCAGCACCTCTGTTGCTTCTTTCTGCACTTCTCTTGCTTCTTTATGCACCCCTCTTGCCACTTACTGTACCCCTTTTGCCTCTTTGTGCACCTCTCCTGCCTCTTTCTGCACCTGTCTTGCCTTTTTCTGCAGTTCTATTGCCTCTTTCTGCACCTCTTTTGCTTCTTTCTGTACTTTTCTTGCCTCTTTCTTACCCCTCTTGCCTCTTTCTGCACCTTTGTTGGTTTTTTCTGCACTGCTCTTGCTTCTCTATGCACCTCTGTTGCCAATTTCTGCATCCCTCTTGCCTCTTTCTGTACCCTTCTTCCCTCTTTCTGCACCCCTTTTGCCTGTTTCTACAACTCTCTTGCCTCTTTCTGCAGTTCTCTTGCCTCCTACTGCACCTCACTTGCCTCTTTCTGCACTTCTTTTGCTTCTTTCCGCACCCTTCTTCCCTTTTTCTGCATATCTCTTGCCTCTTTCTGCACCTCTCTTGCCTCTTTCTGCACATCTCTTGGTTCTTTCTGCACTGCTCTTGCCTCTTTCTGCACCCCTCTTGTCTCTTTCTGCAACTCTTTTGCTTCTTTCTGCACTTCCTTCTCCTCTTTCTGCACCCCTCTTGCCTCTTTCTGCACCTCTGTTGCTTCTTTCTGCACTGCTCTTGTTTCTTTATGCACCTCTCTTGCCTCTTTCTTCACCCCTCTTCCCTCTTTCTGCAATTCTCTTGCCTCTGTCTGCACCCCTGTTCCCTTTTTCTGCACATCTCTTGCCTGTTTCTGCAACTCTCTTGCCTCTTTCTGCACCTCTGTTCCTTCTTTCTGCACTTCTTTTGTTACTTTTTGCACCTCTGTTGCATCTTTCTGCACTTCTCTTGCCTCTTTCTGCACCCCTCTTGCCTCTTTCTGGACCTCTGTTGCTTGTTTCTGCACTTCTCTTGCTTCTTTCTGTACCTCTCGTGCTTCTTTTTGCACCCCTGTTCCTTCTTTCTGCACCCTTCTTCCCTATTTCTGCAACTCTCTTGCCTCTTTCTGCACCCCTGTTCCCTCTTTCTGCACCTCTCTTGTTTTTTTCTGCAATTCTCTTGCTCCTTTCTGTACTTCTCTCAACTGTTTCTATATTCAAATAGGAAGTGCAAGCTGTCAAGTTTAAAGGTCTGCATGCTCTTGTGACTGAGGTATATGTCTACCTGCACATGTATTCTCACATGTGTTATGCATCTGAAGATGGTAGCTTAAAAAGCGGGTAGCTTCTCTTATAGGTGGTCAAATCTTGTTAGTTCTGCTCTGTCATTCAGTTGCACAGGCAGACATATCTTATGTATATTTGTGTTATAGAGCCCCTCAAATATACTATTGAATACCCATGTGCCCTGTATTGTGAGCAGAAAGAAATGCATACACCTGTTTTTACACAAATTTACAGAATATGCTGTTTGAAATACAGGTATTCAAGTGTTTGTATGTTTATTGTCATTGAACATGTCAACCTCAGCATCGTACTCGACTCATCACTCTCCATGAACCGACAGGTCAACGCCGTCACCTCCAGCTGCTTCAACACCCTCTGCATCCTCCTCAAGACCTTCAAGTGGATCCCCCCTGAGTCAAGGAAGACAGTCACCCACACACTCATCACCAGCAGACTGGACTATGGAAACGCACTCTACGCCGGCGTCAACAAGTCCCTACTCCTCAAACTCCAGACAGTACAGAACACCGCTGCCAGACTCGTCCTCGGCATCCCCTGACACGAACACATCAGCCAACACTTACGAAGTCTCCACTGGCTCCCCGTGGAGAAAAGAGTCACTTTCAAAATCCTCACTCATGCCTACAAATGCCTACACAACAACGGACCCAAATACCTCAACGACAGAATCAACTTCCACGTACCCAAAAGAAACCTCCGATCTTCCAACCTCGCACTGGCCAAAACCCCGCGCATCCACAGAGCCAGAGCAGGCGGAAGATCCTTCTCTCACATTGCAGCTAAGACCTGGAACGAGCTACCGGCAGACATCAGATGCGCCCCCTCCCTGAACACCTTCAGGAAGACCCTCAAGACCTGGCTCTTCGGCTAAACAGATCTGCAGACCCCCCCCCTCAGCGCCTTGAGACCCTCACGGGTGAATAGCGCGCTTACAATTCCCTGATTGATTGATTGATTGAGCAGTCGATTAATAGTGAAACTTCAAGAGAAAAGTGAGGTTTAAGATATCTTCGGAGAAGGATTAGTGATTAGGGTACTTTGTATGAGTCTGTTGTAAGGTACAAAGTAGGCCGCTTTCTGCACCTCCTTTGGTTCTTTCTTCACATCTCTTGCTTCTTTCTTCACCTTTCTTCCTCTTTCTGGACTTCTGTTGCCTCTTTCTGCATTTCTTTTGCTTCTTTCTGCACCTTTCTTCCTCTTTCTGCACCTCTCTTGCCTCTTTCTGCACCCCTGTTCCCTCTTTCTGCACCTCTCTTGTTTTTTTCTGCAATTCTCTTTCTCCTTTCTGTACTTCTCTCACCTGTTTCTATATTCAAATAGGAAGTGCAAGCTGTCAAGTTTAAAGGTCTGCGTGCTCTCGTGACTGAGGTATATGTCTACCTGCACATGTATTCTCACATGTGTTATGCATCTGAAGATGGTAGCTTAAAAAGCGGGTAGCTTCTCTTATAGGTGGTCAAATCTTGTTAGTTCTGCTCTGTCATTCGGTTGCACAGGCAGACATGTCTTATGTATATTTGTGTTATAGAGCCACTCAAATATACTATTGAATACCCATGTGCCCTGTATTGTGAGCAGAAAGAAATGCATACACCTGTTTTTACACAAATTTACAGAGCATGCTGTTTGAAATACAGGTATTCAAGTGTTTGTATGTTTATTGTCATTGAACATGTCACTAGGTAAAAGCATAGAGACACATGCATACCTTCACAAACTTGGTCAGACTTACAACAGTGATATGCTTAGGATTGCTGTTTTATATTCGGTAGGTGTAACATTCATGGAGAAAACACTTTTTGGGATACAAAAGGGGATGATGGACGGAACGTTTGAGCCAATCAAACACTCACCCCCAGTCAACTGATCTGGGTTTAATCCATCATCATTCTTTAGCTCACTCCACCACCCCAGTTCAGACATGGCCATATGCAAATCAGTCTGACCCTGTGCCTCATGGGAACAGTCCAGCCCGAACTGCCAAGCCATGTCTTCCCTGGACCGGAAACAAGCATCCTAGGACCGGTTTCTGGCATTTCAGCCGTCATCAGCCAGGCTTGCTTGAATCCAGTGGCAAAGTGAGCAAGGGACCCACGTCTGGGCATACCCCCGCCAACTTAGGGCGACCAAAGCGATACAAAAGGGGATGATGGACGGAACGTTTGAGCCAATCAAACACTCACCCCCAGTCAACTGATCTGGGTTTAATCCATCATCATTCTTTAGCTCACTCCACCACCCCAGTTCAGACATGGCCATATGCAAATCAGTCTGACCCTGTGCCTCATGGGAACAGTCCAGCCCGAACTGCCAAGCCATGTCTTCCCTGGACCGGAAACAAGCATCCTAGGACCGGTTTCTGGCATTTCAGCCGTCATCAGCCAGGCTTGCTTGAATCCAGTGGCAAAGTGAGCAAGGGACCCACGCCTGGGCATACCCCCGCCAACTTAGGGCGACCAAAGCGATACAAAGGGGATGATGGACGGAACGTTTGAGCCAATCAAACACTCACCCCCAGTCAACTGATCTGGGTTTAATCCATCATCATTCTTTAGCTCACTCCACCACCCCAGTTCAGACATGGCCATATGCAAATCAGTCTGACCCTGTGCCTCATGGGAACAGTCCAGCCCGAACTGCCAAGCCATGTCTTCCCTGGACCGGAAACAAGCATCCTAGGACCGGTTTCTGGCATTTCAGCCGTCATCAGCCAGGCTTGCTTGAATCCAGTGGCAAAGTGAGCAAGGGACCCACGTCTGGGCATACCCCGCCAACTTAGGGCGACCAAGCGATACAAAGGGGATGATGGACGGAACGCTTGAGCCAATCAAACACTCACCCCAGTCAACTGATCTGGGTTTAATCCATCATCATTCTTTAGCTCACTCCACCACCCCAGTTCAGACATGGCCATATGCAAATCAGTCTGACCCTGTGCCTCATGGGAACAGTCCAGCCCGAACTGCCAAGCCATGTCTTCCCTGGACCGGAAACAAGCATCCTAGGACCGGTTTCTGGCATGAAGAATGATGATGGATTAAACCCAGATCAGTTGACTGGGGGTGAGTGTTTGATTGGCTCAAACGTTCCGTCCATCGTCCCCTTTTGTATCGCTTTGTTCGCCCTAAGTTGGCGGGGGTATGCCCAGACGTGGGTCCCTTGCTCACTTTGCCACTGGATTCAAGCAAGCCTGGCTGATGACGGCTGGAATGCCAGAAACCGGTCCTAGGATGCTTGTTTGCGGTCCAGGGAAGACATGGCTTGGCAGTTCGGGCTGGACTGTTCCCATGAGGCACAGGGTCAGACTGATTTGCATATGGCCATGTCTGAACTGGGGTGGTGGAGTGAGCTAAAGAATGATGATGGATTAAACCCAGATCAGTTGACTGGGGGTGAGTGTTTGATTGGCTCAAACGTTCCGTCCATCGTCCCCTTTTGTATCGAAAACACTTTTTGGGACCGCCCTTTTTTCTCAGCCCCCGCTTGCCGAATCACCCTGAAACTTTCAAGACAGGAGCTGACCGGAGCGGGCTACAATTTTTGAAAAGTTCGCGAAGATTCGTGAACCGGCGCCAAAGATATTGAGAAAACAAAAAATGAGTTTCCTATGGAAACTAGGTCCTAGCTATAACTATCTACTGGCGACCGCCATTAGATAATATATATATATATATATTTTTTTTTTTTTTGCAACAAAGCCTGTAAGATCGGAATCAACAAAAAAGATATAAGATATAAGAGATCCGGAAGGAAGAATAATCCACATCAACCAAAGAATAACATGTTCATCGCAATATGTGGTCTATGCCATTCAATGCAATTGCGGCCTGATGTACATAGGCAGTACCATCTGCATGTTGAAAAAACAGATCTTGGAACACATCCGGGCAGTGAAAAACAAAGATCAAACATATGCAACTGCCAAACATCTACTTGCCTGCCAAAGTGGTGACTGGCGAAAAATGAATTTCTTTGGTATAGATATGGTGGAAAACAATGAAAGGATGGGCGACAGGAAAAAGAAACTTAGACAGCTAGAATCTAAGGGGCAGATTTACGTTCCCTGGTGCATCCCTGCAAATCAGCAGGGATGCGCCAGGGAAGATGCGTGACGCAAGTTTACCCTTGCGCCACCACAGATGCGCCGCATTTACAATGCGGCGCATCATGGCGCAAGGATAAACAGATGCGTGACGCATCTGTCGGCGGAAGGGTGGCGCAGTACTGGAGTCGTGTCGCAAGTGCGACGTAACTCCAGTACTGCTCAGGGGTGCCCTATACCTAACATGCTGCGTCACTCCTTACGCCTGCTTGAAGCAGGCGTAAGGATTTGACGCAGCAGGGACGTAAAAGTGACTCCGTGAAATCTTGTAGATTTCACTGCGTCACTTTTACAGGGCTTCCTTGCGCAGGAACGCCCCCCCTGCTCGGCACGCCCACATGAAACCTGACGCAGGTTTCATGTGGAGCAGGGCTTTACAATGTGACGCATCTCCCTAGATGCGTCACGTTGTTAATCCCCCGCAGCATGGCGCATGATTTGCGCCGCCGCTGCGTCACAAAAGTGACGCAACGGCGGCGCAAAAGTGGCGTAAGGGGCTTGTAAATCTGCCCCTTAGTATATAATCAGGCTTCGCACAAAAAATCCGAAAGGGATGAACTTTGACGAAGAACTTTACGTTCATCTATAAACAGATAGAAACTATGAATCATACATTGAATAAATACTAACAATGATACAGGTCGATAAGAGAAGCCATCTCCAGGAATAAGAACGCACTAACATAAATTAACTTGCATTAATCTAAACACAAATGAATAGAAAATGATAACAAATGTTATAAAATATGGAAAAATGTTGGTTAAATCAAGACAGTCTTTAAGATAGGTCTCGTATTAAATGGGGGGTACTATACCCATCGAGTATCGTTAGTACTATCACATAAAATCATGATTAACATCACTGAGTATGTACTATACATGTTGATATTATTACTGTTTTGGTTATAACCCTAGGTTTGATGTGTGATAAAAGTGAAAATTATCACCGTTTCTTAAATTGTGTGAAATGCAAATTCTAAATTATGAAACTATGTGATCACCGGTAAGTTGCTGAGCGCAACAAAATGTCTACTAAATTGAAAATGATGACTCTGTCATGAGGTTATCTGTAAATATTTTAAAATGGAACTACATATCCCAGAATTCAATGGGAATGTATACTTAGAGGAAAAGACATAAAACAGATGTAATAGTAGTGCCCCCCACCGTGAGAAAGGCCATGCTGGCCAAAACGCGTCGGTGTGACAGACTGGCTCTGTGAATAAAACATTAATTCCAAGATTCCTGAGTGCGGCGTCCTTTGTTGCAAAAAATTTACCTTGGCCATTGGTTCGGCCTAACGCCTGCACCCGCTGCTGTGCGCTCCGGCAGGAACCACATTGCAGTAAAAAAATAAATATATATATATATATATATATATATATTATCTACTGGCGGTCGCCAGTAGATAGTTATAGTTAGGACCTATTTTCCATAGGAAATCCGTGACATTCTATTTGAAATAACTCTTGGGTCGGTTGACGAATCTTCGCGAAATTTTCAAACTTTATGGCCCGCTCCGGTCCGCTCCTACCCTGAAAGTCTCAGGGTGATTCGTCAAGCGGGGGCCGAGAAAAGGGGGTCCCAAAACGTGTTTTCCCCATTCATTTTTCCATAGGAAACTTTAGACACGGCTACAGCCTGAACTGCTGAACGGAATTACACCAAATTTGGCAAAGAGGTAGTTCTTGGTTCAGAAAGAACCCTTTTGTTAAATGGTGTAAATCCGTTCAGTAGTTGCGGAGAAATTAAAAAAATAAGAGTCAAAAATCAATTTCCCATAGGAAACTTTATGCAAGGCTACAGCTCGAACTGCTGAACGGAATTACACCAAATTTGGCAAAGAGGTAGTTCTTGGTTCAAAAAGAACCCTTTTGTTAAATGGTGTAAATCCGTTCAGTAGTTGCTGAGAAAATCAAAAGTAAAAACACATATATATCTGGGCGGAGCCTAACCACACATGTCATCGTGAGATCTGATTGGCTGTCAGCACTTCATCCTGGAATTGCTGGCAGCCATCTTGGGACCAATATAAATGATAGTACCCCATTGAAATGCATTGTAGTGAATCGAAGATTTTGAGGGTTACCAAAAGGAGAACTATAAAGGGTGATAACAGACTTTAGTTACATTAGAATTCATTTGTTGATGGTACCATACTAATTTCAGGAATTGTGGTGTGTTCTAAGGTGATTTTACCCTGTGAAAAACCTTCTGCTGGGATATCATGAATCATGTTTGAGAGAAAACTATTTTCACATGCTTGTCCCATACAGTTTTGGAAGGTGCCCCAGAAGCTAAAATGAGAGCATATTTTCTGTAAATTCACATTATCTTTCTCAGTCATGTGAGAATGAAGTCTGACATTCTCAGTAAAACATGTACATCCAACAAGGGCAGAGACTGTCAGTTGATTCCTTTGTGTTCTACTGCAGCTTCCCAGAGTGTTCTAAAGAACAACTAGAGTGCTAACAGCCTTACTTATGACAAAAGTATGGCACACCTGAAGCCATCTTGATTGGAATAAACTGGTAACACTTAAAACATTTAATTTAAAAAGGAACAAAATGATGGGGTTCATCTTGTCATAGAAATTATGGTTAGTGCTGTAGAAAGAAAAATTAGGACATGTTTCAAGTGTGATCTCAAATATCTTCCTGTTATATTTCAACAGGACCAGCCTGTCAGTTGATGCCTTTGTGTTCTACTGCAGCTTCCCAGAGTGTTCTAAAGAACAACTAGAGCGCTAACAGTCTTACTTATGACAAAAGTATGGCACACCTGAAGCCATCTTGATTGGAATAAACTGGTAACACTTAAAACATTTAATTTAAAAAGGAACAACATGATGGGGTTCATTTTGTCATAGAAATTATGGTTAGTGCTGTAGAAAGAAAAATTAGGACATGTTTCAAGTGTGATCTCAAATATCTTCCTGTTATATTTCAACAGGAGCAGCCTGTCAGTTGATGCCTTTGTGTTCTACTGCAGCTTCCCAGAGTGTTCTAAAGAACAACTAGAGCGCTAACAGTCTTACTTATGACAAAAGTATGGCACACCTGAAGCCATCTTGATTGGAATAAACTGGTAACACTTAAAACATTTAATTTAAAAAGGAACAAAATGAGGGGGTTCATTTTGCCATAGAAATTATGGTTAGTGCTGTAGAAAGAAAAATTAGGACATGTTTTAAGTGAGATCTCAAATATCTTCCTGTTATATTTCAACAGGAGCAGCCTGTCAGTTGATGCCTTTGTGTTCTACTGCAGCTTCCCAGAGTGTTCTAAAGAACAACTAGAGTGCTAACAGCCTTACTTATGACAAAAGTATGGCACACCTGAAGCCATCTTGATTGGAATAAACTGGTAACACTTAAAACATTTAATTTAAAAAGGAACAAAATGAGAGGGTTCATTTTGCCATAGAAATTATGGTTAGTGCTGCAAAAGAAAATTTAGTGCATGTTTTAAGTGAGATCTCAAATCCTCTTCTATTTCATTAGAAAATTCTGACATGCATACTGAAACAATCACTTTCAATACCAGCAGTAGACTTCCAGTTAACTCCTTGGTGAGCAGTAGCTTTACTACAGTGATCTAATGAACAACTAGAGTAATAACATTCTGAATTTATGGCAAATGTGTGACACATCTGAATGCCTTCTTGATGGAATCAAAGTAAAAAACTGAAAGCATTTCCTACTGAGGAGACTGCAGTAAATGAGGAAATTAGGAAACTTCATAACAAAGAAGTCTTCCAAGATGGCCACCAGTGAAAAAAGAGCCCAAATGTAGCACAAATATTACCCAGATGTAGCCCACATATAGCCCAATGACAAAAGTGTGCAAAACACTTTTTATTTTTAGATTTTTGCAGTTTCATGTAGTGCAGACTGGTCAGGTATTGGAGCGTTGCATCTTAAAACATGACCCCCTACACTACAAAAACACCACTGCACTACCCTAAACCCTAAAACACTACCCCAGCACGACCCCCTAAACTACACAAGCACCACTGCACTATCCTAAACCCTAAAACACTACCCCCAGCATGACCCCCTACACTACACAAACACCACTGCACTACCCTAAACCCTAAAACACTACCCCAACACCACTGCACTAACCTAAATCCTAAAACACTACCCCCAGCACGACCCCTTACACTACCCAAACACCACTGCACTACCCTAAAACATGACCCCCTACACTACACAAACACCACTGCACTACCCTAAACCCTAAAACACTACCCCCAGCACGACCCCCTACACTACACAAGCACCACTGCACTACCCTAAACCCTAACACACTGCCCCCAGCACGACCCCCTACACTACACAAACACCACTGCACTACCTTAAACCCTAAAACACTACCCCCAGCACGACCCCCTACACTGCCCGAACACCACTGCACTGCCCTAAACCCTGAAACACATACCCTAGCATGACCCCCTACACTGCCCGAACACCACTGCACTGCCCTAAACCCAGAAACACCACCCCTTCACGACCCCCTACACTGCCCGAACACCACTGCACTGCCCTAAACCCTGAAACACCACCCCCAGCATGACCCCTACACTGCCCGAACACCACTGCACTGCCCTAAACCCTGAAACACAAAGCCCAGCAAGACCTCCTTCACTGCCCGAACACCACTGCACTGCCCTAAACCCTGAAACATCACCCCCAGCAAGACTCCCTACACTGCCCGAACACCACTGCCCTAAACCCTGAAACACCACCCCAGCACGACCCCCTACAATGCCTGAACACCACTGCACTGCCCTAAACCCTGAAACACCACCCCCAGCACGACCCCTACACTGACCGAACACCACTGCACTGCCCTAAACCCTGAAACACCACCCCTGCACGACCCCCTACACTGCCCGAACACTACTGCACTGCCCTAAACCCTGAAACACCATCCCCAGCACGACCCCCTACACTGCACGAACACCACTGCACTGCCCTAAACCCTGAAACACTACCCCCAGCAAGACCCCCTACACTGTCCGAACACCACTGCACTGCCCTAAACCCTGAAACACCACCCCCAGCAAGACCCCCTACACTGCCCGAACACCACTGCCCTAAACCCTGAAACACCACCCCCAGCAAGACCCCCTACACTGCCCGAACACCACTGCACTGCCCTAAACCCTGAAACACCAGCCCCAGCACGACCCCTACACTGCCCGAACACCACTGCACTGCCCTAAACCCTGAAACACCACCCCTGCACGACCCCCTACACTACCCGAACACCACTGCACTGCCCTAAACCCTGAAACACCACCCCCAGCACGACCCACTACACTGCCCGAACACCACTGCACTGCCCTAAACCCTGAAACACCACCCCTGCACGATCCCCTACACTGCCCGAACACTACTGCACTGCCCTAAACCCTGAAACACCACCCCCAGCACGACCCCCTACACTGCACGAATACCACTGCACTGCCCTAAACCCCAAAACACTACCCCCAGCAAGACCCCCTACACTGCCCGAACACCACTGCCCTAAACCCTGAAACACCACCCCCAGCAAGACCCCCTACACTGCCCGAACACCACTGCACTGCCCTAAACCCTGAAACACCACCCCCAGCACGACCCCCTACACTGCCCGAACACCACTGCACTGCCCTAAACCCTGAAACACCACCCCCAGCACGACCCCCTACACTGCCCGAACACCACTGCACTGCCCTAAACCATGAAACACCAGCCCCATCACGACCCCCTACACTGCCCGAACACCACTGCACTGCCCTAAACCCTGAAACACCACCCCCAGCACGACCCCCTACACTGCCCGAACACCACTGCACTGCCCTAAACCCTGAAACACCAGCCCCAGCACAACCCCGTACACTGCCCAAACACCACTGCACTGCCCTAAACCCTGACACCAGCCCCAGCACGACCGCCTACACTGCCCGAAAACCACTGCACTGCCCTAAACCCTGAAACACCAGCCCCAGCAAGACCCCCTACACTGCCCGAACACCACTGCACTGCCCTAAACCCTGAAACACCACCCCCAGCAAGACCCCCTACACTACCCGAACACCACTGCACTAAAGCCTGAAACACCACCCCCAGCAAGACCACCTACACTGGCCGGACACCACTGCACTGCCCTAAACCCTGAAACACCACCCCTCAGCACGACACCCTACACTGCCCGAACACCACTGCACTGCCCTAAACCCTGAAACACCACCCCCAGCATGACCCCCTACACTGCCCGAACACCACTGCACTGCCCTAAACCCTGAAACACCACCCCTGCATGACCTCCTACACTGCCGGAACACCACTGCACTGCCCTAAACCCTGAAACACCACCCCCAGCACGACCCCCTACACTGCCCGAACACCACTGCACTGCCCTAAACCCTGAAACATCAACCCCAGCAAGACCCCCTACACTGCCTGAACACCACTGCCCTAAACCCTGAAACACCACCCCTACACTGCACGAATACCACTGCACTGCCCTAAACCCTGAAACACCACCTCCAGCAAAACCCCTACACTGCCTGAACACCATTGCTCTGCCCTAAATCCTGAAACACTAGCCCCAGCATGACCCCCTACACTGCCCAAACACCACTGCACTGCCCTAAACGCTGAAACACCACCCCCAGCACGACCCCCTACACTGCCCGAACACCACTGCACTGCCCTAAACCCTGAAACACCAGCCCCAGCAAGACCACCTACACTGCCCGAACACCACTGCACTGCCCTAGACTCTGAAACACCAGCCCCAGCAAGACCCCCTACACTGCCCGAACACCACTGCACTGCCCTAAACCCTGAAACACCAGCCCCAGTATGACCCCCTGCACTGCCCGAACACCACTGCACTGCCCTAAACCCTGAAACACCAGCCCCAGCACGACCACCTACACTGCCCGAACACCACTGCACTGCCCTAAACCCTGAAACACCAGCCACAGCACGACCCCCTACACTGCCCGAACACCACTGCACTGCCCTAAACCCTGAAACACCAGCCCCAGCACGACCCCCTACACTGCCCGAATACCACTGTACTGTCCTAAACCCTGAAACACCAGCCCCAGCATGACCCCCTACACTGCCCGAACACCACTGCACTGCCCTAAACCCTGAAACACCACCCCCTGCTTGACCCCCTACACTGCCCGAACACGACTGCACTGCCCTAAACCCTGAAACACCACCCCCTGCAGCACCCCCTACACTGCCCGAACACCACTGCACTGCCCTAAACCCTGAAACACCACCCCCTGCACCGCCCCCTACACTGCCCAAACACCACTGCACTGCCCTAAACCCTGAAACACCACTCCCAGCACGACCCCTTTACTGCTCGAACACCACTGCACTGCCCCAAACCCTGAAACACCACCCCCAGCACGACCCCCTACACTGCCCGAACACCACTGCCCTAAACCCTGAAACACCACCCCTGCACGACCCCCTACACTGCCCGAAAACCACTGCACTGCACTAAACCCTGAAACACCACCCCCTACACTGCCCGAACACCACTGCACTGCCCTAAACCCTGAAACACCACCCCCAGCACGACCCCTACACTGCCCGAACACCACTGCACTGCCCTAAACCCTAAAACACCACCCCCAGCATTACCCCCTACACTGCCCAAACACCACTGTACTGCCCTAAACCCTAGAACACTACCCCCAGCACGACCCCCTACACTACCCGAACACCACTGCACTACCCTAAACCCTAAAATACTACCCCCAGCACAACCCCCTACACTACCCGAACACGACTGCACTGCTCTAAACCCTCAAACACCCCCCAGCACGACCCCTACACTACCCGAACACCACTGCACTGCCCTAAACCCTAAAACGCTCCCCCAGCACGACCCCTACACTACCCGAACACCACTGCACTGCCCTAAACCCTAAAACACTACCCCCGCATGACCCCTACACTACCCAAACGCCAATGCACTACCATAATCCCTAAAACACTACCCCCGCATGACCCCCTACACTACCCTAAACCCTAAAACACTACCCCGCATGACTCCCTACACTACCCAAAGACCACTGCACTACCCTAACCCTAAAACACGACCTCCTACACTACACAAACACCACTGCACTACCCTAAACCTTAAAACACTACCCCCTACACTACACAAACACCACTGCACTACCCTAAACCCTAAAACACTACCCCCAGCAGTACCCCTACACTACCCAAACACCACTGCACTAACCTAAACCCTAAAACACTACCCCCAGCAGTACCCCTACACTACCCAAACACCACTGCAATACCCTAAATCACTACCCCCAGCACGACCCCTACACTACCCAAACACCACTGCACTACCCTAAACCCTAAAACACTACCCCCAGCACGACCCCCTACACTACCCGAACACCACTGCACTGCCCTAAACCCTAAAACACTCCCCCAGCACGACCCCCTACACTACCCAAACACCACTGCACTGCCCTAAACCCTAAAACACTACCCCCGCATGACCCCCTACACTACCCAAACACCAATGCACTACCCTAATCCCTAAAACACTACCCCCCGCATGACCCCCTACACTACCCTAAACCCTAAAACACGACCCCCGCATGACTCCCTACACTACCCAAAGACCACTGCACTACCCTAAACCCTAAAACACGACCTCCTACACTACACAAACACTACTGCACTACCCTAAACCCTAAAACACTACCCTCTACACTACACAAACACCACTGCACTACCCTAAACCCTAAAACACTACCCCAGCAGTACCCCTACACTACCCAAACACCACTGCACTAACCTAAACCCTAAAACACTACCCCCAGCAGTACCCCTACACTACCCAAACACCACTGCACTACCCTAAATCACTACCCCCAGCACGACCCCTACACTACCCAAACACCACTGCACTACCCTAAACCCTAAAACACTACCCCCAGCACGACCCCCTACACTACCCAAACACCACTGCACTACCCTAAACCCTAAAACACTCCCCCAGCACGACTCCCTACACTACCCAAACACCACTGCACTACCCTAAACCCTAAATCTACCCCCAGCATGACCCCCTACACTACACAAACACCACTGCACTACCCTAAACCCTAAAACACTACCCCCAGCACGACCCTTCACTACCTAAACACAACTGCACAATTTGTTACAGGCGTTGCAACGCAGGCCTGTGGTGCTTACTGGAAGTACCTAGTGGGCTAGTTGGGCCCCAGGGACCCTCAGGATTCAAGGTGACCTAATCCCCCAATTTAAAACGCACCACGGGGCGCGTTTGCACAGTGGTGAAGGGAGGGGCGGGGCCTCAGGTGACATGTGCGCAAACACGCCCTGTGGTGCGTTTAAGTTGGGGAATTAATTCCCTTTGAATCCTGAGGGACCCTGGGGGCCAACTAGCCCACCAGGTACCTTCAGTAAGCACAACAGAGTTGCGTTGCAGAGAGGTGATAAAGGTGCGTGGCCTCGGAACGCTCTCTGCAACTCAGCTCTGTGGTCCTAACTGTAGGTACCTGGGGGCTAGTTGGGCCCCAGGGACCCTCAGAATTCAAGGGGACTTAATCCCGCAACTTAAAACGCGCCACGGGGTGCGTTTGCACACATGTCACCTCAGGCCCCCTTCCCTTCACCACTGTGCAAACGCACCCTGTAGCGCGTTTTAAGAGGTAGTTTTAATCCCCTGCCCTATTATGTACTAGGGACTTGCAGAGGAGGTCATGCTAATCACAGGGGTACCCCAACGCATAGTGTTCCCTAGTGTATGTAGGTGTTTTCACTGTATTCTAAGTGTCTTTTAGCATAGCACTGGCTCTGGTTAGTCAGAGTCAGTTACCACCAGTACCCGTCTGAAAAAGTTGTGGGCACAGGATGATTTTGCAACAAGGCCTCTTTCTGCTCCTCTGTTGGTTCTTTCTGCACATCTTTTGCTTCTTTCTGTGCGTTTTTCTTCTTTCTTCACATGTCCTACCTCTGTAGGCATAGTTAGAAACTAGCATTTAAAAAAACCTTTGAAATTCACTTAAAAAATCATAGGTTTCAGGCACGTTATAGTTAGAAATTAGCATTTAAAAAACCTTTGAAATTCACTGAAAA
Source organism: Calotriton arnoldi (assembly GCA_963921515.1). Taxonomy (NCBI): domain Eukaryota; kingdom Metazoa; phylum Chordata; class Amphibia; order Caudata; family Salamandridae; genus Calotriton; species Calotriton arnoldi. Next base: position 609,936 of record CAWUFW010010495.1, read on the forward strand.
AACCATAGGTTTCAGACACGTTATAGTTAGAAATTAGCATTTAAAAAACCTTTGAAATTCACTGAAAAAACCATAGGTTTTAGGGACAGTTATAGTTAGTTGGACATTTCACTCGTACAAAACCATAGAAATTCCCCGTTATAGTTAGTTCAGCTAACTATAACTCGCGCCCGCAATGCACTGCTGATGACGTCACATATTACATCACTCATGACATGGTCAGTGACATCACTGATGACATCACTGATGACATCTCAAATGACATCACTGATGACATCATCCATGTGATAATTTCATGCATCTTCTCACACCCTAATATAACTTTTGATACACCCACTCTAAATTACAGACTGCCATTCGCAAAACCATAGACACTCCAACACCAAAAACTACATACTCACTCACTGATTCTTAGGTCTACACACACATCCACTCACTCACCCGTACAGTCACTCATACTTAGTCACTCAGTACAGGACTATCATATGCACTCATACACCTATATAAACACTCACACACCGCCACTCATCCATAGAGGTACTCACACACCTAGTCAGTCATGCAAAAACTTAATCACACACCCATTTACTCACCTATACAGTTATACACACACCAGCTCACTTACTCATACAAATACTAGCACATTCTTACACTCTTATACAATCACTGATACAAGTACACACTCATCCATACAGCCACTCTCACAATCACACACTCTCACTTATAGCCATTTATATACTCCAACACACATATATACTGCCTTTCACATATGTAGTTACTCACACATGTACCACTGAGATATACATTCAATCACTAACACACCCATACACACACTCACCCACCCATACAGTCCATCACAGATGCACTCTTGAAACCATGCACCCAGTGAATCACCAACTCACACATCTATGCACAGAGTCACACACACCCCACCCACACAAACACTCAGGCACCCATACAGATACTCAGACAATCAATCAATAACCCATGTAGACACTCATGTAGCTATTCAGAAAGCCATGCAGCCGCTTACAAACCAACAGACAGACGGATACAGACATTCACACAGTTTAGTCACTAACCCATGCATTCAGTAAGATACATTTAATCACTCACTTGTAGAGTCAGTCACTCACGTACTAAATCATCCATTCAGACACTTATACACCCACTCATTCTTCAATACGCCTTTCCCTATATATATTAAACATATTTAAACTTTACAGAAACACACAGTCACTGGATGATGTCATCAGTGATGTCATTTGAGAAGTGTGGCTCAATGGTTAGAGCGGCAGACCCTGATGCAGAGATCTGGCCCGGGACCAGGGTTCAATTCCCGCCTCGGCGGGTCTTGGGCTCAATTTCCTCGGACCTGATAATTCTCGCCTCGGTGCCTATTCTAATCATGGGTCCCACTCTGCAACTCTGGGCAATAGCTTGCATAATCTCCACAATGGCCCCAACAGCGCTGGGATGCCTGGCTTCACCCTGGGGGTGCCCAGGAGTGGACATTTCACAGGGAAAAGCCAGGAAGGGTTCCACAGCGGTATGCGTTCAGCGCCTGGACACCCCTTTGGGGGTATGGGTGCGCTTTACAAGTACAAATTTCATTTCATTTCATTTGAGATGTCATCAGTGATGTCATCAGTGATGTCACTGACCATGTCATGAGTGATGTAATATGTGACGTCATCAGCAGTGCATTGCGGGGGCGCGAGTTATAGTTAGCTGAACTAACTATAACGGGGGAATTTCTATGGTTTTGTACGAGTGAAATGTCCAACTAACTATAACTGTCCCTAAAACCTATGGTTTTTTCAGTGAATATTATCTACTGGCGGTCGCCAGTAGATAGTTATAGTTAAAACCTATTATCCATAGGAAATCCGCGACATTCTATTTGAAATAACGTTGGCGCCGGTTGACGAATCTTCGCGAAAGTTTCCAACTTGTTGGGGCGCTCCGGTCCGCTCCTATCCTGAAAGTCTCGGGTGATACGTCAAGCGGGGCCGAGAAAAAGGGGGTCCCAAAACGCGTTTTCCCCATTCATTTTTCCATAGGAACCTTTAGTCGCAGCTACAGCCCGAACTGCTGAACGGAATTACACCAAATTTGGCAAAGAGGTAGCCCTTGGTTCAGTGTCGTGCCTTTTGCTTAAATGGTGTAAATCCATTCAGTAGTTCCTGAGAAAATCAAAAGTAAAGTCACATATATATCTGGGCGGAGCCTAACCACACATGTCATCGTGAGATCTGATTGGCTGTCAGCACTTCATCCTGGAATTGCTGGCAGCCATCTTGGGACCAATATAAATGATAGTACCTCATTGAAATGCATTGTAGTGAATAGAAGATTTTGAGGGTCACCAAAAGGAGAACTATAAAGGGTGATAACAGATTTTAGTTACATTAGAATTTATTTGTTGATGGTACCATACTAATTTTAGGGATTGTGGTGTATTCTAAGGTGATTTTACCATGTGAAAAACCTTCTGCTGGGATATCATGAATCATGTTTGAGAGAACACTATTTTCTCATGCTTGTCCCATGGAGGTTTGGAAGGTGCTCCAGAAGCTAAAATGAGAGCATATTTTCTGTAAATTCACATTATCTTTCTCAGTCATGTGAGAATGAAGTCTGACATTCTCAGTAAAACATGTACATCCAACAAGGGCAGAGACTGTCAGTTGATTCCTTTGTGTTCTACTGCAGCTTCCCAGAGTGTTCTAAAGAACAACTAGAGTGCTAACAGCCTTACTTATGACAAAAGTATGGCACACCTGAAGCCATCTTGATTGGAATAAACTGGTAACACTTAAACAATTTAATTTAAAAAGGAACAAAATGATGGGGTTCATTTTGTCATAGAAATTATGGTTAGTGCTGTAGAAAGAAAAATTAGGACATGTTTCAAGTGTGATCTCAAATATCTTCCTGTTATATTTCAACAGGAGCAGCCTGCCAGTTGATGCCTTTGTGTTCTACTGCAGCTTCCCAGAGTGTTCTAAAGAACAACTAGAGTGCTAACAGCCTTACTTATGACAAAAGTATGGCACACCTGAAGCCATCTTGATTGGAATAAACTGGTAACACTTAAAACATTTAATTTAAAAAGGAACAAAATGATGGGGTTCATTTTGTCATAGAAATTATGGTTAGTGCTGTAGAAAGAAAAATTAGGACATATTTCAAGTGTGATCTCAAATATCTTCCTGTTATATTTCAACAGGAGCAGCCTGCCAGTTGATGCCTTTGTGTTCTACTGCAGCTTCCCAGAGTGTTCTAAAGAACAACTAGAGCGCTAACAGCCTTACTTATGACAAAAGTATGGCACACCTGAAGCCATCTTGATTGGAATAAACCGGTAACACTTAAAACATTTAATTTAAAAAGGAACAAAATGAGGGGTTCTTTTTGAAATAGAAATTATGGTTAGTGCTGCAGAAAGAAAAATTAGGGCATGTTTTAAGTGAGATCTCAAATCCTCATCTATTTCATTAGAAAATTCTGACATGCAGACTGAAACAATCACTTTAAATACCAGCAGCAGACTACCAGTTAACTCCTGGTGAGCAGTAGCTTTACTCCAGTGATCTAATGAGCAACTAGAGTGCTAACATTCTGAATTTATGACAGATGTGAGACACATCTGAATGCCTTCTTGATGGAATCAAAGTAAAAACTGAAAGCATTTCCTACTGAGGAGACTGCAGTAAATGAAGAAATTAGGAAACTTCATAACAAAGAAGTCTTCCAAGATGGCCACCAGTGAAAAAAGAGCCCAAATGTAGCACAAATATTACCCAGATGTAGCCCACATATAGCCCAATGACAAAAGTGTGAAAAACACTTTTTATTTTTAGTTTTTTTGCAGTTTTATGTAGTGCAGACTGGTCAGGTATTGGAGCATTGCATCTTAAAACATGACCCCCTACACTACAAAAACACCACTGCACTACCTTAAACCCTAAAACACTACCCCCAGCACGACCCCCTACACTACACAAGCACCACTGCACTATCCTAAACCCTAAAACACTACCCCCAGCACGACCCCCTACACTACCCAAACACCACTGCACTAACCTAAATCCTAAAACACTACCAGCAGCACGACCCCCTACACTACCCAAACACCACTGCACTACCCTAAAACATGACCCCTACACTACACAAACACCACTGCACTACCCTAAACCCTAAAACACTACCCCAGCATGACCCCTACACTACCCAAACACCACTGCACTAACCTAAATCCTAAAACACTACCCCCAGCACGACCCCCTACACTACCCAAACACCACTGCACTACCCTAAAACATGACCCCTAAACTACACAAACACCACTGCACTACCCTAAACCCTAAAACACTACCCCCAGCACGACCCCCTACACTACACAAGCACCACTGCACTACCCTAAACCCTAAAACACTACCCCCAGCACGACCCCCTACACTGCCCGAACACCACTGCACTGCCCTAAACCCTGAAACACCAGCCCCTGCATGACCCCCTACACTGCCCGAACACCACTGCACTGCCCTAAACCCTGAAACACCACCCCTAGCACGACCCCCTACACTGCCCGAACACCACTGCACTGCCCTAAACCCTGAAACACCACCCCTTCACGACCCCCTACACTGCCCAAACACCACTGCACTGCCCTAAACCCTGAAACACAACCCCCAGCATGACCCCCTACACTGCCCGAACACCACTGCACTGCCCTAAATCCTGAAACACTACCCCCAGCAAGACCCCCTACACTGCCCGAACACCACTGCACTGCCCTAAACCCTGAAACATCACCCCCAGCAAGACCCCCTACACTGCCCAAACACCACTGGCCTAAACCCTGAAACACCACCCCCAGCACGACCCCCTACACTGCCTGAACACCACTGCACTGCCCTAAACCCTGAAACACTACCCCCAGCAGGACCCCCTACACTGCCCGAACACCACTGCTCTGCCCAAAACCCTGAAACACCAGCCCCAGCATGACCCCCTACACTGCCCAAACACCACTGCACTGCCCTAAACCTTGAAACACCAGCCCCTGCACGACCCCCTACACTGCCCGAACACCACTGCACTACCCTAAACCCTGAAACATCACCCCCAGCACGACCCCCTACACTGCCCGAGCACCACTACACTGCCCTAAACACTGAAACACCAGCCCCAGCACGACCCCTACACTGCCCGAACACCACTGCACTGCCCTAAACCCTGAAACACCAGCCCCAGCACGACCGCCTACACTGCCCGAACACCACTGCACTGCCCTAAACCCTGAAACACCAGCCCCAGCACGACCCCCTACACTGCCCGAACACCACTGCACTGCCCTAAACCATGAAACACCAGCCTCAGCACGACCCCCTACACTGCCTGAACACCACTGCACTTCCCTGAACCCTGAAACACCAGCCCCAGCACAACACCCTACACTGCCCGAACACCACTGCACTGCCCTAAACCCTGAAACACCACCCCGTGCATGACCCCTACACTGCCCGAACACCACTGCACTGCCCTAAACCCTGAAACACCACCCCCAGCGTGACCCCCTACACTGCCCGAACACCACTGCATTGCCCTAAACCCTGAAACACAACCCCTGCACAACCCCCTACACGGCTCGAACACTACTGCACTGCCCTAAACCCAGAAACACCATCCCCAGCACGACCCCCTATACTGCACGAACTCCACTGCACTGCCCTAAACCCTGAAACACTACCCCCAGCAAGACCCCCTACACTGCTCGAATACCACTGCACTGCCCTAAACTCTGAAACATCACCCCCAGCAAGACCCCCTACACTGCCCGAACACCACTGCCCTAAACCCTGAAACACCACCCCCAGCAAGACCCCCTACACTGCCCGAACACCACTGCACTGCCCTAAACCCTGAAACACCAGCCCCAGCACGACCCCCTACACTGCCCGAACACAACTGCACTGCCCTAAACCCTGAAACACCACCCCTGCACGACCCCCTACACTGCCCGAACACCACTGTGCTGCCCTAAACCCTGAAACCCCACCCCCAGCATGACCCCCTACACTGCCAGAACACCACTGCACTGCCCTAAACCCTGAAACACCACCCCTGCACGACCCCCTACACTGCCCGAACACTACTGCACTGCCCTAAACCCTGAAACACCACCCCCAGCACGACCCCCTACACTGCACGAACACCACTGCACCGCCCTAAACCCTGAAACACTACCCCCAGCAAGACCCCCTACACTGCCCGAACACCACTGCACTGCCCTAAACCCTGAAACATCACCCCCAGCAAGACCCCTACACTGCCCGAACACCACTGCCCTAAACCCTGAAACACCACCCCCAGCAAGACCCCCTACACTGCCCGAACACCACTGCACTGCCCTAAACCCTGAAACACCACCCCCAGCAAGACCCCTACACTGCCCGAACACCACTGCACTGCCCTAAACCCTGAAACACCACCCCCAGCACGACCCCCTACACTGCCCGAACACCACTGCTCTGCCCAAAACCCTGAAACACCAGCCCCAGCACGACCCCCTACACTGCCCGAACACCACTGCACTGCCCTAAACCCTGGAACACCAGCCCCAGCACGACCCCCTACACTGCCCGAACACCACTGCACTGCCCTAAACCCTGAAACACCACCCCGAGCACGACCCCTACACTAGCCGAACACCACTGCACTGCCCTAAACCCTGAAACACCAGCCCCAGCACAACCCCGTACACTGCCCGCACACCACTGCACTGCCCTAAACCCTGAAACACCAGCCCCAACACAACCCCGTATACTGCCCGAACACCACTGCTCTGCCCTAAACCCTGAAACACCAGCCCCAGCACGACCGCCTACACTGCCCGAAAACTACTGCACTGCCCTAAACCCTGAAACACCACCCCCAGCAAGACTACCTACACTGGCCGAACACCACTGCACTGCCCTAAACCCTGAAACACCACCCCTGCACGTCCCCTACACTGCCCAAACACTACTGCACTGCCCTAAACCCTGAAACACCACCCCTCAGCACGACACCCTACACTGCCCGAACACCACTGCACTAAACCCTGTAACACCACCCCCTGCACGACCCCCTACACTGCCGGAACACTACTGCACTGCCCTAAACCCTGAAACACCACCCCCAGCACGACCCCCTACACTGCCCTAACACCACTGCACTGCCCTAAACCCTGAAACATCACCCCCAGCACAACCCCCTACACTGCCTGAGCATCATTGCTCTGCCCTAAACCCTGAAACACTAGCCCCAGCACGACCCCCTACACTGCCCTAAACCCTGAAACACCAGCCCCAGCACCACCCCCTACACTTCCCGAACACCACTGCACTGCCCTAAACCCTGAAACACCACCCCCTGCACCACCCCCTACACTGCCCGAACACCACTGCACTGCCCTAAACCCTGAAACACCACCCCCTGCACCGCCCCTACACTGCCCGAACACCACTGCACTGCCCTAAACCCTGAAACACCACCCCCAGCATGACCCCTTTACTGCTTGAACACCACTGCACTGCCCCAAACCCTGAAACACCACCCCCAGCATGACCCCCTACACTGCCCGAACACCACTGCCCTAAATCCTGAAACACAACCCCTGCACGACCCCCTACACTGCCCGAACACCACTGCACTGCCCTAAACCCTGAAACACCACCCCCTGCACGACCCCCTACACTGCCCGAACACCACTGCACTGCCCTAAACCCTGAAACACCACCCCCAGCACGACCCCCTACACTGCCCGAACACCACTGCACTGCCCTAAACCCTAAAAACCACCCCCAGCACGACCCCCTACACTGCCCGAACACCACTGCACTGCCCTAAACCCTAGAACACTACCCCCAGCATGACCCCCTACACTACCCGAACACCACTGCACTACCCTAAACCCTAAAATACTCGCCCCAGCACAACCCCCTACACTACCCGAACACCACTGCACTGCCCTAAACCCTAAAACACTCCCCCAGCACGACCCCCTACACTACCTGAACACCACTGCACTGCCCTAAACCCTAAAACACTCCCCCAGCACGACCCCTACACTACCTAAACACCACTGCACTGTCCTAAACCCTAAAACACTACTCCCGCATGACCCCTACACTACCCAAATACCAATGCACTACCCTAATCCCTAAAACACTACCCCTGCACAACCCCTACACTACCAAAGACCACTGCACTACCCTAAACTCTAAAACAATACCCCCGCACGACTCCCTACACTACCCAAAGACCACTGCACTACCCTAAACCCTAAAACACGACCTCCTACACTACACAAACACCACTCCACTACCCTAAACCCTAAAAATTACCCCCAGCACGAACCCCTACACTACCCAAACACCACTGCACTACCCTAAACCCTAAAACCCTAAAACACTAACCCCAGCACGACCCCTACACTACCCAAACACCACTGTACTACCCTAAACCCTAAAACACTCCCCCAGCACGACTCCCTACAACTACCCAAACACCACTGCACTACCCTAAACCCTAAATCTACCCCAGCATGACCCCCTACACTACACAAACACCACTGCACTACCCTAAACCCTAAAACACTACCCCCAGCACAACCCTCTTCACTACCTAAACACAACTGCACAATTTGTTACAGGCGTTGCAACGCAGGCCTGTAGTGCTTACTGGAAGTACCTGGTGGGCTAGTTGGGCCCCAGGGACTCTCAGGATTCAAGGTGACCTAATCCCCCAACTTAAAACGCGCCACGGGGCGCGTTTGCACAGTGGTGAAGGGAGGGGCGGGGCCTCAGGTGACATGTGCGCAAACACGCCCTGTGGTGCGTTTTAAGTTGGGGAGTTAATTCCCTTTGAATCCTGGGGGCCAACTAGCCCACCAGGTACCTTCAGTAAGCACAACAGAGTTGCGTTGCAGAGAGGTGAAAAAGGTGCGTGGCCTCGGAACGCCTCTCTGCAACTCAGCTCTGTGGTCCTAACTGTAGGTACCTGGGGGGCTAGTTGGGCCCCAGGGACCCTCAGGATTCAAGGGGACTTAATCCCGCAACTTAAAACGCGCCACGGGGCGCGTTTGCACACATGTCACCTCAGGCCCCCCCTCCCTTCACCACTGTGCAAACGCGCACTGGCTCTGGTTAGTCAGAGTCAGTTACCACCAGTACCCGTCTGAAAAAGTTGTGGGCACAGGATGATTTTGCAACAAGGCCTCTTTCTGCTCCTCTGTTGGTTCTTTCTGCACATCTTTTGCTTCTTTCTGTGCGTTTTTTCTTCTTTCTTCACATGTCCTACCTCTGTTGGCATAGTTAGAAACTAGCATTTAAAAAACCTTTGAAATTCACTTAAAAAATCATATGTTTCAGGCACGTTATAGTTAGAAATTAGCATTTAAAAAACCTTTGAAATTCACTGAAAAAACCATAGGTTTCAGGCACGTTATAGTTAGAAATTACCTTTTAAAAACCTTTGAAATTCACTGAAAAACCATAGGTTTCAGGCACGTTATAGTTAGAAATTAGCATTTAAAAAACCTTTGAAATTCACTGAAAAAACCATAGGTTTCAGACAAGTTATAGTTAGAAATTAGCATTTAAAAAACCTTTGAAATTCACTGAAAAAACCATAGGTTTTAGGGACAGTTATAGGTAGTTGGACATTGCACTCGTACAAAACCCGTGAAATTCCCTGTTATAGTTAGTTCAGCTAACTATAACTCGCGCCCACAATGCACTGCTGATGACGTCACATATTACATCACTCATGACATGGTCAGTGACATCACTGATGACATCACTGATGACATCTCAAATGACATCACTGATGACATCATCCATGTGATAATTTCATGCATCTTCTCACACCCTAATATAACTTTTGATACACCCACTCTAAATTACAGACTGCCATTCTCAAAACCATAGACTCTCCAACACCAAAAACTACATACCCACTCACTGATTCTTAGGTCTACACACACATCCATTCACTCACCTGTACAGTCACTCATACTTACAGTCACTCAGTACAGGACTATCATATGCACTCATACACCTATATAAATACTCACACACCGCCACTCATCCATAGAGGTACTCACACACCTAGTCAGTCATGCAAAAAATTAATCACACACCCATTTACTCACCTATACAGTTATACACACACCAGCTCACTTACTCATACAAATACTAGCACATTCTTACGCTCTTATACAATAACTGATACAAGCACACACGCATCCATACAGCCACTCTCACAATAACACACTCTCACTTATAGCCATTTAAATACTCTAACACACATATATACTGCCTTTTACATATGTAGTTACTCGCACATGTACCACTGAGATATACATTCACTCACTAACACACCCATACACACACTCACCCACCCAAGCAGTCCATCACAGATGCACTCTTGAAATCATGCACACAGTGAATCACCCACTCACACATCTATGTATAGAGTCACACACACCCCACCCACACAAACACTCAGGCAGCCATACAGATACTCAGAGAACCAATCAATAACCCATATAGACACTCATGTAGCTATTCGCAAATCCATGCATCCACTTACACACCAACAAACAGACGGATACAGACATTCACACAGTTTAGTCACTAACCCATGCATTCAGTAAGATACGTTTAATCACTCACTTGTAGAGTCAGTCACTCACGTACTAAATCATCCATTCAGACACTTATACACCCACTCATTCTTCAATACGCCTTTCCCTATATATATTAAACATATTTAAACTTTACAGAAACACACAGTCACTGGATGATGTCATCAGTGATGTCATTTGAGATGTCATCAGTGATGTCATCAGTGATGTCACTGACCATGTCATGAGTGATGTAATATGTGACGTCATCAGCAGTGCATTGCGGGGCGCGAGTTATAGTTAGCTGAACTAACTATAACAGGGGAATTTCACGGGTTTTGTACGAGTGCAATGTCCAACTACCTATAACTGTCCCTAAAACCTATGGTTTTTTCAGTGAATTTCAAAGGTTTTTTAAATGCTAATTTCTAACTATAACTTGTCTGAAACCTATGGTTTTTCAGTGAATTTCAAAGGTTTTTTAAATGCTAATTTCTAACTATAACGTGCCTGAAACCTATGGTTTTTCAGTGTATATATATATATATTACCTACTGGCGATTGCAAGTAGATAGTCATAGTTAGGACCTAGTTTCCATAGGAAAAGTGCTTTTTGATTTGCCAATATCTTTGGTGCCGTTTGACAAATCTTTGAGAAATTTTCAAAACTAATGGCCCGCTCCGGTCAGCTCCTGTCTTGAAAGTTTCGGGGTGATTAGTCAAGCGGGGGCCCAGAAAAAAGGGGGGTCCCAAAATGCGTTTTCTCCATGTTAATTTCCATAGGAATGTTTGTCGTGGCTACAGCCCGAACTGCTGAACCGAATTACACCAAATTTGGCAGATAGGTAGCTGTTGTTCCAAAGTGCACTCTTTGCTTTAAATGGTGTAAATCCGTTCAGTAGTTCCTGAGAAATTTAAAAATAAAAAATATCGATATCTGGTGACTGCGGTGGATCCACGAACCCTCCCGAGCACGAGCTTCATTCTGATTGGCTGTCAACACTCCAAACCAAGAAGTGTTGGCAGCCATCTTGTGACTCGGTATTAGGGAATAAAATGATAAAAAGAAAAGAAAAGGGGGCAGGGTAGAAACACCCTGACCCCCTAGGCCTGGTGTGGGACCCCCAGGGCCCCAAAAAGTTTTTTTTGTTTTTTTTCGGCGGGATTCTCGCTGGGGGCATGAATCCCGCTGAAAAAAACAAAGCGTGGTATACTGCACTTCGTTTTATTGAGCCCCTGAGTGGCCCAGGTCCCGGGGGCAATATACAAAATATATATGGAGGCCGCACGGGCCCCTGCAGCCCCGGGGACCGCTACCTCCCCGGGGCTTTATTAATTATGCACAGGGGCACGCAGCCCCCCACAGCCCCGAGGACCGTCACCTCCCTGGGTTTTTTTTATAATTATGGGCAGGGGGCCTCGCGACCCCCAAGCCCCGGGGACCGCCGCTTCCCCGGGGCTTTACTTAATTAATTGTGGGGGCCTCGTGGGCCCACACAAGCCCCGGGGACTGCCATCTCCCCAGGGCTTTTATTTGTTTAGGGGGGGCCTTGCAGGCCCCCCAAGCCCCAGGGACCACCACTTCCCCGGGGCTTTACTTAAATATGGGGGGGCCTTGCGGGCCCCCCAAGCCCGGGGACTGCCATCTCCCCAGGGCACTAATTATGTTAATGTGGGGGTCCGTTGCAGACCCCTGGCCCGGGGACCACCACCTCCCCGGGGCTATGTAAATGTTGGGAGGGGGCCACGCAGCCCCCCTCCTGGAGCCCTCCATGGCCCTGGGGACCGCCACCCCCCAGGGCCGGCTCCGGCAATGTCCCAGAGTGCCCACCCCCGGGACATTGCAGTTTGCAATGGCAGGGCGGGAGCACTGCTCCCGCCCTGCCATTGCAAACTCTGATTTGCTTCATGGAAGCGAGAGCAGGAAACCTGCTCTCGGTTCCATGAAGCGAAGCAGAATTGCTTTTGGGCGAAGGGAGCTGCATGTCAGCAGCTCCCCTTGTCCAAAAGCAATGCCTGCTCCCGCAGGAGGCGGGGAGCCGGCTGGGACCGTGGGGGCATTGGGGCTCCCCCGCCATCCCCAACGTTAGGGCATGCCCCAGGGGATGGGGTACCTGGGGCAAAAAAAAAGCCCTTGGGGGGATAAATGTTTTTTTTTTGTACAAAATGGCTGGGCCTCGGGGGATGGGGTCCCCGAGGCAGAGTTTGAGTAATGAGAATGGGGGGCATTTTTTTTTTCTCGCGTGACTGGAGTTGCGACTCCATCGCAGCTCTCAGCTCGCCCCCCCCGTGTAACCGTGATGGGTTCGCAACTCCAGGCAAAATTAAAAAAGAGTATGTATGTTTTATAAAGTAAGATTGACTGTTGGGTTATAGGGTGGCTCTAAAAAGAGCCCTTGTTTTCATTATGAGTTTGTTGTAGCTACATGTAAGTGTGGATGCACAGCTTTAGGTTGTTGAGGAAGACTCTGTTTCTTTGATCTGTGAAGTGAACTCCATCACTTCTGTAGATGTCGTCCATATCAAAACGTACATTGTTGTTATAGATGGACCCCATTCTATGATCTCTGAGGTATGCATAAACAGCTTTATTTACATTCTTCCTAGCTTTCTCAAACTGTGGACAGAATTGATTTGACCACTTCCATTTCTGTCTTTGACATATATTTGAGAATACAAAGACAGTTTGAGGTAAAAGCAACATCAATTCTGCAAAGGTATCCTTCATTAGCATTTCCAGACCTACCCCAGTCAATGTGCCAAGGCCATTGCCACCACAGTGCACAATCATGAGGTCAGGGGGTTGGAGATGCAAAAAGGTTTTAACCAAAGGCAACAATTGGAGCCACTTTAATCCTCTCTGTGCAATCCATTTAATGTCCACATTTTGCAAACCTAGGTTTTTGTCAATACCTCTCTGTTCAGCATACCTTTTGAACCAGAAAACATAGCTGTGCCCTACAATCCACACTGTGAGCATCTTGAAGGGATGTCTGGAAGGAATGAAAAGATGTCTGTAGCTGAGGTAGTCAGTGGGTAGAATGAGAGGTATCTAAAATGGTGGAGAACATGTTGTTTTTTAAAAAGCTGATAAGTGATTGGCTGTTCATCAAGATTGTGCACTCAAAAATAGGATGCATGTTAGTTTGCTGAGATATCATGTTTGTGATTCGTTATTAGAAAATGTTTTAAAGGTACAGTAGATATCATAAGGTAATATTTTGCAAATGTCAACCACACCTGCTGTTTGCATTAGTAAGCTTGTGTGCTGAACTTGAAACTACGGTGAACTTGTGACCTGCCAGTACAGTTGAATGTTCCATGAACTGTTACTATGGAAACTGGCATTAAGTAGAATGAGGGAAGGGTTGAAACTTAACTGTGTACTTAAATTGTGAAATGGATACTTAAATATAAGTGAAAAGTTAGTAAATTAAGGTTTTCTAAGACAGTGGTATGTGTAGAAGTAGTGTGTTGTTGAAAAACTATGCTAGTATTATTAAAAATTGTTTTTTGAACTCCCGTGTGGATACGCGGCTCCACCGCGGTGGAGTCACGACTCCAGAAAATTACAGAATCAGTTTGGGCACCATTTGAAGACAGTTAGAAAGGGATAATATGTCTAACCAATAGAAATGTGTTTTACAATTTGAAATAATGATGGAAGCAATACGATTTGATACTTACATTTATTTGAGTGCAAAAAGAGAGGGAAAGTTTGCCATTTCTGGTTTCACCTTTCTGAGAGAGGTGCATTACATTTCTTGTGTGGAAAAGAAAATCTTTTAAGAGTTTCTGATATTTGGTATTCTGCAATACTACCTCAAACGTGACTAACCAATTTGTAAGGTGTATTAAATATTATTCAGCACTGCTTTATTGTTTCTAGTGATATTTTTACTTTGAAAAAATAAATAAATCCAAGTGTGGAAATTGTAAGACAAATGTGATGTATGAAATATGTTATAAAATGTACAGCTCTCTATTGTGCTCTGTATTATTCTAATGAAATGATTTTTGAAATAGTTTGTAGATAGTAACATGGTAGAAGCATTAGTGTTTACTTTCTGGAATTGCCCAGGTAGTACTCTTGTACTGAACTTTTCACTGAGGCACTACTCATCCAGTCATGCATTCTCTCAGGCACTACCCACTACCCATCTATTTGTATGTTTCTTTGATACATGATGCCACTTTTAAAAGGTACAGACACATGCATGCAGGCTTTCTGGAATAATGTGAGACTTTTAACAGATAGATTGAAAAAGTTGCTGCTTTGTATTTGGCTAGGCCCAACACTCTGAGCAGTTGCTGAATAGTGAAGCTGCAGCCCAAAAGTGAGGTTTAAGAAATGTTGGCAGAGGGATTAGTGATTAGGTTAGCTTGTATTGGTCTGTGGAGATGTACACTTCAAGTATACCGCATAATTTTAGGTGTCTCTTTAAAATGGGAAGTGTAGTCTGTCAAGTTTAGGGGACTTTTTAGTCTTATGAGTGAGGTATGTGTCTGCGTGCACATGTATTTTCTCACATGTTATGTCTAAACATATGGTAGAGGTATAAAACTTTGGTATACATGTATCTGTATGTTTCTTTTATATATGATGCCACTAGGAAAAGGCACAGACACATGCATGCCATGTAATCCCTCAGACATTAACCATAGATTCATGCAATCATCCAGGCACTACTATCCCACTCAAAGATTCAGTCAGGCACTACCCATGCTCTTATCTACTCACTCTGGTACTACTGATGCACTCATAGAATGTCCCAAGCATTACCCTTACACTCATAAGTTCTCTCAGGTGCATCACATACAGTCATACAATCATCCAGTTACAACTACTGCAGTCATAGAATCACTCAGGCAGTACCCATGCACTTTATTATTCTTTCAAGCACTACTCATACACTCTTGTCTTTAACCATGCGTTAGACTTACACACATGGTTTGTCTAAGGTATTTCCCCTGGACTGATCTAATTACCCATTCAGTACTGCTGCTCTCATGCAATTACCCAGGCAGTACTCTTGCACTGAAGTATTCACTCAGGCGCTACCCATCCAGTCATCCATTCTCTCAGGCACTACCCACTACCCATCTGTTTGTATGTTTCTTTGATATATGATGCCACTTTTAAAAGGTACAGACACATGCATGCATGCTCCCTGGAACATGGTGAGACTTTTAACAGACACATTGAAAAAGTTGCTGTTTTGTATTTGACTAGGCCTAACACTCTGAGTACTTGCTGAAAAGTGAAGCTGAAGCCAATAGTGAGGTTTAAGATATGTTGGCAGAGGGATTAGTGATTAGGTTAGCTTGTTTTGGTCTATGGAGATGTACACTTCAAGTATGCTGCATAATTTTAGGTGTCTCTTTAAAATGGGAAGTGCAGTCTCTCAAGTTTAAGGGACTTTTTAGTCTTATGACTGAGGTATGTGTCTGTGTGCATATGTATTCTCTCATGTGTTATGACTAAATAGATGGTAGAGGTGTAAAACTCTGGTACACATGTATTTGTATGTTTCTTTTACATATGATGCCACTAGGAAAAGGCACAGATACATGCATTCCTTGTAATCCCTCAGACATTAACCATAGATTTGTTCAATTATGCAGGCACTACTATCCCACTCAAAGATTCAGTCAGGCACTACCCATGCTCTCATCAACTCAATCTGGTACTACTGATGCACTGATAGAATGTCCCAAGCATTACCCTTACACTCTTATTTTCTCTCAGGTGCTTCCCATACAGTCATACAATCATCCAGTTACTACCACTGCAGTCATAGAATCACTCAGGCAGTACCCATGCACTTTTTTATTCTTTCAAGCACTAGTCATACACTCTTGTCTTCAACCATGCGTTAGCCTTGCACTCATGGTTTGTCTAAGGTATTTCCCCTGCACTGATCTAATCACCTATTCAGTACTGCTGCTCTCATGCAATCACCCAGGCAGTACTCTTGCACTGAACTATTCACTCAGGCGCTACCCATCCAGTCATCCATTCTCTCAGGGACTACCCACTACCCATCTATTTGCATGTTTCTTTGATATATGATGCCACTTTTAAAAGGTACAGACACAGGCATGCATGCTCTCTGGCATATTGTGAGTCGTTTAACAGACACGTGGAAAAAGTTGCGGCTTTGTATTTGCTTAGGGCCAACACTCTGAGTAGTTGCTGAATAGTGAAGCTGCAGCCCAAAAGTGAGGTTTAAAACATGTTGGCAGAGGGATTAGTTATTAGGTTAGCTCGAATCAGTCTATGAAGATGTACACTTCAAGTATACCGCATAATTTTAGGTGTCTCTTTAAAATAGAACGTGTAGTCTGTCAAGTTTAAGAGACTTTTTAGTCTTATGAGTGAGGTATGTGTCTGCGTGCACATGTATTCTCTCACGTGTTATATCTAAACAGATGGTAGAGGTATAAAACTTTGGTATACATGTATCTGTATGTTTCTTTTATATATGATGCCACTAGGAAAAGGCACAGACACATGCATGCCATGTAATCTCTCAGACATTAACCATAGATTTGTGCAATCACCCAGGCACTGCTATCCCACTCAAAGATTCAGTCAGGCACTACCCATGCTCTTATCTACTCACTCTGATACTACTGATGCACTCATAGAATGGCCCAAGCATTACCCTTACACTCTTATTTTCTCTCAGGTGCTTCCCATACAGTCATACAATCATCCAGTTACTACCACAGCAGTCATAGAATCACTCAGGCAGTACCCATGCACTTTTTTATTCTTTCAAGCACTACTCATACACTCTTGTCTTCAACCATGTGTTAGCCTTGCACTCATGGTTTGTCTAAGGTATTTCCCCTGTACTGATCTAATCACCCATTCAGTACTGCTGCTCTCATGCAATCACCCAGGCAGTACTCTTGCACTGAACTATTCACTCAGGCGCTACCCATTCAGTTATCCATTCTCTCAGGCACTACCCACTACCCAGCTATTTGCATGTTTTTTTGATATATGATGCCACTTTTAAAAGGTACAGACACATGCATGCATGCTCTCTGGAATATTGTGAGTCTTTTAACAGACACATTGAAAAAGTTGCTGCTTTGCATTTGGCTAGGCCCAACACTCCGAGTAGTTGCTGAATAGTGAAGCTGCAGCCCAAAAGTGAGGTTTGAGACTTTTTGATAGAAGGATTAGTGATTAGGTTAGTTCGTATTGGTCTATGGAAATGCATATTTCAAATATTCCGCATAATTTTAGATGTCTCTTTAAAATGGAAAGTGCAGTCTGTCAAGGTTAAGGGACTTTGTTGTCTTATGACTCAAGTATGTGTCAGCTTGCACATATATTCTCACATATGTTATTTCTATAGAGATGGTAGAGCTATAAAACACTGGTATATATGTATTTGTATGTTTCTTTTACATATGATGCCACTAGGAAAAGGTACATACATATGCATGCTTGTTTTTAGGAATATAGTGAGAATTACATCTATATACTCAAGCACTAGGTGTGCACTGATTAAAAGAGGCTCATATCTCTCTTTGACTCATGAACTCACTTAGGCATTCTTATTCAGTTATGCAATCAAGGAGGCACTACTTATACACAGTTTGTATCACTTAGATATTAACCATACATTCATATAATCACCTAGACACTACTATTCCATTCAAACATTTACTTAGCCAGTACCTATGCACTCATGTATTCACTGAGGCACTAATGATGCACTTATGCAATGGTCCAAACATTACCTTAATACTCATACTTTCTCAGAGGTATTTCCCATACATTCATACATTCATCCAGGTAGTACCTCTGCAGTGATAGAATCACACAGGCAGTATGCGTGCACTCATGCATTATCTCAAGCTCTACCCATACACTCATGCAATAAACCATACTTTAGGCTTTTACTCATAGTTT
Organism: Calotriton arnoldi; assembly: GCA_963921515.1. Taxonomy (NCBI): domain Eukaryota; kingdom Metazoa; phylum Chordata; class Amphibia; order Caudata; family Salamandridae; genus Calotriton; species Calotriton arnoldi. Next base: position 628,547 of record CAWUFW010010495.1, read on the forward strand.
CTCTCAGGTATTTTTCATGCACTGATGCAATCACCCCGGCAGCATCGCTGCACTCATTCAATTATCCAGGCACTACTCTGGCACTGAACTATTGACTTAGGCAGTAGCCATTTAGTGATCCATTTTGTTAGGCACTATATATGCACTCATCCAATGAGCCTACCATTACTCTTACATTCATCCTTTTACTCAGGCACTACCATGCAGTCCTAGAGTTAAGTAGAAACTACCTATACACATACTACCCCTCTTCCCTCTTTCAGCACCTCTCTTGCCTCTTTCTGCACTTCTCATGCCTCTTTCTACACCTCTCTTGCCTCTTTATGCACTTCTCTTGCCTCTTTATGCACCTCTGTTGCTTCTTTCTGCACTTCTCTTGCCTGTTTCTGCAACTCTCTTGCTCTTTCTGCACCTCTGTTGCCTCTTTCTGCACCTCACTTGCTTCTTTATGCACCCCTCTTGCCTCTTTCTACACATCCCTCTTTCTGTACCTCTCTTGCCTCTTTCTGCACCCCTCTTCCATCTTTCTGCACCTCAGTTGCCTGTTTCTGCAACTCTCTTGCCTCTTTCTGCAGTTCTCTTACCTCTTTCTGCATCTCTGTTGTTTCTTTCTGTACTTCTCTTGCTTCTTTCTGTACCCTTCTTCCCTCTCTTTGCACCCCTCTTGCCTCTTTCTGCACCCCTCTTCCATCTTTCTGCACCTCAGTTGCCTATTTCTGCAACTCTCTTGCCTCTTTCTGCAGTTCTCTTACCTCTTTCTGCATCTCTGTTGCTTCTTTCTGCACTTCTCTTGCTTCTTTCTGTTCCTCTCTTGCTTCTTTCTGTACCCCTGTTGCCTCTTTCTAAGGTTCTCTTAACTCTTTCTGCACCTCTGTTGCTTCTATCTGCACCCCTCTTACCTCTTTTTGAACCTCTGTTGCTTCTTTCTGCACTTCACTTGCCTCTTTCTGCACCTCTGTTGCTTCTTTCTGCACTTCTCTTCCTTCTTTCTGTACCTCTCTTACTTCTTTTTCAACTCCTTTTGCCTCTTTCTGCACCCCTTTTATTTGTTTCTGTACCTTACTTGCATGTTTCTACAACTTTTTCCTCTATCTGCACTTCTTTAGCCTCTTTCTGCACCTCTCTTGCCTCTTTCTGTACATCTGTTACTTCTTTCTGCATTTCTCACATTTTTCAGTAGCTGTGTTGTTTGTGTATTTCATTTTGCTGTCGGTAAACCTTTTGTTTTTTTTCCCTTTCTTCTTTTGGTTGTGTGACAACCTTTTCTTCTATTTTTGCAGTTGTTTTGCTCGTTTTTATAATTTTCTCTTTTTATGTGTTATAAATGCAATAGGAATTCAATTGTAATTTTGTGCTTAGTTGTTATTTTCAAAATTGAAATGTTATTAATTTTAAAATTTTATTTGATATACCAAAATAATTAAACTATTATTTGTTTTTTAGGAAGATATTTTGATTGGATTATATATAAAAGATGGCAAGAACACATGAAAACAGAAGAGAACAAAGGAAACAGAAGTACTTAATGAAAACTAAAAAGAGTGGAGTAGAAAAACACCAAAAGGATGCTGAGGATAAAGTGGCTTCTGGTAAGAGAACCATACAATTTATTTAAAAAGTTGTGGAGAGACTGAACAATCAAAATACTTATCAAAGGAGAAAAGAAATTTTTAGAACAAACGAGAAGCAAATAAAGAAACACAATGGAAAAGAAACACATGTGACAAAAAGACAGAAACAATTTAAAGGCATACGTGTACATATGTTTCGTAATAGAGTAATTCAAAATTTATTAAAAGATTGTAAAAAGTATAAAAAGATCAGCAGCATATAAGAAGAAGCAACAGATTGAAAGTGTAGTAGATACTGCTTTTGAATTGAAACGAAAATTATTTATATTGGTATAGAAGAGAATGAAAACATTGAATAAAACAATGCACATTATGAAGGAGAAAAGCAAAAGAAAAGACTGGTTAATAGAAGTAACTTTTGCAAAGCTTTTTCTGGTGAATGGAAGCACACTTCTAGTACTGAGCCTTTTTTAATAAAGAAAGCTATTTTCAACAAAATACATTAGTTCATGCAGTTGATACCAGTGGTCGTTGTTATGAGATAAAAGATGGTTGTCCAATTGAAAAAGAAAAGATGGTTCCTAGAAATGTGGAAGAAGTAATAGCTGAAGAAGTTCAAGGGAGACGTGCACAGGCTCCAGTGTATAAGTGGGATTGTAGTAGTATTTGTAGTATTCGACAGGAATCTATTGATATATTACGAGTTTTCTTACGACAATATGCCAAAAAAAGTGTTAAACAGAAGATTAAGATGTTGCAAGGACTAGATCCATGTAAAGTAAGAAAATATACTAAGTTGCAGGGTCATTCTCTGGCTTGTCTTTCTAGAAAAATGTGTAAAAGTACTTTTCATCATTTAAGAATGTTAGCAGTACATCACTCAGAAATGCGGAAGTTAGTAAGGAGATTGTACTACGTAAAAAGTCCTGCATTATCTTTAAATCAAATGAATACAGCTCTTTTGCATGGCTCAGTATCGGATGTAAAAAAAGTTTGTGATGATATACAGTTTTGTTTCTTTGGTTCGTAAGAGGAGTGTAGAGAAAGTGAGAGCTTGATAAGTGTAGGTGTTGAAGAACAGGTGGAAGATATTAGTACTGAGAAGTTTACAGAAGAAATTACAAAGTTTAAGATACTTTCATTTGAAAAACCAAACTATGTATGTATTTGTTGTTGACGTACTCACTATAGCAGTCAAACTAGGAATGTTGATGTGTATTTAAAAAGTGAAAAGGAAGACAATGAAACGTGGGAGCAATTTGGTGCTTATTTGTTGGTGGAAGGTTGTTTTGAGTTGAGTACTGATCAACATATTTGTAAATATTGTTACAACAAATTAGAAGAGAACAAAATGCCAGCTAGAGCAGTACATAACAACTTAGAGTTGGTAGCTATTCCTCCGGAACTGGCAGATTTAAATACATATGAGTCCATTCTTATTCAATCTGGGCACCCTTTTCAGGCTATAGTTCGTATGGAGCCTAAAACAGGAAAGCTGCCTCCAACAGATTTACAAAGAGCTCTGAAAGGAAGAGTTGTGTACTTACCTTTAGATTTTAAGAAAAATATTGAAACTGTTGGTATAGAGAGAGAGGAAAGGGAGCCTGTAGTTATTCTAGTTAATGGTGTACCAACAAAGAGTCAGAAAATATGGCAAGAGTTAGTAGATGTCACAAAACTTCAAAAGGCTACATTATAGCTTGTACAGAACAATATTTATTACAAAACTGTAAATGTGGAAGAACAGGAAATATGTTTAGAAGATGATACAGAAATTTCAACTGGCCAAATAGAAAAAGTGGACAAGTCCAGGAGTGAAGAGATTTACGAACATTACAGTATACATCCTCTACATTCAAAAGAAGTGATTGGAAACACTATTGAATTATTTCAAATGAAGAAAGCAAAGGGAACTCCCATGAGTGTATGGGAAAAAAGTTTAGAAGCTCGTTGTTTTCCAAAGCTGTTCCCCACTGGAGAAGGTGGACGATATGATGAGCGAGCAGTACAGATTCCAGCTTCAGAATACCGCTCGACAAGATTGTACTCAGAAGATTCAAGATTTCGACAGTGCATTCCATATATATTTCATCTTCTATTTGAAAGTGACTTGTCTGGACATTCATATGCATTGAACCACATAGTAAAAACAGGAGTTCATCTTACATCTGTTTCTGCAAAGGAATTTATGGACAAAGTTCAACAAAGAGACGATCATTTAGAATCTCAGTTAATTAATTTGATGGCGTGTCAACGTGGTACTAATGAGTATTGGTATCGTTGTCACGGCCAACTTAAATGTATGTTAAGAAACTTAGGTACCCCTACGTGGTTTCTCACACTTAGCTGTGCTGAATATGCGTGGGATGATTTACTTGAATTTCTACGACAAGCAAATTCAAATGTAAAAAACATTGAATTGAAGACAGCTGTAGAACTGTGTTCCTTGGATCCTGTGAATGTGTGCAGATATTTTAATCATAGGTTTCATGCTATGATGTCTTTTATCTGCAAAAAAAATAATCCACCTCTTGGAGAAGTTACTGATTTCTTTTGGAGAAAGGAGTACCAAGCCAGAGGTGCTCCTCATATACACATGTTATTATGGATCAAGAATGCACCAACATTTTGAACTGATACTGATGAAAGTGTTTTGTCTTTCATCAAAGAGTATGTTACCTGTGCCATACCAAAAAAGGAGGAGAAAAGAGCTTGAGACAACAAGTATTATGTTTTCAAAGTCATCGATGTGGAAAATATTGTCGACGAAAATACAAGTCAAAGGGAAAATGTTATACAAAATGCCGTTTTGGATTCCCATGTCCAATAATTTCAAAAGGAAGGGTCAATAGTTTTATGTCAGCAGTAAGACATACTACAACTCGAAAATCTTTGAAGAATTCATACAACATAAAAAGAACTGAAGATTCAAAGTATATTAATGACTACAATCCAGTGATTTTGACAATGTGGAATGCAAACATGGATATCCAGTATGTTGCAGATAATTCAATTACTGTTGCTCGCTATGTTACGTCATATATAACCAAATCTGAAAAGACAGAGTTGAAAGAAATGTGGGAAGAAATTTCACAAGAGAAGAGTCTTAGTAACAAATTGTACAGCTTTAGCTTGAAAATTCTTTCCCATCGAGAGATTGGATCCTATGAATGTTCGGATCGGTTGAGCTCTGCCAGTTTATATTCAAAGTCAAGAGGAATCATTTGGGTAAGTCTAGGTCTTGCTGCCACACAAAATAGAGTATTGAAATCTCTACAAGAAATTGAATACTTAGCATTGAATGAACCAGAAAGTACAGATATTGTTAAAACTAATATGTTGGATACATACTATCCCAAAAGGAGTCCACATCTGGAAAACCTATGTCTCTATGAAGAACTATGAAGAAATAAATATACAAATAAATAAATAAAGTACTGCAACATTACAGCTTAGGAGAAATGTTACAGAAAATATAAATGAAGAAAAATATGCAGTAATTGGATGGGATGGATGTTTGGTAAAACATGCCAAAGGAAATCTTATTAACCACAGAAAACTCAGTTGCGAAACTCCAGATAAAGGGAATTTTTCTATTTAGCACTTCTGCAACTCTTTAAGCTTTGGCGTAGTGAAATGGAATTACTTGGAGAGTTCGACTGCTATGAAGATTCTTATAATGCATATAAAGATAACATTCAATGCACAATTTTCCCTACTTATCTACAAATGTTAAATGAAGAGATTAAACAAGAAACTACTATTGCAGCTGAAATTGCTAGAGACAGTTCGCAAGATAGTCAAAGTTCTGCTCCACTAAGTCAAGATCCACTAGGACAACCAATTATTGAAAATGAAGCAGCAATAGCCTGAATGAAGTAGAAACAGCAATGCAACAAGCACAACAGGATATTATTGAGTTGGGAAACTTGGAAGAAGAACTAAATATTGAACAAAAAGAAATATATCTGCAAGTGATAGGACAGATACAGCATGGTTTGCTGCATGAAAAAAAATAATGCCAATGCACATCATTTAAACTTATTCGAATGTACATCAGTAGTCAAGCTGGAACAGGAAAAAGTTTCTAAATTAAAGTTTTGACCAGTTATCTACACAAAACTACTGAATCACATTTATCTTGTGTTGTAACAGCTCCAACTGGATTAGCAGCACACAACATTAAAGGGATTACTTTACATCGATTACTCATGCTACCAGTCGAACATGAAAATAAATTGGAATATCAGAAGCTATCTGGAGAAGCTTGTTATGAAGTTTCAAGAGTACTGAAGAAACTGAAACTTCTAATCATTGATGAGGTGAGCATGGTCTCAAACTTAATGCTTGCCTTTGTACATTTAAGAATGCAACAGATTTTAAAATTATGATGTTCTGTTTGGCGGAAAACATGTAATTGTTGTATAAGCTTTATTTCGACAGCTCATGTCATAAAAGCTATAAAGACACCATTTTAAATAAAAAGTATAAAAATGTTCAATTGATACAATGGCATAATACAGACAGGTGTATACAACCAATCCATCCTAATATCCTGCTGCAGCCAAAGTGCAGCATTCTGTCAAGAAAATAGAGCTATCAGTGCCATAATTATACAACATGACAAGATAAAACATACATAAAATACATTCTAAAATAAGGGGGCAGGTGCGCTAAAGTACTACCTATTATAGTGCGTCCACAGGTGGGCCCAGTTTGCAATCACCCCTCAGGGGAGCATTATGGGGAGACTAAAAACAATAAAGTGCACATGCAAAAATGTATAAATAAAACATAGATTGCTGTCTTAAGAGCCCTCCAACAACTATATGCAACCCTCATGCTACTAGGGACTACCGCATTCCTGTCTGGATCTTTCGTCTTATAGACCATGCGTGGCTTAAAATCTTGGCCACACTGCAAGCAAAGAGCGGTCTAGGGTCTGATCTAAGAATGCGCAGGGCAGCGCGATGGTCCAGTGTGCCCAGTTTTTGGCAAACCGGTTTTAACCACTTCACCCTTGGCGTGGAATATGCCTGGCAAGCGAACATAACATGGGCAACGCTTTCTACCGGGGCCCTGCAACATGGACAGTTCTTTGGTGTTGGGTTGCGTGTGTGCCAGTTAACTGTAGTATCACAGACGGGGAGTGTCCCAAGCCTGAAGTGGATATACAACGTCCTGTCCCAAGGGACCTGGATTATATCTAAAAAGGGCTCTAAGTGTCTATCCTGTTTGTGAAGATAAAATTCTGCAGTTAGCCTCCCCAGGTTTGGTTTACTAAATTCTTGCTGGTCCACCCATTCCCAGTAAAGACGCTTGAGTTCTTCTTTCCTCGGTGGGTCCTGCTTGTCCAAATGTGCTTGGAGCCCTAAAGCTAACATCATTTTCCTGACACTAGAAATCCAGCCCACTTTTCTGCTTGTGTCAAGCCTGATGACCTCAGATAGGGCTTCCGCGTAAGGTATAAGCTCAGGGGTTCGCCTGATGCGAGCCCAAAAGAGCAACGGGCGAAGCCTTGCTACATCACCAATGGATCGTCTGCCCATATCGAGCATAAGGAGGGTAAGGGGAACATATTTGGGCAGCATCACTAGATCCCTAAGGAATTTATGCTCAGATCTGCAGAGGTCGTGAGCCTTCTCAAATCCCCACAACTCTGCTCCGTACAATCCTGTACTAACTGCCTTCGCATCATAGACCTGGAGAGCTGGAGCTACCGGTCTGCTGTGTGATGAACGGTGTTCCTTCCCAAGTGATCCCGCTACCCTTTTGTGGTTCATCAGCATTTTAGCTAAGTGGTGCTTCCATGATATATTGTCTGAGAGTCGGACACCAAGATAATCGACGGTGCCGACTCTATCTAGGGGAGTTCCATCAAGCAAGGGGATGCCTCTGTAAGACTTGTGGGGGTTAAAGGCCATGAATTTTGTTTTTGCGGTGTTAATTACCAACCCCCTGGTATCGCAGAAAAGTTGGAACCTGTTCAGTAGCCGCTGCAACCCCATTGGGGTCTTGGACACCAGCAGGGTGTCATCTGCGAACAAAAGGGTCGGTACCTTAACACCCCCCAGGGTTGGTGCATCTGCTGGATCTTCTTGCAGGAAACTAACCAATCCATTCATATAGAGAGAGAATAGAGTGGGAGCCAAAACACAACCCTGCAGACTCCCCTACTGACAGGAATGCGATCAGTCAGCTGTCCCTGCGAGCCCCACCCTATCTGTGCATAAGTCTCTTCGTGCAGCCTAACTACAAGATTAAGAATAAACGGGGGGATGCCCATATCTTTAAGTTTCAACCATAATTTGCTCCTAGGGACTAAATCAAAGGCAGTTTTTAGATCGATAAATGCTAAGTATAAATGAGTTGGAGCCGGAATGACTGGTCGATAGTGCCCGTCCTAGCCCTAAAACCAGCCTGAAACTGCAATAAGATGGCATTATTGTCTATCCACAGCTGGATCCTCTGCAGCAATACTCTGCTGAAGACCTTCTGCAGGGCATCGATCAGGCTTATAGGCCTGTAGTTTGAGGGGTCATCTTTGGCTCCCTTTTTATAAATTGGGACCACCTCTGCTCCTTTCCAGGACCCGGGGACTGGGGCGCCATTAGCTATTGCATTAGTCAGGAGAAGAATATAGCGGGCCCAATTTGGGATATCAGATAGAAATAATTCACCCGGTATGCCGTCTGGTCCTGCAGCCTTGGACGGCACTATTCTGCCTATTGTGGCCTCTATTTCACCCAAGGAAAAAAAGCTCGTTGTCCAAGGGGTGCCTGACAAACTCGTCTACCTCCATCGTAGGCGAGTCCTCCGAGGATGAATAGAGCTTCCGGAAGTGGTCATACCATTCTTGTCCAGTAATATAATTAGGAGGCGGGACGCTCCTGATCTACTACCCCAGGTGACTAAAGACCAGAAAGAAATGGCATCCTTTGCTACACTTGCTTCTTTGAGTTGCTGGCAACGGGATTCATCCCATGCTGACTTTGTCAAGCGCAGGGTGGCCTTGTAGCGCTTTCTGGCAATTCTAATCAGGAAGGAATTCTTATCATTGATTGCTGCAGCCAAGAGTATTCGCCCGCTTCTACAATATTGGTGTACCATGAGTGAGCTCCTCTATGCGACCTGGTGGGCTTGCGGTCCAATCTAGGAACTAAAAAATGCACATTAATTTGATTAAAGGTGCAGGAGTGAACCATGGTTGCATCAACCGAACCCCTTTTGCTGGCAATCACGGACTGGAGCTTTAGTGTTCCCTCTGCCAGATCTTGCTGTATGCCTAGGATCTTGTTTTCTTGCAGAGCCACCTTCTGCCATTTTAATGATCTGTTGTTATTCGAGGGGAGAATTGCCCTGGTGAGTGTCAGAGGTGGGTTGCTCTTGGGATAATATGGAGCTACCCACAGAGGCTTCATACTTAAACAAAGGGGATTAGGGTAAGTTCAATACAATCAAGTGGCTGAGTAGGAGAATTACACCTCTGCGCCCTAATAATGTCGTCATGAATCACCGAGGGACAATCCCTGACGTGACAAATCCAGTGAATTGCTTTATTGGTCAGGGAGTCTTCCCCCTTATACCCTTTCCTTTTGTCAAGTTTTGGAACATTGACCATATACATTTTCTGGGTGGTTGGCAAGAGTGGAATAGTTGGTTGAGTCTGGGCGTGACGTGGCACCGAATGACCAAAGGATGGAAATGTATTTCTAGTCCCAGGGCGACTCAGGGACCCATGCGCGACCACTAAGTTAGAGGGATACGTGTCTCGATTGGCAGTAAGTTCTGATGATGATTGGGTGTGGGAAACGGGAATTAAATTAGACTGGATAAGCCCATGGGAAATGGGATCCTTTGAACCAGTGACTGCCGGTTGGGGTATACGTTTGTTACCCAGAGATAGTGTTAGAGCCTCTGTCACAGATGTGGCATGCGAATGAGGGGGTAAGCCATTCTGCAACAGTGACTTAACTAATATAGTGAGGCCCTCAATAATACATCTCATTGTTCCTATTTCTGCCCTGATCATATTAATAAGATAGTGTGTATTCTGGGATTCCGGGTGTGGCACAGAAGTGGTTGCAACGGATGTGTCGGAGGACTGTTGGGGGCTGTTTTCCTCAGAATCAACGGCCAAGTCCAAGAGGGGAGTAAACCTGTTTTCACAGGGGATAATGGTTTCTGGCTGTAACATAATACCGCTAGGAGTACCTAGGATATTCGTGGGGGGAGAGTGGACCCTCGCAGTATGGAATGTAGCCTCCGGGAAGTATTGTGGAGTCCCCTTTGGGAGTGACTTTTTAAACATCGCTGGAATGGCAGGGGGCGACTGGGGCTAATAATACTTAGAGAGGGTTGGTCAGAGAGAGAGCGTGAGGGAGTAGCTGGATCAACTTATAAAATTCCTTTGCACTCGCTAATCAGGCTATAAATGCTGTCGATATGCTCTAGGACACAGTTGCTTCCTGAGTTTTTCATCGATTTTCTGACTTTTTTCCCTTTCCCCGTATGCCCTCCACCCGGTCCCTCCATAGTTTTTCTCTTCCCCTTCTTTCAGCAGCCTCGGTCACACAAGCTGCAACAACCAGAAACCAACTATAACCTATCCCCTTGCCAACAATAGATGACAAAGTGTTACAGCAAATTGATAAACAGGGGGATTCAGTCTCCAAGCTGTAGCAAACAACAAATACCTAAAAACGCTTCCCCCTGCTACTATGGCCGTTTAAAATAAGAGAAAGGAAGCAGGCACTGACTCGAGAACATTTTTGGTTTTACAAGGAGGACAACAGGCTCCCACAGCTAACAAAGGAGATGGAAAACAAGCAAGCAGCATCAACATCGGCAGTCTATAACAGTGTCCTTAGGCGAGTTAGCAGACAGTCCCCAGCTTGCTTGTAATCAAGGAGCCCTGCCTCTTCCTGGCAATGACGGGCAAGGACGGGCCCGCCCTTGGCCCGGGCTTCACCCGGGCACGGCCTGCGAGCGTCCTGCGGCCCCGGGTCTCGTTGGGTGCTTAAATACGCACTGACGGCCCCTCCCTCCAGGGAGCAAGGGTTTCTGGGACAGGTAGTCCCTCAGGGAATATGGCAGCAGCTGGAATGCGGTGGAAAGGGTGTCCCGCGCCGCGGGTCTTGTTGGGCACTTAAATGCGCACTGATGGCCCCTCCCTCCAGGGAGCAAGGGCTTCTGGGACAAGTAGTCCCTCAGGGAATGTGGCAGCAGCTGGAATGCGGTGAAAAGGGTGTCCCACGCCGCGGGGCTCGTTGGGCGCCTAAATGCGCACTGACGGCCTGTCCCTCCAGGGAGCAAGGGCTTCTGGGACAGGTAGTCCCTCAGGGAATGTGGCAGCAGCTGGAATGCGGTAGAAAGGGTGTCCCGCATCACGGGTCTCGTTGGGCGCTTAAATGAGCACTGACTGCCCCTCCCTCCAGGGAGCAAGGGCTTCTGGGACAGGTAGTCCCTCAGGGAATGTGGCAGCAGCTGGAATGCAGCGGAAAGGGTGTCCCGCGCCGCGGGTCTCGTTGGGTGCTTAAATGCGCACTGACGGCCCCTCCCTCCAGGGAGCAAGGGCTTCTGGGACAGGTGGTCCCTCAGGGAATGTGGCAGCAGCTGGAATGCGGCGGAAAGGGTGTCCCACGCCGCGGGTCTTGTTGGGTGCTTAAATGTGCACTGATGGCCCCTCCCTCCAGGGAGCAAGGGCTTTTGGGACAGGTAGTTCCTCAGGGAATGTGGCAGCAGCTGGAATGCGGCAGAAAGGGTGTCCTGCACCGCGGGTCTCGTTGGACGCTTAAATGCGCACTGACGGCCCCTCCCTCCAGGGAGCAAGGGCTTCTGGGACAGGTAGTCCCTCAGGGAATGTGGCAGCAGCTGGAATGTGGCGGAAAGGGTGTAATTGTATTCGGCGATCTACTACAACTTACTCCTGTAAAAGGGCAACCAGTTTTTAAAACACTTGTCCATGAAGACACTAGGAAATCTTTGGGAAGTATTGGAAATGTGAACATTTGGTCTCATTTTGAATATAAAGAACTTATTAAGAATATGCGACAAGCAAGTGATGAACATTATGGAAACATTCTTCAAGATATAAGAATTGGTGTTTTGACAAAACATGGTAAACAAGCTTTACAAAGTAGGCTACTAAGGAACTTGTGTACAAACGAAAACATAGCACCTGAAAAAATGTACCAAAAAAATTGGAGAAAAGAAGTCTATAGTTTGCCTAATGCCTACACTGCAAGAGTGTTCTACATTCAATCAAGAACTTTTGAAATTGGAGAACCAACCAATAGTGAAAATGGAAGCTATTGATAAAATGGAACACAAAGGAGTTACTATTCTTCTCTCAGAGAAATTACAGTCAAAATTGGATTCTTTGGAAAAGTCTGCATCTAAGACTGCAGGTTTAGAAAAGACTTTATATGTATATGTAAACTGTCGGGTAATTTTACGCCGTAATTTGAATGTAGAAGAAGGTTTAGTAAATGGAGCAATGGCAAAAGTTTTTGATTTTGTAAATTTTCAGCACAGAGATGGAATTGAATTTTTGAAGATTAAATTTGATCAGATTGACATTGTGCTGTTCATTTTTTGCTTGTAAAAGACTTGTATATTCGTAGAAAACGGTTTCTGTTTTCTTTAGCATATGCAGTAACCATTCATAAATCTCAAGGTTTAAGTGTAGAAAGTGCTTTAGTAAATATTGGTAGTACAGTGTTTAAAGAGGGCATGGTATACGTTGCATTGTCTCGAGTAAGAACATTATGTGGTTTGTATTTGATTGATTTTGATGAGAAAAAGATTAGTGCTGATGCAAATTGTGTAAGAGACTACAATCGGTTAAGAAGACTTTATGCTCCTAACTTAGTTGAATATCCCATATATGAGAAGCGTGTAGTGTGTCCAAAATGGAAATATGACAAACATTCTACTGAGATTTTAAAAAAAAACAATTCAAGAGAATTATGAAGGTGCAAAGAAAATTAAAATGGACACTGTTGATGATATTGTAGGATACCAGTTAGAAAATAGTTCAGGTATCAACAGCTATGCTAATGTAATTGTGAATGTTATGTTTTATCTAGAAGATCTTCATCATGAAATTATGGAAAATCGAGAAAAAAGATTCTGTTCTTTACTACATTATATTTTTCAAAAGTTGGTAACTGACAGAAGTAAAATCCATACTGCTTCTGGCATTCGACATCTTTTGGATATATGTACTAGTTCATTGAAATTTACACTCAATATACAACAAGATGCACAAGAATTTCTTATGTTAATGCTTGGAGTATTGGAAGATGAACGAATAGAAAATGAAAATTTATTTGGACTAAGTTACAGATGGGATCATAAATGTGAAGAGTGTTCATTTTCTTCTACCACTGAAATAGACACTGAACGATTCATATACTTGACGATACCAGATTGCAAATCAGTATCTTTTAACAAATTAGTAAAAACAGCTAGTCAAGATATGAAATGTTCTCATTGTAAATCAGAAATGTTGTCAACATTATATATAGAAAGATTTGGAAAATATGTCATTTTAATGCTACAACGTTGAAGAGCAAATGGAAGAAAATTGGAAACCAAAATTTAAATTTTTGTGGCAAGTCAAGTATCAATTTCAGGAAGAACTTTTAAAGCAGTGGCTATTATTTTCCATGATGGACCTACTACAACATCTGGACACTATACTGTGTATTTAAAGTGCAATAAAGGATGGACACATTGCAGTGATGCCCATTTGGAATTCAAATGAAGGTTGCCTTACGAATTACCAAATTCATATCTGATGTTTTTGATGCCAAAGTTTTGAAAACATCATTCGGCCTATTGGGAAGATGGGAACACGAATTAACGAGTTTATTTTGGATATTTTCAATGCAAAAGTTTTTCGGAAACATTATTCGGCCTATTGGGAAGATGTGAACAATTAGTGTATGGTTTATTGTTTGTGCTAATTCCTATTGCACTTGGAAAATTGTGTTTAGAAACAAGTAGTTTATGTATTTGTTGTCTATATTATACCAGATGTAAATGAGAGTGTACATTTTACAAAATGTATTTGAGAGAAATAAAAGACTTAGGGGCATATTATCAAGGGCAGTATCGACACTTTAGCGGCACTTTTTGCCGATAAAGCGGCAATATTTTTATTGCCCTATTAGCAAGCTGTCGCTAACAGCTGTTAGCGACAGCTTAATGGCGATAGCGGCCGTCTTGTTGCCGCTTTGCATGTCAGCAATATTTATCGCTAATGACATGCAAAGTAGGCGTTCCCAACCAAAAGTCAACAGAAACAGCCGCTAACACAACTACCCCCTATTTGCAATGCCCGCGAAGCGCTAAAAAAATTTGCGCTAACCGCGATTATCGCTGGAATTTAACACCGGATAAAAACTTGACTTAACCATCTTGTCAATGGGAGGTGGATTGTAAGGTTAAGTCCTCACCTGCCTATTAGCAAGCTTTCCATTAGCGCAGTGAATTTATCGCTGGATTTCTCGCGCTATTGCTGGGTTTTGCCGCTATCGCTGGATTTTTATCGCCTTGGAGATAAGCGTTGATAATAACGCGTTATCTCCGCGATGAAATCCAGCGATAGCCGGCGATAAAAAAAACTGCGCTAAGCGCGCTTTGCAATAATTATCGCAAATCCTTGGTAATATGCCCCCTAGGGCCATATTCTCAAGAACGGCGATAAAGCCCCTTATCGCCGCTTTAGCGGCAGGAAACTGCCGCTAAGCGGCGATAAAGCCCCTTATCGCCGCTTTAGCGGCAGTTTCCTGCCTCTAAAGCGGCGATAATGTTATTGCCGTTCTTGATTATGGCCCCTAATGTAGTTGAAGAATGTAATTGAGAAACTGTAGATAGGTAAACACATAGTTACACATGTTCTAAATAATGCTCAACGTTGATTTTTCTTTTTTTACAATCTCATTGATTGTTTTTTTTCCCCACTGTTGTATGATGATACTACATTGAAATCACTGTGTATGGTGAAATTCAGTAGAATCTGAGAACAGCAAAAAAGGGAAACTGAAAATGTTATGTAATTCTAAAATTATGTTGTGATCTTAAAAGTATAATATTATATTCGATAACAGTTTTTCTTCTTCTTTTTACAGAAGGTAATGGTGAAGTTTGAAAAGATTTTAAATTCAGTTTACAACAAAACTACTGTTAAATAGTTCCACTGAGTTTTGTATCTACATTAGTAAAAAAGGTAAGAAAAAAATTTGTAATATGCATGATAATGTGAAATAATGTTTAGAGCCACTTTTACTGCACTCATCCATTCCCTCAGACACTACCCATGCACTTATCTATGCACTCAGGCACTATTCCCACACTCATCCAATTTACCCAGGCACTACCCATGTACTGGTACAATCACCCAGGCACTACCCATGCAGTCATGCAATCACTCACACACTATCCATGTACTTATCCATGCACTCAGGCTACCTCTGCACTCATGCAATCACCCAGGCACTAGCCATGCACTCATCCATGCACTGAGCACTACCCTTGCATTCTTGCATTTACTCAGGCATTACACATGCACTCCTCCAATCACTCAGGCAGTAGATATGCACTCATGCAATAACCCAGGCACTACCCATGCACTCATCCATTCTGTCAAATAGTACACATGCACTCATGCATTCCCTCAGGCGGTACCCCTGTACTCATGCAATCACACAGGCACTACCCATGCACTCCTTCAATCGCCCAAGCACTAGCCATGCAGTCATGCAATCACCCAGGCACTACCCATGCACTCATGGAATCACCCAGGCACTACCCATGCACTCATTCATGCACTCAGGCACTACATATGCACTCATGCAATCTCACAGGCACTACCCATGCACTCCTCCAATCACTCAGGCAGTACACATGCACTCCTCCAAACACCCAGGCACTACCCATGCACTCATAAAATCATTCAGGCACTTCTCATGCACTCAGGCACTACCCCTGCACTCTTGCAATCTCTCAGGCAGTACATATGTACTCCTCCAATCACTCAGGCAGTAGCCATGCACTCATGCAATCACCGAGGCAGTACCCATGCATTCATCCATTCTATAAAATACTACCCATGCACTCATCCATGCCCTCAGGTGCTACCCCTGCACTCATGCAATCACACAGGCACTACCCATGCCCTACTTCAATTGCCCAGCCACTACCCATGCACTCATGCAAACACTGAGGCACTACCCATGCACTCATCTATGCACTCAGACACTACTTCTGCACTCTTGCAATCACTCAGACATTACACTTGCACTTGTCCAATCACCCAGGCAGTAGCCATGCACTCATTGAATCACCTAGGCACTACCCACACATTCATCCATTCTGTCAAATCCTATCCATGCATTCATCTATGTCCTCAGGCGCTACCCCTGCACTCTTGCAACCACACAGACACTACCCATGCACTCCTTCAATCGCCCAGGCACTACCCATGCATCATGCAATCACCCAGACACTACCCATGCACTCATCTATGCACTCAGGCACTACCCTTGCACTCTTGCATTCACTCAGGCAGTACACATGGGCTCCTGCAATCAGCCAGGCAGTAGCCATGCACTCATTCAATCACCCAGGCACTACCCATGCACTCATCCATTCTGTCAAATACTACCCATGCACTCATCCATACCCTCAGGTGCTACCCCTGCACTGATGCAATCACACAGGCACTACCCATGCACTCCTTCAATCACTCAGGCACTACCCATGCAGTCACGCAATCACCCAGGCACTACACATGCACTTATCCATGCACTCAGGCTCTACCCTTGCACTCTTGCATTCACTCAGGCAATACACATGCACTCCTCCAATCACCCAGGCAGGAGCCATGCACTCATACAATCACCCAGGCACTACCCATGCACTCATCCATTCTGTCAAATACTACCCATGCACTCATACATGCCCTCAGGCACTACCCCTGCACTCATGCAATCACACAGGCACTACCCATGCACTCCTTCAATCACCCAAGCACTAGCCATGCAGTCATGCTTTCATTATTAACTTTATTCGGTCATTACGACCATTAAAGTGCGAGTGCTTGCAATACTTTAATCCAACATTACACATAAGATAAGACATCATTAAACAGTACACATATATTAAAAGGGTATTAAATCACTGCTGATGTAATAAAACATATTCTAAAAGAAAAAAATCTAATAGTATTTTAAAACATGTGCCAAATTTAAAAAACATCCAGAGATTATCCAAATTTGATCGATTTCCAGACTGTATCAATACATGGGTATTACAAAGCATAGCATAACTCTTATATGATAATTACAGAAAGTAGACTATTGCGTCTTACATGCAAACCTTCGAATAATCCACATTTTATCCAAAAACTTTGCAACACCACATGCTACAAAAGGCCTACAATCTGATTTGAGGATGCGTAACGCTTCCTGGTGACAACGGGTTCCTAGTAACCTACAAACTAAAGATAGCCACTGGTGTCTTGGATAATTGTAAAGAGGACAAGCAAAAAAGATGTGGCCAATTGTTTCAATCATTGCGGCGCAGCCCAGGCAATGCTGTGTACTAGGCGAGGGCTGACGCCAAGCAGCTATGAAGGAATTCACTGGGAGACATCCAAATCGGAACTGTATATAAAGTTTTCTCTCCTGCGGGATGGTGATAAAATCCAAGTAGGCCTCAAAAGTACTTTGCATTTTAAATTCGATGAATTTCATCGTAAGGCGACCCACTGATGATTGTGCAACAAAGGATTGTGCTACCCAACTCCAGTACTGAGTCTTAACCACTTCTTTGCTCGGCAATTGGCCTACGTCTCTACTTTCCCAAGAACTTCCCAGGCCTATCGCTATTAATAGTAATCTAACTTCATTGAACCACCTAATCTTTTTAAAGCGATCAAGTTTGTAAACCTCATCAAGCGCTGCCATATAGTGGAAAAGCTATGGGGTTTGTCTAAGACGCAGCCAGAATAATAAAGGACGGAGCCTAGCTTTATCCACAATCATGCGTCTGCCCATATCTAATCGCAAAGGATAGAGTGGTGTACTCTAGGGGAGTTGACATAAAGATCTTAAGAATTTATTTTCTGTAATGAGTAAACTTTCCGTATTTTCGAATCCCCAGAGTTCGGGCCCATAAAGGGCAGAGCTCACTGCCTTCTGTTCATAAATCTGCAAAGGGGCAGCTTTTGGCCTGGTTTGGGAAGTTCTATGTTCCTGAATCAGCACCCCAATGGTCTGCCTCTGCTGGAGGTTCCGCTTTGAGATGTGATCTTTCCATACCATTTTCTCGGATAGGGTAATACCCAGATATATTCAAAGGTAGCCACTCTCTCAAGCGGCAGCCCCCACAGTAGTATTTTGCCCCTGAATGTTCTATGAGGGTTCAATAGCAAAAGTTTTGTTTTCGAGGTATTAACCTCGAGGCCTCTTTGATCACAAAAGGCCTTAAAGCGATTCAAGAGCAATTGCAGACCACTGGGCATTTTAGACACTATCAATTTGTCATCCGCAAACAGGAGAGTGGTTACCTTTACTACCCCCAGTACCGGAGCATCCGCTGGCACATCTGATAAATATCGGACAACACTGTTAATAAATAGTGAGAATAAAGTGGGGGCCAGCACACACCCCTGTCTGACCCCCCTTTCCACACTAATTGGGTCCGACAACTGCCCCTGATCTCCCCAGCGGACCCTGGCGTAGTTGCCCTCATGGAGTCGGACAACCAACGCCAGGAGCTCTGGGGGAAGACCCAGCTCATGTAAAACACACCACAACTTACACTTGGGTATTAGATCAAAAGCAGACTTAAGATCAATAAAAGCAACATATAAGCCCGCCTTTTCAATACACACGGTTTTCCAGGCCAGTAAGCTAAAACGAAAGACCTGATCGATAGTACTAATCCTCTTTCTAAACCCTGCCTGGTAAGGGGACAGAATGTCTTCCTCCTCCATCCAAGCAACGATTTTTACTAAAAGTGCCAGAGAAAAGACTTTCTGTGCACTATCGATCAGACTGATGGGCCTGTAATTGGTAGCTAGTGAATGATCACCTTTTTTAAAGACTGGGATCACCTCGGCTCCTTTCCACAGAGGTGGAATAGGAGCCCCTGCATCAATGCCATTTGCATATGCAGTCATGCAATCACCCAGGCACTACCCATGCACTCATCCATGCACTCAGGCACTACCCTGCACTCTTGTATTCACTCAGGCAGTACACATGCACTCCTCCAAACACCCAGGCATTACCCCTGCACTCATGCAATCACCCAGGCACTACCCTTGCACTCATCCATTCTGTCAAATACTACCCATGCACTCATGCATGCCCTCGGGTGCTACCCCTGTACTCATGCAATCACACAAGCACTACCCATGCACTCCTTCAATCACCCAGGCACTACCCAGGTACTCATGCAATCACCCAGGCACTACCCATGCACTCATTCATGCACTCAGGCACTACCCTTGCACTCTTGCATTCACTCAGGCAGTGCACATGCACTCCTCCAATCACCCAGGTAGTAGTCATGCACTCATGCAATCACCCAGGCACTACTCCTGCACTCATCCATTCTGTCAAATACTACCCATGCACTCATCCATGCCCTAAGGTACTACTCCTGCACTCATTCACCCAGACACTACCCATGCACTCCTCCAATCATCCAAGCACACCCATGCATTCATGAAATCACTTAGGCACTACCCATGCACTCAGGCACTATCCCTGCACTCATGCAATCATCCAAGCAGTACTCATGCACTCCTCCAATTACCCAGACACTACCCATTCACTCATGCAATCACCCAGGCAGTACCCATGCACTCATCCATACACTAAGGCACTATGCATGCACTCATGCAATCTCACAGGCACTACCCATGCACTCATCCAATCACTCAGGCAGTACACATGCAGTCCTCCAATGACCAAAGCTCTACCCATGCACTGATAAAATCACTCAGGCACTTCTCATGCACTCATCCATGCAGTCAGGCATTACTCCTGCACTCTTGCAATCACTCAGACGGTACACATGCAGTCCTCCAAACACCCAGGCAGTAGCCATGCACTCATGCAATCACCCAGGCACTACCCATGCAATCATCCATTCTCTTAAATACTACCCATGCACTCATCCATGCCCTGAGGTGCTTCTCCTGCACTCATCCAATCACACAGGCACTACCCATGCACTCCTTTAATCACCCAGACACTACCCATGCACTCCTTCAATCACCCAAGCACTACCTATGCACTCCTCCAATCAACCAGGTACTACCCAGGCACTCATGCCATCAGCCAAGCACTACCTATGCACTCATCCATGCACTGAGGAACTATCCCTGCACTCTTGTAATCACTCAGGCAGTACACATGCACTCCTCCAATTACCAAGGCAGTAGCCATGCACTCATGCAATCACCCAGGCACTACCCATGCACTCATCCATTCTCTCAAACACTACTAATGCACTCATCCATGCCCTCAGGCGCTACCCCTGCACTCATGCAATCACACAGGCACTACCCATGTACTCCTTCAATCACTCAGGCACTACTCATGCAATCACTCAGGCTCTATCCATGCATTCATCCATGCACTCAGGCACTACACCTGCACTCTTGCAATCAGTCAGACAATACACATGCACTCCTCCAATCACCCAGGCAGTAACCATGTACTCATACAATCACCCAGGCACTACCCATGCACTCATGCAATCACCCAGGCACCATACAAGTGCTCCTGCAATCACTCAGGCAGTATCCCTGCACTCATGCAATCACTCAGGCAATTTTTCTATTTTTAACCAGTATTTGTGGTTCCGTAAGAACCGTTTTATTTGTTTAACAATTTTAAAAAAATGTTGTATTTTCGCACAATTTTTACATTTTTTTGGGTGTTTTTGACTTTTTTGAAACAAAACTAAATTGAAGAGTCCATTATAACTATTTGAAAAAAAAAGGAAAAGAAGATTTGGGAGCAGATAAAAAAAATTAACACTTGTGTGTTTTAATTGCATTGATTACAACATCAATGCATTGCTCCCCAATGCAGAGTTTTGCATCACACTTTTTACAGTTAATTGTAGCATCCAGAAGCTCAGGGAAATGTGTGGTCGCGGTGAAGGCAGAACTCCTGCTGATAAAGTAGATGGAGCATTTGGGTCAACCTGCGCAGCTTGTTCATTTCTCTCTCTCTCTGAGATTTCTTTAGCCAAATGCACTGGGTGAATGGTCTCCAAGTGTTTCTTGATGGAGGATGTTCCGCAGGAGTACTTTTTTTCTGATCCTCTTGATAGTACTCTTTTGCACAACTTGCAAGAAACCTTCCTTGTGTTCACCTTTTTCTCACCCTCTGCACTGTAAAGAAAGCCCAAACCACACTCTCTTTTCGTTTCCTCACAGGCTCCTCCACATCATCTACCTCTTCCAGGAGATCTTCTTCTGGATGACTGGATGCCATTTTTTCCCAAAAAATGTCAAAAAACACACCCAAAAAAGAAATTGCAAGAAGCTACAATAAACAGGTCTTGCCAGGAAGACAGATAAATAATAAGAGAAGTAAAATAGGTGTTAGATCCTCCCTCTAACAGAATGAAAAGGTTTTAAATCAATCAGAAGCTTTCTTTTCAGGTTACATGGAGTCACATAGGGTGCGCTTACCCGTCGCGTACAAGTCACGCATCCGTAAAATTTTGTATACATAATTATAAAGTATAAATAGGTTTTTATAAAATATTTTTTAAAGTATATTAGTGAAAGTGTTTAAGCAAAACTGATATTTAAACTTTGTACAGTGATATTTCACACTTTGAAAATTATGCCGGAGTTGCGACCCCATTGCGACCCCAGAAATTCGTGCCGCCAAAAGTTGCGCACCCTACGCATGTACGTCGCGCACTCGTGAAATTTCGTACAGTTAATTATAAAGTATAAATTCCTGTTTATAAATTGTTTTCTAAATTATATTAGTGAAAGTCTTTAAACAAAACTGATATTTAAAATTTCTACAATGATATTTCATACTTTTGAAATTAAGCCGGAGTCGCGACTCCTGCGCGACTCCAGAAATATGCGCCAGCAGGGTTCGCGCACCCTGAAACCGCGCACCCATCGTGTAGGTTCGCGTAGGGTGCGCGACTCCTTTGTAAAAAGTTTTTTAAAAAGCATAACAATACAATAAAACAACTCTCACAGTATTAAAAGCATTATTTCAAGTAAATATAAATGTAAGTTGTACACATAAATAGAGTATATTTTTAGTAGTGTATGATATATGTATTTTAAAGAGTGATTTTAATTGTTAAAGAAGATTTTAGAGAAACTAAGAACAATTTAAAAAAGAAATGTTCAAAAATATACTTCCAATCATTTTTAAATAAAAGGAATTCTATAAAACACTTACAAATATCGTAAAAAAGTAAGATTAAAATCATTTTATACTTAAGATTTAGCATTTAAAAACCCTAGAAATTCACTGAAAAAACCATAGGTTTCAGGGATGTTATAGTTAGAAATTAGCAATTGAAAAACCTTTGAAATTCACAGAAAAAAACATAGGTTTCAGGGACGTTATAGTTAGGATTTAGCATTTGAAAAACCTTAGAAATTCACTTAAAAAAACACAGGTTTCAGGGACGTTATAGTTAGACTGACATTTCACTCGTTCACAACCAGAGAAATTCGGCTGTCATAGTTAGTTGAGCTAACTATAACTTTCGCCCCCACAATGCACTGCTGATGACATCACATATTACATCACTCATGTAGAATTAATTCCCCAACTTAAAACGCGCCACAGGGCGTGTTTGCACACATGTCACCTGAGGCCCCGCCCCCTCCCTTCACCACTGTGTAACGCGCCCTGTGGCGCGTTTTAAGTTGGGGTATTAGGTCACCTTGAATCCTGAGGGTCCCTGGGCTCAACTAGCCCACCAGGTACTTCCAGTAAGTGCCACAGGCCTGCGTTGCAGAGAGGTGGTCCGAGGCCACGCCCCTTATTACACCTCTCTGCAATGCAGCTCTGTGGCGCTTACTGGAGGTACCTTGTGGGCTAGTTGGACCCCAGGGACCCTCAGGATTCAAGGGACTTAATCCCCAACTTAAAACACGCCACAGGGCGTGTTTGCACACATGTCACCTCAGGCCCCGCCCCTCCCTTCACCACTGTGCAAACACGCCCGTGGCTTGTTTTAAGTTGTAGGATTAAGTCCCCTTGAATCCTGAGGGTCCCTGGGGTCCAACTAGCCCACCAGGTACCTCCAGTAAGCGCCACAGAGCTGCGTTGCAGAGAGGTGTAAAAAGGGGCATGGCCTGCACCACCTCTCTGCAACGCAGCCCTGTGGCGCGCACTGGAGGTACCTGGTGGGCTAGTTGGCCCCCAGGGACCCCCAGTATTCAAGGGGAATTAATGCCCCAATTTAAAACGCGCCACAGGGCGCGTTTGCAGAGTGGTGAAGTGAGGGGGCGGGGCCTGAGGCACGATCGCGTCTTTTTGCTTTGATTTTTAGAAGGGGGCTGTGTGGCCCCTTCTTTTCTTCTTTTGGCCCTGGGGACCCCATCCCCAGGGCCTGACCCCTTTTATAAAAATTTTTAAAAAAATGAACGGGAAGGGGGCCGCGTGGCCCCCCTCCCGTGGCCAATTCCGGCCCTGGGGACCCCATCCCCCGGGGCATGGCCACATTTTTTAAATTTTTTAAGGAGGGGGGCTGCGTGGCCCCCCTCCTTAGGCCTCTATTGCCCCGGGGACCTTTTTTTAAAAACAATTTTTGGGAGGGTGCCGCGTGGCCCCCCTCCAGGGCCACTACTAACCCCGGGGACCCCTTCCCCCGGTGCAGGCCCTATCCGTTGGGGATCGTGGGGGGAGCCCCAATGCCCCCACGGTCCCGCCGGCTCCCCGCGTCCTGCAGGAGCCGGCATTGCTTTTCCACATGGGGAGCTGCTAACATGCAGCTCCCCGTGTGGAAAAGCAATCTGCTTTAGATTTTGGAAGAGAGAGCAGGTTTCCTGCTCTCTCTTCCAAAATCCAAAGCAAGTTTGCTATGGCAGGACGGGAGCCGTGAGGCTCCTGTCCTGCCATAGCAAACAGCAGTGTCCCGGGGGTGGGCACCCCAGGACACTGCAGGAGCCGGCCCTGGGGGGTGGTGGTCCCCAGGGCCATCACAGGCTCCAGGAGGGGGGCAGCGCGGCCTCCCTCCCTTCACTTGCACAGCCCCGGGGAGGTGGTGGCCCCCAGGGCTCGGGGGTCCGTTACGGACCCCCAGATTTAAATATTAGTGCCCCGGGGAAGTGGCGGTCCCCGGGGCATGTGGGGGGGCTCGAGCCCCCCACACAGGTATATATATATTTTTTTAAAAGAAGCCCCGGGGGTGGTGGTCCCCGGGGCTGCGGGGGGGCAGTGTGCCCCCGATTATAATTGATGAAAACACCGGGGGTGGTGGTCCCTGGGGCTTGGGGGGCCTTAGAGGCCCCCCAAACTCTAAAAAAACAAGCCCCGGGGGGTGGCAGTCCCCAGGGCAGTGTGGGGGGATTGGGGCCCCCCCACACATTTTTTTCCTGGCCCACCCGGGGGCTTCAATTAAACAAAGCGCAGGAGCCCGCGCTTCGTTTTTTTTTCATTTTCACGGCCGGATTCGCGAACCCAGCACGAATTCGGCCGATTTTTTAATGCTCCTGTGGGACCCCCTGAGCAGGCCTAGGGGGTGAGGGTGTTTCTACCCTGCCCCCTTTTCTGATTTTGTCGCGTTTCTTTTTCTCGGTTCTACCGAGTCACAAGATGGCTGCCAACACTTCCTGGTTTGGAGTGTTGACAGCCAATTAAATAAAGCTCGTGATCGGGAGGGTGCGCGGATCCACCGTGGCCATAAATATCGAAACTTTTATTTTTTGATTTTCTCAGCAACTACTGAACGGATTTACACCATTTAAAAAAAAAGTCTCTTTCTGAACCAAGGGCTACCTTTTTGCCAAATTTGGTGTAATTCCGTTCAGCAGTTTCGGCTGTAACCGTGTCTAAAGTTTTGTATGGGAAATGCATTTTTTGACCTCTATTTTTTGAATTTCTCAGGAACTACTGAACGGATTTACACCTTTTAACAAATAGGTCTCTTTCTGAACCAAGGGCTACCTTTTTGCCAAGTTTGGTGTAATTCCGTTCAGCAGTTCGGGCTGTAGCTTTGTCTAAAGTTTCCTATGGGAATTAACATGGAGAAAACACATTTTGGGGTCCCCCTTTTTTCTCGGCCCCTGCTTGCCGAATCACCCCGAAACTTTCACGACAGGAGATGACTGGAGCGGGCTACGATTTTTGAAAATTTCGCGAAGATTTGTGAACCGGCGCCAAAGATATTGAGAAAACAAAAAACGAGTTTCCTATGGAAACTAGGTCCTAACTATAACTATCTACTGGCGACCGCCAGTAGATAATATATATATATATATATATATATATATATATATATATATATATTACCTATTGGCGGTCGCCAGTAGGTAGGTATAGTTAGGACCTAGTTTCCATAGGAAAAGCCTTTTTTGTTTTCTCAATATCTTTGGCGCCGCTTGACGAATCTTCGTGAAATTTTCAAAACTAGTGGCCCGCTCCTGTCAGCTCCTGTCTTGAAAGTTTTGGGGTGATTCGACAAGCGGGGGCTGAGGAAAAAGGGGGTCCCAAAACGTGTTTTCTCCATGTATTTTTCCATAGGAAACTTTAGACAAAGCTACAGTCCGAACTGCTGAACGGAATTACACCAAATTTGGCAAAAAGGTAGTCCTTGGTTAAGAAAGAGCCCTTTTTTTAAAATGATGTAAATCCGTTCAGTAGATTTTGAGATATTAAAGGAAAAAATCTTTATACATGTGGGCGGAGCCTAACTCCCCCCCAGCACGAGCTTGGCTCTAATTGGCTGCCAACTCTTCAAACCAGGAAGTGTTGGCAGCCATCTTGTGCCTCGCATTGAGTGAGAAAGAAAAAGGTAATATATATATATATAGCTCCTTTTATTGTGAGAAACTTGATTGTAGTTAGTGACCCACGCCCCATAACATATCTGTCTCTTTCAGTTCGATCTTTTCTTTTGGTACTTGAGGAGGCAATCGGGAGGGGGGGACTTCACGTCTTTTCTCGAGCACACGGGCCGCATGCAGGTTACACCGAGGATCACGCAGGGCTCGGTTACCAGCAGGTGGGTGGCTTAGGAAGGGGCCCTGGCTGGGTTTGGAGACGCAAAACTCTTTTAGCCACGAGCGTTTCCGTTCGGAACTTGCAT
This sequence comes from Calotriton arnoldi, assembly GCA_963921515.1. Classification (NCBI taxonomy): domain Eukaryota; kingdom Metazoa; phylum Chordata; class Amphibia; order Caudata; family Salamandridae; genus Calotriton; species Calotriton arnoldi. The sequence goes on from CAWUFW010010495.1 coordinate 654,451, forward strand.
ACGTCTGCATCTTTCGGACGACAACTCTGGACGTACTTTTTAATTGGCTGCGATTATATTTTAAAAGTGATGCTGCCACCCATCTTGATGCAGCCGTTTTGCACATCCAGTTAGAAGACGCGCTGACCCTGCGTGGCCATTTCACGAAAGAAGGTAAAACCTTAAATTGTGGGCGCAGGGTCAACAGTAACTGTGACTTACACTTCTAGTATATTGGAGGTCGTGCCGCTAGGTGGCAGTCATTCCAATGAATTGGAATTAGTCTGAGCAGGATACAGAAAAGCCACCTGCCTATTCCCGTGTCCCAGTTATGCAAATACCTATATTAACTTACGTGATGTGGGAGTCTGTAGGATTAACTGCGGATGAGGAAGACCACAGGGAAGTCTTATGTTAAAGGGAAATCAGTTAGATACAACAATATGACAATATATAAATGTCCAAAGGTAGTGGGACATTGACTCTGGGCTACTGTCAGGTGGACCAAGTAAGCACGCTCCCTGGACGTGTGGTAAAGTAAAATGTTGCTCCTGCTGTGCATTATCTGGCACTCGCAGATCATCCGTACCGGTGCTAGTACGGATTTTACTAACTTTAAAGGAACAGAGACTTCTGAGACCCACGTATAAACGCCTCTAGGGACTTACTGCCCCGTGTGTAACCACAATAACTGCAATATTTGGAACCATGGACATATTTATGATGAACAAAAACTTCCACATGCCTACAAACCATCCACATGTAAACAAAGCTACCACGTGCACACAATCAACCAACATGCACGCAAACTACCCACATTCACAACAAAACCCGGTACACTTTACAAACCACCCACATACCCACTAAACAAGCACACCCCATCTTCACAAACAATACTCGCACATCACCCCATCTTCACAAAAATCCTACAAAGGCACACAAACCACCCGCTGGCACAACAACCATCCACATGCCCAAACCACTCGCATACAGAGAACCAACTAGATGCACAAAAACCAGCCACATACACAAACGTTTTGAGATGAAGCGCACATCAGTGCATGCACACAAACCATCGACACAAACGTCCATATGCTCACAAACCGTCCATGTGCACATGAACCTACTACGCACAAGCGTCGTAAATCACAGACATGCACACGTACCGTTCAAAAGCACACATCAACATACATCTAAAGAGCACACTGAGAAATAAAGTATCCTTATGTACAGAAATTACCCACGTCTTCACAAACTGTTTGTGTACACAAGCCACCCGCATATAGCACAAGAAACACAATCATACACACAGCCACATGCATACAAAGAAACTAGACCGCTCACAAACTACAAGACAGTGCAGATTTGCGAAAGTAAAAGATTAAGTTATTATATAACAAGAATACACGTTTCAACAAATGATAGATGGATGGATGGATGGATTGATTTGGGATGGATGAGTTGGTGCATAGACAACTATAATGGATGGATGGATTATTGTCCAACGAGAAGAAACCACAAAGTCTCAGAGAAGCAAAAGTGTCCAAAACGGGTTGGGTGTGCTTGACTTTAGGATAACCACTATTTAAACCAGCACCATTTAGTTTAATTGTAAGTGTACATATGGTAAGTGACTACCCTAAAAATGGCATAGGTACCAACCCACGAACATAAACTGAACACTCTTTGCTAGATGCAAAGCGGTGAAGACTTCACAAAAATCTCACCGCGTTAATGGTGGGCCTTGTTACATTTACTCGATGAATTGTTTATAAAAGTGTGCAAAAGATCCCACTTGTGCTTTCCATTGGTTCACACGCATAATTAGTGGGGATGATGTGATTACTTTAAATTATGGGAGCGTATTCACTGCCATTGCATACTTTCTGCGAATTCTGGTTATATAAACAATGGGTTTATGAAAACAAACCCTGCCGCTGGATTATTTCCACGCCAAAAATTGGCAGAGGCTGCAGTGCATTTTGTTTGACGAACTGGAGTGTATAACCGGTGTATTGTATCAGTCACGTGCTGCTGAAGGTGGACACACAGCCTACTTCTCCCACAAGTCCTTCATTGTGCTCTCTATAGAGAGAGCGTTTCTCCTGTCTCGAGTGAAATCATTGCTGCGACCTTGGTGGTTGATATATATATATATATATATAGCGCTTCAGGCATTGGCGAGGCAACGAAGCGCTTTTTGAAAAAAGGTACCACGCGCAAATTTCGCCAGGAATCTGACCGTGCCCCGGAAGCTCATGTCCACACTCTGTCCTGCAGGAGTAAGTTACCGTGTACGCGGGGAGGCCAAAAGAAGAGATTGAAATGGCACCTTTATTGGAGATGTATCACTTAATAAAACAGCAATGGCGTGCGTTAGCAAATTTAACTCAAATATGAATTAGAAATAAATCACAAGCAATGGATTCATATTCCTGTGTGGCACGCCGTTAGATTCACAGCGTGGCTGCTGAGTGACAGAATTATGTCGTTATTATATCACGAAACATTAGCAGGTGCTGGACAGAAGGTAGTGATCCAGGGGCGGTTGCAACCAATCAGAATTAAGTATCTGAGGTACGGGCAGGTGGTTCTAAATCACAATATTTTGAGACATAATAAAGAAATGTATGTTCTCCTCGCACGCATGCCTTTATAGGAGAGTTGCAACAATTGTCCATTGCTTTAGTTTATAATTATATTTTGAGATTACAAATCGCGCTGCATAAAATATTTGTGTGGATATTAGTCACACCGTTCGGCTAACGTGTTTAATAACCTGTTTTAATAAGCTATTTATATCACAATTTCGATGTTTCCAAAATCAGGTGTTATTGTTAAACAATAACCGAGAAGGCCTCGCTGGGACGCGAACTCGAGCCCCCAGATATCAGGAGTCAATAGTCTGTAAAATAACCAAATCTACTGATCAAACACAATTATTACTGGGCTGTAGGGTTCAAATAACGTTGCGTTTTTTCTAATAAGGTGCAAAGCGTATGGGTGTATTTTGTATTTAAAAGCATTTACTGTAGATGTACAAGGAATACTCCTACCCTGTGCAGAGGAGCTTTGCATTTATAATGACATTTTTTAGCGAGTTGTCACTGTGCTGATAATGTTCCCAGCAGTCCAATTTCAGTGGCACGCTGCTAGTTTTGTGGTCGTGCCCAGGGCTCGGCGCACAAAGGGCCCATGTGCCAAACACATGCCCCTTGTCTGCAGCTCCTGGAGCCGCTCGCAGATGTCCCTGTATCCTAAGCCATTCTAGCACTCACGTGAAATGTTTCTGCAGCTCGACTCCCCCACCCTCGTTTGTTTGGTTTCACATTTGCACGTCTCCGATGCTGCGATTACCAGTGGTTCTCAGGGCCAGCTTGACCTGACCCTGGGAGCCTGAACACCCCCTTGTGGTGGGAACACGGAATAGCCGCCGGAGTGATAATGAAAGTCAGCTTTCTCACGGCACTGTGGTCTTGAGCACCTCACGTGAACTTATTTATATGTTTTTATTTGTGCAAGTTAATATAAGGCAAACTCGAGCCAATGGTATAGGGTGCATGAGCGCCAGTTACATTACACAAGGTCACATACATTTTTGTGGCACAGGGAGATTAAGTGGTTTGCCCAGAATAATTCTGGTGGAAATTCCAGTTTACTACTTCTAATCACTGGCAAAGCCAATGGGTGTATCTTCAGTTTTGAGTCCTACTTAAACGATTTAAAGCCTGCAGTTGGGATAAAAAAATGTTTCTGTATACAATGTGATTATGAGACAGAGAATGTAATGTACGGTGTTTTGGTATACTTTGGAGATGTAAAACACTCCCTTGTACTTTGCAGCGCGAGCTTTCTATAGGAGGCGGGATTATACACTAATGGGGTGAGCGAGAAATGCTCTTCTGGGCAAGACAAAGCCCACTGTACAGATATTTAAAAGTGCTGGTAACACGAGGGAGGAAGACAACTGCACAGTCAAGCCAGACCTAAAATGTGTTATATTTATTTCAGCTAGTACTATATAGGTCTTAAGTGATATGCTAAATCACTATTGTGAATTTAAAAAAAAAATATGACTATGTGTCTAAAAATCCATATTGCCTACTGGTTCTCATACAGAATGTTTCAAGGGTTCGTCTAGAACTGCATAGAAAAGTGAAAGCGAGCCAAAGGGCGACTCGTTCGCAGTGGACACCGGAGAAGCAATCTATAAACAAACAATTTAAGGAATGCAGCGGGGCCGCCGCTCGCTCCCGAGAAGGCTAGGCCAGGGCACAGAGAAGGCGGGACATGCATCCGCCTTGGACCAATTGCGTGCTGTCTTTCTTATAAAGACGCATGCAAAGGCCAATTGCGGGTGCTAAAAAGCACACGCACGAGCGTGTGTTTATAGTGGAAAAGCCCTTACTAAAAGCCTTGCAGAACTGCGCATGCGCGCTGGCTCAGGCGAGACCTAAAAAGGCTGCGCTGGGACACATTTTGGAAAATCAGAATGTGACCTTGAACCTTTGTGGTGTTGCGTTGCATGGGTTGATGAGATCTGTTTAACGTGCCCCAGTAATAAAAACAGATAAATACACTGATTCCCCGTCATGAGTGGGTCAGTGTTTCCCACCCTTGCACAATCCCCTATTCCTGAGGGGGAGGAATTCCGAGTTGATTGATATGTACTGTACACAGTCAGTACCGGGTGCTCGCAGTACCTCAGAATTTGTTACATTTCGGCAGAGTTTAATAGAGAAAAACAATCACATGTGGACTGTGGTGCACTAACCGCCAAAATCTGGACTTAATCCGCAAAAACTCAGATTAGGTGCAACTAATCGCACCCGACACACTTCGAATCCCGGGGTTTCGAATCCCGGGGTATCGGACTGTATTGGGTGCAACAAACAGTACCAGCACCTCTGAGACACTCATGTTCACGGCCTTAGTCGGAGAGGAGATAAATAGACAGACAGACAGAGAGACAGAAAGACAGACAGATTACTTTTCCTTACCTACAGGATGTCAATGTACTATGGCTGAGAGTTCCCGCCCCACACGTCTCTAACATTTATTCCTGAATGTGAGCCGTGGACTATAGACAGCTCTTTTCAGCCAGGCTCTGTGGCCCGGGAAGCGCCGTGGGTGTAAGTAAGCGTCCGTGAGGGTCGCTCAGGGTCCCCCGTAAGGCGTTTTTCCTTCAGGTGAACGGATCGGCTTGTTGATGTCTGAGTGTGTCTGTGTATGTGTGTGTGCGTGTATGTGTGCCTGTGTGTTAAGGCATGTACATGTTTAAGTGCTTTCATTGCACAAAATACAGTGGTATAAAACTCATATTTTACAGGCAAACATGAGATATGAAAAAAATGTCATAGTTTCCTGTGAAATACAAATTTCAGAATGTCGGACTTCCAACCACTCCGCAAAGCTTTAACCATGTAACGGCCACTAGGATGTGTGCCGCAGTTTTGTAAATTATGCAGCAAATACTCAAAATATGTTGCACATTCTATGCCAGGATTATTTTTAACCATTTGAGATAGAAATAACACTTTTGATGAATTCAGCACATTTTGCATATTAATGCAGAAAATGCATAATTGTTAGGAGTGTGTACAATTTACTTAATTTGCTTTCACATAATTATGTGAAATGTTGGGACATCGAGGTGAAATTACATGTAATTATGCTCAATGCAAATCCGTCTTTTAGAATTACATTTTTGCACAAAATGCTCCTCGAGTCAATTTTTGATGCAATTGCGCATTTCACGCTCAAAAGAAGCGCAAAAAAACCTCCATCCCTACAAGCAGCAGCTGCTCGCGCTCTGCTTGTTCGCTTTGCATCTACTTTCCTATGCTATATGGTGGATTCGATGAGGCATAATGGTGGAATTTCTGGAATTTTGTGTAACAAGTGTAATTCAAAATTTGTGAAATTACCCCTGTGTAATTTAATTGTCTCCCATGCCTAATAATTATGTGGTAAATGCTGTACCCACAGAATTGCTTACATCCGCTGACCCTCACCGCTGCCCATTGTTTTGTTACAACATTATTAAACATTCTAATGCCAAGCAGTGGCCATTGTTAGCTGCGCTTTGAAGAAAACAGCCTTTCCAAGCTTAATGCTCAAAAATATAGGTATAATATGAAAATACATTACGGGTGCCATATGTAATATGGTCCTATGCTGACATATCAGGGATCTGGTAACATTTACAAACCACTTGACGTTTATCCTCGTGCTTTATAATGTCACCAGAACTGCTTGATGGCAATTTAGCACATATAGGACCATATTACATAGTTTCCTGCCATGTATTCTCTGCCTCTTTGTCTCTCTCTCCTCTCTAAATATATATATATATATATATATATATTCACTGAAAAAACCACAGGTTTCAGGGACGTTATAGTTAGAAATTAGCATTTAAAAAACCTTAGAAATTCACTGAAAAAACCATACGTTTCAGGGACGTTGTAGTTAGAAATGATCATTTAAAAAACCTTTGCAATTCATTGAAAAAACCATAGGTTTCAGGGACGTTATAGTTAGTTGGACATTTCACTCATACAAAACCAGAGAAATTCGGCCGTTATAGTTAGTTGAGCTAACTATAACTCACGCCCCCGCAATGCACTGCTGATGACGTCACATATTACATCATTCATGACATGTTCAGTGACATCACTGATGACATTACTGATGACATCTCAAATGACATCACTGATGACATCACTGATGACGTCATCCACGTGATAATCTGATGCACCTCCTCACACCCTAATATAACCTTTGATACACCCACTCTAAATTACAGACTGCCATTCGCAAAACCATAGACACTCCAACACCAATAACTACATACCCACTCACTGATTCTTAGGTCTACACACATATCCACTCACTCACCCGTACAGTCACTCATACTTACGGTCACTCAGTACAGGACTATCATATGCACTCATACTCCTATATAGACACTCAAACAACGCCACTCATCCAGAGAGGTACTCACACACCTAATCAGTCATGCAAATAATTAAACACACTGCCATTTACTCACCTATACAGTTATACACACACCAGCTCGCTTACTCATACAAATACTAGCACATTCTTACGCTCTTATACAATCACTGATACAAGCACACACTCATCCATACAGTCGCTCTCACAATCACACACTCTCGCTTATAGCTATTTATATACTACAACACACAAATATACTGCCTTTCACATATGTAGTTACTCACACATGTACCACTGGGACATACATTCACTCACTAACACACTCTTACACACACTTACCCACCCATACAGTCTATCACAGATGCACTCTTGAAACCATCCACCCAGTGAATCACCCACTCACACATCTATGCACAGAGTCGCACACACCCCACCCACACAAACACTCAGGCACCCATACAGATACTCAGACAACCAATCAATAACTCATATAGACACTCATGTAGCTATTCACAAACCCATGCAGCCACTTACACAGCAACAGACAGACGGATACAGACATTCACCCAGTTTAGTCACTAACCCATGCATTCAGTAAGATACGTTTAATCACTCACTTATAGAGTTAGTCACGCACCTACTAAATCATCCATACAGACACTTATACACCCACTCATTCTTCAATACGCCTTTGCCTATATATATTAAACATATTTAAACTTTACAGAAACACACAGTCACTGGATGATGTCATCAGTGATGTCATTTGAGATGTCATCAGTGATGTCATCAGTGATGTCACTGACCATGTCATGAGTGATGTAATATGTGATGTCATCAGCATTGCATTGCGGGGGCGCGAGTTATAGTTAGCTGAACTAACTTTAACAGGGGAATTTCACGGGTTTTGTACGAGTGCACTGTCCAACTAACTATAACTGTCCCTAAAACCTATGTTTTTTTCAGTGAATATATATATATATATATATTCATTCAATGAAACAACCAAACTTTACAGAGACGTTATAGTTAGGCTCAGGTTTCACTCTTATATAACCAGTGACATTCAGCAGTAACTATAACTCGCGCCCCAATGCACTGCTTATGACCTCACATATTACATCACTCATGACATGGTCAGTGACATCACTCATGACATCTCAAATGACATGACTGATGACATGACCGATGACATCATCCAGTGATTGTGAGTGTTTTAAAAATGTTTATGAGTGTTAAATATATATACCAAGGTGTATTGATGAATCAGTGGGTGTTCGAGTGCCTGCATGGATGATACAGTGTGTGCCTGACTGACTGTATAATTCAGTGATTAGGTGCCTCTGTGAATGTATGGGTGACTGACTAGGTTGTCTCAATGTCTGTATCAATTTGTCAGATGGTGTCTAAGTTGCTGTATGGGTTGGTGAGTAGGTATGTGAGTACCCATATGGGTGATTGATTGGTTGTCTGAGTACCTCAGATTGGTATATGAGTGTCTGTGTGGGTAGGTGAGAGGGTGTGTGACTGCCTGCATGGATGAGTGAGTGGGTGAGTCAGTGGCTGTATGGGTTAGTGAGTGCATAATTGAGGGGCTGTATAGGTGACTGAGTATGTGTATGGCTATGTCAGTGAGCGAATGGATGTGTCAGTATATATTGGTGAGTAACTGGATATGCTAAAGGCAGTATAGATGTGTGTTGAAGTATATGAGTGACTGTATGTGTGAGTGTGGGATTATGATAGTGGCTGTATGGGTTAGTGTGTGCTTGTATGAGTGACTGTATAGGTGAGTGAGTATGTGTTAGTATCTGTATGAATTAGTGAGTGGGTGTGTGTATATAACTGTATAGGTGAGTAAATGGCTGTGTGATTGACTCTATAGGAGAGTGAGTAGATGTGTGAGTAGCTCTATGAGTAGCTGACAGTGTGTAAGTGGTTGTATGGGTATATAAATGAATATATCAGTGACTGTATTAGTGTGTGAGTTGGTGTGTGTGTGGCTCTATCAGAAACTGAGTGGATGTGTGCGTAGACCTATGAATCAGTGAGTGAGTGTGTAAGTACTGGTATGGGTGTGTCAATTGTTTTGAGAATTTTTGTGTGGAAGTTGGAGTGGGTGTAGGAAGGGTTATATGGAGTGTTATTGGGTGTGTCAGAGATTCTGTGGGTGATGCCATCAGTGATGTTATCAGTGCTGTCATTTGAGATGTCATCAGTGATGTCATCAGTGATGTCACTGACCATATCATGAGTAATGTAATATGTGAGGTCATAAGCAGTGCATTGCGGGGTCGCCCAGCTAACTATAACTGCTGAATTTTACTGGTTTTGTTCGAGTGAAACCTGAGCTTAACTATAACATCTATGTAACCTTTGTTTTTTTTCAGTGAATTTCTATGTTTTTTAAAATTCTATTTCCTAACTATAACGTCCCTGTAACCTTTGTTGTTTTCAGTGAATTTCTAAGGTTTTTCAAATTCTATTTCACAACTATAACCTCCATGTAAACTATGATTTTTTATTGAATTTGTAAGGTTTTTAAATTATATTTTCTAAAATTGCTCTATACTGTGTATTTTTATAACCTTGTATTTTCTTCAGTGGATTAATAAGCATAGTTTTTTTTTGTATATTTTTTATATTTGCGACGATATGGCAATACCCCCAGAAAGGTTGCGAAATGTGCATGTTTTTGAGGAAGTGTTAAACATATATATATATATACAGATTTTACTTAATAGCAGACTCTAGTTGTTTAGTAATGTAGAGTTTATATCTGAGTTTGTGTGATGCACCTTTTTTAAGAGGTGTAAAACATATATATGCACACATTTTACAGGATTTTAGACACTACGGGTTAATTACTGCTCTGTTTTAAGTTATAAACAATAATTTAAATCGATTTTCAGTTTTCGCGGTGACCCCGGGCGTCGCAATGGCATCGTAGCTCGGATCGTCGCGAATACGTCACAAATTGACAAAAAAAAATGCAGACATTTCATAGCACCACCATATTCAAAACTTATAACTGTAAAATGGATTATAACCAACAGACTAAACACATTACTATCTAAATGACTGTATAAAAGCATGCAAAACTCCCTTAATATCTCTATAACACAGCGCATAACTTTTTCAGTGTAATCTACAATGGCATGCATCACTGTATCAGTAAGTCTCTCATGCACTGTGAAAGTATTTAAGTGAATCTGTAAGACAGTGCTTCAGTCTATCAATGCTGCTGTAATGAACTGCCTCAGTGCATCTATGAGTGGGTGCGTCAGTGTCACAATGGACCTGTGATTGGTTGCATACTTCTCTCACTCAACCTATGAGTAGGTGCATGAGTGCCTTTGTAGGTAAGTATATAACTGTCTGACTGGATCTGTGAGTGGATACATAAGTGTTTAAGTGGGTTTCTGAGTGGGTGAGTGAGTGGGTGCATAAGTGTCTGAGTGGGTCTGTGAGTGGGTACATGAGTCTCTGAGTGTATAAGTGACTAGGTGCATAAATCTCTGAGTGGGTCTATGGGTGGGTGTGAGTGACAGTATGGGTGTGTGAGAGTCTGAGTGGGTGTATGAGTGTCCGAGGAGATCTGTGAGTGGGTTATAGTGTCTCAATGGGTCTGTGAGTGAGAGCATAAGTCTCTGAGTGGGTGTGTGAATGGGTGCATGTATGAGTGACTGAATGGGGCTGTGACTGTATGAGTGAGTGACTGAGTCCATAAGTCTTTGAGAGGGTCTGTGAATGAGTGTGGGAGTGACTGTATGGGTGTGTGAGGGGTGTATGAGTATCTGAGTGGATGTAAGTGGGTGTATGAGTGTCTCAATGGGTCTGTGAGTACATATGTGAGTGTGTGAGTGGGTCTGTAAGTGGGTGTGCATGTCTCTGAGTAGGACTGTACATGGGTGCATGATTTTCCAAGTGTGTCTGTAAGTGGGTGCATGAGTATCTGAGTGGGTCTGTGAGTGAGTGCATAAGTGCTCACGTGGGTCTGTGAGTGGGAATAAAAGTTTCTAAGTAGATATAAAACTGCATGCATGAGTCTATGAGTGAGTCTCTAAGTAGGTGCATGAGTCTCTGAGTGTGTCTGTACATGGGTACATCACTCTCCAAGTGAGTGTGTAAGTGGGTGCATGAGTACTTGAATGGGTATGTGAGTGGGAGCATGAGTATCTGATTGGGTATGTGACTGAATGTATAAGTGTGTGAGTGGGTATGTGAATGGGTGTATAAGTGTCTGAGTGAGTTTGTGAGTACATATATGAGTGCGTGACAGTGACCGGCGAGTGTATAAAAAAATATATATATATTTTAAAAAATATGTTGACCAATATTTGCAATGACTTCACAATACTCGCGATGTCCCCATGACGGTACATGGAGGGGGTCACGCTGGCATTCCCGGCGTCGTCACGAATTTTGAGCTAGATTAATAAAATCAATTTTGGACACATAATTTGTGTCACTAATACTCCCATTTCTCAAACATGGGGTCAGAGTACCCCCACCCTGACCCCTTATGTTAGCTATCACAGAAATGTTAAGCCCTGGGAACCACTCTGATCAATAAAATGGCACCTGCAACTTTCTGTTCAGGTTGGATCCATACAATCAGAGCTTTTCATTTGGCACACGCATTCGTGATTAATCGCGAAACCGTTGCGAAATATCCGTGGCCAGACATATCACTATAATTTTTGGCTTAAATTTCACAAAATGCACTGAACAGATTTGCAACAAAAAGCACAATCTGAGTAACAACATCTACCTTTCTGCCAAATTTGGTGTATTTCCATTAGCGGTTCGGGCTGTAGGTTCGACAACGTGTTCAGATGGGAATTAACATTACAATGCACCCTTATTTTGCACAACACTGTGCGGATCACCCCCAAATTTTCCGGGATACACAGAACCTACTTTGACACTTTTTTGGGAAAATTTCATGCAGCTTGGTGAAATAACGCCAAAGTTATAGGCAAGCCAAACAAATGCTTTTCCTATGGAAACTGGGTCCTAACTATAGCTACCTACTGGCAACCAGTATATATATTCAGTTAAAAAAAACAAAGATTACAGGGACGTCATAGTTAGGAAATAGTTTTTAAAAAAACATAGAAATTCACTGATAAAAACAAAGGTTACAGGGACGTTATAGTTAGAAAAAAGAATTTGAAAATCCATAGAAAGTCACTGAAAAAACCAAAGGTTACAGGGATGTTATAGATAGAAAATAGAATTAGAAAAACCATAGAAATTCACTGAAAAAAACAAAGTTTACAGGGACGTTATCGTTAGGCTCAGATTTCACTTGTACAATATCATTGAAATTCAGCAGTTATAGTTTCCTGAGCTAACTGTAACTTACGCCCCCGCAATGCACTGCTTATGAACTCACATAGTACATCACTGATGACATGGTCAGTGACATCACTGATGACATCATTGATGACATCTCAAATTACATCAGTAATGACATCAACCAGTGAGTGTAAGTGTTTTCTAAGAGTTTATGAGTGTTAAAGATTTATACTAAGCTACTACAAAAGTTTAATTAGTATACTACGTATACTACTAATGAGTGATTCTACTTCTAATATATATTATGTGAATGGCTGTGTGCATTTATGTGTGAGTGGGTGTCTGAGTGGCTGTATGGGTAAGTGAGTGGCTGTATGGGTGCATACGTGGGTGTGTGATTATCTGTATGGGTGAGTGAGTGTCTGTGTGAGTATCTGTATTGGTGATTAAGTGGGTTTGTCACAGCTCCGCTTGCTTAAAGTGGAGAGTTTGCTGTGACTTGGTGGAAGAAGTTAAAGCTCCCCCAAGCCGTAGCAAACAACTGTGTCTCTGGGGTAGACACCCTGGGACATAGCAGGAGCCGTGCCTGGGGGTGGCAGTCCCCAGGGCCATATATGTTTCCAGGAGGAGGGCTGCATGGCCTCCCTCCTTGGTTGTAGTAGGGCCAGCTTGGGGAGGTGCTGGTCCCCGGGGCCGTGCATGGCTGGGGAGGGGGGGTAACACGGTCCCCTCTCATTTAAAAACAAAGATTTTGGCTCCAGGGAAGTGGGGGTCCCTAGAGCCCAGGGGATCCCTGATGCCCCATTACAAAATAAATAGCCCCTAGGAGGTGGTGATCCACAGGGCAGGGGGGTTTGCGAGGCCCCCGATTAATTTATTTCAATGTGGCCCCAGGGCGGTGGTAGTCCCTGTGGCCCGGGAGGTCCCAAATTCCCCCTTTAAAAACTTATAAGCTCCGAGGAGGTGATGGTCCCCTGGGCATTTATAAGCCTCAGGAGGGGGTCTGGTGCACTCCCCTCTGTTAATTGCCCCCAGGACCTGGCCCACCCAGTGGCCTATTACTAAAGAAGCGCTGGAGTCTGCGCTTCTTTTTATTATAAAGACTTTTTTTCCCAAAATTCTAGGGGGTCAGGGTATTCCATGCCTCTTTCCCTTTTTGTTCCATTTTTTGTGGTGCTCGGTTCAAACCGAGTCCCAAGATGGCTGCCAACACTTCCTGGTCTGGAATGTTGGTAGCCAAACAGATCTCAGCACAAGATCGGGAGGGTTTGTGGAGCCTTCGAGTCCCTATATATACAAATTTGGATTTTCATTAATATTTCAGAAACTACTGAACGGATTTACGGCAATATACAAAAAGGACACTTTCTGGACCAACAGCTACCTTTCTGGCAAATTTGGTGTAATTCAGTTTAGCAGTTCAGACTGTGGTCATGTCTAAAATCTCTATGGGAATTAACATGGAGAAAATGCATTTTGGAATGCCCCTTTTTTCTCAGCCCCAGCTTGACAGATCACCATGAAACTTTTAGGAAAGCAGCTGGAGTCAGCATCATACTCATTTTGAAAATTTTGTGAGGATTCATTATACAACGTCAAAGTTATTGACAAATGAAAAGTAGGTCCTAACTATAACTGCCTACTACATATATATATATAAAGATAAACTCAAAAACACACTGAAATTCACCAGTTATAGTTCACTGAAGGAGCTATAACTCATGCCCTCTCCATGCACTGTCGTCATCAATTATGCAATTTCACATGTCATCAGTGATGTTATCAATGATGTACTAGAACATGTCATCAGTGTTGTGCTATGTGAGGTCATAAGCAGTGCATTGCAAGGGTGTGAATTATAGTTACTTGAGTGATGCACTTTGTGGTCATATACATATATAAACATTTACTGAAAAAGTTAAAGGAATGCTATAATTAGGTATGGTAATACTATTTTAGCTTATGTTTAGAAAACCCTAGAAATTTCCTAAACGCTGAAAGACACAATCTTAGATTGCGTTCTGAGACCCTTTTTTCTCGATCTCCCCTAACAGATTTCCCCAAAACTGTCCAGGAAGGAACTGAGGTGGATAAAGTGTTTTTTTGGAAAGTTTCATGAAGTTTTGCCAAAGCTATTAGCAAACCAAAAAAACCAGTCTTCCTGTGATAACTAAGTTCTAATACACACAGACACATACACACATATGTATTCACTGAAAAACCAAAGGGTCGAGTGATGTTATAGTTAGGTGAATATATCAGTGACAACATTAGCATTTTAAACTCAAACAGAAATTCAATAGTTATAGTTAGCAGCGCTAACAATAACATGTGCCTCCGCCATGCACTGCTTATCACCTCACATATTACATCACTCATGACATTCTATGACTTCATTTATGACATCAATGATGACATCTCAAATGACCTCATTGATGATATCACTGATGACATAATACGAGTGTGATTTATAGTTTACATAGTGGCGGGTAACTACCATATTATCTTTATATCTCCAAAACTACTGAATAGATTTACACCAAATCACCAAAAGCACAGACTGTGGATCAAGATCCGCGTCTTGCCAAATATGGTGTAATTCCGTTCAGCAGTTTTTGTGGTAACGCTTCTTAATGAAGTCTCTGGAAAATGCATGGGGAAACTTTCCTTTTTGACCCCCCTTCTTTCTCGGTCCCGGCATGACAGATCACCCCCAAACACCATACATATTTCCAGGAAAGTCTTTTTTGGGGGGAAAGTTTCATGAAGATTCATCAAATGCCACTGGGCTACACACACACACACACATATATATATGTCTAAGGAATGTGGATTAAGTGCCATTGCAGGTCTGATACAGTTAGCATGTTGGAGTTCAAGAGAAATGTAGGCCGCTGTTTTTAGTAAGCTAGGCAAGAACTTTACCTAGAATGCCTCAATAGTCTGTTTGTTCATGTTCTCTGGAATGCCATATATTCTAACAGTTAGAATTTGGGTTTCTGTATGACTGGGGTGGGAGCCCTGGTCAATGAGCAACCACAATCCTAGCCAATTTAAGGCACAAGCACACCCCAAATTAACCTGTGCTCAACCCCATGGTAGCTTGGCACAGTGCAGGCATGCTTAACTTAGAGGCAATGTGTCATGTGTTTGAGCAACACTTCAAACAGTAAAACAGTGAAAACACCAGTCAACAAGATTCCACACTAGTTTAGAAAAAATTAGCTTTGTTTATTAAATAAAGCAAAAACAAAATGACAAAAATCCAATCAGTAAAACCAGAGTTATGACTTTTTAAAGAATAACCTGCAACATAGTGCCTAAAAGCATCACTCATCAACCGCAGCTATCTAGTCGCGCTGGACCAGGTCAAAGTCAAAAGTTCAATCCAACTGCGACAGACCGTGGGTCGGATACAGTCCCACATTAGTCCAGCTGAAGGTTTACCTTTTCAAATTTTGTGCCAAGAATCCCTATCGCAAGGAATAAGGAGAGCGTCATGGGTGGCAGTCGGCATGGTGCGAAGAGGAGGCGGGGTGTCAAAGAGTGGAGGGCAGGAGCTTTGCATTTTTCAGTCCCCGGTGGGCAGTTAATGCTGCTGTATGAAATGATGGAATGGCAACGGCTCTCGCTTATTTTCGGTGCAAGCGGCACAGTTCCGGTGCAAACGGGTCTGTTCGCACTCGTAAAGAGCCCAAAAGCTTGATTCCGAGAGCTCGAGGGCCACACCAAGGGTCCAGGATCTGAGAGGCACAATTTGGGGTCAGGAACCTGCTGAAGAAGGGTCCATGAGCTGTTGGGAAGGCTTTTATGCCCCTGAAACTCACATCAGGAGGCCAGCAGACTAGCCCTTTGAGTCACTCTGAGGTCCTAGGTTCAAGATAAAATTGCAGGTCCAGCTCTTCTTCCCCAGGCAAGAGGACAGCAGGCAGCAGGACAGCACAGCAGGGCAGCAGTTCCTGTAGAGCAGCAGCCCAGTACAGTGGCAGTCCTTGTAGCAGCACATGAGTCCTTCTTCCTGACAGAGTATCCACAGTTCCAGAATTGTATTGAAGATTTGGTGTCTGGGATCCTTCTTTTATACACAGTTGTGCCTTTGAAATTGAGAGTAGCTTCTAGAGGCATGCCTTTGAAGTGCGCAGATGCCCTGCCTTCCCTGCACTGGCTCCAGGATTACTAAAGGGGATTTGCAGCCCTTTGTGTG
Source organism: Calotriton arnoldi (assembly GCA_963921515.1). NCBI lineage: Eukaryota > Metazoa > Chordata > Amphibia > Caudata > Salamandridae > Calotriton > Calotriton arnoldi. The sequence goes on from CAWUFW010010495.1 coordinate 670,898, forward strand.
GAGACAAGGTGAAGGAATCTTCAGTGAGAGTGATGCACAGGTAAGAGCTGTGCTTCTCACTGTGTAGTTTGTTTTTTTGTGTGGGCCCAATGGTACTGTTCATGCAACCGGTGGTATCATCTATAATAGCCGTAGAGCTGGGTCTGGAGAGATCACAGCTTGTGTGAAAAATCCTTGTGGTCTGAGTACTGGCATTTTTCAGGAAAAAATAGGTACTCTAAACTGAGAGTACCATTATGGATCTCCAGGTGTGGAAGGACGCAGCAGGGAGGACACATTTGAAGGAGGCAGGATGCAGTTGAAGGACGCAGGACGCCAGACGCTAGAAGTGTCGGAAGAGAGAGACGGAGGGGAGCAGGTGAGGCAGTCGGGCAAGCCGTGAGCCAGAGGCAGAGGCGAGGTGGTGGTAAGTGATGTGAGCGAGGCAGCCGGAACCTAGGGACCTGGGAGCTGAAAGCTATGGCTTGATATGCAAACTGGCCCCTGAGCCTACAACACCACACCAGGTGGTGTTGCAGCAGCCAGAGCAACATGGTAGTGGGTAAGGTAAGGCTAGTCGTTTCAGAGAGGTCTGTTCCTGCAACCAATACCGTGCCTGCCTGCCCCTTATTGGCCTGCTCGCTCGCCTGCCTCCAACAGTCAACAATCAACAGTCTGTAGTGATCTACTCAGATACTGGGAGTTTAACCGGATCCTGTTGGCTGTATTGAGTTGGGCTTACTGCCGGCTCTGCTGAGAGAATCACCGGAGGTGCCAAGGTCAAGCTGGTAACTAGGCAATCTAGCAACAATGTAAGGTATGGCTGGTCACGGCTTAGTTATAGTCACAGTACAAAGAAGTATAAAGCATTCACTGCAACAAAGGCGAACCGCCAGGTAGAACCTGCCGTACATACCATTGTGACAGGATCGAAGATGCTATCGCCCTGTCTTTAGCTTGGCACTAAATTTGTTTTAAACTGCCACCCCTCCCCGCAAAAGGTAAAGAGCATATAGAGCCAGAATAGCAAGGGGGGAGTATTGAAGAGCGCTCACTAGGGCATCACTTGAGTGGGGATACAGACGAATTGGCACAACTAGGATTGGTGCAGTGCCAAGTCAAATACTTTCTTAATCATTGTTTAACTCAACCAACAAATCAGATTGACATTTTGTACAGCCACTCAAAGTAGAGCCAAAACTTTTGGAGACGGCCCTCTCTAGGCAGATGTGCGGTTTGTGAGTTTGACGCTGTCTTCCTATCTTCCTACCACAAAATAACAACCCCAACTGAAAAAAATAGATCAGGTAAGGTTAGGAAGCAGCCTGCTCAAAAAACATCATACCAAAAAAAAGGGACAAGAAAACCAAAGACTTCCTTGGAATACATGACAAAATTAACCCAAAGTCAATGCAGCTCACTAATATCACCTATTCAGTCATTATTTGGGAAAATGAATCCCAGTGGAAAATTCACCTTTATAAAGGACCCAGCAACTGTCATCTATGCAACAACAAACAAAATAACGGGCCTCCCAAACCTGTTAACACCTCAAAAGCTTGATATGGCTTCAGCCGGAGACTTAAGACCCAATACAAATCAGAATCCGATCCACGCCATAAAATCAATCAGCCTAACTCAGGACGACAAGGATATAACGGACCAGCCTGGGGGTAATAGAATTGTGACTCAGGCCCAAGTACACACCACAAAACTAATACATTCCACTCCAAGACTAGGGATAAAAGGATGGCGTCTCACAGCCAGATATTAGAGAAGACAAGCATAGCTTGGAAGGTTTGAATAACACTTGGCTTCACTCAATTTCATTAACAAGTAATTTGGATTTAATGCAGGCACTAGAGGTCAAAACAATTAACCCGGCTGATAATCAGATTAGTAACCCTGTGAATGATCATCTGGAAGGGCAACGCGAATCAGTGATAGAGATATCAAGTGCAATATAACAATTAAACTGCACAGATTTACTCCATATTCACAAAATCCAAGGAAGTGAAGTAAACTATATGAATGACAACCTAGAAGGGCAACAGCAACCAGTGATTGAGATAGCAAGTGCACTAGAACAATTAACCTCCGACGACTTAAGTCATATTTACAAAATCCAAGGAAGTGAAATAAATTATACAAACTACACAAAGCAGGCTCAATCATATGATATGGAAGGTAATGCAACTAACATTATATCAAGACAGGCAATAAGGGAAATGAAGGAGCCTCCAGTAAAAGCAAGGTATAATCAGGAAGGAGACAGGGCAGAGATAAAAGTGGAGGATATCTTAAACCTGCATACTTCTCTAATAAACCCCTTGCAAACATTGATTACTGAACTTTAAAACCTTTATTTTTGTATTTTCATAACAAAACACAGCGGTACATTACTCAGTTTCAGGTCTTATACATGGTGATGAGAAGCGCCATACAATATAACATATTTTCAGCCTATGTTTCGACATGTTCTTGTTCTCCATTTTAACAATGATCTGTTCTCTATTTTTATCCTGATTCTCAATGGTACACTACTTTCTCCACAGCAGCAGAACACAATATCACATGTATACAGTCTGTCTTCTTTGACTTTTATCATACCTCTTACCATCTGTATTTGGGTATATTTCTTATGCATAGTAAAGGCATAATGAAGTATAATCACCCCCATTCACAAGTATTGTCAGTAACAAATGAGAGTATCAAAGGTGGGTCACCTACAGCCACCCACAGGCAGTGAATTTATTTTTCATTATTTGCGTGCAAACAGGTAATCAAGCAATGGATCCCATATGTCCCTGGGACGAGAAGAGGGCGGCAATAACTCAGCGTACATAATAAGCTGTTGCTTACTATATATTAAACCATTAAGCCATTCCTTAAATTTGGGGGCACTCCCCCGTCCCCTTGGACAAGCCACTCGCCTCTTTGCCAGCAGCAGGCTAAATGCTATGAACTTTCTGTGCAGTGGGGGAAGCTCCTCTGTATAATCCAATATGGCAACAATGGGCAGACATAGGGTCTCGGCTGCTCGCCATTTCGGACACTGCCACCAACACCTCTCTCCAGTATTTCTGTATTGACTCACACTGCCACGATAAGTGCAGGAATCCAGCGCTCTCTTGGCGACATCTATCGCATCGCCTGTCTTCTCTTAATTTGTATCTATGTAGGCGTTCTGGGGTGTAATATGCTCTTTGTATGAATTTAAAATGTATGATTCGCAGATGGCTACTCACCGTGATAGCCCCCGTTTGTTTGCAGCAGTAGTCCCATTGTTTGTCTGTTAATGCAATACTTAAGTGTGCCTCCAATCCGCTTCTCGCCTCCCGCTGTGCATGTGGACGTTCTAAAGAAGCAGCGCGGTAAAGACAGGACACTGCATGAGATGCGTCTTTCATTTGGTACAGCGTGTGTAGGGTGTCGCAGATCGCGGGTTCCTGCGGGAACATGGGAGTGTTTGCCTTCATCTCATGCCTAAGTCTAATGTAAAGGAAAACCTCTAGTGGTGTCATGTCTCCTTCCCCTAATAATGCTTGTCTGTCCTTAAATGTTCCCTACTGATAAAGATTGCCCATTGTGTGTAAGTTTCTTATTTTTAGCATGTTCCTGCAGGCAGTTTCATAAGTAACCGGTGCCCAGCGCAGAAATGGCAAGGGGATCAAGGGGGAGTATGGGAAGGAACATCCAATTTTGCTGATCAGCCGCTTCCAGGCACGATTCGTGCACGCTACAGTGGACTGCAAAGTACCTCCCAAAGGAACATCTGACCCCAGGGATGCCTCTGGTGGCAGCGGCGCCATATAGCTCTGCTCAATGGTGAGGTGGGGCATGAATGGTGGGGGGAAGCGCCAATATATTGCATGATGTGCTTGGGCACAGATAAAGTATAGCTCTATATCTGGTGCTTCAAACCCACCTCGAGAAAATGGGAGCGTAAGTGTTTGCCAGTTTATGCGGGGTTGCTTTTCTCCCCATGCCAGTCTGGTGAGTTGCGTTTTTAATGCGCAAAAGAAAGGGCGTCCCGGGTGGTATGGTATGGTGATGAAAAAATAGAGTTGCTTAGGTAAAACTACCATTTTCATCAGCGAGAGTCTGCCGGCCTGGGAAAGCTGCATTTCTATCAAACGGGTGCGAAGGTTAGTGATAGACTCCAGGTTCATTCCATAATTTGCCCTCAGCGTCTCCTCTCTGTCTCTAGCTACCTAAACCCCCAGGTATTTTATCTCTGAGGCACACCATGTTAGTGGAAAATCTGGTGAAAATTCTGGGGTAGAAGGAGTCAGGGGAAAGATCTGTGACTTACTCCAGTTTATGTGTATACCTGAAATGTCGCTGAATTTTATGAACTCACACAGCACATGGTTTAGGCTCACATTGGGTTCCCGAAGGTAGAGTGTGATGTCGTCTGCATATAATGACACCAGAAGTTGCCGGGAAGGAAAAGGGATGGCGTATTCTCTATGGTGTTGTCTAAGTTTGGACACCAGTGGCTCTATAGCCAGGGCAAAGAGCAGGGGCGAGAGGGGGCATCCCTGCCGGGTGCCCCTGGAGATGGTAAAAGGGTCAGATAGCCCGTTGATTTGCGCCATTGCAGTTGGTTGACTGTAGAGTAATGCTATCCAGGCGAGAAACGCCAGGGGCAGGCCCATACGACTCAGTATAGCTAGTAGATAGTCCCATTCAAGCAAGTGAAATGCCTTAGTGGCTTCTAAAAATATAGCCGCCGCATTTGACTCAGGATCTATATCCTGCAATAATGCAAAGATGGTGCACAAGTTATGAAAGGTGGCCCTTCCAGGAATAAAACCGGCCTGATCGGGCAGAACCAAACCTTCCATAAGTAAGCTCAATCTGTTGGCTAGGATTTTGGTGAGTATCTTGGAGTTGCAGTTTATTAGGGATAAAGGTCTATAGGCGTCACATTCAGAGGCATCTTTTCCTGGTTTAAGGAGAGAAATAATGAGTGTCTGTCTTATAGATGGTGGAAGTGTGCTGCTCTCTATAGCTTCCTCATATAATTCTCTAAGAATTGGGGCAAGATCATCCATGTAACATTTATAAAAGTCTGCAGGAATCCCGTCAGGCCCCGGTGCCTTGCCAGATCGCATCTACATGATAGCCTCTCTTACTTCGTCCTCCTCAATAGGAGCTGATAGGAGTTCCCTGCGGTTATCATTTATCCACCCTAAAGCTGTCTTCAAAATATGCTGCAACGTCTATATGCCCCGTCCTATGCTTTCTATACAGCTGCTTATAATGGGAAACAAATATGCTGAGAATTTCCCCTGAGTCTGTGTGTGTCAGCCCCTACTCATCCTCCACCCCAAATATTGTATTGGAGAACCTAGGAGCTCATATAGTCTCTGCTAAGGCCTTCCCCGGCCTCTCACCCTCTCCATATGCTCGAGCAGAGCTTATTTTGAGTGGAACAGCGCCTCTCTTTCTGCAGTTTCTGTAAATTCTGTGAGTAGTTCTTTCAATCGCGCTTGCTTCTTAGGGGAAGTGATTCTAGTGTGGATGTTTCAGTGGTCCTGATATCTTTTTCCAGTTTGTATAACGTGTTCCTTAGATCCCACTTTTGGTTATAGATATACCCCTAATGGTGACTTTAAAACTCTCCCAGATGCTTGCCAGTGTCTGAATGCTGCCTATATTGCGAGGGAAGAAGTCCTGCACCTCCTGCCTAACCTCCTCGCGGAAGCAAGTGTCGAGGAGGGCCGTGGGAAGCAGTCTCCAAGATCTGTATGGGGACGTATTGATCGGAGGACAAAGCTTTAACAACACCGGGGAGTGGTCAGAGAACGTTCTTTCCAGGTGAACAGTCTCCCTGAGCCAAGAGAAGAGCCCAGCCAATAGCAACCAGTAGTCAATGCGGGACCAGCTAGCATGAGCAGTGGAAATATGTGTGCCTTCTCTATGTGTGGGGTGTAATGTTCTCCACGCATCCAGCAGACGGTAGTCTGTTATAATATCATTTAGGCGTTGGGCTGCCCTAGCGTGAGACTCCACTGACCCCCCAGAGCGATCCAGCAGAGAATTCAGGGCTAGGCTAAAGTCCCCTCCCTATATCAGGTGAGTGGATCCAATATTTACTATAAGGCCCCACAGTGTATCAAAGAATTGCACATCGTCCATGTTGGGTACGTAGCAGCTGACCAGTGTCACTGATTGCATAGCCAGTCTGCCCCACATAATACAGTACCTCCCCTGGGGGTCCTGAATCATGCCAGCGGGGCAATACCCCACTCCAGCTTTGATCAAAATGGCCGTACCCATTGAATACGGGGAGAACGAAGAGAAACATCGATGGGCGGCCCATTTCCCCACAAAACCGGGGATGGGTCCCGACTACAGATGCGTCTCTTGTAGCATGGCTATTTGTATATGGTGTCTATCCAAATATTTGAGTATATGCCTCTTTTTGCGAGGGTCCCTCAGTCCTCGTATATTCCAGGACAGCATGTTAAGTGTACATTCAGGCATACTTATAGGCGAGGTCATGGGCTAGTATTTTGGTCTGTGTGATATATGCAGGCATTATCCATGCTATATCTTGAACTGTACCCAAATTTGGCTCTTTCGCCATATCGTTTCCTCCCATCTTTTATCTTTTCTTCACTGCTGTGTTTGTAAACAGTTACAACAACAACAAACTGTCCCTCCCTATGCCCCCCTCCCATGCCCACGGCCCTATCCCGTAGGTGAATGCAGCACCCACTGATAACGCAATCTCCCTGTGTGTCACATAAAATAGAGTCAAGTTGATAATGCAAATTTAGGCGTCTGTGCAGTGCTCTGCATTGACATATTCTTAGCATTGGAAATGTTGTATCATTATTGCAAGGTCTACAATGCATACTACTATATGACTCACGAAAGAAGAGAAAGCAAATGTATCTCATTATATCGCAACATAAACCCCCTAAACATCTTCTAATGGGGATCATCCTTGTGGGGTAATTCGCTAGAGAGTCTGGCATCCCATCCCGATATAACGGGTGTGCCCAGAGTCCAATAAGGTATCGTTATGGTCCAATATAAACATTTCAAGATATACCTTCACATCCTATGAGATTGCAGGAGCACATTCCAACCTTCATGCACGCTTGGGGAGAACAAAGTCAGCATCCCCCCCTCCAGGCAAACCCCCTGAATCATTATGAACATTTAAAGAGTCTGATGCTCACTGTGTCAGTCCAATTCAGCTATTTCTCTGATTACTGCAAGCATTCAGTCTGCATTTGATGCAGGAGATATGGCTCTGGAGCTCTCGTCGTCTCTGTCAGCATGAGGACTATGCCTTGTTGTTTTCTTGAGGAAGTCTTGAACCTGTTGAGGTGTGTTAAAGATTTGTTGTTTTCCCCGATGAGTAATCCGCAGCCTCGCCAGATACAACATCGCATAAGGGATGCTTGCCTGTTGCAGTTTGCGCTTCGCCGGGATAAATTTCCTCCGAGACTCCTGAACTGCCTGTGTAAAATCTGGAAAGATGGAGATGGAGTAGCTGTCATAATGAAGGTCCTTTTTTTCCTGTGCCAGCCGGAGCATATTGTCCCTATCTTTGTATTCAATAGGCGAGCGATTATAGGGCGGGGAGGGGCACCCGGCGGAGGCCTAGGTGTCAGTGATTGATGAGCGCGCTCCATGATCAAGACCTTGGAGAATGCGGAGGCCCCAAACAGTTCCACAAGCAACCGTTCAACATATTCCTCCATCCGGCCTGTGTCTGTAGATTCTGGCACACCCACGATGCGGAGGATGTTGCGGCGCGAGCGCGCCTCCAAATCTTTGTTTTTAGCTGAGATCACTTTCAACAGGCGCTCCATGATCTGCATCTGTTCAGTGCTGCTTGTGGATGTGTCTTCCAGCTGTGATATTCTGTTCTCCGCCTCGTTAAGATGACCGTCCTGTTTTCCTAGCCGCTGTGTAATTTAATCCATACGCATGTTTAGGGTGTTCTTTTTGGATTCAATGGATCCAAGTCTTTGTTTCATGGCGACCAGCAATGAGCGCACATCCTCTTCCCCTTCTAGTGTGTTATCTCCTTCCTTGGAGGTGGCATCGCCATCTGGGCCTTGGGTGTTTCTGCGTGGTTCAAATTGCAGCTTCGCCTGCTTGCCCTCTGTTCTGCCCATGTCTGCTATTCCCAGACAGCTCTGTTATCAGGGTGCGAGCAGGGGTGTTACGTACAGGCAACAGGAGTTCCAGGAGCAAGTTTTCCTTATACTATATGGTCTCAGTTCTCTCCCTGTGCTTCTCTTCCCTTATATTTATTTATTTATTGTTTTTGTTTTGTTGTTCACCCTGGTGTCTCACACTGCTTGTTCTTGTCACTGCTGCAAAGTACATAGACTGTCCATCAGCAAAGGTCTCACTTTATCTTCTCTCGTCCCCTATGCTGTTATTTAGTCTTATGCCCGCTTTTTCTTTCTTTAAAACGTGGTCAGGCTCTGGTGACTCTGGCGGGCTCCACCAGAGCAGTTGTACTTCGCTCTATGCTTTCGTGTCCTTCGCACCACTAATTGGAGGCACTTACTCAGAGCCTTGGGGCCTTTGCATCCCCCTGCTATTTGCTGTGCCTTACTCCGGGGTGTCTCACTCCCCCGCCGCTACTTAATCAAGGATGACGGTGCTCCCCAGGGCCTCAGCGGCTCATTAGCGGTTTGCGCGCGGGTTTTACTGCGCTCGGTATTTCAACTGACACGCGCTTCAAGCCGTCCCCATCTCCTCTGCTTGGATCGAGGGGAACGCATAGATGTAGTTGCGGGGGGCTATCGGCCCAGCGCCTCCTTACCGTGGAGTTCCTGAAAGCGCCACAGGCCGCGGACCGCACCGGCCTTTGTTTCCAGGGAGGCCGGGAGATCAGCCTCCCGAAGCAGCAGCTGAGCGCCGGCACAGGACAGCAGGGTCTCAGCGATTCAGCACTCACGGCTCCGCACGTCTCAAGGCCAGCAGCTCACCGCGCCATCCCCTTCTCCGCTGTGATCTTCTTTGTGTCCACTGGGGCAGTGTCGGCAGCAGGCGGGTCAGCTTTCACAGGTATTTGCAGGCTTTTTTCCCCTTATTCAGCCGCCATGCTATCTCCCACTATCGCAGCAGCTCTCCCTGGATAAAATGCCTTCCAGGGGTAATGGAAGCGGTTCTGACGGCTACCAATCGGTCGGCGCTGGCTTGCACTTCTTGTAGGTATATAAATTATGCCATATGCACACAACAGGAAGTAAGGTGAATACAAGTCGCAAGTTTTAAGTATATATAAAGTTACGCCTGGAGCACATTCACTTTGTAAAAACTGCCCTCACCCACAACAAGTTGTGGCATGCTTCATCATAGGGCTGCTGCTAAACGCCACAGCCCAGACCAACGCTAGAGGCGGAGCAATAGGGAGGGGTAGACAATACAAACAAATAGAAACAGGAAAAGAAAAGGATCCTAAATGGGTGCAGACGATTAGTGTTAAAACTGACTAAGAGATATCGTCATAACAATTTTATTCCTTGATTCCCTTGTCAGTAGTAAATGGATGGTGGCGACGTGAGTGAATTATGCACTCTCCACCCCCTCCATTCTGCATAGAGGTCAACATGTTTCTGCCGGATTCCGTCTCTCTACCCGCAATCAGGACAAACGGGATCCCTATGCTAGTTTTCCTTGTTTTCACAAATACCCCTGGTGTTACCACTGTACTAAGTGTTACTCCACCTGTTAGTCTGGTGTAGTCCAGTACACTTACTCATCTGTACAATCTGCAAGTAAAAAGAGTAAAACAGTGAAAACAGTCTGAACAATAGTAAACCGACAGACACATAAATAATACAAGTGAAGGACAAGTGCTCTCAGTGATAACTCTATAAAAACAACCAATTGGGTGCGACAAGGGTGTTCTGTAAAATATAGAAAATACACCCTTCGGTTTGGGCAGAAAATGGCCCTATCTCTTTCATTATAAACACTCAATGTGAATGTCTTATATCCGAACATACTGTTCCTATGAATCATTGCTATAGTGAACACATCTGTAAAGAAATGGTTGTGGTGGCATGACATGCCCCACACCGTACTCATAGTTTTAGGCGTATCCTTAAATGTGTTTTAAGGGTCATACATATCTCTCCACTCGGCACACCTTACCGAGTTTATTGAGATCAGCGCTAGAAAGGGCACAGGAGTAGAGGGTGACCCCCTGTAGTCACACTCTGTGAGGAGAAATGGTAGTCCGGTAAGTACTGGTAAATGCATCACATTCACGCTTCAGGAAAAGCTTGTCTAGTTAATGGTGCTAGTAAGTCCTGATAATGGTGCAGAATGGTCTAAGAGTCAAGCCACTCGCCCATCAAGATAACACACTAGGCACCAAGATAGACTGCCCGTTCTCCCAGTCGTGGTTTGCGTATGTGCACAATACTCCATTACAGTTGGAAACCGCCAAACCTTCATCAAGGGTGGTCAGCCGCCACCAAATTGGTCTCTCCAGGTGCCGGGTAGGTACACGGCCAAGTGGAGGACCGGTGCTGAAATAACGGGTAGGTTCCCGTCACGTGGGTAGCGTGTGACGTAGGCATGGCGTAATACGTCACACGCAAGTGGGCCGAAACTAGAGCGGTGACTTGCGCTCCTACTTCTGCGGTCTGCCAACACTAGCAGTGCGTAGTGGCTCCTGATGTTAAATCCAACAATGGGTGTTGCTGAGGACAAATAATATTAAGCGCCCCCCCTGGCGGATACTCTGGATAGAGGCGTGATGCCTTGGATAGAGGCGTGTTGCCTTCCCAGTATACTCCGTGGATATGGTGGGCAGTCAAAATATCGAATTTTAATTATCGACCTACACTAATATCGAGTTTTTAATATCGTAGGGGCAGAATATCGAAGTCAAGAATATCGTTGACCAGAATATCGACTTTAAGTTTAATATCGAAGTAAGTAATATCGAAGTCATTAATATCGTTAGCAAAAATATAGTTGTTAATAATATCGATTTTTTTAGTGTTATGTATTTTATATGTATGTTTAACATTTTTCTTTAAAAAAATTCATTATTTTTAAATATATGTATTAAATGTTTAGAAAATAGTAATTTTTTTAAAGGAAATTTTGCGTTTTAGTATCAGAGCGGGTTGTGGGTTTATAGTGGAATAGGGTGAGAAGTAATTTAATTATAATTAATTAATTAAAATGTTTTTATTTATTGTTATTCATTGTTAATTTATTGTTAATTAATTATTAATTGGTAATTAACTTATATTAATTGGTTAATTTATAATTATATTAATTATAATTAATTTTTATTTATTGTTATTGTTAATTAATTTATTGTAAATTAATTATTAATTGGTAATTAATTTTAATTCATTGATTAATTGGTAATTAAATTAATTATGTTATTTTTAATGTGTAGCGGGTTGTGGGTTTATAGGGAATAGGGTGGGAAGTAATTTAAATATAATTAATTAGTTAATATGTGTATATTTATTGTTATTGATTATTAATTTATTGTTAATTAATTATTAATTAGTAATTATTTTTTTAATTGGTTAATTAAAAATTATATTAATGATAATTAATTTATTATTATATTTTATTTATTGTTATTGTTAATTAATTTATTGTTAATTAATAATTGGTAATTAATTTTTATTAATTGATTAATTGATAATTACATTAATTGTGTTATTTTTTTATTTGTAGCGCGTTGTGTGTTTATAGGGAATAGGGTGGGAAGTAATTTAATGGTATTTAAGTAAATATTAATTTAATTTAATAGGTATTTATTAATAATTATTTGGTTAAATAATTATTATTATGTTATTTATTTAAATAAAAATTAATTTATAAGTATGTTCATTTAACCCCTACGCGATCCTACATTTTCCATACTGTTGCACTCACTGGAGTGGGAATAGAAATTTTTACCCCTACGCTATCCAGCACTTTCCCTACTGTTGCACTCACTGGAGTGGGAATAGTAATTTTTACCCCTACGCTATCCAGCACTTTCCCTACTGTTGCACTCACTGGAGTGGGAATAGTAATTTTACCCTCCGCTATCCAACACTTTCCCTACTGTTGCACTCACTGGAGTGGGAATAGTAATTTTTACCACCCCGCTATCCAACACTTTCCGTACTGTTGCACTCACTGGAGTGGGAATAGTAATTTTTACCACTACGCTATCCAACACTTTCCCTACTGTTGTACTCACTGGAGTGGGAATAGTAATTTCCCCCCCCCCGCTATTCAACATTTTCCCTACTGTTGCACTCACTGGAGTGGGAATAGTAATTTTTACCCCTACGCTATCCAACACTTTCCCTACTGTTGTACTCACTGGAGTGGGAATAGTAATTTTTACCCCTACGCTATCCAACACTTTCCCTACTGTTGCACTCACTGGAATGGGAATAGTAATTTTAACCCCAACGCTATCCAACACTTTCCCTACTGTTGCACTCACTGGAGTGGGAATAGTAATTTTTACCCCTAAGCTATCCAACACTTTCCCTACTGTTGCACTCACTGGAGTGGGAATAGTATTTCCCCCCCCCCCGCTATCCAACATTTTCCCTACTGTTGCACTCACTGGAGTGGGAATAGTAATTTTTACCCCTACGCTATCCAACACTTTCCCTACTGTTGTACTCACTGGAGTGGGAATAGTAATTTTTACCCCTACGCTATCCAACACTTTCCCTACTGTTGCACTCACTGGAGTGGGAATAGTAATTTTAACCCCTACGCTATCCAACACTTTCCCTACTGTTGCACTTACTAGAGTGGGAATAGTCATTTTAACCCCTACGCTATCCAACACTTTCCCTACTGTTGCACTCACTGGAGTGGGAATAGTAATTTTTACCCCTACGCTATCCAACACTTTCCCTACTGTTGCACTCACTGGAGTGGGGATAGTAATTTTTACCCCTACGCTATCCTGCACTTTCCCTACTGATGCACTCACTGGAGTGGAAATAGTAATTTTTACCCCCCCGCTATCCAACACTTTCCCTACTGTTGCACTCACTGGAGTGGGAATAGTAATTTTTACCCCCCGCTATCCAACACTTTCCCTACTGTTGCACTCGCTGGAGTGGGAATAGTAATTTTTAGCCCTACGCTATCCAACACTTTCCCTACTGTTGTACTCACTGGAGTGGGAATAGTAATTTTTACCCCCCCCCGCTATCCAACATTTTCCCTACTGTTGCACTCACTGGAGTGGGAATAGTAATTTTTACCCCTACGCTATCCAACACTTTCCCTACTTTTGTACTCACTGGAGTGGGAATAGTAATTTTTACCCCTACGCTATCCAACACTTTCCCTACTAATGCACTCACTGCAGTGGGAATAGTAATTTTAACCCCTACGCTATCCAACACTTTCCCTACTGTTGCACTCACTGGAGTGGGAATAGTAATTTTTACCCCTACGCTATCCAACACTTTCCCTACTGTTGCACTAACTGGAGTGGGAATAGTAATTTTAACCCCTACGCTATCCAACACTTTCCCTACTGTTGCACTCACTGCAGTGGGAATAGAAATGTTTACCCCTACGCTATCCAACACTTTCCCTACTGTTGCACTCACTGGAGTGGGAAGAATAGTAATTTGATTTCCTCCGCTATCTAATATTTTTTATTTTTTTAGCTAATGTACTGTATAATTATTTTTAAAAAGATTTAAAATAATATATATTTTTTTAATTGTTACATATATTTATTTAATTTTTATTTATATTATTGTTTTATGTGTATAGATGTATTTATAATTTATAAAAAATAAATTAAACAATTTATAAGTTATTAAAATAAATATTAAAACATATTAATAAGTAAGTATTTATATATATTATATATTATATGTATATGTTTAATGTATTTTCAAATTATACATATTACTTATAATTTTTAAGCATTTTAAAATATTTTTAACTGTTTCTTTTAATTATATGTATTATTTACTTTATTTTACAATATTTTTTAACTTAAATTAAAAACGATATTTTTAACAACGATATTTTTGACATCGATATCTTATTTTCGATATGTTTGTACTTACTTTAATGTAGATAGGATGTCGATATTCTTGTCTTCGATATTTTTGCTGCGATATTTTTGTAGGTCGATATTGTGACCTTCAATATTTAGTCAGTTATTCCGTGGATATATAGAGGAAATGGGGCACAGGCGTTATCTCTCCCAGAGCTGTGTGCGTCAAAAAACTTTATTGTTCCCACATGAAGAGAGTTGTGGGCTCAGAATAACCCTGCTGGAATCAACAAAGGTAAATAAAGTTTCCCTACTGGTATAGTCTGCTGATGTAAAAATGACTCTAACAGTCACACTTTATAAGCTAGAGTTGTGACTAGGAGATCGTAATAGCTATGTCAAGGCTATATGTGTCACCAAAAGACATAGGGGTCGAATCCGATGTCGGCCGGAAGCGCACCTAACAGTATTCGTCCGGATAAAATACGAGCCGAACGCGTGTTTTCCGACCGACTCGAACACTCTACCGAACGAACAAGTACGATGCGCATAACAGCCCAGATTCCGAGCGAGCCATACTTACCCTATGTCTGTTTTTCCCTCACTGCCCCGATTCACTGTATCGTGTCCTTTTTCCCTTCTGTACCCTCGCTGCCCCCATTGCTGTGTGCCCGTTTTTCCTCTGCTCCCTCGCTGCCCCCACTGTACTGCGTCCATCTTTCCTTCTGTACCCTCGCTGCCCCCATTGCTGTGTGCCCGTTTTTTCCTCTGCTCCCCTCGCTGCCCCCACTGTACTGCGTCCATCTTTCCTTCTGTACCCTCGCTGCCCCCATTGCTGTGTGCCCGTTTTTCCTCTGCTCCCCTCGCTGCCCCCACTGTACTGCATCCATCTTTCCTTCTGTACCCTCGCTGCCCCCATTGCTGTGTGCCCGTCTTTTTCTCTGCTCCCTCGCTGCCCCCACTGTACTGCGTCCATCTTTCCTTCTGTACCCTCGCTGCCCCCATTGCTGTGTGCCCGTTTTTTCCTCTGCTCCCTCGCTGCCCCCACTGTACTGCGTCCATCTTTCCTTCTGTACCCTCGCTGCCCCCATTGCTGTGTGCCCGTTTTTTTCCTCTGCTCCCCTCGCTGCCCCCACTGTACTGCGTCCATCTTTCCTTCTGTACCCTCGCTGCCCCCATTGCTGTGTGTCCGTTTTTTTCCTCTGCTCCCCTCGCTGCCCCCACTGTACTGCGTCCATCTTTCCTTCTGTACCCTCGCTGCCCCCATTGCTGTGTGCCCGTCTTTTTTCTCTGCTCCCCTCGCTGCCCCCACTGTACTGCGTCCATCTTTTCCTTCTGTCTCCCTCGCTGCCTCTCTCCAATCCCGCCGCTGTGTCCCCTACGGCCCCGCCCCCCTGACTGCCCATTCGCTGACCCTGCCTCCCAGCTGCTCCTCCCTCCCACCTCCCCATATATGGCGGCCGCAGTGCGGCCGCGCGCGCTGGCGCGCCGAAGGCGCGCTCAAGGCAAGCCCGTCTGCGCCCGTCCGTGCCTGGACCGCGCCCAGCGCCAAACCCCCTGGCCCCCGCAGCAGCCAACCCACCCACCGGACTTACGACACCACCACCCTCAACGCACTGAACACCGGCCGTATCCCCGGCTGCCACCGTGCCACCCCAGGACGCACCCACGGACCCTTCGCCTGCCAATCCTGCAAGTTCTCCTGCCTCCGGACCTGCACCGCACCCGCCAAGCCGAGCACCAGCAGCAACCACCTGAAGTGCATCCTGCTCAACACCCGCTCCGTCCACAGACACGCCGTGGAACTTTGGAACCTGCTCGACTCCACATCACCAGACGTCGCATTCCTCACGGAAACATGGATGAACGCCTCCTCAGCGCCCGACATCGCCATCGCCATCCCGGACGGATACAAGATCACCCGTAGGGACCGCGCCAACCAGACCGGAGGAGGCATCGCCATCGTCCACAAGAACACCATCCGCATCACGACCAACTCCGACGACACCTTCACAGCCGGCGAACACCTGCACTTCCAGATACACACCGACCCCAAGACCACCCTCAGAGGCACCCTCATCTACAGACCTCCAGGACCACGCACACAATTCAGCGAAGACATCGCCGACCTCATCAGCCCGCACGCCCTCCCCTCGGCTGACTACATCCTCCTTGGGGACCTCAACTTCCACCTAGAGAACAACAACGATCGCAACACCACCACCCTGCTGGACAACCTCGCCAACCTCGGACTCAAGCAACTGGTGACCACCCCCACACACCACGCCGGCCACACGCTTGACCCCGTCTTCTCTTCCAGCAAGGACATCTCCTTCAGCCACACCACCGAACTCCACTGGACAGACCACAGCTGCGTCCACTTCAGCTTCAGCAGGACCACCACGCACCACCACCCGCAACAGTTTCCGCGCAGAAGCTGGAACAAGATCACCACCGACCAACTCACCACATCCCTGAGCCAGAACCCTCCCGCCAGCTCAACGAACCCCAACCAAGCCGCCAGCAACCTCACAAGTTGGATCACCAACTGCGCAGACGACCTCGCCCCATTGAAGACCCCCAGTCAGACCCGGCAACAAGAAAGCATCCTGGTTCACCGACGAACTCAAGAAATCCAAGAAGAACTGCCGGGCCCTCGAGAAAGCATGGCGCAGAGACCCGACTGCAGACAACATGACCACCCTCAAGCACGCCACCCGAAAACACCACCAGCTGATCCACACCACCAAGAAAACCGCATTCAAGGAACGACTGGACAACAACGCCCACAACAGCAAGGAACTCTTCATCATCGTCAAAGAGCTCTCGAACCCCAGAGCCGGAAACAACGACATCACTCCTCGCAAGACCTCTGCAACTCGCTCGCCTCGTTCTTCCACAGCAAGATCGCAGACATACACAACAGTTTCAGCACACAGCCGACGTACCCTACGACCGTTCCAACGTCCCCCACCTCCACCCTCCGAGCCTGGACCCCGATCAACACCGAAGACACTATCCGCACGATGAACTCCATCCAATCCGGATCACCAACCGACCCCTGCCCTCACCACGTCTTCAACAAGGCCGACGCCGTCATCGCACCCCACCTCCGGGACATCATCAACACCTCCTTCGACACCGCCACCTTCCCTGAGAGCTGGAAGCACGCCGAACTCAGCGCCCTACTGAAGAAACCGTCAGCGGACCCCACCGACCTCAAAAACTACCGCCCCATCTCGCTCCTTCCTTTTCCTGCCAAAGTCATCGAGAAGACCGTCAACAGACAACTGGCCGCCTTCCTCGAGACGAATGGATCCCTCGACCACTCGCAGTCCGGCTTCCGGGCCAACCACAGCACCGAGACCGCCCTAATCGCAGCCACCGACGGCATCCGAGCCCTGCTCGACAACGGGGAAACTGCGGCCCTCATCCTCCTGGACCTCTCCGCAGCGTTCGACACAGTCTGCCACCGCACCCTAGCGCAACGCCTGAACAACGTCGGAATCCAAGAGAAGGCACTGGAGTGGATCATCTCCTTCCTCACCGGAAGAACCCAGAGAGTCCGCCTCCCCCGTTCAGTTCCGAGGCCACCGAAGTCATCTGCGGCGTACCACAAGGATCATCACTCAGCCCCACCCTCTTCAACGTCTACATGAGCCCCCTCGCAGCCATCGCACGCCAACACAACCTCAACATCATCTCCTACACCGACGACACCCAGCTGATCCTCTCCCTCACCAACGACCCCACAACCGCCAGAACCAACCTACATGAAGGGATGAAGGACGTAGCCGAATGGATGAGGAACAGCCGCCTGAAACTGAACTCAGATAAGACGGAAGTCCTCATCCTAGGATCATCACCCTCCGCCTGGGTCGACTCCTGGTGGCCCCCTGCCCTGGGCAACGCACCCAAACCAACGGACCACGCACGCAACCTGGGCTTCATCCTGGACTCCTCCCTCTCAATGACCCGACAAGTCAACGCTGTCTCCTCGTCTTGCTTCAACATCCTACGCATGCTGCGCAAGATCTTCCGGTGGATCCCCACCGAAACCAGGAAGACGGTCACCCAGGCCCTCGTCACCAGCCGACTGGACTACGGCAACTCCCTCTACGCGGGAACCACAGCCAAACTTCAAAAAGACTCCAACGCATCCAGAACGCCTCAGCTCGACTCATCCTGGACATCCCCGGACACAGCCACATCGCCGGACACCTGAGAGACCTGCACTGGCTCCCCGTCAGCAAGAGAATCACGTTCCGACTCCTCACCCACGCACACAAAGCTCTCCACAACCAAGGCCCCAGATACCTCAACGACCGTCTGACCTTCTACACTCCCACCCACCAGCTACGATCGACCAACCACGCCCTTGCCGCCGTCCCCCGCATCCGAAGAGCCACAACGGGAGGAAGATCCTTCTCCTACCTGGCTGCCAAGACGTGGAACTCCCTACCCATCCACCTCCGCCTTACCCAGGACCACCTCTCCTTCAGGAAGCAACTCAAGACCTGGCTGTTCGAACAGTAGCGGACCCCCCTCCCCCAAGCACCTTGAGACCCTCTGGGTGAGTAGCGTGCTATACAAATGATTGATTGATTGATTGATTGATTGATTACCCATTCCAGCTCCTGTTCCCCGCCCGAGCCGGATCCGTAAACGCCGAATCGAGTCGCACGGAACCAAATACACAGCACCTTCCGGCCGGACTAGTACGATGTGTCTCCCGTACGCGCCTAACTTGTCGCTACGTACGGCACGTTTGAGCATCCGGGAGAGCTGCACATAAGCTCCGATTCGCGCCACAAGACGATCCACGGCGACGAGACGAACAAGCCAGCGACGAGTACGAGTCGAAGACACGAGAAACCCGAACGAGACGAACCAACCATGAATCCCATCGCGCAGGTCCTACCAATACTCTACATCTATTACTGGGACCGGCACGGACGCGTACGGCACAGACGGTAAGTCAAACACCTACAACACAAACAAACGACACGTACCCGAAATATGTCACACACACATAGGGATGCACAAATGACGCACACAAGCAACAGCAGAACCATAGGGGTGGGATGGCCAACACCAATGCCAGACACACCCATAGGGGGATCGATGCCTACCACTAACACCACCCCCACTCATGGGGGGCTGGATGCCTGTCACTACTGCCATCCCCACTCATGGGGGGATGGATGCCTGCCACTACTACCATCCCCACTCATGGCGGGCTGGATGGCTGCCACTACTACCATCCCCACTCATAGGGGGATGGATGCCTACCACTAACACCACCCCCACTCAGGGTGGGCTGGATGCCTACCACTACTACC